>CM038485.1:2511697-3128285 GCA_021464305.1 Kandelia obovata | reverse complement strand
AACCAACTCAAGTCTCCACGCAACGTGCACAAGGGCTTGGTGAGAAGGTACGAAGGTCCATTTCCTGTTATGAAGCGTGTAGGAAAGGCCGCCTACCAAGTCCAACTCCCATCAAAATTGAAGATCCACAATGTCTTCCATGTAAGTCTTCTAAAGCCTTTTCATGGGAATGACAAGGATCTTGGTCGAAGCGAGTCCAAGCACGCACCAACCGCTAAGGTTACCAAGGTCGACAAGGAGGTGGAATCCATCCTTGCTGATCGAGTGACCCGAAGGAGGGGAGTTCCTAGCTACACCGAGTACTTGGTGAAATGGAAAGATTTTCCAGACGAAGAGGTTAGTTGGGAACGAGAGGACCTGCTTTGGCAGTTTGCGGACTTCATCCACCGCTACAAGGATGAAAGCGCGACGAGGACGTCGCGAAAACAAGTGGGGGAGGGTGTCACGGGCTGATTTAAGTATGCTGTCAGCCCGCTTGTTGCATGCTAGCCTAATGCTAGCCCAATTGGTGCCCCAACCCAAGGCAAGGAGAATTCTAGAAGAATGCTTAGGTGTCCCTCTCTAGAATGCTCCATTGTAAATATCTAGATGCTTATCCTTAGAATTCTCTAGAAGCAATAATTGTAGCCACACATTGAGGAGGGGAAGCAACTATAAATACCCTCATTCCTCCCATTTGTAAACACACCTCTACACCTCTCAATAGCAAAGTTCTCTACATTGCTATACTTGTGCCTACTATCCTTCTCTCTATCTCAAAGCCTATCACTTTCTCTCTCTCTTGAGTTGGTTGTAACTCTCTTCAAAGCTTACTTAGCATCTTCTCTCGCAAGATTGTCTAAGTGTCGCGCGGGTTAGCACGTCTAAAGCACGTCCAAAGCCTAACTCCGTGACAATTAGCTTACTTGATACAACATTTAACTTATCGAACTTCATAATTAAATAATACACTTTAATATGCTTGTTCCAAAGGCAAAATGTCTAAGGTTAAAGCTTTACCCCTTTTTTTCCTTTTACCTTATATTATGTGAATTTTAAACAAAAAAAGTGGTGTCTTTTTAAATCCAACACTTTCACATTATTTAGTGTAACTTGTAAATGGAGTCTTCACCTTATCATGCAAACATTTTAAGCAAACTACCAAGTACTTTTTAGTTAAATACCTTTTTGTCATTAAACCTTTGAGATAACTTTTATTTCGCCTATATGCTCTTTACTTGCATAAGTATCTTTTAATGTCAAATACAATGCATAAGCCCTTAAATCTAATTTCATTAAATAAATAAATAAATAAATGAACCATTACATTAAAAAATTTAACAGAAAGATTATCTTTAATTGGTATGATGTTTCACTATTTTTTTTTTCTAAATGATCAAGATTTTTTTGGTTTCATAGTTTTGTTACATATTACTTTAACAAATACTTTTAATCTTATTAATAGCATAACAATATGTTTCATAATTGTTTTTCTAACTATAACTTGAAAAAGATAATGCATTAGAAAATGTGCATTACGACTTTTATACCCGACAATTTTTCTCTCCTTATTACCAACACGTTTAGATATATTAGATGTATAACTTTGAGGTAGTTTGACACTTTTTAAAACCTTACAAAAAATTATTTTCTCTTTAAGTGACGTAAAAAAGCATATTCTTGATAGGAATAAATGTTGACCATTATTAGAAAGAATAAGTTATAACTCTTTTCTTATGTTCATATCTTGTAAATCAAACCAAGATTTAACATGATATTTTGTTTTGTTAAGAATGTCTAATAGTGTCCCAAGAATACTATCACAAATATTCTTTTCAATATGCAAAACATATAAATTATGATGAAACTTATTATTAGACCAATATGACAAACAAAAGAATATGGATTGTTTCTTTTATGAGTATCAAAGTTACTGCTTTTCTTTTTTTCCAAATTGATTATCAAAGTTAGACAACTTTGAAAAAAATTTCAATTCTACCTAAAGGAGTATGAGCTATTTTTAACTCTATTTAGCCATTAAAAGACTTTTTTCTTGTCTTTAATGGTAGTTTAGTTCTAAGACATATAATGCCTTATATAACAAGTTTTTTTTTAATTGTTATGCAAATATTGAGAATAATTTTCACAATTACAAACAAGATATAATAACTTGTCTTTTATACTTTTCTTTAAAAACATTGCATAAATTAAAAAGTTGCTCACAATTTATAATAGGGTTACATTTATAAGGATTGCTTATTAAATACATCATAAGTTTCATTTACTAATTCTTATAACTCTTTCAATTATTGAATTAAGGGCTAAAAAAACACATCTATATCCCTTCATAATGAAATAAGGTCTAGAATAATTATAATCATTATGATGTATTTTGACTTTATACACAACCATGATGCCAAGTTGTAATTAATGAGAATAATTAACCATATGTTATGATTAATGCTTATAGTTTTAAAAGGATTGAACTAATCATTGGTTAAACCTAATTGCACATTATAAGGATTCTCTACAAATTCTAGTTACAACAAATCAAAGTCTTTCTAAGTTTTGTCATCAACAAAATGTCTAATATTTTCATCTCAAAGTTAATGCTTTGCATTTCATACCATTTCATTAGTCATTTCTTGGCACATAAAGATTCTCTAAAGACTTAATTCCAGAGGAAAATATCTCAAAATTTTGGTTAGAATCTTATGAACATTCGAAGATTAAAAAAAAAAAGTGATATCATTCCCCTCTGAATCAATAACTCTTTTCCATCTCGATGTCTCACAAATGTCATTTACATTTACTTTTTCATACTTGTTCTAATATATCATACAATCATTAGGATAAGGATGAATTTTTTTATATTTAAGCCTCAAATCTTTGACCATGCTTTTAGTTTTATTAAATGAACTAGGTACATTTGTCTCAAGGAATGTCTTCTTTATTAACTCCAAATGCTACATTATTGAGTTGATAAAAATGTTTAAAGAGATACAATCTAATTATGAAAGATAGTTTAGAAAAATTCTTACAACCATGATATAATTCTTATTATCTTTCTTCAATTAATTTGTAAAACTTTCTAGCCTTTCTATTTGGTTCCTCTTTGACATTATTGAACTCTAGTTAATCATTTATATCCCATAAGATTTCATTCAATAGCCTAATAAAATTGTCGTTCTCACTAACATCAACTTCATCATCATCTACCCATCTTGATGTCAGTCTTACACCATGGAAAATCTCGTCCTCATATCCTTTATAAAGCAATCAATAATAAAATTAGTAAAGACATGATTTCTAGAGTATCAATATTGATATTGACATTTTCCATAAAGAAAAGATTTCATCACCAATCATAGTTTTAACAAAAATCCTATTCAAGAAAATTTCAACCCTTTTCGTGTATTATTTAGTTAATTTTTCCAAATGCATCTAATTTTTATCTTTGATATTTAAAGCCAATTTAAAAATCTCTCTCTCTCTCTCTCTCTCTCTCTCTCACACACACACACACACACACACAGATATATATTAACAAATATTCAAGAAAAAAAAAAAGATAGCTAGATAAAGAGAAAAAAACAAGAAAGAAAAAAAGGGAGAGAGAAAAGATTATTAAGCGCACAATAAAAAGACTTAATATGATTTACAAAAATTAGATTACCTCTAAAATTTATACAAAAATAAAAATAAAAAATATATCAGTAAGACATATGAAAGCAAAGTAGTTGACTGATAATTACATATCAATAAACAAATACAAAGTACATAAAGAGATAAAACATTCAACATTTATGAAAAAATTTGAAAAAAAAAAATCAAAGACATTCAAACATACAATTCAAGATTTTTCTAAACCGAAATATAAGATATATGTTCAAATTGAATGGAGATTATAAGATTGTTTAGAACTTTATGTTGAAAATCTAAAGGAGAAGAGAAATTTAGGTTGAATATCAAGAAGATTTAAGTAATCTTAAGAAATATGAATTGAAATTTGATAGGAACCGAGAGATTCTTTACAATTATAAGTGATAATTCTTTTAAAAAACAATAATTAAGAGATCATGTATAACTATAATAATGCATAAGAACTCTAAACATTGAAAATGAAAATACTAATAAATCATTTCAAATTGCTTGGAACTCTAAATTTAACCTTTTCGATAAGATTAAAGGTTTTAAAAGTCAATAGTTTCGATCAACAAAATGACTAAACGATATAAGTTTGTTGTTTACAAAATTATTTCATTATTCTTTTAAAATGGTTGTAAATTTGTTATGTAGCAATTTTCATTAAAACCTTTCAATACTGTTGGGTTTATATACATAGCAGCTATTTTATTACATTGTATTAGAACTTCTGTCTTAGATTAGCATCACTTTGTCTCCTTGTCTTAAGCTTGTTGCATAAAGACAATGAGCGTTTAACGTCACCACTACAAAAGCTTTAAATATATATTAAATCGATTTATAACCACGATGAAAAAATCATTACATAAATCTTATTATTACTAAAATAATTTTATGCTATAAATATAAATATTATCTTACACACTTTCAACAACATATTTAAATTGATACAAAATAATTGTAATATAAATATTTTATGATGCAATAATTTATTTACAAAGAATTTTGTGTCAAATAATATTTATCTTTTATTGTCTATAAAAATATTCAATTTCCAATGTTTTGGAATTGAAAAATCTTTTTCTTGATATTATTTTTTTTGACAAAAATTATGACGTAATATATTAATTAAAACTAATAAAATTGAATTTAGGAAGACAAGATTTTTTACTCTTTAGTCTTTGAAATTTAGTGAACTAAAAAAATTCGAGGAATAGTTTTATAATTTAATAAAAAAGAATTATACTACGTCCTTTTTGGTCCATGGTGTATATAAATCAAGTTCCAAAGATGTTCTACAATTCCAAGGGGACAATGTGCTCATCCTAACACATACATCTGAGAGACTCCTTTGACTAGGAGGCCCAAATCATGTTTTTCCACAAACGAGAAGCTCGAAGTGTCTCAAACCCCAAACTGCCACAAGTGAATCTCAGATTTCACTTATTAAAAAAAGATTAAGCTTATCGGGATAAATACGAAAATCTTTTCCATTTTCTCTGTTTTTTTTTTCCTTCTTTAGTCTAGCGTTTTTTTTTTTTATGTTAGGAAAATTATGTAATTTATTTTATTCAATTTCCTTTATGAGTCCTTATTTACCAAATAAAATTTTTAAGGTATTGATTTTCCTTTTTTCGATGATTTGAGAAAATTTATAGTCTCTTAGTTTAAGTAGATTTAGTAAAATTAAATATTAATTTGTAATTAACTGTAAATTTAATTAAAGAGATAAGTAGGTACTTAAAGAACATTTGTTTTTGTTAGGTGAACAAAATTGACGGTAAATTAACTCATTTTTCAATTTGAATAGATAATTTAATATAGGATTAATTTATAAATAATAATAATAATAATATCTTAATATCAAATTTAATTAAATTGTAACTTAGAGAATTTTTTATATATAATTTTATTTTGTTCAACACTCTTAAGATTTAATTATTTTATATTTTTAAAAATTAAAAATTATTTAGTTAATTTAAGTATTTTATATATTATTTACTTATATTTGATCATTTATCATAATTAAAATATCTATTTATTTATTTTAAATATGTCTTAAATTAACGCACTTAATTTTTTTAATTTAAATAAAAATCAATGTAAATGTAATAAATAAAAGGCTGGACTTTTAATGGATAAAAAAGGTAATTAAAAAACAACGACGATGGACAACAGCTGGTCCGCACCGAAGAGGTTGGCTTCACAGACACGCAAATCCACTATTATACATTGCATTGATTTTTTGGAGCTCCTTTTGACCTTGACAGGACTTCTGGACAGACAGTGATAAAAGCACTCTCTTTCTCGGCACCACAAATGAAGTAGACACGAGCCCCACTATAAGGTCCCAGCCCCAAAGACAGCGGGCAATGCCAGTGCAACTGTCTTCTTCTGTCGTCTTATTCTCCTTCTTCCTGTCTCTTATACACATCTAGATGTGTATAAGAGACAGCCCAAAGACAGCGGGCAATGCCAGTGCAACCGTCTTCTTCTGTCGTCTCACTCTCCTTCTTCTCCTTCTTCTTCTTCTTCTTCTTTTTTACCCTATCATTATTCATGTGACATACAGCACTTGCTTTAGTACTTTTGCATGTATTTATGTAGACAACAGACCACCTTCTGTTTCAATTTTCACCACCCCAACTTCCAACCAAGGCTTCTCTCTTTCTCTTTGAATTTAGTCGAAGCTACCTAAAACCATGAAGGAATGCCTCCTTTACAGTAGTCCTCCTCTTCCCTTGCTTCTTTTCCTTCTTTTCCTTTTGGGATTTTCCTCACATTCCATCGCAGCACTTGAAAGTATGTATATTGTTCTATTTATTTGCTTTCTTAATTTGTTGAGACTAGTGTTAATAATATGCTTTTCCCCTTTGCACATTCGTTTTTCTTATATATATATATATATTATTTTGCTTTTTGCAGGGCATGAACAGCTAGACATCAAGGAGGTCGCCAGTGGCGAATCTCGGGTCAATATGGAGGTTAGTGCTTCAATAATCATCTATGTTTTCCTGATTATTAACAGAAATGAAGAAAACTCACCTTAATTTATTCTAATTCTTTTTTTTTTTTTTTTAATTCTTCTAGGAGTTAATGGGATTGGAAGCATGTGAAAGTGCAAGAGATGAGGAATGTTTGAAGAGAAGAATTATTGCTGAAGCTCACTTGGACTACATCTACACCCAGCAACACGAGCCTTGATGCTTTTGGAAACTCCAACCTGAGGAGAGCTTGGAAGTTTCATTGGTTTCTTCTCCCAACTAAATTCAGAGGCTTATATGCCAATGTTTTTCGCATGTATAAATGCTCTTCTCAATTTGATTGCTATTCAGCCACCGTCATTAATGGCTCTGTCTTTTCAACTCTTAATATAATGTAATTGCCCTGTACACCTAGGTGCGGGATGCCACCTATTTATAATTCTACTTCTGTTTATCATCTTATCTATAAGCCACTCTGTTGATTAATCTAGCGGATGTTTTGTTATATTTTTTTTTTATTAATTTAATTTGAATTTTGTATTATTATTTATCTTTAAATGTAAAATAAAATAAAATTTTATTATGTTGAGTATGAAGTATTAAATTTTAAATTCATTAATATAAAATTACTTACATATTAATTTTTTATTAAAAAAAACACAACAAATAATCGTGAACACATTTTAAAAAAAACAAACAAAAGAAAAAGTTAACAAAAATCATAAGTTGTGTTCATAAATGAAGCTCACAATTTAGTACCAAGTCGAAGAGGAAGGTGCAGCGGCAGAAAGGGTCTTTTTCTTTGGAGTTTTAGAGTACTTTGCAAGGGGACTGAAGAGGCTAAAGGACACAGTGGGCTTCAGATGGACTTAAAAGCAATTTAAATAGGACAGTTGGGGACTGGTGCTCAGTGGACTCTGTGGCAGATTTCAGTGCAACTGCGTTACAGTTTCACAGTATTAATGTCTTAATTTAACTCCCTAGCCGTGCTGTATTCTAGTGATTAGTCTACTCATAAAATACTATTTTTCATCGTACCCTATTGGTGTTTGTCCATGTCAAATCCCAACACCTTCACAATATATATATATAGGACATAAAAATTTGAACTGACTTAAAGATGGGAAAAACACCTTGGTCAGATTTGATTCCCCAACTTCAACTTGTTCTGATCTGGAGGATCCAAAAATAAATGGCTTGCACATGGTTGCTAGGACAAGACAGCCCAAACAAAAAAACAAAACAAAACAGAAGTGTTTTTGAGAGAGTTGGTATCTTCTTCTTTGCAATGTCATGTTGTCATCAATTAATCCCTGTGCTGATGCGAGGATCAAACAACAAAATGTTACCACTTCATGGGGCAGGGTCCTTACAAGGTTAACAATGTTAGAGGAACCTTTTATTAGGTCTAGAGCCACTCGTTAATTAATTTTTTATACTTAACTTTCCCCACTATGGGCTACAGTTCTCTAAGATCACAATGCAATGCATAGAAAAGAATTTTCTCTAAGATTATTATATTCTTAAAAGAGTGTATATTCAATCATGCATGAAAGCCTCAGAATGCTAAAGTTGCGGATCCAAAATACCAACAGCAGGATATGCCAATTTAGCTCAGAATGAAAGGGGAAAAAAAAAATTAAAAAATATCAATTTTTTTAAAAAAAATTACAAAGTTTACAAAAAAATGCCCTGCTGAGTCCAAAGTTTTCGGGTTATTTTTCTATTGGAGTTCTAAACTATTAAAATATTTAAAACAGATTCCAAAAATTTGAAAAATTATCTCATTTATACTTTTTTTATAGAAAATAATAATAATAATAATAAATGACACGCCAATCATAGAAAGATCAAGAGAAAAAAAAATATTAATTGGTGCATATTAAATGATCTTATGTGTTGTACGAGTTTTAAATATTTATTAAAAAAAAATTTAATGTGAGTTTAGTTAGATAAGAATTATATTTTACATAATGTGGAAAGTGCACATGATAGAGCATATCAAAGAAAACATGTGAGTTCCAGGTCATGCTCGCAATGAGAAACCGCAACACCCTGCTTAGTGGCTGAGAATGTAAAACAGACAGCAAATCACTGGCACTCGCATGGTGGACGGATATTGTTAACTAATAAAGATGAAGTTCTTTTCAACATGTTACACAGAATTGCTTCAAAAAGCTAGTTGGAAGATGATTTGTATAAAATTATAGACATTGAAATACTTAGGCAGAACCTAACACTTTGAATGTCTGGGAAGAGCATTACCGTACGAAGCTATTGTGCATAAAATATTAAAAAACAGATGGAGAAAGGTAATAGGAAAAAATTGTGTATATATATATATATATATATATATATAAACAGAGAGAGAGAGAGAGAGAGAACGAGAAAGAGAAAAGTCGCACGAGAGGATGCTTATTAAAAAAATAAAAATTAAAACAATGATAATTACGTAACAAATATTTACTATTAGATTAGTGACAATGGAGACATCAACTTTATAATTATAAGTAGTAATATATTAACATCTATAAAGTACTTTTGATGAATAATATAAAAGTTTTAATTAAAATTAAAGAAAAATTTTCTCTGAGCTTCCTCTTTATTATACTATTGTAATAATAAGATATATTTGATGGGGATGTAGCTGGATAAATATGAAATTTTCCATTTTTATAAGAAAAAAAAAAGAAAGAAAAGAAAAACAGAGATAGTGGCTTAAGGTTGTAAAAGATGCTTCCATTTTTCTCTCCTTTTTAGCTATACTGTACCTCATACAGCCACCATCATCTTTAGCTCTAACTTTCTGTCATAAATACCTTTTATTTATACCTT
Organism: Kandelia obovata; assembly: GCA_021464305.1. Classification (NCBI taxonomy): domain Eukaryota; kingdom Viridiplantae; phylum Streptophyta; class Magnoliopsida; order Malpighiales; family Rhizophoraceae; genus Kandelia; species Kandelia obovata. The sequence goes on along the minus strand of CM038485.1, from coordinate 3,118,842 downwards.
CAAACTCATCTGGACCCCATGAAGGGTCAAAAGAGTAACTTGACCTGAAGAACTCTCCTTCAAAACCACTAAAACACTGTCAAAATAATGCAAAAGTTTACCCTCTGCAAACATGGATTCAATCCAGCCAAATAAATATCCAGTAAATAAAATAACAATCAAAGAAGAAAATTGTCTTATGAGTTGCAATGCTATAAAATATCAATAGAAATTATAGACTTTCAAGGAAAAAAAATTCATAAAATCTATGTTAGTGTGTCATCCACTGTGGACTCAACTGATGAATAAAGGAAATAAACAATTTTTAAAGGAAAGAAAAAACTTGCATTTTTTAAATTAATTTTTTTCTACAGAGCTGAGAATTTTTCTTTTATCTAATAATTGTGAGAGCAACTTTTTATTTTGTGATAACAAAAATTATTTTTCATATTTGTAATTTTGATTAAAATAAGAATGTTAGTAAAAATAAAATTTTAATGAGGGCAAAATAAAAATTTGAGTTGGAAAAATATTATAAAATTATCTCTGAACTATCATGACTTTTTCTTTTTAGTAGGTTAAATATATTATTTCTTTGTTTTTTTTTAAAGTGGAAATGCCCCCACTCAATTTAATGAACGAAAGAAAGAAAAACAAAGAAAAATATTAGAATTTATCACAAAATGGGCTTTAGACCCCCATGTGACAATAAAGTTATGTTCTTGACACTTCCTTTCCGAGGCATCTTTTAGACTGGATTTAGCTTGACGCGGAGAATGGCATTGGAGTGAAACCATCAAAAGCAGGAGACGCACATACCTTTGGAGTGATGTTGTAGTAGCCAGAGCTACTTGACCAACATGTGAACCCAAAAACATGTGATGATTGTCTAAACTCAATACCTATTTTTGGGTCATCTTCTTGCACTTTGGATCCTCCCTGTTGGCTGCATCAGCATAAGAGATGCTCTTTACAAGCCACAAGCCTCTAGAAGCAACCTTCTTGCGAATACTCAAACAGAGGAAGCCAGGCAATGGTCATGATACATATATGTTTTTTTATTTTTCACTGGGTTGTTGTGGGTGCTTGAGAGGGATGGAGGAGGATTCACATAAATTTACGCAAGTAATGGTATAATATGGACACCAGAATATTGTTTAACAAAATCTTTGTACTGTATGTTTACTATACAAAAGTGTACCGTCAGGCATTGTGCCCATGGATCTTCTTGCTTCCCAGAAAATCAATGCCAAGCAACACACCTTTTTGGCCACAACAAAATGGTCATATTCACGCATAATGTGGAACTAGAATATTTGGGACATGTTTAAATTTCCACATTGTCACCCTTTCTGCTTCGTTGTTTTTCCATCTTGGTTGTTGGGCAATGAAACCTTTTCGAAAGAGGCTTGGCAGCACCTGTTTTCCGATCAAATCCTCTCACACAAATGTAACCTGCAAAACCCGTGAATTTAGTAAAAATTAGTGGCATCGTTGACTATTTGAAGTAAAAACTATATGAACTCCAGTGTTTGTTTTTATTGGGAAATAAAAAAAAAAAAAAGACAGAATCTTTAGATTAAAGTGTAATGTGTTACTTTATTGGGGATTGCATATTCATTGTCCCAGAAACCGAAGTCTTTGAGATCTACATTCACACTACAACAGCTAATAGCATAAATTGATTTGGAATATAAACTTCTTACCCCTCCAAAAGTTTGCTTGAATGGCTCTCATTGACAAACCTGCCGCAAACGTAAAATTGTTTGAGTCATTTATGTGAACAATGGTTTTTAACTAATTCTGCAGAAGGGTCACTTACCTCCAAAAATCGCTGATACCGAAGTTCCAAAGTACACAGTTCGTGTCCTCTTTGGTAGTCCCTCAAGCAAACTCCTTGGAACAATTAGAGGGTCATAACTAGATTCATGATCTGCAAATAACTGCAAAGGTATAATGTAGGTCAGCGTAGCAGCTGGTTTGAAAGATCACGGCTTATATGGCAAAGGGTAGGTATATTTTTGCCAATGTATTCACCTCGTTAACTTGAAAATATGTGCCGTTGAGTGGAAAACTTCCCTTCATTGCGGTTCTGCATGGGATCTGTTCATGCATCTTGTTATTCATTACTTCTTTCACATAATGGGCTTGATTGGTATAAAAGGCTACAGACATGGTGGTGAGATTGTTCATAAAGGACAATTTTACTCACCAGAAATGTTGCACGAACCGTATCAGCCATCTGATCCCTTATACTTACACAAGAAAAGCACTCCCGGTCATTGCAAATTTCTGATCCTTGGGAGCTGCATCTTTTCTTAGGTTCTTGGTAGGTACTTGCAGTTTCACCTAAACACAAGAGATTGTACAGAGAATTTGATCGACTATAAGATATGAAATTAAAAGAACTGGTTCATGAATTCAAAGTCATCAATGAGGTGCATATTTCTGCAAACCCCCAGAACTTTTGATATCGAACCCTCCCACTTTTCTTATCTTGTTTTCGTTATGTTTTACCTGGTGTCCATAAAGCAAGATGATAAAGCACATGATCACCATATGCTCGTCTCTCCAGCTGTAAAGATTCAGAATGCAGTCAGAAAATAGGTGCTTAAGTGTGAGTAATGTTTCTTGAATAAGAGTAGAGTATTGGCTTACTCACCCCTTTTAGAAGTTCATGTCCATCTGGTATTTCATATCTGCATAAGAGCGAAAATTAGTAGATAATAAACCTGCAGGACTCCATTTAGTGGAAAATGCAATATTCAGTTGCTCCTCTGGATTTTAGCTTGCATATGCATGGTTGGTTAGCAAGTAGTTAAAAGTCTTTCTTTGCCAAATTCTTGCTCTTCCTGTTGTCAATATTGATCCTTTGCAAACCATGTCCAAAAACATCTGTAAGCCTAATTTATTTCTGTTTATTGCAGTAGAATGACAATTTACTGCCGTTATTTGAATATGATCTCGTAAAAAGATTTCAGAAAGAAAAAGTTCTTTTTGCATAGAGATCGGGCTTTTACTTCAGGCAATCAAGGTTGAGAATCTTTAGCTTTCAGACATTCCATTCTAAGCAATGTGCAATTGAATTTGATCAAGATTTTAAGGGTTTGCATAATTCTGTAATTTCATCACCTCAATCAAAATGAAAATATAATTTCTACTTACACTTGATGTTCTGTCCTTAAGCGACCAATCAGTTTCAGTTTGGGTGCAGGGATTGAAGCCGTTTCAACACACAAAGGAACTAGTGCTTGTGAGAGATTGGTCCCTTGCATGTTGTTTTTGTACTTGTCCACAAAGTTCCATACATTGACATAAAATTGCTCATCGCTGAGTCTGATGGTAGGAATTTCTTCATCATCACTATTGCCAAAATCCTCAATATCCTCAATATTTGAGGTATCCTGTTCTTGAGCTGGTGACTTGGGCTCTTCAACAATTGGCTCACACTTCTCAATCTTTCCACATTCTGGAAGTCTCTGAGGTTGTGAAAGGCAGATCAATTCCTGTTTGGAAATCAGGGCACTATTTCCAAGCTGGGAAAAGCTTCCACTAGGTAGGCTAGGAACTACTGACTTCTCTACTCCTTTTTCCGATGAACCCGGTAGGCAAAGATTTGCACTGCGTCCAAATTCTTATATCAGATTTTGCTACTTGTAGGTGAGTATAATTGTAATCTAGATAACATAGAAAGTGTCTATAGAGGTTTTGAATATGATGCAAGAGTCAATTGATTATGCTGCAGTCATATATCTTTATTCCCTTCTAGAAGAAATACATCTTTTATGTGCTAGTTTTCCTAATCTTGGCATGTGCAACTAAAGTAAGAACTTTTTACTCTTAGTTTATTTGTGAGCCCATGCATGCATATTTGCAAATAAACAAACTCAAAAGAAAAGAGTTGCAGACCTTGCAAATGCGCTAGCAAAATGTCTGCACTCTGCCCTCATTGGACAGGCGTTGCAATTCGGATTTTTCTTTCTGCAAAAGACCTGCATAAGTTAAAAAGCATGCAGCCATCACTTCGTCTCACCTAATTAGTATTAAAACAGAAAAGGTATAGAAGATTTCAATGGTGCACCTTTCCAAAGGTTATCATCTGATAGTGCAATTCATACCTGCATTAAGTACAATTCTGAGTCAGTACTTGTTCTTCCTAGAAACTAAAAGAACATTTCAAGTTTGAAAATCATATATTTGGAGACAATCATTTCAAGTGGAAAGTAAGGAGTACAGAGTTTGTTGATCAAGCATGCACAGGCGTGGCCAAAGATATTTTTGAATGGAATCCATGAGTGGGTACCTGTGCAGAAACAATGTGTGAGCTTCTTTTGGCACTGAAAATATCGATCTTTTTGCTCAATTTATCTGATACTTACTCTTCTAGAAGGTGAAACTGAAGATTTCCAGGAAGTGGTTCCAAGGGTACCCATCCCAGGCGAACAGCTATTCGACCAACATTTATATCAACCTTGCCATGAGAAGCAAATGAAATTCTTGAGTTATGGGAAAATTTAATCTGCAGGCAAGTTATTTTTAAATCAAATGATCTAACTTACTGGGAAAGCCATATGTTTAAGTGTAAGGAGTCGTACGCATTCAACGCTTTTCAGCCCCAACCCTGGTATCTCCAACAAGTAATTCCTACAATCAAATACAATCTTGGGAAGGAAGGTTTCAAGCTTTGTCAAAGAGATATGTGCATTGTTTAATTGTATGGTTATAGGCATATCATAGAAGTTGAGCCATATCTTGACTTACTTCACATCGATGGGTGGGGCATATCGTAACCATTCTAGATCGAGACTTTTGTGTAACTCAACTGTCCGATTTAGAAACTCCTGCAATGATAAGGAAATAGTTAATGGGATCAAAGGATGACATTGATGCAGAGGGTTGAGTCACTTCCATACCTGGATTCGTTTTGCAATCTGGAATTGTTGGCCACGTCCTTTTATTGCTTCAGCAACTTTACTATGTTCTGCATTTCTAACTGCCTCCCAGTCTACTGAATCAACTTGATCTATGGATCTGGATCGAGAATGAATTTGCCTCAAACTCTCCCAATCCCTCTTTTTAACTTGCTCCTCCATTTTTTTCTTTCCTCTTAAACTAGTTTTACTCACTGGATCAGAATCCATGCTGGGAATTGACGTCTCCGCTGTATTTTCCATCTCATGATTGACATCCATGTCAGGTTCAGTGACAAAATATGAATTATAACATGGATCTTTTGCTCCATCACTTGGATGAAGAGGAAACTTTGCAGCAAGGGACATAAAAGCAGAACTGTCACAAATCGAAAATAAGTCATTATCGTTTAGACCTCTACTTATAACTGCTGTTTTGGGGAACAAAACAAAAAGGCAAGCAGCCAAGGAAATTTGTTTTATACCTTGAGAGGGTGTCTGAGACATTTTGAGTTAAAAAAACTCCCACCACAGATTCCACAACCGAACCTTTCCAAGCTTTGAATCTTCTATCCCCTATGTGAAATGAAACTTGAGTTTTCACTTAAGCTATGCATTTATTTTTATTTTTATCTTTCCTTGTTCTCCCAAATAAACATTTCAGGAAAAACAATAGATCGAGTTTGGAGAAGAGTACCCAGAATCTGATGCATTCGAGACTTGAATGAGTTTACCCGCCCCTGGAAAATTTCTCTTTCACTTTCCCAATATTTTTTGTCACTTTCTTTGTCAGCCTTTGCATCACTCGTTCCATCGTCAATACTCATCAGCTGATTCCATCTTTTTAAGGTCCAAGCATCAATCTGGACACTCGGACGAGCATGTTTCTTGCCAGAATCGTAGAGCACTAAAGCACCACAGCTGTCACTGATCTTCAAGGACTCAAATTCTCTAATCATCGTACTAATTTCTTGAGCACTAGCAACAGTCGTGCGGCTTTTGAAAATTCTCCGTTGTCCTGTATAATTTGTAACCATTTCAGCATCATTTCTCAATGCATTAGTTATGTGATACAATGCAATCTGGAGAGCTAATGAATACAAACTGAAATAATACAAGACGCGACCAGAAGATGACAAATGAGAGGCTATTGAATAATTCCTTCCTTAACACACAAGATATAAAGCACAGATGGTGTGTTCACCGAATTACTACAAAGTCCGTCCCTGACATTAGACCTAAAATGTAGATGGCAACTATGCTACGCTCATGGAAAATATATATATTTTTTTTTTTTAAAAAATTCCAATCTCTGAAAATTTGATAGGGTGGTGAACATTCTAGGTTACCAAAAATTGACTCTAGACATCCTGCCTAACCCCTTGCGTGGTCGCCAAAAATTTTAAATTGTTTGTTTTCAATTCAACTGCAGTCGATTTCATAACAAATTGGGGCAAAAAATAATTAAAAAAAAAAGAAGAAGAAGAAAATAATCAACCTCGTAATGCACTAACATTGTTATTCCACAAATGGAATTATAACAAGTTAGAGCTTTAATGGTCTTCGGAATTATAGTATCACGCATGTTTTTGGATAATATCATGACAGGAATTGCAGTAATAATAAAAAAAAAAACAACATCAGGTTGATGAGATTGATTAGAAGGAAGCACCTTTTGGTTTGGCAATGCATAGTGGCTTCTCGGTTTCTGGCAGGCTCGGTTTTCTTCTAAAATCGTGCAATCTCAAGCTGACAGGACGAGGAACAATCATCATGGCACCCTCTCCTTGGAAACCTTGATTGGCATATCCTCCTTGGAACCTTTGATTTGGGAGTATCTTTGGGGATTGATTGCATGTTGGCAATGCAGTGAGTGAAAGCATGTTATTCCTTCGTGCAGATAATTTAGAACGCTTCTTCTTTGGGTAGCGAACCAAGTTATAACAACTTAAGCCGCTGAACCTATTGAATTTTCGGGTCCTTACTGTCCTTTTCTTCTTGCAAATTTTTGGCCTATATCTGAGCAAATTGTTGACTCCAAAAGGCCTTTGTTTGCATTTGCGTGTTCTACAAGATCTCTTTCCGTGTGTGCTCCATTTGGGCTCACTAGAATCCTTGTCCATGTTAGTGTCACTCAGCAATCTTAATGCTCCACTGCTCACGACAGTAGGTTCCACAAGTAAATATATTCCCAAGTCACTGTTGATTACTGGGTGATGGCCTAAATTTCCATCCATCGCCATCAGTCCAGCAGGAGTTTGAACATTCTTCCCCGTCCTCGCGCGAGTTTTCTCTTCATTCTTCCTCTTCTCATCCCTCACTCGCGGTGCCCTTGGCTTCTGTTGGGCAGTTTTTTTAACTTTACCATGATGACCCAATATCTTGGGTCTATGTCTTTTCCTTTTGCTTTTATTTCTTGACCTATTGTTCTCATCTGGGACCATATTGTTCTGATCAGTTGGCGGACGCTCAACATGATGGAGTTTCTCACTATCCCCTGAGGATCCATCTGTTTTCCAAGCCCAACAAGAAATCAATTATCAAGGCAGAGGCAGAGCAAGAAAAAGTTGGCAAGTAATTTTGCCTAAAACTTTCGAAAAAAAAAAAGAAAAAAAAAACAATCAGAAAATTTTTGTTTGAATTAAATCACTGAAATTCAACTCCAGGTTTAAGATTGACTTAACTAACGTATTATTTAATAGAAGAAGTAAACCTTTAAATAACACAACCAAATAATAATAATTCAAAGATTGAATTTGTTCACCTCCTGTGGTTACTGTTGAAGCATCAGTGGAAGAACGAAGTTCATCAGGAGCTTCTGTTTCTTCCGATGGCTGAACGGCTTCTGGAAAAGCTACACTGGACAATTCCAAGACCTGCGTCAAAGGAATAGCATGCGATGGTTCGTCCCACTTGCCAGGACCTCGACACAAATCCCCATCAGAGCTGAAAAAGTCCAACTTCTTACCCACCCGGTCGGCATCTCCGAGCCCTGCTTTCTGACCTGAAGCTGAATCTCGACAAACAAAGTTCCTCAAACCTTCATTGGCACAATAAGCAACCTGAGAATTATCGCAACGTCTCTGCTCCTCTGTCCATGCAGTCTCCTCTGAACTACCAAAAGCATCGTTTCCGGTTGTGCCCTGAATGAAGGGCCTTTCTGACAAAGGCTTATCAGGGGTTTGAGGAACCCAGAAGCATTCAGAGTTGGACATGATGGCTGTTACAGCTCTAAAGCCCTGAAGAAAAAAAAAAAAAAACAAGGAAGAAGAAGCAAACAAGCAAGAAAGCAAGCAAGAGAGCCAAATAATTCCAAAAACAGAAACAGAAGCAAAGGTTTAAGCAAAGAAAGCATAAAAATCTTTGTTGTTTATGGGTTGGTATGTGCTTCTCCCTCCCAATTCCGGAGGAACTGAAGTAGTTACGTCAATAACTACTGATACTACTACTACTACTACTATTTGCATTATTTTATTTTATTTTATTTGGGAAACACAATATTAACATATATATATAATTTTTTATTTATTTGTTGGACAGTTAAAAAAAAAAAAAAAAGAGGTATATTTATGAAAATAGACTTATGCTCTAGGCGCAAAAAGACTTTGTTGACACTTTTTAAGACTGTATCTCTAAATTTACGATTTTGAGGCTGCTGCTACTTCTACTTCTACTTCTACTTCTTTAAAAATTAAAATCTCTCTCTTTTTTATTTATTATTTTATTTTATTTGACCCAATAAGAGAAGTATATTTATCTTTATTTTCACACTTATATTTATTATGATTATCAAATAATATTTCTGAAAAATCACTTATTAAATCAACTTTCATATGTGTTTCCGAAACTCTTCGTCGACATAATATTTCCCCTGTATTTGTACCGTGAAATTGGTTACATTTCGTTTAAATTAGTTTTTAAGGTTTGATGAGAAGATGTTTCAATAAAAAATGCAAATATAAGATATTTATCACGTACATATAGACAACAAAATAAATAAATAAATCAATCTCACATATTTATGAGATTTATTAATACCGATATTTTCTTCCTTAAAAATTCAATATCAGTAAAAGAGTGAGAGAAAGAAAGAGAGAGAGAGAGAGAGAGAGAGAGAGAGAGAGAGAGAGAGAGGGAGAATCTATTTCAATCATGGCTTCCTGTAAAGGATATCAGCGAATTGATTTGAGTCGATTTTTTATTTTTTATTTTATTAAAATCAAATTATTAATAGAGATTTAAAAAAAAAAATTAAAATTGTAACCCTTTAAAATAAGTAAGTAAAAAAAGAAAAAGAAAACAATTAAATCACCATTAACGATATTGAATCCATTTAAATCATGCTCTGGGGTACCTCTTTGGTGTTAATAGCAATTGAGGCCCGTCTTAATGACATCAACAGTGGAACTCCTGTTTCCTGACCTTTGTGGCAACTGTAATTTGGATGAAACAATACTTTCAATTTCAATATAATAAACCTAAGCTCCACTCAAAATAAATAAATAATAACAATGAACCTAAGCCTGTGGATCATACGACATAAGAGAGAGGCGTTTCATTATCTTTAGGAAATGAAAACCACTGACCTTTTAGGTGCATAAATATGCTACAAAACTCAGTTGACATCTTTACATACGCGATTCTGATTTATTTTTATCTTGTAAACTTTGTTTTGCAAAGCTCTTAAGACAAGACATTTGGTTTGAATTTGACAGCTTTTTAAACTCTTTAAAACTACAAACCTTTTAACGATTTCAGTTTGATTTTACTTGGACTGATCAGGTTGAGTAGCGTTACTTACATTTCTACAATGTGAGTGACAAAATCCTCTCCTCGTAGAAATCTTAAACCTTTAGAATTCAAACCCAAATTTTTATGCAATGATTTTTTAGTTAAGAGTTATGAACCTCATTTCTGTTGGCACATTTATTTCGTTTATAACACTTTCTAAAAGGTTATGTCTTTTCGAAAGATCTCTCTCTCTCTCTCTCTCTCTCTCTCTCTCTCTCTCTCTCTCCCTCTCTCTCTCTCTCTCTCTCTGTTTTTTTTTTTTCTTTTTTCTTTTAATGGGTTTACAGTGAATCAGAGTGATGCCCGAACCAACTCATCCGCACCTTAAATTACTCCAAGCTCCATATCACAGAAAAAATCAAAAATAAAAATAAAAAAAAAGGTGGTCGAATATAGCTCATTTGCACATTAGCAGTATTCCCAAATTGGACCGAGGTATCAAATCTTAATTATGGCATTCGGCTCGTTTCAACCATCACCAATGTTAACACTACTTGAATCTTTGGCGTAAAACGAGAACTTTTGATAAACAAAGCTTTGGTACGAGTATCATTAATGTTATTGGAGTTTCTTCTACAGCCTAGGATCTCGAATTCAATCACTAATTCCTTCAAAATAATAATCAACGGCGGCACAGTTAAAATGAAATCCCATCAAAAAATCACTTGATTTTTCAAAGCCCCAAAGTCATAAGATTTGAGAACAATCATTAACTTCCAACTTTCATGTCTTTCCTCATTGAACACAGGATCCCAAAAGTTTCTTTTGTTCTACGGTTTGTCACCTACTACTAAACAGAGGCAGCCCAGTAAGATTATATACACAAGGTTATAAGCCCAACTCATAGATCAACAATTATGTTCACTAGCATAACCATATCAAGTAAATTAGACTTGTTTAGGGTTTATTGGGTATGGCCATTAAGTCTTCTTGTTGTAATTGGTAAGAAACTTACTGTCATCAAATATAATTGACTGTATTAGGGGCGGGGGGGGGGCGGGGAACCCACAAGACAAAAAAAAAAAGAGATGAAATAGCAAAGAATCACAAAGGAAGCTTTTTATATTGTTAAACATTGTAATTGCTTTAAGTGGCAATAGTTATATTTGTCTTAAAGAAATTATAAAATTGTGTTGTACTTATGCAACCTAAAAATTTTAGAGTTTACAAACCCTAAGGTTGCAAACTATTATCACAATCTCAAACATATCATTGCAACCTAAAAATTTTAGAGTTTACAAACCCTAAGGTTGCAAACTATTATCACAATCTCAAACATATCATTGGTAAACAAGCTTTAACGAGTCAAACCTTTATCGAGCAAGCTCTGTAAAATCTGTATAAATGACCCGTTTAACTTTATGATATTAATAAAAATAACTACAAATAATAACCATTTACTCTTATAAATAGAAATAAAAAGACTAAAGAAAATGTTTATTTTACCAAAAATAAACAATTTTTTTTTTTTAAAAAAAATATGTTAAATTTTAGTGAATCATTATTAACATATGATAAATAGTTAGACGCCAATCATACCTAACTTACTCTAATAACACATTACACGAGTTTTTAAATGAGAATTAAGTAGGGTCTATCCTTGTTGAGATTTAACTCATTTTATCAAATGAGTAGTAAAATTAAACTTAATTTTCGTTCCTTTAGGTAATTGAATGAAACCTCATCTACTAAGCTCCTAGCAAACATGCCCACTCGTCTGCAATCCTAACTTGGGTAGTCTCTAAACACAAAGATCAGAACCCTATTTTCTAGGGAGCAAATCAACCAAAAAAAAAAGTCCGCGTACCTGATTCCCACTGTGAAGCTCAAAGGAAAATGTCAGTGTGTGGAATGAACAAATATGTAAAATCATCTGATTCTTACCATAAGGTCTTGTGTTCAAAAAATAAATCCCTTGCTGGTTACACTAGTTTGGTAAATGCTACTGGATTTCTCACCATTGTTTAGAAAGCTGAACGGTTTTGATATCTAATTCTATATGAATCTGGCGGGTTTCTTACAAATTCATCTTAGAAAATCTATATGAATGTTTCATGGAAAACTCCAAATTACCACAGCATCCATAGAAAGCTTTTGCAAGCTGGGTACCAAGAATATGTTGCCTAGCCGCAGAATTATTAGAATACAAAAGTGAAGGATTACTCAAATAAAAATGCAAGAGTGTTATAGTCAATAAAATCTAAGGTCAATAAAGGGTAAGTACCCTTTTTTGTGTGCAACTACTAGTATAGAGTTGAATGGTTCGATAATGCAATGGCAAGTAGTCCTGCTGTTTGTGTGTGGGTAATCAGATCCTGATGTTTCAAGTAAACCAAAATTGAAAACTCAGTAAAAAGGTTTTAAATCCTATGCAAGGGTATGATGGTAGTCAGGTCAACAATTTACTGATTTAGCAACCACATGAACAAACAAAAGGGTATTCTAATGCATAAGACTCACATTGTAAAGCCTAGAGGATGGTTGGTTAAATTTTTATAAGAGTGGTACCAATGGGGTATTCAGGTATTCCCAGCACGTGTATGCATGCCACTGTCATGCACAACTTAAAAACCAAGTTCAGCAATTGATTGATTGAAATAATTTCACTGTCATGCATGCCACTGTGTGCCAGAGAATTTTGGAAGGGAAAGCCTGAAGCTTTGATTTTCCTATGATACCAGCAAATGGATCATATATCCATGCATTACAGGCATGTGAAATGGAAAACTGTTAGTTGACAACATGGGCCATGGCAAGAGTAATGAGATAAATGGTTAACGTTAATAATACTATCAGCTAGTTATATTTGAGTTGGTCTGGAGAGTGGAGATGGTCTTTGGCTAATTAACAAAACAATGAAGACACTTACCTCATCTAACCTGAAAACCCTTGCAATATCAGCAAACAAGGCCACACTTTCAAACCCAGAATCAATCCTTCCAGCACTGGCAAAAAGAGCCACATTTCCACCAATGATTCTATATTCTCCGAGACTTTGACAAGAAAGGCCATATTTTACAACCCAAGAATCCATAAGGGTGTCAAGTTTTGCTGTGTCCATACTCAGTAACTTCGGATGTGCCTAGTCCATAGGCTCTCGTTTCACAGTCTCAAAAAGCTTGTTTAGATGTTCTGAGTTAGTAGTCTACTTCCAAATCCCTGAATCTATCACCTAGATCAAGCAAGTTGCAGCCAGACTTGATATGTAGTGAGATATATAACAAGTCTAAATCCTAGCATATGCTACAAAGACAATTATAACAATTCCTTCCCTCTACAAGGTTCAGGGTTTTATGCCATTCGACAAAATTTGGAATCACACATGAATGCAATAACAGTTAGCAGAAATGTAGAAGAATGTCACATGCAATTGACATAGCAATATAATATATCAGTGCCAATACTACCTTGCAGTTGAGATAAGAAACAATTGATGCATTTATTGCACATTTCAATAAATTTCATAAGGAGTTTAAAGCCTTTCAGGCAGTGAACTTAAAAAATATGGCAAAACCAAGCATATTACAGAATGTATCCTTACCTCTAGCAGTTAGTGTGAAATATCTATTGATCACACTCTCACTGGCTTTTGCAGCACAGCAGATAAATAAACTTCAGATTTACCCGACCCAGTTGCATCGATCTTCTCTCCCACGACCCATTTCAGCTTTTTATACCCAAACCGCTCTATCAATCGAGTCAGAACCCCCTTTTTCTCTTCACTGGCACAATAAAAATTATCCAACCAAAATAATCCACCAGCCCTCAAAATGCGATCTATATCAAACATTAGGAACTCCAATTTTTCAGGTTTGGCACCAGCATCCAATCCACTAGACGCATGAACCAAATCAAACACATTATCATAGAACGGGAACCTATGGTCTAAACTCAAATACAAAGGGAAGAGCCCTCTCGCTGCAATGAATTCACTAAACGGAGCATCAATATTCAAAGTGTTGGTGATCACAGTCACATTCCTCTCTGCCATTCTAGCAGCAAAGGTGCCAGATCCACCGCCAATGTCAAATCCAATTCTAATTCCTCCACTTGCAAAAGCCAACACATCATCGACAATAAAATCATTCTTGCCCCTAGCTTTAACATACTTCTTGTTCTCGTATCCATTAACAAAATCAAAGCAACCAACACACTCCCTACTCAATTTCTTTTTATTCAAGCACTCAAAATTCTTGCAACCAAGACCACTCCAAGTGGCAATCTTGTCACTAACAGGCTTCCAAAGAGAAATGGGAAAAGGGTCAAGACGAACCTTAGGAGCAGACTTGGCAAAGCATCTCCTTCTGGGCAGAGGCTCGCATCCACGCAGAATCAACTTCTGGGCAAGGCTCCAATCATCGGGACAAGGCCCAGAGACCTTGTAACTCATGTACTGAGACAACAAATCGGTAGATTTCTCACAAGAGTGGCCCACAGAAGCCACCATTTCAGTGATCCCAGTTCTTGAATCTTTACCAAGAGGGAGCTGGTGCAGCTGAAGGAACAACTTGAGCTCGCTAGCAATATTGGGTCTTGAAACGTCAATAGTTTCATACCCCAACAGCTCTTTCTCTATCTTGGCAAGCTTTCTTTGAGAAGAATCGATCTGTTTAAGAATCAAAGAGACTTGCTCAGAGATCAGAGAGAAGTTCTTGTTGGGAGAGCCGGCAAAAAGGTGACCTTGGTGGGGTTTGGGAGAGTAAGTGAAGGCATAGAGAGCAAAGATATTGGTGGTGATAACAGAGAAGAGCATGAGAATGTTCACTGCAGAAGAACATAAAGTTCCTTTCTTGAATCTGGCTGTTCCATCTCCAATCTTCAGTGATACCGATCCCATCTTGTTCTGCTTCTTCTTGCCTCACATCCAGACGGAGGAGAGAGACGTTTTCACTTCCCAGTTTGCACAAGTGAGTGAGATTTGGAAGTTAAAGTCAGCGAGCAGAGACCCTTTATTGGTTGATTAAGAGTGTTATTATTGATATTAATTACCGAGCAGTGTGATATGTGAAGAAAGTAAAAGGCAGACAAGAGTCCATAACTCCATGTCACGATTTACAAGATAAAAACACGTCAACTCTAACCCTTTGCCCTTTTTTCTTTTTTAAAAAAAAAAGAAAAGAAAAGAAAAGAAAAGAAAGAAAAGAAGAGAGTTAGGTAAAGATATTTTTAAAGATTCAAGGTTAGTCAACAAAATCTTGATTTAATTTTTTATAAAAAAAATTAATTATTTAGATAGTGATAATCTTAAATAAAATTTTTACTGTTCAATTTTAACGGGTTAAATATAAAATTTGTTAGTTACTTATCAATAAATTTCTATTTATTTTAAAAAATATTATATTAGATATTTAAATTAAAACAAATAAAAATGATCAAATTATTAGAATAATAATGATTCCTCTTTTTATCAAATTTAATATTTTATTTGTTTTATAAAATTACACATAAATATTTATTTATTTATTTAAAATGAGATGTGACTTCAAAAATTTAAATAAAAATAAAAATATATCAAAATATTTTTATTTATTTTGTCTAGTTTTCAATTACTAAGCTTTAGGCAAAGCCACTTAGCAATAGTCCAAAAGTTGAAGTTGAAGTTATCTATTTTCTTTATATGATATGTTACAACTAAACCACTTTTCTAATTGAAGAAGTGACAAAAGGATACTCCCACAATAGTGAAAACAAAAAAGGTGCTGTAAAAACTTAATTTTGAAAGAAAAACGAATTAATTATCACAAAACACAAACTTTAACCCACACAGCTACAGAAAATTAATTTTATTCCATTTTTTTAAAAAAAATAAAATAAAATAAAGCTAAACCTAACGCTAAATACTTCCATTACCATTATGAAAAAAAATGAAAAATAAAAAATTAACTAAATTAAAATATACTTTAAAAAAAAAACATTAGAAATTAAAGAGAAAAAAATTATTAACTTTTATTTTAAATTATAGTTTTTGATTCTAATCGCACTTCTCATCAATAAAAACATCCAATAATTTGTAAATACAATTGATTTGAATTAGACAATTTGACTTTTAAATAGCCAAATTTCATCGTACTGAGAGATAACAAATCCCTACTCATAAACCAACCAGAGTTAAAAGAATGGAAAGGTCAGGAGTTTCTTTGATTAGGTATCTAAACCTCTCAAGCATAATAACACTTTCCCTTATTTCATTTTTTTTTTTAAAAAACCTTTAAGCAAAAACCCAAATTTTTGGTACACAAAACCATGTTTTTTTCTTTCTTTTCTTTTTTTTTTTTGGAATTTTTTTTTATTTAATTCTTCTTTTCGCTTGACTATGATTTCAAGCTTGGATTATACCCTTTGAGTGACTCTATTCGTTGATTTTTGCGGTTAATTTTTTTTATTTAAAAAAAAAAAAAAAGAAGAAGAAGAAGAAGAAGAAGGAGTTGTATGGTCAGATTTGTGTTAAGAGTATGTTTGATTTTGAAGTTTTGGAATTGATATGGACGAGTAAAGAGCTGAGGAGCTTCATTTTTCATGATTTGTCGATTATTAGACCGTGAGACCAAGACCACTCACTGACTTCCGCATCGAAATGCTATCATTGGGGCTCATCAACAAGCAATGCCCATGCGTCTAACATGTGTTGTGTAGAAAGGCATTGTGATAATAAATATACCTTTTTTCTAATCAGAAAATTAGAAAATTTTTTTGCTAAGAAGGTTATGCTTACGAATAAGAACCCAACTCTTCTTACAAAGGCAGCTCGTAGCGTACACACAAACAATCGCGGCTCGTCCACATAAAGAAAGAAATAGTGATAATTAATAATAATTACTTAAAACCAGGACCGGACAAATGCGGTGGAAAATTAAGGTCAGGTTAATTTCATGTAATCTCTAACTTAAACATTCACATGCTGCGAAGGATGGGCAAGGAGGACAAAAGACAAAAACCCTTGGGAGTGGAGAGTCAGCTAAGGAGACTAAAAGACACACGTTAGCCGCTCAACTGTGTTATCTTCGCCCGACGGGACACAACACAACCCAGACTAGGCTAAGAGGAGGCGGCAGAAGCAGCAGCCCTCCCGCAAACTTATCCTCAGCCCTCCAGCAAACTTATCCTCAACCCTCAGACTAAGCAATGGCCAACGACAATGAGCTTGACCCAATAACCACCACCCAACAACAGCAACAACAAGAAGAAGACCCAAATGCAGACAACAAGCTCTCCTCTTCCTCCGATTCTGACTCTGATTCTGATTCCGACTCTGACTATGACTGCGACTATGACTACACGCCCGGAACCGAGGGGGACGTCGAGCTCCCGTACGTCCGCCCCGGCGACGAGCCGCCGGAGTGGGACAACACACCGGAGAGGAACATTTCTCGGTTCACCCGAATACTGGAAAGCAAGAGCATGCAGAAGATGCAGGAAGAGGAGGAGCGAAAGTATACCCACTACGAAGACTTGTTCGATTTTCCCAAAGACAAAGAGAATTGGACGGAAGAGGATTTGCAGGAGCTATGGATGGACGCTCCTCTGAGGATGAATAAGCCCGGGTGGGACCCCGTCTGGGCCGACGAGGAGGACTGGGAGGTCGTCAAGGAAGAGGTTAGGCAAGGCAGGAAGCCACCCATTGCTCCTTTTTATGTTCCTTACAGGAAGCCTTATCCGGCTATTCCGGATAATCATTATGACATCAGCAATCCCAAGGCTGTTATTGAGGAGTTGGATAGGATTGAGGAGTTTCTCACTTGGGTTAGCTACATTTTCCCCGATGGTAGCTCGTATGTCTTCTTTTCTAAGCTCTCTCTGTGCTCCATTCCGATGTTTGGTTGTCCTTTCTCGTTTTTGTTTGTGATCTTTCTTGTTGCTTTTGGCACATTTCCTGAAACATGCACCCTTATTGATTCTGATGTTGCTTTTGGTCTTTGGTATTGGCTGCATTGGTGGTATGAGGGAAATTGGAGCATCTATAATCTTGGGAGCATGTGGTGCTTTGTTTGGGTGTTGAAGAATTTGAGTTACAAATTTACTTGTTATCACATTACCTTGATTTCCCTTTCAATTAAATGATGATAAAGGTATTGAACTGATTCTGGATGGGTTTTGGCCAATATGGACCCTGTTGTTATCCTTTTTTTTTTTTTTTTTTTTTTTTTTTTTTTTTTTTTTTTTTTTTTTTTTGCCTTTTGCTCCTTTCATTTTGTTTGCAGAGGTGTCTAGGTGTGACTTTAAGTTATGATCAGTATTCTGAACACTCTGATTTTTAATGTCATACCTTGTAAATGAAGTTGTCAACATGTATACACTCTGATTTATAAGGTCAGACCTTGTATATGAAGTTGTCAACATATTTATGTTTGTGTCCTTCCAGTGTTTATGTTCAAGCAATTGCTTGGTAATTGTGTTCATTTTGACTCAGCTAGCACATACCTTGGGTGATGTTCACTGTTTCTCTGCTAGGTCTCTGAATAAAGGAAACTTGCTATCCGCCACTCCACCCAAAAAAATTTCTCTGAAACCACACACATGCACTGTCAATGTGCACACTGGAAGAAGATGATTCCTATGCTTAAATTTTTTATATTCTTTATTTGTTCTTTTCTTCAAGGTATGAAGGAACTGTTTGGGACGACTTGGCTCATGGAAAGGGTGTTTATATTGCTGAAGAGGGACTAGTCAGGTTTTCTTGTTCTCTACTTAAAAATTACATCTCTTCTTTCATCTATGCATAGCATGCAACTTCTTAGTAGCCAAGTTATTGCATCAAGTAAAATGAATTGCTCAAATAATTGGGAAAAGAATGCACAGGAAAGGTTGTCATTGGAAAAGAGATGAACTATGAAGCAATCAAATGTTTATATATTAGTTTGACTTGTTGTAGGGCCCACTTTATTTATGTTCATATTTGCGCATAGCATGTTGTGCCAATGTATCCAGCATAATCTAAGCTTAAGTTGTGCTGAAAGTTTTGTGAATGATGTATATGAGTGCTTCTTAATATTGGTATACAATAAATACATGCTCAAACTTGGGATTCAACCTATTGATTTAGCCAATTCTCAACTCCTTGCAATATTTGTTGTGAGAGTGAGAAAGTGTGATTAATGAGAACCATATGGAGAGTAAGACCATGAAGATACCATTTAGATTGGGACAATGAAAACATAAATTCACTGAAGTCACCATATTGTATAAATTTGTCATAATAGAATGCTACTTTATAGTTCCTGATGTGTGTGTGTGTGTGTTTTCTGAAGTGACATTTTAATTTGAAGTGGGCTTTATAACATTATAGTCAGTGGCTCACGCCTGTGCCAAGGCACCATTCTGGAAGGCTTTTACAAACTCTGAAAAAAGAAAAGTTTTTGGTTTTTGACCAAAAACTGGATTTTCCAACTTTTGAAATTCATATAGACTTTGGAAAACTACTGCTTTCTATGGTTTGGTTTTCCATTAATTTATGAAAAAAGGAAAATCTTGTTTTCTAAACTATTCTAAATATAAATTGAAAGCATGTTCTTATTATTAGACATATATATATAATTGATTTATTTTCCAAACAAAAGCAGGTTTACTTAGAATTCAAGTCAATAAGAATCTGTGCCTTTTTTTGTGTCTCTATATTCTCCTTTATATTTTCTTTGACATGGGGATATTCAAATTTGGTTCCTCTTTTTTTGGAGGAGATGTCTGATCATTATCAATGTTCTATGTTACAGTCTTTGGTTTTGAAACCAAAACATTCCAGGATTAGACTTTTTCTTAGTGGTTAATGGGTAAAATGTGATTTGGAAAACATCCTGGCCCAATGGAAGACCATTGGTACTTTCGTAAAAGTGTTACATCAACTCTCTGTATTGTAATCTGCCACGGGTCAATCTGTTGTAAAGTGTGTTGACTCTGTTGAAGCCTTAAAGGCCAAAGTAGACAAGCTCAGGAGTCTAGGATTTCTTTAACCAACAGATGGCTAGGATAGACACTTGGGCTGATCAGAGATGATGGATATGTTGAAGTGCGATATTCGACTATGTAACAGGCTAGAATTGAGTGATGGACCTTAATTATTATTGAGTTTAGCAGAAGATTGTGGACTGAGGGACAGGGGCAATATGTCTAAACCATTTGACAGTACTTTGCCCATATGACCAACACTTAAAGAATTTTGTTTGACTTGTCTGCTGTATGTGGAGTGGAGGAACAGAGACATGTGATTATATTTGTCCTGGGCTCCAAATGATGTGACTTTTTTCTATAGGTATGAAGGTGAATGGCTTCGAAACGACATGGAAGGTCATGGAGTTGTTGAAGTTGACATACCTGATATAGAACCTGTACCTGGTTCCAAGTATGCTTATTATTTCATTTTTCCTCATAATCTTATTTGATTTAGCAGTTGAAATACGGATGGTATATTCCATGGAAGATAAGCAAATGAGTCATAAGTCATGCATTTTATTAGGCTTGAGGAACAAATGCGTGCTGAGGGGTGCATAATAAAACGAGATTTCATGTCCCCAGAAGACAGAGAGTGGCTAGAGATGGATATTGAAGATAGCATGCATCTAGCTGGAGGGAAGTATGAAGTACCATTTTATGAGAATGATGAATGGATCAGACAATTTGGGAGAAAACCGTAAGTTATCCGATCAAGCTGTCAATCCTTTCTCCTAAGTTTATGTTTATTCATGTGTTCATATTCTTCTAATGTAGTTTTAATATTTTCGTTATCATCTCTATGTTTGAATCTGCTTTAGTATTTTTATTAAATTAGTTCCGGAACCCGAATGCCCATGGATCTCAGAGTTACTGGATTCAACATGACACTTTCCCATGTTGTGATCATGTCTTAGTTCCCTTCCAAAGAGGATGATCCTTTTGTATGTTATTGGAAGTTGTTGAATGAATCTTAATGAGAAAAAGAATAGAAGAGATAGGAAAGAACCCAAACACCCAACAAAATCCAAAATTCCTTATATCAACATCTGGTACACCAGGTGGAAACTCTCTGTTTACTGATCCATACTAGACCATTCAAGTGAATTTCTGCCTGTCAGATGGACAAATATTTTAATAAAAATAATTAATCCTCTGGCATGGTCTGCATGTAGTGGGGACAGCTCCATTCCAATATATTCTATTGCAAACTATTCTCAGTTTGTGGTTTAGTTGAAAGAGAGAGAGAAAAATATGTTGGAGCTCACTGATTGTAAAGAGCTCAAATCAAGTAACTTAATCATCCAGGTTTTAGGTGTCAACTTGAATGATTTTTTGCTCAGCCATTTTTCTTATCAAGAGACGGGCAACAACTTTTGCTTTGTTGTAGTAAAGACATTTCTTTTTGGTTTGTTTATGCTTTTACCTTTTTAACGCCTCTGTGTCAAAGAAATATGGTATGGTATTTACCTATGGAAGCTGATAATAGTCCTTTTCCAGGGAGGTAGGTCGATATCGATATGCTGGCCAATGGAAGCATGGGAGGTTTCATGGTTGTGGCGTCTATGAAGTGAATGAGCAGCCCCTCTATGTAGGTGTACAGAATATAAGCCATAATGGAGGACTCAACTTAATATTTAAGTGGAGTATTGTTGTCAAGAGATGCTAATGAAATTGAAGGACACAACAAACTTAGAATCATGTTGATTATCTTATCATATTCTTTAGCTAGTGTTCTGCACTACAGTTTTTTTCGTGGCTCTACATCCCTCACCTTTATCCCCTGCCTAGCATCTTGATTAAAAATAATGACTCAGGATTCCATAAATTAGGTCAAGATTCACCTGTGTAAGTAGGTTGCCCTTGTTGTTTTCTGTTTTCTGTTGACATTCTGTAGAAATTGCCTTCTTTTACACGGTAAGTGACCATAGGAAAATTTTCTTGGTTCAATTTTTAAAACTTTTGGTTGCAACTTCAGAAGTTTATTTAAAGGTAAGATTGCTTTTCCAAATGTTCTTTCTAAGGATCCATTGTGGCAGAACCAGGTGTTTCTTTTCTCCCTTCTTCTACAGTAGTTGATGAATGTAATGCAAAACTATATTTCTTATGGAATACAGGGCAGGTTCTACTTTGGAGAGTTTGTCGAAGATGCTAGTGACTGTGATGAGGATATTTCAGCGGTATCTATTTCTTTCTTTGAAACGTGAAACGAAATCCTAATAATTGAAAGGATGATTTTTTCTTACAACATGGCTTTTCAGGCACATGCAGGAATAGCAGAAGTGGCTGCAGCTAAGGCTCGGATGTTTGTAAACAAACCAGATGGAAGTACGTTTTACTCATTAGTTTTGAAATGGGTATTATCAAACATTGTATTTGTTAAGACAAAAGGGACATTAGGTTAAAATATGCTCCCATACAGGCACTTGAAAGTCAAACCCTCAATAACTGTGCTGGCAGGTAGTTGATGATTGATTACTGAAGAAAATGACTTAGACATTTTTTAGTTGCTCTTCCATATCATTGCTTGCGTGTTGATTTAATGGCTACTGAAAGTCATTTTTGGCATTTTGCTTGTGATGGGCCAAGTGTATGTTCAGATAAAGTTGGAACATTGTTATCTAGGCATGGCTTATCCCATGAACAAAAGGAGTTGAACCATGCTTCTTAGGTCTGCTTTTTATCACGAATTAAAATGCTCATTTGAATAGAGAATAAAAAAATGAATCCAAATTCTAAAATCTGGTATAAATTGTCAGAACGTATCCCAAATGGCATGTATTGGCCTAATGGGAAAGATATTTCTTTTATATTCTATTTGATAGAATGTATTATTGGAGGAACTTGCCTTCAACTTGTGCATATTAAAGAGTGTTACAAATGTAAACTTACACTGGATACACAAAATCAAAGAGGTGTTATCTTCATTTTTGCACTGATCAAATAGGCTGACTAACATCTATTTGGCCAATTCATCGTCCCCATTAATTCTTCTTTTGGATGCAAGCCACCTTGGTGATGAACTGAACTGAGCCCATACAATTCATGAATCTGTGCATTTGACAGAGTATGCTTTGTAAATCATTTTGCCCAATGCCTATCTTCATCTTTTCCTGAAGCATGTGGTGTCTCAATTATCTCACTGAGTAGGTTCTTAAGAAAACATGGATCAATAACTGTAGACTACCTAATTCAGGTCCGCCATTAATGGACATTTATTTCAGCTTTTCTGATCTATCATCGACCTTATATTTCTAATCAAAGAATTCTAAGTGATATTTAAAATTGTTGGTCTTACTGCTTGAATGTCTGTTTCTGTATGACAAATTCTTGCACTTTATCTACTATGTGATGTTTCATTTGTTTGTGATTGCTTTGTTTACAGTGGTCAGAGAAGAGAGAGGTCCATATAGTGATCCTCAACATCCATATTTCTATGAAGAAGAAGATGTGTGGATGGCTCCTGGTTTCATAAATCAGTTCTACGAAGTATGTACCCCCTCAGTTTTTTCAATGACTTGTGGACTATCACAGATAAATAATTAAATATGTTTTCTGGCAGGTTCCTGATTATTGGAAAAGATATGTGCAAGAGGTGGATCAAGAAAGAGAAATGTGGTTAAACTCCTTCTATAAAGCTCCTTTGAGGCTACCTATGCCTGCTGAACTTGAGTACTGGTGGTCTAAAGGTATATATCTTCACAACAGATTACCCCAAAACAAACAACAAAGCCATTGCATTTATCTTTTGTTAGGTGATGATATTCTTGTGTGTGCTTCTATTCTTCATTCTAAAGTGTCGTTGGTTTATTAACAAAAGAAGAAAAAAAAAATGTATGTATATATATATATATATAGAGAGAGAGAGAGAGAGAGAGAGCCTTTTCTTTTTCATCATTTGTTCCATTGATCAATTGCAGCCTGCTTAGTTATGTAGCTTATTTTTATAAAAGCTGAAGGCAGTTGATAAAATGACCTCCACATGAAGCAGAAAATAAAATGTTAGTCTCTACTATTTGAAAGAATCATTAATTAGCTAGCTAGGCCTTTGTTCATACAGTTTTGTGTCCTGAAAAGGTTTAATTTGTACATCCTTTGCAAAGATCTTTCTGTAAGTCTAACTGATTATGCCAACATGTTAGAAGAAATTTTCTGAATCCTTCTTGTGCTTTGCTGCATGGCTAGCTAGTTGCTATGGCTGGTCCAAGAAGTAGCAGTACAGAATGATACTTTAAGTTTCCAGTTTTCTACTCTTTCCTCCCTTAATTTTGTTGGCTCTTGGTCAATGACTTGTTATAGGATAGCCGCCCCTTTATTTTCTCTTTTTATCTGGAACATGTTCCTGCCTTTTACATATTGGCTTGATGTTTTTAACTTTTTGTATTCATTTGATCAGATGAGGAGCCAGAATTTGTTATGCTTAACAAGGAACCAGAACCTGATCCTGAAGATCCATCAAAGCTCATATATACAGAAGATCCTCTCATCCTGCACACAAAAACAGGACGAATAATCAACTATGTTGACGATGAAGAATATGGGGTTCGCTTGTTTTGGCAGCCACCTTTAAAAGAAGGAGAAGATGTGGACCCCGACAAAGTTCAGTTCCTTCCTCTTGGGTTTGACGAGTTTTATGGAGAAGAGGAGGTGGTGAAGAAGGAAAACATATGGGAGCGCCTCTTAACAAAAATAGAAAATACATGGAAGTCAATGGGCGATAAACTGGATAAATGGACAGAAGAGAAGAAGAAAGCTAGTGAGATGAAAATAAAGGTGTTTGAAAAAGAGCTTGAACTTGTAGAGGCTGAATTGGCTCTGGAAGAGGAGATTGAGGACATGGAAGAAGAGTTAAAGATGAGAGAAAAAGAGGAGCTGGAGAAGGAGGAAGAGGAGGAGAAGGAGAAAGCTGAAATGAGTTTGCAGGAGCAAGACTCTACATCTGCAAAACTTGACCAGGATGAAAAAACCTTAGCTGGAGAGGAAGAAGAGGAAGAGGAAGAGGATGATGATGATGATGATGATGATGATGTTGCACAATCTAGTTTTGGGTCTATTACCCAGGATGAGGACCCAAAAAAGAATGAGCAGAAAGGAAACAGACCTGGGGAATCTCCTTTCTCCACAGCTTCATTATCATTTGCTTCCTGTAGTCTTCTTTCTGGGGTTCGTTCCAATTCCTCGGGATTATTCCTCTGCCAAATCCTTCTTCATATGATTTTCACAGTTACTTTTCTTCTGCTTGCCCCTCAATACTTTTCGACTGGATACCTGACTCCTTTTGGTTATTTGCTGGGTTGCAGGTTCCATCTAGGCTACAACAATCATTTTTAGCATGGAAGGACAGACTGCCACAGAATCAAACTCTTTCTTTGCATTCAGAGGCCCCTGGGGGCCTCTCTAAATCTGTCAATTTTCCTCACTTCTGTGCAGTGAATGTAACCTTGAGAGCAAATGTTCTGGCAAACCATAAGTTTGAGGCCAGAAAACATTCAACTGCAAAAATTTCTCAGCTACATTCCTTATCTTGGATCCTAATGCACCCTTCGGCTTCCCTGGATCCTAAACAAAAGCCAAAGAAGCCAAGACAGAGACATACTTGGCCGCATGCAGCGCCAGCGAGAGATTTAGACAGCATATTGTCTTTGCACACAAGTATGTTTTTGGATTCATGTACTAATTCAGTTATGTGATGAGTCCGCATTCCCTGTAAAATAAGGACTTGATGCCTTTGAATGGAAGCCATGTTTGCAGGGCCAAAATTTCATTTCTGGACCAGGCAGCATTTTGTTTTAAGTCTATGTGTTACAGGGCTGTAATTGTTAAAAGGAGCAATGTTAGAGGGATAGTAAGAGTGTTAATGTTAAGTCAGTAATGAAGTGATTAGCAGGTAAAGGTGAAGGGGATAATTGGGATCAATGAGGAGTATCTATTATTATATAATATAAATCTAATTCTGTGGCATCCGTGTGTCATGTGGCTGACTTCTCTTTTCATGTTCAGTCTGATTCTTGCAAGTTCATGCTTTCTTTCTTGAATATGGTGCCCCTTAAAATTCCAGTAATAAGTTCAAATCATTTACAATCACAAAAGAAATAGATGACAATAAAAGGTTGAAAAATTTAAGAAGACAATCACTCATTATCTATCTAATGACATGCATTGTTTCTAAATCTGAGGGCCAATCACACAAGCATTTGAGTTTCTCTTCAAGGGTGACAAGTACACAGTTTAACCCAAAAGTCAAGTGAAGGTTGCTAGCGTTTCTTCATCGTCTCTCCATGGTCACTACAAAGGCCTTAAATGCAAATTATATATCTCTCTGTATAGATAAAGCTTTAGGGAAAATTTGTGGATTGTAGAATATGTTTGATTGATAGACAATATACTTGGGAGGAAGACAATGAGTTTGATAGACAATAATATACTTAGAGGATTGTAGAATATATAGTTTCTTCTCTCTCTCTCTCTGTTTTTTTTTTTATTATTATTATTATTATCACCACAAGCTAGTTTCATCAGTATGTTGTCAATGTACTTACTGTACCAACTTTCCACAAATGTGAATATTCACGATCTTGAGGTAGAGTGTCAGGAAATTTCAAGAATCCAAGGCCAGAAATATTCTGAATAGATTGCAGGAAGATTCCTTTACACTTTTCTCCAGCCAGTATATACACGTGGCTTCCCTCCCAGTATTCCTAAATGCACCGTTTTATTAATTCCTACTAACGGTGGTAACGGTTGTCTAACGGCAGCCCTTTACAATAGCTACACTAACTGAATTAACAGAGTTTCAATAGTAAAAAACAAAAACTCAAAGGCAAACCCAGAAGCAGTGAAGCCAGCAGTTCCAAAACAAATTCAAAATCCAATCCCGATGCCCTTTAGCAGCCATGACATAGAGCTGGCCATTATCCATGATTTGTGGAATTGAAGAGATGGGTCGGTATCATAGGAAAGAGATCTTTAATCGGTATTGTCATTTTCTTGTTTTTCTTTTTTCTTTTTTAATTAAATTTGCAAAGCAGAAGATTTCAAATGTCACCATTTTTTGGCATAAAAAGTTACATAATGTAAGCTCTTTTTGCAAAGCTATGTTAAACAAATTGTTAGCTTATGAGATGAGATGAAGGTTCACTATTAATTTTTCAATTTATGTTTTATTCTTTAAATCATTTTGTCTTTCTAACCATTAAAAAAACAATTACCCCAATTTTTTGTTTCATAATTGAACATTGCATTATATGCTAATTACAAGTGCTCTCAAAATCATTTTTCATGTATTGCATAATAGTTTAAAAGATACTAAAAATTAATGGTTAATATTATTCGTTGTCACCAAATTAATATGTTTATTTATACAATTTTTTATTTACTCTTATAAAAAGATATATCTACTTTAGTGCATATTGATATTAAATTTAAGAGAATAAACGAATAAGTCAATATTATAAAATTTAATATTCGGTAATTTTTTAAAAATTAAAATATTAATTTTTTTTCATCTCCTTTTAGACAAACATCCAATAACTTTCTTTTAAGCTAATTGATGTGTACTAAATATACTAAAATTACTTTAAATTACTTAATTAATAAATTTATAATTAAGGTGCATAAAAATTAAATTCACAAATATTGATTTTTGATTAATTAGTTAATTAATAATTTTAATCTTATTGAGTACATGTGATTTAGGCTAGAAATTCAATTTTAATTAAACTAATAAAAATAAAAATTAAAAACTAAAAGCAAATAAAATCAATAAATAAACATGCTTTATGTAATAAAAAAATATTTACATTATTGGATTCACACATTAATCATTGGTACTAAAAATTTTCGATTTTGTAATTTATTGATAGTATTAAGATAAAAATAATAATTAAATTTAAGCAACCAAATTACAACCTAATTTATTTAATAGTAAATAATGTTCTCCAAAATAATTGGATAAAAACTTAACCATAATTATTAATTTTTATTTGTTACTTAATGTTAGAATTATCATGTAATTGCAAACTTAAATTTTAAACTAATATTAGATTATAAAACATGAATATTTAATATACATCCTAATAATCAAATAATATAATCATAAATAATAATTATAATAAAAGAATATGCTAATTCAAAGTAAAGAATTATATAATAATTAAAAACTAATAATTTCAATTCTTATAATCAAAAATAAAACATTGACTTTGCATATTACAGGCATAGACATAAAAGAAAAGAAAAAAGAAAAAAGAAGTTTACATATATTTCTATTTTTAATATTTTAACATATGTATTTATAATTCTAAGAAACAATAGAAATAACACTCCAAGATAGTTAAATATTTTTTCTTTATAACTGACTTAAATGTTTGAAAAATAAATTTTAATTGAATTAAGAAAACTTTGATCAACATATAAATTAAAATGAGGACATTAGTTTATAATCTAATTATATTTGAATCTCTATAAATAAGTTCATTCTAAAAAAATCAATTTTTTAAAAATATGTATAGAGAATTTAAATTCATCTGGTAATACTTATAATATAAAATTTACAAAATACCCTGAAATAATAATATTTTTTCAAAATCACCCAAATTACCCTAATCTATTTACTTTTTTTCTTAAAATATAATATCAATTCTAATAAATACATTAAAAAGACATACTAAAAATTTTAAATATAAAATAATAAATATAATACACATCACATACTTATTACTAATAAAATTCTGAAAACTTAAAAGAAAGGTCCATTCAGGCCTTTTTCTCAATGAACCCACTTTCATGATGAACTCCAAACAAATGATTCAACATCAACAAACCTTCAATAATCAACAAATTTTTGCTACTAACCACTATTGAAATCCTCGAAATTACAGCCACCATCTTCTCTTTCATCTATAGAAAGCTATGATGGCATTGTTATCATCTCAGAGTAGCCCAAGTGACAAGTTCGTAGTTCATAGCCAAGTTCTTTAACTTAATGCCTTAAAATTTAAGCTTGCTTTTGTAGCTGTATTGCTTTCGCGTAAATTAATCAAAATCAAACTAACCCGCATATAGATAGTTTCAATGGTTTTTAAGCTCAATGGTTTAGTGGCAAATTAGAAACGCACTAAACTACAAATCAAGGATAGATTTGACGCAAAACTTCCTTCAAACGAGGGCAATTCAACTCGTGAGGAGCCCTAGATCTCGGTTAAAAAAGAAAGTGTGGGTGACATGCCATTTAATTAGAATTCTAACTCCGTCGGTTTAAGTGTGCCTAAGAAATAAAAAGGAAACGCATAATTTGCAAACAAGGACCTCAGGAATTGGTAGCAACAGATAGCAAAAGTGATGCACTATAATAATAACAGTAACTAATGTTCTCCCTTAAATCTATGGCAGATTCTGTGGTGGCTGGCCCCATTCCCAAGGCCTCCAAAGTTCATCAGCATTTGGGTTTTTTCTTTTGGGCCCTTTCTAAACCAGACCTGGACAAGATGGCCCAAACCACCCGTCCCTTTTCCCCACAAGAACTTCTCGTCAGTCTCACGTCTTTCCCCGATTTAATTGAAAGAAATAAAGAAACTCAACGACAAAACAAAACCCTTATATTATTGTTGTTGCTGCCTTGCCTTGTAATTATTTTCACCTTATTATTATTTCTCCCCTTGTTGGTTTTTTATTTGGGTGTTTTTGTTTTTGGTTTTCTAGTTTGTCCCATATTTTTCTCCTCGGCCACGTTTGGAGCTCTTATGTCTGTTTATTTTTAGATTGAAAACCCGTAAGGTTCTTTTTACGTTCCCCCCATGTATTTTTTTTTCCTTTTATGTTATATATAAAAGTCAAGGATTTTTTAAAGTTAAAGTGTAATCTATTTGGTTTTTTGGGTTTCTTGAATTATTTCATGGTTCCTCCTATTGATTTCTTTCTTTCTTTCTTTTTTTTTTTTTTTTTTGGGTGTACAGTTCCATATCCATGTATAGTGTTAACGTTAATGTTGACATGAGAAATATTGTTAGTGTCGTTTGGTACATGATTTTGTAGCAAATTCAAATATAAGACAACACAAAAGCACAGGCCCTATCCATGTATAGCAAGATGTATCACTGAGCTTTTAGAGGTTATGATCCATAAAAGCACACCAAAAGAAAAGAAGTAAAACAGAAAACACAGAACAAGCAGTGCAAATGTAACTTTAACAAAACAATATATATGGCATTAATTAGAAGACCCGACAAGACAAAAAATTTAGAAAGATGATCCTTGCCTTGACATAACTTCAAGCTATAATATAATAGCTCAAATAGGCATAAATAGAAAAAATAAATAAAGGGCATCATAGTTGACAATACCAACGAAGAAAATTCAAAACATTCGTTCAAAAAAGGAGCCTCATTGCCAGGTAAATTAGCTCTAGCATTTTATAGACAATACAAAAGAACGATAAAAATCAGGCTTATCAAAGAACAGAAAGAAAGCTCTTCAAATCTTTTAACCGAATAAAGGGAAACAGTAAAGTACTAGGTTTTTAGCAAAGAAAAGGATTTGGAGGTAAAAACTGATGTCTAGTATTTGGTCTAAAGGGAATTGTAAAAGACAGCACATGGCAACTTTCATAAAAGACAAAACAGCATAATAAGTAGCAAAAAACCAATAACACGTCTTTAAATTTTAATTTTTTTTTTCAAATATAAAAAAAATTAAAAGGGGTTGGTGATAATATCTTTTTAATTAAAATATTATTATTAATTTTTATTATTATACTAATTAGTATAATTATCTCTATATTAATAAATACAATTATTTATCTATTAGCAAACTTTCATATCATGTAATGTATATATATATATAAAATATTTTATGACGTAAGTATATAAGAAATAAAAATTATATTAAAATTATTTTAGTACATTAAAGATCAATTGAAAATATTAATTTCTTTTATTTGTTATACATCTCTATTGATAATATCACTGATTTGTAGTCTTATATAATGTTTTTATATAACTCATTGTATTCTGATATTAGAATATCTAATATTAAAAAATTAGTATGTTTTATACATAAATATTTAAAGTAATTAGAATAGATTATTTTTACATATAATGAATATTTCAACAAGTTTGATGATAAACTCATCCAGAAGTGGTCAAATAGAATGAATGATTAACTTACCAAAAAGTTATTAAATATTCAATTGAAAAGCGTTGATGATAATATCAATTGTAGAAGATAAAAATTCAGATAAAATTATTATATTTTTAACTAAATATCTGTGCATGAATATAAATAAATCTTTAAAAAAAATCAATGGGTGATAATATATATAATAAGATCAATATATGAGTTTGGTATATATTACTTCCAATTTTTTTAAGTTGAATAGATATGCAATAAAGTTACAAAAAAAGATATGTTAAATGAAAAAAAATATGCAAAAAAAAGTTAGATTTATCACAAATTATTAGATGAAAAAAGTTATACAAAAAAAAGTGAGACTAAAAAATATAATACATCGAGACAAAATTTTAGTTAACTTTTAAGATATGATAAGATCTTTTTAATTAGAAAATTATTATTAATTTTTATTATTATAATAATTAGTATAATTATATTCATATTAATAGATATAATTATTTTTCTATTAGTAAACTATCAGGTTACATCCTATATATATATATATATATATATATATATATAATATCTTATGACTTAAATATACAAAAAATAAAAATTATATCAAAATTATTTTAACACATTAGAGGTGTATCCTCTTAAATAGATAATTGGATTTCATCTCCTCAAAAAGATGGTTCACCCCCTCAAAGAGATCACTAAAGATTGATTCTCTTTAAAAGATTAATTTTTTATTTTTTTATTTTTTTTATTTTTGATCCTTTATCGTCGTCATACCAAATGATGTAACATAGAGAATTGAAAATAAAGATTTGAGGGATCAACTTTTGATAATCTATTCGAGAAGATTTATCTACTAATATGCTAAAATAACTTATATGAATTTATTACTTCTATATCTAAATTATAAGACATTAGACATATATATATAATTTAAGGACTTGATATTATCTATTAAATGTTTAAATAGCTTATATAATTTTATTGTTTGTATATCTAAATTATAAGACATTAAACATATATGCAGCGTATAGAATTTGATAGTATTAGAGAAATAATTATATATATTAATATAAAAATAATTATATTAATTGTTATAATAATAATTTCTTGATGAAAAGAATCTTATCATTGCGCTTTCCTTTGTTCAGTTTCTTAGCATTCAACAAACATACCACGCATAAGCGTTATTACTGATTTGCTCATCCTAATAGCAACAGATTTAAAGAGTGACTCTCCCATAAGTTTTCATGTAATATTATAGCTTGAAGTTGTGTCAAGGCAAAGACCTTCTTTCTAAGTTTTTGGTCTCGTTAGGTTTTCTAATTCATGCCTCATATCTTGTTTTGCTGAAGTTACACGTGCACTGTCTGTTCTGTGTTTTCTGTTTTACTCCTTTCCTTTTGGTGTGCTTTGATGGATCATAACCTCTAAAAGCTTAGTGATACATTTTGCAATATACGGATAGAGACAGAGTGTAGCTAGGTCTATGCTTATGCGTGGTCTTATATTTGAATTTGCTACTTTCCATGATTCCTTCTCTAGGTTTTTTCATTGACCTAATGATGTGCTCATACGTACCACTATTTGATGCACTAATGTGGAGTTATTATATCTGTGCGCTAGGTGTTGAAGTAAAGGGAGGAGAGTCTCGTGAAGTAAAACCTGAGTAATATCTTGTAATACGTATTTCTCAAGAAAGACTTGTTCTAATTAAACAGATGTTCAAGCTATATGTAAGTATTTTGCCTGTCGATATCTGGGATGTTTGATCTTCTTCAGGCAGTCCTTGGAGAATCCAAAAAAGATAAAGCAAATGAGCCGGTTCCAATTTTTGTAAAGGTTGGTGAAAACAAGCTTCTGCTGGGAACACTATAATCTCAAAGCATATCGCAGTTGTCTTTGGATTTGGTTTTAGCTATCACATAACTGGAAAAAGGGGAGCTTTTAGTTCTGCGGTTACTAAACCCACACGCTAGATGAAAACAAATATCCTTCATTCGCTTTTTTTCGAAGAATTGATTGTCAGGTTGATCCCATAGCATTACATTTGCGCAAATAATCACATTTAAGAAATTGAAGTGTGTTTCTTGGCCATTAATTCAGGGACTGTAATTTTGCATTCAAAGTTGGGCATGAGCAAAAGTGAGTTGCAAGGCTTTGGAATTCAGGTTATTCAGAACTTGAAGTTCAACTTAATGTGCAAAGCTTCTAGCTCTGGTAAAGCCTTTTATTGTTGCATAATGCCCAATGTAGATGCAAGTCCTTATTTTTTTGGGTGGGGTCTTTTGCCTTCTCTATCGGTATTGGACTCTCTACCCATAGTAGATAATCTATTGCTGCCAGCTTTACTTTAGTAGGATGTTTTGTTTTTTCTTTGATATGCAATAAGCTTCTATTGAGAACTACATGATATATAGTATGAAGAACCATTTGTTTTCTCCTTAACTTTTTTTATCTTATTTATGGCAAGAGATTTTCTAGTGAGTCCAGAATCATTCAGTGTTTATCTCCCCTTTATCTAAATTTACTTTTCACATCTTGCTGAATCATTTGGTACACACAGATTTTGATGAATCTGAATATGAGGATGATGAGCTCCCCCTGATGATGGCGGATAATGGTACTTTCTTTATTCTAATTTTAAAGCTAGTGGTTGATTTAATAGGGATCATTTAAATGGTCATATTTTCAGGAAATTTTGAGCCCAAGGCTGAGAATGCCAAACCTACTACTACTAAGGCCACTGTTGGCAAAGCCTGAATCCTCATTAAAACCAAAAGCTAAGCTTGTAGAGCCCAGCCAAGATGACAATCCTGGGGATGAATCAGATGAGTCTAACGATGATGAAGGCTTAGAAGACAAGAAGGGAGAATCTGAAGAGGTAATCTTGTCACCCCATGCAAATAATGTTAGTCTTTTTCCATGGCTAAATGACAAGATTCCAAGAAACCTTTTTTTTTTTTCAGCTTATTTACATTTTTCTGACGTTTTTTCATTTTGTTACTCTGTTCGGCTACTTTTTAAGGTACCTAATCTGTGAGTTTTTATTTTATTGTGTAGGGCATGTCTGTTGACGAAGAAGATGACGAGGAGGACGACAATGATGAGGAAGATGATGAGAGTGCAGATGAAGGGTCTCCTACATTTCATAACCATGTGTTTTTTTTTCCCCTCTTAAATGAGGTATGAAGTTTTGCTTCTCAATTTTTCTTTATGTCCTGTTTCAAAGGCTGAATCAGGAAAGAAGAGGCATAATGACTCTGCAACAAAGACAACTGTGCCCTCGAAGAAGGCAAAAGCAGCTACACCTCAGAATGTCCAGTTAGCTCTCTCTCTCTCTGTAATTTTGTTGAGTTCCATTCCTAAACATTGTTAAGTCCAGGGAATTCGAGTGAGGAGATAATGTTTTATAAATGCTTGTGTATGTTTTTGGTTCATCAAATGCAATCCTATATAATTTGTGTGAATTTGGTAGGTGTGCTTGCTTTGAAATCGTCATTTTCGTTTCCTGTACGAACAATGTATTTTGTCTGGTTGTTTTTCAGCACTTCTTTTCTGCCACATTTTACTATCATGTGTGGTCTGATTCTTGTAATTTTTTGTTCATATGGGCCATGTCTAACTGTTGTATCCTCCAACTCATTCAAAGCATATGCTACGTTCTCTGACGATGTTTGTGTTTCTTGCCGCAAACTCAGATGGCAAGAAGGATGGCTATACGGCGACTCCCCACCCTGCAAGGAATACAGCAAAAACTGCTTGCAAATGCCCAGCAACAAACCCCCCAAAAATCAGAAGGGTGGTTATGTGAAATGAAGCATGAAGTCAAAAATCATGTATGCAATTAAGAGATGCAAAAGATATAAAAAGTCTTTTCAGTACAGTACACGAGACTCTTATATTTATTAAGTTGGAGCAAGTGTGAGACGTATGCAGTGTGTGTGTGTGTGGAAAGGATGCAAAAGGTGCAAGAAGAAAAAGTCTGACATTCCATATGACAGAATTGTGAAGCTGCACGCAGCCTGCACGGCGGAAAATGGGGTGTAAGCCATGCTTGCTACAGCAGTTGGACTAACTTCTAATCTTTCTTTGCTTCACAGTAAGACATCGTTATCTATCAGGGAAGGAAAATGACCCAAATCATAAGAAGTTATGGATGGCAGGATAACTGACTGCCTTCACCTGGGTTGAATAAGGTCGATCCCCTGTAAGGCAATGGTCCCACCGGCAGCCCATTAATTTGGAATTTTCTTAACCCAATGTTGAGTTGGGCTTAATCCAAATGTCTAGAGTGGCCCCAGAGGGCTTTGCATTGTTCCAGCAGGATAATGTTAACTTGATGTTCTTCAAATAAGAACGAAATTACCTCATAGATGATATTGTTAACAAATCACTCAGCCTCATAACTTAAAATTCATGGGTGAGACACATGCTTGATATTTTATATTTTAATCTGTTGCTAATACCCATTGGCGGCTGGCACCGCAACAAATCTATTAAAATATAAGTGTTGATAAAAATATTTAAGCATTCTCTCTTAATTATGACAAATTTAAAATAATTAAAAATGTACAATATTAACTTTTAATGTATTTTGGGGGTATATATTTTACATTTTGGTGAAAGTTACTTATCTGACTTTTTTTTTTTCAGTGTGTTTTTGGGTATATATTTTATTTAGCTGAGTATTAATCAATTATTATTTTGTGAGTTGCTAGGTTGAGATTGGACAGGTTGCTCCATTTGGAGAATTTTGGGTGCGCGTGCGTGGGGGGGGGGGGGTGTGTTTAAAACTATGCCACACGAACACCCTGCCAAGCAGGTTGCTTTTGTTTCAATTTTCTGCTGCATCTCTCTAAAATATTAAATTCTACTTTGAAGGAAAATTCAATGGTTTAATAAGAAAGTACTGCCATTCTTATTTACTATGTAGTGAGAAAAAGTTAACAAAAGGTGGTGGACGATATTGCAATAAAGGCCTGACCCCATGTTGCAGAATGGGCCCTAAAACCATGAAGAAAAAGGAGTGGAAAAAGGATAATCCAGTGCAATGAATGCAAGAATTGATAAGTCGAGGTATTATTGAACCTAAAGATGGATCAAGACAATGCCATTTCGAATGGCACCGACAAAAGAAAAAACAAATTTGAGAGGACCCCTCAACTAACAGGCTTTGTCACAATCTCTAAAGCGAATCCCTGAGTGAATGGGCGTAGGTCTGTTTCTGAGGGAGAAAGAGAAAGGGAGAGCAATTGGAAATTGACATATCATAAAAAAACAAAAAACAAGAAAACAAAAGAAAGATAAATAGAAGTTTGAAGAAAAAAATGAGACTTGAGAAGCCTAGACGAGTCATACCATGCTAGAGTACAATCAAAATAGTTTCACAAGTGCATTAATTGGGGGGAAGACACTGAGTCATAACATAGAAAAAGGGATATTCCATGTGCCCCCTGGCAGAATTAATGCTGCTGTGTCGGCCTTGATTTCTGTGGGCCAAGAGAAGAAAAAAGAAATCTACTTAACTTTAGCCACATGGATTGGTTTCACTACTGAATTGTTCTAGCAATAGCATGCTTAGAATCTTAAAATTTAGAGCTTGATTGGGAGTCGCGAAACATACACCTTAACACTTTTATATATATAATAATTAATTATAATTAACTGTTATTATGAGTTGGTGTCTTTTGCATCTTAACTTTCTTGCAAAATTTATGTACAGGAGACAACGCCCGGTCACTATAATGGCTTTTATTTTATTTTTTTATTTTTGGTCCAGCAGAGCATTTGTTTGCCTATCATTGTAAAGCATAATTTAAAGCCTTCCGTCTCATTGATTTAATTGCAGAAAAGGTCGGCAAAGCTAATGAAACTTCTATTAGAAGAAACCAACCTCGAGTATCTTTTAAGTCTAATCTTTTGAAAGTTGATTAATCATTATATTGAACAAAGGGTAATCCAAAGGCCATAAAATTCAGTGAAAAAGGGTTCCGGATTGGGAGGAATTGTATGGCATCAATTATGTGCAGGCTACGACTGATTGAGACAAGGCATGGATTTCAAAGTAAGCATGAGGCTGTTTTAATGTCTGCCTTGTACAGCATTTTTAAGACAGATTAGAAATGATTACGAGTAATGATGCTTTTGTATTACATTAACTGGGGCACACAACTAGCAATGATTATACTAATTTTAGGCTTACTCCAGAAAGTATAGTTTATATCTTGATTCAATCGTAGAAAGAATGGATAGAATGATAAATTTTTTGCACAATCAGCTGTAACACGACTAGCTCCTTTGGCACTTGCATAAGTTTGTTTTTCTTTTCTAAATAAAATTTCTTTATTGGATTTGTGGTTGTATGGATACCGTCACAGAACATAGATACGAGAACACGGATACCTCATGTACACAACTGTAAATACAAATGCCGTATACAACTGTAAATACAAATGTTTGATAAGTTATTCCCACATTGTGGGGTTTTGAGAAAGGACTTTCAGAAGTTCAAATGAGATGGCCATGTCATCCACTGTAGAATCCCCCCTCCATGACTCTGCATTGGAAGAAGTCCAATACACAATCTGCGGCAAAAGTACATATGAAAGCTCTAAATGGTAAAATCGACTGTGTTGCATTTCATCAGCTTATTATTCACTGAAAGTACCAAGGAAAACTGGCAATGGGAGACAAAAAGGAAGAGTCTCATCATATTACAAGCAATCTAATTGAATGAAATGACTTTCTTGTTATCTTATGCTGCTTCTGCTTCATCTTTGTTGTAGGCTCCGTATGATGTTTTCGAACCATGACAGCACTTCTCTTTTGGTATCTTTCTATTCCCACTACACTGATTCACATCAAACTTTTTGGCTATAACTTTTGAGCCAATATATGTAGAATGACCTATTATCTTGAACATGCAGGCTGAAACACTAAGAATTACGACTAAATTTGCTCATAAATTTCCTGTTTCATGGTGATATTTAGAGGAGCAAAAAATGCAAACACAACATGGCTGACATCAGGAAGACTGCTTCAAATTTCTTGTAAGAACAGCTAGGAGCTGGGAATGATTGTGCCAACATAGCCGATTCCGCAGATTAAGAAGGTGATCGTTTGGAGGAAGAGGTATACAAAGTAGTTGTTCTTGCCATGGACAAAGTCATAGCATCCACAAAAGAAGAGGAATGCTGCGAATCCCAGCTCATGTGGATTGAGCCTGTTAAATCAGCAACAAAATAAAATAAATGCATGTTAAATCAACCCAAGCAAACTTTTGTTAAGGAATAAAAACAGAAAACCATAGTTGCTGATTGTTGAGAAGATTGCTTAATGAATAATTCTGGCATATAATATTTGGTATTGCAGTTGTAGTAGATGATGCCTAGAGAATCATATAGATCTATTGGTTATTCATATGATATGGAGTTGGGTAGAGTAGGATTCTTGTTTGCTGAAGCTAAATCTAGCAACAAATCCACACATAACAACTCTCTCCCTGCCAACAAATTAATGATACAGCAATTGAAAGATTCTCCAACTAATATAAACTAAAAAGACAAGGCTAGAAAAAAAGAAAAAAGGACCAAAGTCATTGGATTTGGTCATTTTTCCAAGTAGTAGTTGCTCATGGTACGTGGATTTGATACCCTGCAGCAGCCCCCTGACCACTCAGATACAACATGCCTACTTCCTATAGACTAATACAATTGTTAGACAAATGATAAAAATAACTGAAACAAACATTTATGCGCATGTCAGTTAAATAAGTCTTCATGCCAATAAGATAAAAAAAAATGTTACAAGAATTTTCTTACCTGTCCATAAATGTGAATCGACGTTTCTTAGGGGCTTTGGCGGCACCCTTGTTCTTGGCAGCCTCTGCTGTTTTCTGCACCGTACTTCCCAGTTTTTCAGTGACAACCCACTCGTTTGCTCTTCCTGCTTCCAGCAGGCCAATCAACGTTGCCTTTGTCCGGTGAAAAGACATGACATTCTCAAACAAGATCCAGTAAAACAGCAAGTGAATCGACCTGCTCATTGAGGAAACATGTAGATTACTACAATTTGGCTAATAAAACAGGACTGCAAAGCAAGGAATAAACAGAATGGCCTTGTGCATACCTTGGAGTTCCTACAGAATTCAGAATGGTAATAATGCAAGGAATATAAACAGCTCCCCAAATTGGAACTTCAACTTCTGGAACCAGCATGGTCAATGGAAGTACAACACAGTAGAAGAAAAATGTGACCATATGTGCTATGATCTTTCGCACGAAAAAGAAGCTGTAGATCACATAGACCTTTTTCCAGATCTTCACTTTCTGAAATGTTCAATTGAAATAAATTTAGAAACATAGAACTAGTTAAATTTGGAAATCTAATACTACAGTTGTAACTCATCTACCCCATGTAATGATTATCGGGAAATGAACTAACCTTATTTCTAACAATCTCCATTACCATTTTTCGGAACAGATTAGCCGGACCACAGGACCACCTGTGCTGCTGGAACCGGAAGGCTTTGAATGTACTAGGAAGTTCACTTCTCACCTATCAAAAGAAATTAGCAGTAATTGAGGATGGAGTAGTGGTAATCTTGCCCTTGATTCATTTTAGTTATTAGACAAAACAGAACTTCAAGAAGTTGACTATTGACAATGTACCTGAAGGTCACCAAGGTAAACAAATTTCCATCCCTTAAGGCCAGCTCTGACGGCAAGATCCATATCCTCCACTGTGGTTCTGTCCTTCCACCCACCGGCCTCGTTAATGGCAGCAATTCTCCATACTCCAGCAGTCCCTGTATCACAGAGTTCAATTGAAATTTTATCAATTGATCCATTGTTGTTCATACAAATATTAATCTTCCTATTCTATTTTACAATTTCAATCATTCTAGATATACACGTTCCCAGATCATGCGCCCATATAGTCAAAAATCAAAAGGAATCATTCCAATTGTGAAGCTAATTATAACAAATCATTATGGTTGCGACATTAAGATGATTATCCCATCTCCAAATTCTTTTACTCTGGGACCAGTCATTGTCACCTAACAGCTAATGTAGTTGCCAAGTAGCCCTCATTAGTCATTACTACTGTTTCAGGAAGACTCTAAAAGCAGTACTAGCACATGCCAACGCCATGCCCATTGTGTTTTCCCCTTGTATTGTATTGAGCATGATTAATGCAGCTGAGCAATCACCATTTCATTTCATTTTGTTTTTTTTTTTTAATACACAAGTAAAGTAAATAGAGTTGGAACTAATCAATAAAAGGTTGTACCATTGAAACCAAAGAAGGCATGAGTTGATGACCCGACTTCTTGCTCCACTGTGAAATGGTAGTCTAATGACATTTCCTGCATTCTTGCCAACAAGCACTCATCTGCATTCACTGCAAGATTTGTCAACACCAAATAATTGATATCAGTGAAATTACATGGATATGGTAAATTTGATAAGTTATAAATGTGAATCCACCCCTGGTACCACCTCAATTAGCAATCATTGGAATCATTTCTAAATCATTCAAGTAGTTCATTTAGTTTTAAGAATTAATTTCCAAGCGTCCCAACGAAGAAAAGGGGTTACATTTTTTTGGCATTTGAATAATTCCAACCATTCCAAGTAATTCCCGTGCCGGCAGACAGAAAGTCGTTACTTTTTGTCATTTTTATTTATTTATTTATTTGTCTTAATTTCAATTTACAACTAAAAAATGGCAAAAAGTACAAAATCGAAGTGTCGGCAATGAGGTGTGGGTCCCACGAAAATAGCTCATCCTATAAAAAAAGTTAAAGAAAGACACGTGAGCATTGAGAACGCAACCAAATGACACATTTGCGCCTCAAATCCCTCTCCAGTCTCCCCCACCTTCCCTTTAATTTCTTTATTTATATTTTGGCTCTTTTATTTTTCACATTTTTCATGCTATTATCATCTCAAATAAACCATAACAGAAAAAGAAAAGAAGAAGATGGCAGCAACGAGATCCCACCTTACAGTAACACAGGTCGGACCGTACTTGTTTTATGCTACGAAATGACAGTACTACGTCAGTTAATGAGATAGAACGTATTCTATGTCCGAGTAAAACGTCGGACAGTGACATTATGACGCGTAATCTCAGCAATTTAGGAATTCAATTCACTAAAAAAAAGTGAATTTTGGCAAACGAGATTTTCGAAAAGGTAATTAAATAGGGCCATTAATCTCCATAAATATGAAATAATCTAACCCCAATAATGAAAAAAAAATACGTTAAAATTATTGGCTTTCACTCCACTAAATTATTGGCTTATTAGTGGGACAAAATTGAGAAATTAATGACATTTTTTTTCCCTCTTTGTTTTTTTTTTTCTCTTGGTTTTGATCTTGCACGTGGGCTCCATGCCGCCGGATGGTACGGTTAAGAAGCTACCATGTGTTACAACTTACAATCAGGGGGAGGGGGAGTGAGCCAAGGCAATGTCCCGTGATTAGTGGTTTGACGGGGGACCCCCACGTCGCCACGTCATGAGCCAGTAGTCTACTGAACCCAAAAGTCTATATTTTAAAAATTCACGGTGATAAATCAACTAGACCACCGACAGTTTTTAAATTTTTATTTTTTAAAGTAATATTAAATTTCTCAAAAAAAATTATTTAAATAAAAATAATATTTTTATAATAAATTTTTAAGAAAATTTCATGATAATTAACTTTATAAATCAAAAATTCAAGAACTGTCGGTGGTTGCCTGACTTAGCTACGATTTCAGTGATAAGATGAATAGCGGGCACCATTACTGCTACTACTTACCAAATCTCCAGCGAGCCTGAACAAGGGCAATGTCAGAATTGTAGACCAAGAAAGGAATGGCCCGCCTCAGGAAGTCAGGCTCAGGCTGAAAATCAGCATCGAAGATGGCAACATATTCACAGTGTTTGACATAGCTTCTCTTGAGTCCTTCTTTTAAAGCACCAGACTTGTATCCACCTCTAGTTTCTCTGATTTGGTACCTTATGTTTACACCCTTGCTTGCCCACCTCTGGCATTCTAGCTCCACCATTCGCTGCCCAAAAAAAAAAAAGTAAAAGTGTTGTGATATCAATACACACACACATACATATATATATTTAATGGGGGCAACACAAAGAATGTGATGAATTCGTGTGACAGCTTTTCCTTCCAGATCGGAAATTTGATTTCCGATTGTAAGTCATGAATAGGGTTGATTGAAGATTTTGGCTCGGATATTATACTGAACTTAAGTGGCAAGACCAGGGCTCCGATATATAAGCCAATTTGGAGTCTTTTGGTGGACTGTCTCTTGAAAGAAGGAATGTATAAGCATCTTGAAAAGAAAAAAAATCTCAAATTCAGCCAGACAAAAAATGAAGTGCATTAAAAAGAAAATGGCTGTTTCGAAATTGGTAAACGCATCCATATATTGGGAAAGAGGGTGAAATAATAATAATAATTTTTAATATTATTTATGTTGGCTGTTGTCTTTTGGGTTACCTTGATTGCAGGGTCAGTTGAATCATCGAGAACTTGGATCACAAGACGATCCGCTGGCCAAGAAAGATTAGAAGCTGCACCAATTGAGAGCTTGTAAACCTGTGCCAAAACCCAATAATTACTAAGACCACGCACCAAGCAAAAGAGAAAAAAGCATAAAGCTTTGGACCATTTCTCTAGAACCCCAAGAAAGGAAAAATGGAGAAAAAGAAGGAAAATAACCCAACAAAAACAGAAGACAAAAACAGACATAGGAGAGAAGCAAAGACCTCTCTTTCATTGTACATTGGGATTTGAATAAGAACAAAAGGAAAGTCGGAGCTGCCAGATTCCAAGTCTTCTTGCAAGGGCTCCCATTTGTAACGCTTCTCTGGTTTCTTCCAGAAGAGCTTGACTAGGATAATCACAACACCCATGTAAAGCCTCTCCATGAAGAGCATGAGTGACATACTTAAACAAATATACACCCCAAGTTTCAAGAGAGGAACTATCAGTGGAGTTTTGATTAGCTCCCAAATTAGGGAAATATGACCAGCAATGTCATCGCTGGAGAACTGAAATGAATCCGGTATGAAGATTTTTGGTGAATCTCCAGCCATTTCTGTTTCTCCCTACCAGAGAAAAAACAGAGAAAAAAAAAAACAAAAAGACAAGGGAATAAAAAATGGAGAGAAGAAGTACACAACAAGAACAGAGGATGATTTTCTAATG
Organism: Kandelia obovata; assembly: GCA_021464305.1. NCBI lineage: Eukaryota > Viridiplantae > Streptophyta > Magnoliopsida > Malpighiales > Rhizophoraceae > Kandelia > Kandelia obovata. The sequence continues at coordinate 3,075,893 of CM038485.1, read as the reverse complement.
TGGGTTTTGGATTGTTAATAATGCAATGGGAAATGGGTGTGTATATAAATTGAAAAATCGATCAAATACATGGAAATTCTAGACAAGAATTGTAGAAGCAGAATTCTGGTCTCCTTCTCTATTCACTCACACACACACACTCTCTCTCTCTGTTTCCATGCGAGGAAAGAACCAGAAAAATCTCCTTTTCCACTCTTACAAATCCCCTCCCTTCTCTTTGTTGTTCCCTGAAGAGACTGGCAATGTGGTCGAGAGAGCGAGCGACAGAGAGTTAGAGAGAGGTTTTCTGAGAGAAACTAGGCCAATAGATACCAAAAGACGAAGGGAGAAATAAGACTTTATAGTCACATTTGGAATTTAATTACCCCTTATTATTTTTCTATAAATATATTTTTAAAACTTTTTTATAAGAAAACTCAAGATATACATAACATAATAGCATTAACTGTTTCAAATTCAAGTGAGACGTGTGAACTCAATCTTCTCCTCCAGACAGTTAAAGGCCGTGTGTGGGAATTTTTAGAGGGTTACATGCACATGCCACTCCAATTGGAATTGTGCTTGGCAGGACTTACAGATTCTGGATGATGTTATGCTTATTCAACTGCTTGTGCGTCCTCAAGTTTAAAAAAGTACATGTCTATCTGTCAATCTGCGAAGGAAAAGGGTCAAAACTAGAACAACTGAGCTTGATTACCCATGTGAATAAAGAAGCTCTGCTATCCTTGTGTTGTGGCCCATCTTTATCTCAATAAAAAAAAATAATAATAAAGACGGTAATTTCTCCATATTGGCAGTTCAGATTCTCCAATCAAGTGCTTCAATTTCCAAGGAAAAATACAAAATATGTATTATGAAAAACTATTGTACCTAGATTGCTTAATTTTGGGGCTAAAAACGGTACACCAAAAAAAATAAAAAGGTTTGTGATTAGATTACTAAATTTCCATTTGAGTTGTATCATTGGTATTATCAATGTTGTTAAATAGAACTTATACGAAAGTTGAATCATTTTAGTTTGAAACAGTGTTTTATTTAAGATAACTTAAAAGTTACGTTTGTTTTTTAAGGAGAGAGAGAATAAAAAAAAACATTGAAAATAAAAAAACAGAGAGATTCATCTTACCTATAGATTGGTTTCATTTATATTTCTTACATGTTTTACCATTGTGAAAAGAACTGAAATCCAGTTATTGATTGAAACACATCAAAGATAAATTATCAATGTTCAAAAAAAAAATAAGTATAAAAATTCAGCAACCGACAACCCAGTTCGTCTAAAAAATGAGGCCGTTAACAGGACCTTTGAATTCGACCCTTAAACATTTATGCAAACAAACAATGTCCCGTTGAATAGGACTTTATTTTATTTTTAAACCCCTTCTTCTGTTTTCCCTCGTTTGGTTGTTTTGTATTTTATGTCTTTTGAATGGCAAATGAAGCCACAAAATAAACACATTTTGCATAGGGCTTTTCTCATAGCTTATCTTGTATAACCTTAACGTTTATGTATGCCAAGGATTTTTGGTGTACAAAACAAATCATCACCATTTGCATGGTCTGATGGTAGAGTTGTTGGACTTTATTCAAATAACAAGATTCAAACTTTGATCATAAAAACCGTAGACCAAAAAAAGAAACAAAATTTAATCAATAATATTATGGGTAAAGAGGTATGAAAATTTTTATTAACCAAAATTTGATTGGTTTGTCAACAGAAAATAAAAAAAAAAAAAAAAAAAAAACACACACACAATGTTAGAATAGTCAAAGTTAGTTGCAAAGTTACATTCTGCGGTGGCCTGGACGACAAAACAAAATAAGCTGGTCAACTCACCCAAGGTTAGGTAAACATTTCGTCTATTGGGCCTTTTTTTTTTTTTTTTAACCATTTAGCTTCAATTCACAACCGGTTAACTATATTTTTATTTAAAAAATAAATAAATAAAGGCCCAATTGATGAAGAATGAGTATATTGTATATCTATTATTACCTCGATTATTGAGATATAAACAAAAAGGGGAAGTTTTTGCGAATCCCTTGATTTATACATGGATGATTTGTCTTTAAATTAGAACCAGAATGCCAACTTGACATGTGATACAATTGAACCCATTACCAAGAGGAAACAAAATCAAGTCCGGAAAATATATATCTCAAATTCTGTACAATATTTGCTTCCAGTCTATTCTTCCAACAATTTTCCAAAAGCATTACTGCATTTTCCTCTCGGATTTTTATTTTTTATTTTTTGTTAATCTTTTGCCCTTTAAAGAGCACAAACAATAAAGTCATTAAGATGTTGGGTTTGAGGCGCATGCTTCTTTGTTTGCCTTTTTTTTTTTTTTGAAATAAATGTTTCTTCAAATACAGGTTTCAATTCTCAAAAGGTGCACCATTAATCAGTTTATTTCTAGGGAATTTTGCTTTAGAAAGCATAAGCACTGCTGCTTCTAGATTGTGAGGCTATGCTCATATTTTTAGAAAGAAAGAGTGTGTGGATCATCTACTCTCTCTCTATTCAAATAATTTTCCCAAGTTTTTTTTATTGCATCCTTGCCATATATATATATATATATATATACAGTTTTAGTTTAGAATGAGATCCAAGGAGCCTGTCAATTGTCAAAACTTGTGTAGAAAGAAAATAAAAAAATATGAGACTGATTAGTTGTCTCAATAATTAAGAGGTGAACCAAAAATTATATAAAAGTTTTTAAAAAATAAAGACTTGTCTTCATGCATTCATACACTTGAAAAGAATAATGCTAAAAAATTATAAAAAAATAAAAAATAATCATGAAAATATTTTTTTATTAATAAAATTACTTGATAAAATACTAAAAAATTTATTCATTGTAAACCTTTTTTTTTTTTTTTTTGGTGATATTCAATATCATTCGTTAGGTAATTGATGTTATAAGTAGCCTAAAATTCAATGAGATCAGATTGGGGTCTGCGACTGTGTATGTTAATTTCAGAATCAACGCAGCTGAAAATGGGGCTCTTAAAAATGTCTTTGTTGGTATTTACATTAATCACTCCGCACATGGTGCCACCACACGAGGCTCATGCAGTCGTCTACAATTTCACTGTAGCTGACAATGCCCTGCTCGATTGTTTTCATGGACTTCCCAACATTAATTTCCTCTCTCTTTTCCATTTTCTTTACTTCGATGATTGACTTCAAAGTTGGTATAGATAAAAACATTACACTGCATATTTTCGGAAGTTCTGCTCTTTTTCCAAACTTGAACAGAAGTTAGGCCTTTTTGTTCGAAACAACGAAACTATGCGTGCTTGGAAGGAAAAGGACAAAAATATCACACAGGATGGGATTTGAAAAATATAATATAATTATGTGCATTGTTAATTATATATTGTTTCTTGGTTTATAGAAATTAAAATCTAAATTTTTTATAATTTGAGAGATTTAAGGTCCGAATCATATTTAAATGTTGCCAATTTAATGTTCTTGTAGGATTGTAAGCTATTAATGGGGCCTGAGATACAAAACTAGTGAACATTTCCTAATTAGCAACAGCCGCCTAAAAGTTAATGACGGCCTTTGTCTTCTGCCAGCATCTAATTCTCCCCAGATGTTCCTCGTCTTTATTCTTTCCATTTTTTTGATCGTGGGCGCCCAGAGAAGGAGAAAAAAAAAGAAAAAAAGAAAAAAAAGGATGATTTATAGATAAATCAGAAAAATGACGTTCCTAATTTCCTTTTGAACAGTGATGAAAATATTAAGCTGGTTCGATTACAAGAACAAAAGTGTGAAGGAAAAAATAAAATAAAATAACAAGACGTGTTTTAACGGTCGCGTTAAAGTTTATTTCGTGAATTTCACTCGAGAGAGATGTCAAGAAAATATTCACATAATAACAATGTCACGAAAATATTCACATAATAACAATATGAGTAAGATACTTGACATTAATTACTCTCTCTTTCCCCTCAATTTTGAGATTTGGTGCTCTTTAATTTTTACGTTAAGAAGCAATAGAACTATAGAAGTACTACATATCTCAATTGTCAATCACGATGAGAAATTATACTTGTCATAAGTTATCTACTCCTAGTAAAATGTTGATTTTCAAAGCATATTAGCAAATGAATTTATTTTAATGTGCACGTATTATACCAGACCAAGTCGACGGCACCATCAAATCGTAGTATAACCCTATGTTCATTAAACAAATAAATAAAATAGAATTAATTACCGAAAGAAAAAGAGAATCAAACCCACATTCAAGCATTAAGTGGCACTGACGTCTACTTGGCAAAATCAGCAAGTTAAAAGTATATTTATTTTCGCGTACCATAAGTTCAGAAATAATTTTATTATTTTTAATTTTAAATTTTTATTAAAAGACCTATTAAACTTTGTAAACGCAGATGCAAAATTATCGGGGCACAAATATATGCATTACTATTTCAACAACTTTGGCTTATTATCCTAATCAAATGATCAACTCGAGCTTAATTACTAATTAAGGCCTCACCTCCAGCGTCTTCAACTAACATAAAAATGCAAAGAGAAATATCAGGGCCACCGACTGGAGTTTTTTTTTTTTTTTTTAATAAATTATTCTTTTTGGCTGTTAGCATATCTGATTAATTTTTTATTTTTTTTTTATTTTTATTTTCTTTTGGCTTGGAGAAGGTGAGGCTAATCACGATAATAGTGTGCCAAAAGACAATGTGTGACCTACCGCATTCAGCGTGGTCTCTCTGGGGACCCTTTTCTTTTGTTTTCTTTCTTCACACTCTTCCTTCCCCTTCTCATTCTTTACCTTTGCATTGGTTTTGAATGATAAATGCTACTGTTTGATCATCGGGTGACCCCTGCACACATAGCCACTCGCTAATTGACCCAAGAAGCAGCTTAATCACGGGAAATGCAATATGGTTTGAGAACAGAAAAGAAGAAGCTTAAGAACCCCCCCCCCCCCCCCCCCCCCCCAAACAAAAAAAAAAAAAACAAACCCCCCCCCCCCCCCCCAAAAAAAAAAAAAAAAATTTCAAACACCCCCCGCCCCCCCCCCCCCCACAAAAAAAAAACAAACAAAAAACACAAAAAAAAAAAAAAATTTCAAACACCCCCCGCCCCCCCCCCCCCCCAAAAAAAAAAAAAAAAGCAAAAAACCGGGAAAAAAAAAAATGAATGGAAAAAAAAAAAAAAAGGTTATGATATAAAATTCAAAAGATGTGTATAAGAGACAGCTGAGATACAAAAATAGTGAACATTTCCTAATTAGCAACAGCCGCCTAAAAGTTAATGACTGCTTTTGTCTTCTGCCAGCATATAATTCTCCCAAGATGTTCCTCGTCTTAATTATAACCATTTTTTTGATCGTGGGCGCCCAGAGAAGGAGAAAAAAAAAGAAAAAAATCCCCCCCCCCCCCCCCCCCCCCAAAAAAAAAAAAAAAAAAGGGTCTAATTAGTTGGGGGGCTTCACTCAACACAATTAAAAAAAGCACACGAAAAGTACAATAATAAATTTGGGAAGCCTCTTTCTTTGTTTCCATGTTCTATTATATGGTACGACTTTCCTTTGCTGCACAAGTCATGTGACCCCCTCTCTCCTTACCGACAATCTTGCTTCGTTGTTCTGTCCCATTGTTATCTCCATCCTTGGGTTCTCCTAGCTTATATTTTGGACTCTTTCCTTCTTAAAATTGAAAATAATAATAATAATAATAAAAAGAGATTGAAATTTTTCGATGTAGAGTTAACAAACCATCATTAATTTTAACAAAATTATTGTGACAAAGATCCACTCATAGTTTCTCTTCTCAAAATAATGCGCATAGGAAAGGAATATTCGGTGAACCGACACTTCTAATTCGACGCTTGAATAAATAAATAAATAAGGATAAGCAGGAAAATAGATTTCATAAACAGAAGAAGAACCATATCATAAATCTTCATCAATAATTCATAATCCCAAGTCAAAAGAAAAATTACGTTTTAGACATTCTCCAAATAGTGTTGCTAGATCTCATTTCTAAACCTGGCTTTTGTACAATGCCATTTGCCATTTCCATTTAATTCAGATCATAAAACAAATAAAATAAAATAAAATGCATATACATAATTACGTACACGTACATGGTTTGGTCACATTATTTTTATTTCATTTCCCGTAAATCGCAAACCTATTTCTATTACTTGAAATGAATTGGAAATATTACACGCAAGGAAAATATCATTAAAATTATAACTTGATAGTAAATAATAGTTATAATGAGAATAAAGAAGAAAAGAGAAAGAGAACTTTTTTATATTTAGAAAGTGAATATAAAAATTAACTGAAACTAAATAAAAGAAAATTTTGTTAAAAATTAATATAATATAGTCGCATATCTACTTTGATTGAGATGCACACAACCAGTAAGCAACCAAATCTAATAGAAAAGAAATCCAAATGGTAAGAAAATCAACAACAACAAAAAAACTAAGAGCAACTATATACAATAGCAAAACATAAGGTAATTTTCTTTTATCATTGCAACTACCTTCAACCATACAATATTATATGGCTGGAATTTTTAGTTCCTTTGTAAGTTCCTCCAGATTCAAGCAAGCAGTACCGTGTGGCAGACGTTGATGAGTGCCCCCCACATTAATCTGTAGTAGAATTATAATTGATTCAGTGACTTTGAGCTTGCATGGCACTAGTTATATATATATATATATTCGTTCCTCTTGTAAGTATCTTTATAAGCAAATGACAGATCTGACTACTTGCTTTTCAGAGAGAAAAAAAAAAAAAAGAAGGGCAAATGACAGATCTAAAAGGAAACATGTAACGTCTGTTTGCCTTGTAGAAACCATGTTTTTTTTTTTTAAAAAAAAAAATACTAATATAAGTTTAATTTGATATTGAGATATATATATATATATTATATTATATTATTTTTGTTTGAAGAGTCAGAAAATACTCGTATTGAACAAAATCACCTGTTCATACATACATGTATAGAATGTGCAGAGACCATAAGCAGGACAAGCAGCCTCGGACACGAGAAAAACAAAAACAAATCCCCTAGCACGCAGGCGGCACAATGGAAGATATCCTGCTCTAGGACAAGCACCCACTGCCCAGCCCCTCCACGTAATCCATCTAAATGAACAAGACGTTTACATCCAGCCAATAAAATCATTGCTCCTTAACAGTCCCTGCTTTGCCTTAGCTGTCCGCTAATTATTGTATTATTTGAATTAATGAAATAATAAAATTATTATAAATTCAAATAATTAACTCTTAATTAATGTGAATAAATATTTAAAAAATTAACTTTATTAATATTTTTCAAATTTAAATTAAATTTATTCGTATTCTTAATTTTACTTTATCAAGTTTTTGAGGTATATTTTAAGATTCTTAATTAGTACGTGATCCATGTTCTATCTAAATATTAAAAATTAAAAAAAATCAAAAATATTACACTAAGAGTGTATATTAAACATTATTATTTATTTAAAATTAACTATTTTATTTTAAAAATACAATAAATTATGAACATAAAAAGAATTAAAATTTTTATGCTGTTAATTTTGCATATGAATTATTGGTTATTAATATAATTAATAAAGAACAATCCTTACCAAGTTTATAATTGAAAAAAAAAATAAAAAAGAATATAATATTTATAATTAAGATATAACAACATGGTTAAATTTTTCTTTACATTCATACAAATTAGTATAAATTTTTATACTAGAAACTTTTATGTATTAGCATTTTTAAAAAATAAGAGTATATTGTGGTTTAATTAAATTATAGATAAAAATATAGGTGCAAAAATTACAAACACAAGTCTTTCATAAGTTAATTTACTTGTTTAACATAAAAAATAAAGTTGATCTCTTAAGGATACAATCTCGTATTTATGGAGGTAAAATAAAAGTACTTAAATGGGCAATTAATTTTCAAAAGAGGAGAATGATTAATTCTATTAATTGTTTTATTTAAAGAGTAATATTAAAATAATAATAAGAAAATTAAAAGAAAAATATTTTTTTAAAGAAAAAAGAGAAAATAGAAGGGAAAGCATGGCCTAATGAACAAAATTCTTAAACTAATATTATTTTCCCCTTTGGAAGGAAATAAAAAAAGAACTAAAATATTGACTATTTTTTAATTTTTGAATTAAAAAAAGTTGTTATATATTAAATAAATAAATAAGAAGTCATCATGTGATAAAGAGAGAATAACTAATTTTTTTTTCTAAATTTCAACAATATCATAGTATCTTTCTTTTTGTCATTAACTACAGAATGTAATGACAAAGTTATTTGAATTTTTAATTTTAAAGTTAAGGTTTAATTTCTATTCCAAATCAAAAGAAATCTTTCCTTCTACATGCCTTCGTTTCCCTTCTCTTATGGGCAAGAAGATACTCTTAGATAGTTAAAATTGTTGAACCACGAGTTCTTATAAAATGGATGTTTAAAACATTATATGATGATGAACTGAGTTCAATTATAAGATAAACTATAAGTAAAACATCATGACTGACTGCAACAAGGGTTAGACAACGAGGATTCCTTTTTGGCTTGTCAAGTGCACCACACTGACATAAGAGGGTGTGAATTGAAATTGCTCAAGAAGTATGTAGTTTCGATTCAGGTTAAATCGATCCGTAAAAGAGCAAATAATAATAATAATAATAATGCTTTTTTCATGAAAATTATTGAACAAAAAAAAAAAAAAAAAAGACTAGTTTTCTTTTTATTGACCTGTATTCTATCTCAAACAATTTAAATACTTATTTGTCTTTACAAATCATGAGTATTGGGTAGCCTTGTGAGGGAAGGCAAAATAATTAAATTCAAGTATCAACTAATCGATTAAGAGGCGGTGGTTTGGATAGGAAGCCTAAAAGATGTTTTGGTTAAGTTTTAGGTGTTACTATTTACTAGTCAGCCATCAATAGCAGATTCAGCGGTGTCTATTCAACAGTGTCTATATATACACACATATATGACATTGGCGTTGAAATTTATTAATTTTCTGAAAAAGTAATTAAGAAATACTCTTTAGTGTTTAAACATAATCTATATAAATTAAATTACCCTTAAAATTTTGTGTAGATTACTTTATTACTTATCACATGAGTTCAGTATATGATTCTATTTTACCAATATATACATAGATACCATATCTTATAAAACTCTTACATATATATATATATATATATATATATATATATTTATTTTTCAAATCTTCATTTATAAAAAATATCCCAAAATCATATCTCTTTTAATATTTTGTTAATATTAATATTTTTTTTATAGAAATTTAAAACTAAGTAAGAAAAATCTTCATATTATTTATAAAAGTAAAAGCAATTTTATTAATAAGATATATTGATATACATTAAATGTCTAAATTAGTTATTTTAGTATTCAATAGCAACGAGTATAAAATTAATCAAACAGTTTATTAATTTTTTACTAATCAATAATAGTAGTTGATACTTAGAAATTAGCAACAAAGTAAATTAAACAAGGACCTAGATTTCAACCAGAACACAAGATTGCTATAGTTAATTAGATATTATAAGTAACTAAACAACACTCTAAACAAATGACACTCACCCAAAAAAAAAAAAAAAAAAACTAGACAAATGAAATTCAATGCTGGGATGGTGGGTTAGCCCAAAATATTATTTTTGATGATTGGTAGGAAAGAAATTTCATCACAAGTTCTATGTCGGTGTGGTATCAAAGTCTGCGGGTCAATGAGAACAATACTAATTTCCCGGCTTCTTTAATTTCTTTGGGTTCTTTACAGAGTATGAAATATCGCTTTTGTGCGCTTTGTTCACGAGAACTTCACAAAATTTTGACATGGGCTTTCCTTTTTGGAGAATTCTCGAGGCATTGGTGGAAAAAGAGGGACAATAGTACTTGTTGTAGGTGCACGAAAATATCATAATTTTCATTTTTATTTTATTTTTTTAAAATACTTTATAGTTATTTTAGTTACTGTACTTATTAGTTGAAATCAGAATTCATCGGTTCACATCCCATTCAACCCCTTTTAAAAAGAAAATTCATTACTTGATTATAATTAAATTTGAGTTAGTTTTTCTCAAACTTAATTTCAGTTTTAATGAAATTAAAATCTTCTATTCATATTATACATAAATTCTCATTTTGTATCTAGGATTAGACGACAGAGAGAAAACTTAAATTCAAATTAATATAAAAAAAATACATTAAATCATTCATCAATTTATTAGATTCGGGTGGTAAAACAATAACTTTTTAAAACTAGTTAATTTTGTAATATTAGTGTATAGGGTGATGTAATTAAACTTGTAGACAAGAAGAATTGAGCCACATGGTATTGTAATTAAAGTGATAAAAAAAAAAAAGAGCTTAAGGTCAACGAGATGATTATCTTTTAAAAAAAAAATAATTTATTTAGATTTATAGTGTAAGATCTTATTTTTTATATAATATGAGATTCTATCACATCTTCTTTCGTTGAATTCAATGGCATTTCCCGTTTGGTGGTAGACATCAAAATTAAGTTGGGTTGTCTTTGATATCATTTTATTGCAAGACCATTAACTCTTCTTAAAAAATAATTTATTGAGATATGCAGTGTCCATATTTGTAAAGTTCAAAATCCTCTCTTTGCCATTAAATGTGAAATTTCTTGGGATTAAACTTTAGCTAATGGTTAAAGTTGAGACTTGAGAGCAAGAGCTTCAAGGTTCAAGACTCACTCTTCACTTGTAGAAAAAAAAAATAAAATAAAATAAAACACTCAGTATATAAGTTATTAGCTCTCTTTAAGTCAATAAATGCAGGAAAAGCTGGATGATTGTTTCTACTATATTTATGGGCTTGTTTTTCTGTATATATATATATATATATATATATATATATACAGATATATGTTTAAGCTTGCAACGCCAGTGGTTGATGAGATATGTATAAAATAAACTTGGGAGTCGTGGACTATAAGTGAAAGCAAGTACTACCTTCTTGGGTTAGAAAAACGAAAAAAAAAGAAGAAAAGAAAAGAAGAAGAAATGCCACCAAATCCATAGTACTATCTTCTGCTTTCTTATTAGACTCTCCCAGCCGACAAACTATGTACTTCAAGGTGACAAGCAATCGAAACACAAACCATGAAACTAACTCCATAGGATTGTTGCTGTCGGTGGAACAAGTTTGGTATTTACAACATGCTGAGATTAAAATGTCATAAATTCAAAGTACACTTTAATAGTCTAAATTTTTGTGCTTAATGGTTGATTGACACCTTAAAACAATTCAATTATATCCAACTCCACTGCCTTGGTATGTTTGGAAAGGTTAAAAAAAAAAAAAAAAAAGGTTATGATATAAAATTCAAATGAAATTATAAAGAAACAATTAAGTGTGTTTGTTTGAGTGTATTTATTGCCGTGCAAATTTCCCTCTTTGGCTTTATTGGTTCCATCAAGATGTGCATTTGTCTTCAAGAGCTTTTCTTAAGATGTCGTTCCTTTCAAGATCCCGAAAAAGTGATGTTCCACTCATAAATCCTTCAGCCAAAAAGAAAAAGCGAGAAGAAGAAAGAAAGAAAAAAAAGTAACAAACAGCCCTCACGTGGTCTGGTAGTAAAGTAACTCCTCTTAATTTCATCAATTAAAATTAAAACTCAAATAGAGGGAAATAGTAGCGTCTATGAATGCAACATGCCACACTTATAATTTTTGACTATGTAGAAAGCATTCATTCTGTAAAAATCCCAACGAAACCTAGTATTCTTAGAAAATTCAAGCTTGGTGTATTCTTTCCCATGTTTTTCCAGTCACTTTCCGGACCATTTTCCTTGCCTTATTTAGCCTTCTTTCTTTCCTCATTGAGAAACGGCTTACGGTACACTTTACCAATGCTTTTCGCTTTATTTTGCATTAAGTCATTTGAAAGTTAGGTTTGTGCTACCCTTTTAATCCGCATCATTTGTCCCTGGTGGAGACACAAAATGCTGAATCTTGGATCTTGTTATGCTCGTTGTTCCTTGTTATCTCCCAAAAATCTCCACACACACACACACACACACACACACACATATATACATACTGGTTTCCTAGTAAACTGACTTTTCCAAATCTTCCGTGTTTTTCCTGATTGAAAATTGACAATCTGCCACGCATGCTGCTTTTAGGTATCGTTAATGCAAGTTGCCGCGGAAAGTAGACGACCCCTTTAAATCGCCTCCGTAAATAATTAATAATTAATCATAATTTCTTCCCACGTCTAATAAAGAAATGGATTACACTCACCGTGAACTATGGTGCATCAATCAAGCTATTAATTGGGCGAGTCAAAGACGTATTCAGAATATATATATATATATATATAAAGACCCATATTTAATACGCAATTCACATCGCTGCTTACAATAAACTGTTCCTTCACAAATTTCCCTCAATTTAGTTCATTTAACCCATTAAATTGAGGCCCGCATGCATGCTTAGTGGGCCTCCAACATCCAGTTTTTAGGCCTAAGAACAAATACAATGACATGTGCGGCTCCTTTAATTATATGACACGGTAAAACATATTTTGCATCTAATGTCAGCCATGGCACATTGTCAAGTAATCATAGCTTAAGCACCCTGCTATAGCTACTACCCCAGAGGAAATAGTTGAGATTTTAGCTCCATAAAGCCTAAATCACCAAGATCTCACATTGCGGAGCCAAAGGAAAAAACCTTTCCTATCCTGTTGGTATGGTATCTGCTGGCTTGTAGCATTGGGGGCACCAAACAGTGAGAATGACTTTCAAAACACCACTCACGAGAACGATGCATGATACTTACCTCAGAGCGTCTCTGGAAATGGTCCTCTTGGTTTTAGCATTACTTTCTTGCAATCAACACTCTATTTGCCATGACTTGCATAACCAAGTTCGATGATAGTGCAAAGCCAAAGAGGGCTGAGCTATGAATTGGGAGTCCATGAGCCCCTACAAGAAGTTACTTGAATTGCTCGCAACGATATATCCCGCAACATTCTGTGATTTTTGAGAAAAAAAAAACAACAAAAAAGAGCTCAAGGATACTGGTAAAAATAAATTTAGGATATCTAATAATCCATAGATCAGTTCAAACTACAAATAAATCAAGTCCGTCAAATATATCCTTTCAATTGTCGAAGGGACATAAACCTAGTAAGGTACAACGTAATGGTGAAAGGGAGGGTGGGAAAATTCCTCCAACACTGATATCAACTCTTGTTTCCTTTCCTCAACTAACTTAAGAAATTTTTGAGCCAGACTATTTAGGCTGCTTCACTGCTTGTAGGATCGTTTGCTATGTCTCTGAGGTATCATGTAGCAATCCATCTATATGTCGTCCATCATGTTTTGTTCTTATATCACCATGACAATCATCCACATTCAGATTTGGAGATGGTCCCTCCCCATGAAAGTACCACAAACAATATAACCTGGAGTAAAGCCTCTAGCAATCAAATGGTAATAAACAATGTTCTCCGCGAAACCAGGATCGATGACAACAAGCTTTACATGGACAAGAAATCTCTTTTCCAGGGCCAGGTCTGTTGGAAAGCAAGTGTTTAGTTAACGAGAAAATAAAAATAAAAATAAAATAACATAGTAATAATTATAAAGTTTCACATTAAGGTAAATGGCATATAAATAACAAAGTCTTGTGATCTAATGTTTTTGAGATTTTCCGTAAAAATGTGTCAGATACTCATAAATATTGCTTGCTTTTGTGCCCATAAAGATTTCTCCTGCCATGTAATGGACCTATGAGAGAGGGAAAAACATGTATTCTCAATAAGAGGCCTGGAGTCTTAACTCAAGAATACCATTATGAAGCAAAGCCCAGAGTAAAGGCAAGATGTAATAATGTTCAATAAGAGCCGAATTAAATGGGAAATGACTCACATCTGAGGAGGTGAGTTAAGGCGACCAATATTCCAATATCTTAAGATTTTGAGTAATTAATGGCCTCAAAGATCCAATAAATGTTACTTGCCAAGGATTACTTTAGTCATATAATAAATCTAAATTTGCATAAATTTTTGCTCAACAACTCTAGTATCAGAGCATTTTATGTTCTTTAAAAGACTTGCGAGAATGACTGAAAAGAGAGCTTGAAAGCAAACATTTGAAATCTAACCAAAGTTTCATCTATAAACCCCCCAAAAAAAAAAACCTAGTCACTAAAGAATGACCTTAAATACTTCTTGCTACTTTCACCATCTAAGCTTTTTTTTTGGGAAAAATATTACATGCAATGGTTTGTTATAATGAAAGTTTATCTTAAAGTTTTTGATCTTTGGAAAGTCACTGAAAATGAAGGAACAACTCTTGCACTTTTTGTAAAATCCACAGTAGCATAAATAAGGAACCATAATGAGAAAATGTTTAACTAGTTTAAGGCTTTTACTTGCATCTACTTAGTTGTGACAAAGGTTATATTCAAGAGAATCATAATCTGTAGAACAACACCATAAGCATGGGAGAAATTGAAAGAGGAATATGGTGGAAGTGAGAAAACAAAAACAATGTAATCTATAAATCTCATAAAAGAGTTTGAGCAACTTAAAATGAATGAGTCTAAAATTATAAAAGACTATATAATAATGACATACTCATGAAGTTGATTAACTAAATTAGAATTTTGGAGTAAGTTTTTCTTGACATAAGATAGTCCAAAAGGTCCGTATTAGTGTATCAAAAAGATTAAAGATCAAAATATCCTTTCTTGAGGATTCAAAGGATCTTTTTAAGATAAAACTTATTGAACTTATTAGTGCACTACAAGTTTAGGAGCAAAGGAGATTAATGAGACAACAACCCCTAACTCTAAGTGCAATTGTTTCTTCTTATACAGGGAACAATCCTTCTTCATATGAGTTTATAAAGGAATGACATGAGGAGGCAGATATCATTAAGGCTTGCCTTGACAAAGCGATTGAGTGGATGAAGAAATGAGCTAATAAAAAGCGACACCCAAAATAGTATGTGGAGGGAGACTTGATATTGGTAAAGTTGCTACCCAACCAATTCAAGTCTCTATGCAAAGTGCTTAAGGGCTTGGTAAAGAGGTACGAATGGTCATTTCCTATTATCAAGTGTGTAGGAAAGACTACCTACCAAGTCCAACTCCCGTCAAAACTCAGGATCCATAATGTCTTCCATGTAAATCTTCTAAAGTCTTTTTATGGGGACGATGAGGATCCAAGTTGAAACGAGTCCAAGCGTGCACCAACCATTATGGTCACCAAATTTGACAAAAAGGTGGAACGTATCCTTGCTAATAGAGTGATCCGAAGAAGGAGAGTTCCTAACTATACCGAGAATGAGTGGGGGAGGATGTCATGTGCTACCCAAGTGTGCTGTCATCCAACTTGTTGAATGCTAGCCTAATTTGTGCCCCAACCTGAGGCAAGGAAAATTTTAGAAGTATATTTAAGTGTACCTATCTTGAATGCTCTATTGTAAATATCTAGATATTCTATAATTATCTCAGTCTAGAGTATTCCTCTAGAACAAGCAATTGTAACCACATATTGAGAAGGGGAAGCAACTATAAATACCCTCATTCCTCTCATTTGTAAAATTACCTCTTAATAGCAAAGTTCTCTACATTGCTAAACACTTGTACCTACTATCCTTCTCTAATTTCTGAACCTTTCACTTGCTCTCTCTCTTGAGTTCTTTCAAACTCTTCAAGAATTACTTAATTCATCTCTACACACAAGGTGACTAAGTGCCACGCGGGTTAGCACGATCAAAGCTTAACTCCGTGACACTTAGTTGAAAAGACCCCTTATGAAGCTTAGTGTGGGAAAACACCTTCACTTTATCACTTTAAGGTGTTTTGTAACATTTGCTACTCATTTGTACCAAAAAGGAAGATAGATAAATTGGATTACAAAGCTAAAGTTAATATGTTTGTAAGATAAATAAACATTATAAGAAATTATAGGCTATACAGTCCTACAATCTAGAAAAATCTCTTGAGCATAAATTCGAGATTCTGAGAAGAGAAATTCTAAAATTGGGGTAAAGTTAAGATTAAGTCATCTATAGTTTAGCTTGTTTAATCTTAATAACAATATGATAAAGAACCTTGCTCCTTAGATGGTAAGTGTGATAAAGACACACTAATTAAAGGGACAAGACACCTTTTTAATATCTTTGAAAGGAACCTTGCAATATAATTTGATCCAATATATTACATTGAAACTTCATTTAATCTCAGTTGGAATAAAGCAATGCAAAAGGAGATCTCTACAATAAAGAAAAGAAAATGAAACATGAGAGTTATTTAATAGACCAAAAGACAAAAACCTATTAATTTCAAATGAGATTTTATAACAAAGTTAAACCCAAATAGTTTAGTGAACAAGTTAAAGGCTAGACTTACAACAAATAAATTACGTAGAAACTTTTTCTCGAGCAATTAGATTGAACATAATTAAGTTGCTTTTGGCCCTTACTACGTAGAAAAGATAATTCATTTACTAGATGTGAAGTTTGCTTTTTTGAATAGTTTGCTAAATAAAAAGGTTTTTGTAAAACCTAAAGGCTTTTAAAAAGTAGGATAAGAGAACAAGGTGTACTTGCTAAAGAAAGTTTTATATAACAAGTCTAAGAGCTCAATATAGCAAGATCAATGATCATTTGCTTAAACTTTCTTTAAACAAAAGAAAGAATAAGCTTACCATATATATGAAAAAAAAAAGTGATTTGTTCGTAGTTTCATTATATATAGATGACTTATTAATTGTTGGAAGCAATTTGTAAATGATTCAACATTTGAAATTGGAAATGTTGAAATCAACAATTTATAGTGATTTATTGATAGATTTGGGATAAATAACTTTTGTCTTGGATTAGAAATGCAGTAATCCAAGTAAAGAATTTTTTATGAGCCAAGGAATATATGCAAAAGATGTGGTAAGGAAGTTTCAAATGAAAGAATGCAAAATTTCTAATACCCTTTTTGTAACAAGTCAGAAACTTCAGAAGTTATAGAGCTAACAAGGTTAATCTCAATAACTTTAGGAGCCTAATTAGGTGTTTATTATACTTATTAGCCTTTAGACTAAGTATCATGTATGCTATAAGCTTGTTGTTTTGATTTACGTATGATCGAAGTGAAACTCATTTCAAAACTACTAGAAGGGTGCTCAACTGTGTTAAAGGAAATACTGGTTATGGAATAATGTTGAAGAGAAAAAAGGAACTAAACTTAGGTGGATTCACTAATAATGAATGGGTTAATTTAGAGGATGATATGAAGAACATTTCTAGATATACCTTCACATTAGGATCAAGAGCATTCAATTGGAGTTCGAAGAAACAATTAGTAATTACTTAATCAATTGTTGAGGTAGAACATAATGTTATTGCTACAACTATGAGTTGAACCATTTGGCTTTAAAAAAATGCTTACTGATCCGAAGTGAGAACTAGTTAGTCCTTTGTTGATTTTATGTGATAACTAATTTGCCAATGTAAATTTAAAAAATCTAGTGTTACATAGGAAAACCAAAAACTTCTAGATAAAGTTAAGAAGCTTTAGAAAACAATGAGATAAATCTGGTTTTTTGCATTTCACATGAACAATTGGTTGATATCCTAACAAATGATTATTAAAGAACAAATTTTAGGCATTAAGAACTAGTTTAGGAATACGAAGCAATTACAACAAGGAGTGGTTTAAAAAAGTCATACCAGTGCTTCAACTGATTTGATAAAGTAAGATTAAAGTAAAAGTTTTTGAAGCTTTTGTTCCCTCCCATTTTCAAAATGTTATTAATTTAAGGTCTTCAAATAGTCATTAAGCTTACAAGTGTCACTTAGCTTTCTAAGTTTAATATCTGATGTCATACACTTTGGTTTTTGTTTATGTAATTCCAACAAGCAAGCTTGTATGGTTAAAAGTTTAAGAGTAAATCTTGTTATTAGAAATCTTTGGTTACTTAGATGAGATATATGTATGCTTTACTTAAGTATGATTATTGTAATGATGTAAGTTTTTTCAACTTATTTATAACCTTGTGTTTTTAATGAAAACAATAAGATTGTTATGCTCATTCAAGTCCAACTTTATCATTAATTCAAAGATGCAAGACTTTTGATTGTTTAAGCATATGCTACAAAGTCTGCCCTCTATTATTAATAAATCTAACAAATGCCCTATTTGAGAAATATTTAACCCTAGTAGTATACTTATCAACCCATATATTTAAATACACTTAGTTTGTATTTATAATCCATCTCACAAACATAAAAGAAAGTAAAAGATACAATTAGGAAAATTAGTAAGAATTTGAAGGTTTTTAAGTTTATAGTGTCTTAATGAATCAAGAAAAAAAAAAACAACAAAAATCTTCATTTTTTGCATAAAAATTAGAGTGAAAGGGAGAATAATTGTTTCATAAATATGCAACACAAGAAAGTGTACATAGAATGACTAAATTTGACCTTATAACCATTGCAATGTATATAATACTAAGTAAAGTAGTATGTATTTAAAAGTGTCAACTAGTAAAGAAACATAAAAGACTAGGACTAATAAAAAAAAATACTTTAACTGGCTTACTTTGGTGAGTTTAGACAATTAAAGTTTTTCTAAGTTCAAATTCCTTTTTTTTAAAGAACTAAAAGTAAAAATAAAATAAAACTAAATAATACATCTATAAAACATGTTGCAAGGTTAAAAACACATTCTATAAACTTAGCTTATAAGACTAAATGGAATCAATAACAACAACCCAAATCACAATATCAAACAATTAACACATTATGTAAATTAACTAGTAAACATGATTTTAAAATTAAGAAAATTTAATGCCTCTCTCTTTCTTTCTCTCTCTTCTAGTTTGAAACTTTATATTTGTAATGAAATCACTTATTAAAAAGCCTGATTTATTAAAAACAAAAAAAACTTACAAACATTTGGTTAATTTCTTTGACAAAATAATTGAGAGATGAAATAATTGGTACAAATCAGTTAATCACAAGAATCTAAATACTCTCAATCGTTAGTTAAATAAATAATTACAAGGAAACTATTTTTTGAC
This sequence comes from Kandelia obovata, assembly GCA_021464305.1. NCBI lineage: Eukaryota > Viridiplantae > Streptophyta > Magnoliopsida > Malpighiales > Rhizophoraceae > Kandelia > Kandelia obovata. The sequence goes on along the minus strand of CM038485.1, from coordinate 3,056,803 downwards.
TATTACAAAGCAATCACTACCAAAATTATCATTTGTTTGAACTGTAAGATGCATTATTAAATCTATAGCTTTAGAAATCTTGATGACAAAAAAATATATGACTTCAAAGTGCTATAGGCAAGAAACACAAAATTAATAGGTGAGGAAAAGTAGAAGTATGCAAAGCTTTTATCACCTCATTAAAAGGATTGCATAATAAAATTATGTGCATATGAATGTGACTTAGTAGGGAGAGAATAGACTAGTTCTCAATGTTATACAAAAAGTCAAATTAATATCCATATACTTTAAAGTAAAAAAAAAAAAACCTTTTTTTTAGTCAAAAATTGTCACTAGACAACATTAGAATACAATCAAGATCATTATAAAAAGTGTTAAAAGCAACTAAATTAACCAAAAAATATAAAATATAAATTCCAACATTCTTACAAATAAAGGTTGTTATGTGCATTGAATTTTTATATTATTACGATAGGCTTTTTGGGGTGGGAAGGCTAGGCGGACATAGAGGAAATGCAACATTTAGAGCCTTTTAGAGATATGGTTGGGAATTAGGGAGCAATTAGGGTATGTTGGAATATGTGTATGTTAACTTTAGAGTCATATTCAACCTTTTAAGTATGATTAGAATATTATAAGTGACTTAGTCTTTTTACTAAGATTTTTTAAGATTCAGGAGTATAGTTAACTTTGACAAAAACTGTAGCCAATGCAATAATACTATTATTCACCTATTTTTATTTCTATATTTTTCCTATCAATACTTTATTTATTTATTTTTCTTTTTTTTAATGACTTGTCACAAAAGAATGCATAACAAGATTTTTTTTAGAAATATTTAGGATATATATTTTTTATGGTAATCTAATGTACTAGGTAGTGAAAAGGGGTTTTTTTAAAGGGATTAACATTATTTTGTCTCCACGAACTCATTTGGGATATTCCAAAATATGATTGCTATTTGGAATTTTAAGATCCCTTCTTTTAGTTTTTCTCTTTTTTCTTCTTTTTTTTTTCTTTTTACTTTCCTTCCTTATTCCATTCTTTATTTTTTTCTTTTTTCCTTTTCTTTTCTTTCTTATGTTTTGTGGTTGATCCCCCAACATTTTCATGTCTCTTTTTGTCTCATTTTGGGTTATAAACCACACTTTCGCTCTATATATCCATCACTCTCTAAAGCATTTTTTCACATTTTATGCTTATAAACACCTCAATCACCATTTTTGGGTATGATTTTTGGTACAGGAAACCAAGTTTTGGCTTAAAAAATGATGTTTTGGTTTTTTTTTTTTTTTTTGACTAGGTATAGTTAAGAGACATGGTGGCTACCACCAATGGTACCTCATCATTGAGTCTACCAGTGTTAGTGTCATATGAAGATGATGGTTGGAAATATTGTGTGAGAGACATGAAGTGGGAAGCAACAAGCAGCTTTCAGCCAAGAGTCGCCATAACCTCTCGCTTCGTTGGATGTGTGAAACGTGTCATTAGATAGATTAGTGCCCAACACATCAAACAACACTGGTTTTAGGCCCAAACGGTCTCAAACAATGACATGTGTAATAATGGTGTGGCAATCAACCTTAGGCATCTTCGTCAATTCGCGTGCTTCTTGGCCTTTTTTCAGAGTGTGGTCTTAAATGATGTGTAAATTGACACAAGAAGACTTTATGGGTAGAGTCTTTGGTGGTTTCTAATTGTGTTGGCAAGGTTTTGGCAAGCTTTTCAAGGATAGAATACCTTACTTCAAGTACTTTCTTCGTCTTTTTAACCATTTTTTATGATTTTTGTTGTTATTATTATTATTATTTTGCTCACCAATATGTTGATGCATGAAAAAACAAAAAAGAATAAATGTTGTACTAATCTTTTACCTCTTTTTTTTGTGTAAGAGAGTTTTAATTGGTTCCATTTTAGATTGATAAGGGTCACCAATATTCAAAATAAGTGTTTTCTTAGCTAATTTTAAGTTACTACGTATCCATGAGTGATTTTGCCTCTTGTTTATTGGTTGTGATACTTACTTAATGATTACTGATACTCTTCCGGTGGGGTGGAATAATGTATTTGGTTGGATGTTTAGCTATTAATACTTGGTTTTAATTTTATTCCTTTGTCTAAACATGATTTTGAGCTTAATTTAGATATTTAATATATGATTATGTCATAAAAAAGTGTAGTAAAATGTAAAAAGAATTGAATGTCCTCATAATTTTATTGTGAATACCTTTTTTTGTCATGGTCAATCATAAAGAATTGGTCGGAATTGGTCTTTCACGTTGTTATCTTTTTATTTGTTTTTTTTTTATGCTATTCAATGTCTTTTATTCTTTTGTCTCTAAATTAATGCTCACTTTGCTTTGTTAAGTAAGGTAACTCAAATGATTTTTTTGTTATTCTCTTGTTTTCAGTAATTATGCTTTTTTTTAGTCCCTCTTTTACTTATTTAATTGACGTTTTCCCTTTTATAGTGAAATTGACCTCATCTTGGTCATTGATTTTTAGTTGTTTTTTAATTAGACAGCTTAAAGTGACTTGTCTTTTTTTTTTTTTTTCCTTCTTCTTGTTTTTTTTTTAATGATTGGGATTGGTTCTCTTTTTTATTGAATAGTTAGGATTATTTTTTAATATATTTAATATTTTGTGTATTTTTGACTTTTAAGATTTGCACTCAGATCAAGTTCTTAAACCTTGATGAAAGAGTTGAAGTGATATTGTTATACTTTAATTAGGGTATTTGAAAAGAGCATGACTCCTTTTTTTTTTTTTTTTTTTTTTTTGTTTTATTCGATGATGCGACTGATATAAAAAATAATTTTTTAACTTTGAGTATAATTTGAAAACTAAAAGAGTTGTTAGTTTTTTCTTTCAAAACAGGACATATTTTGTATCTTAAACTTTGGTTGCATATTAAACATTAATTTGTAGTAATTTAATTATTTTTTTTACTTTTATTATTTTATTATTTTTTGTGTTTAAATAAAAAAATTATGATCTAATTGTATCTTACATAGCTCACAAAATTAGTCTTGTATAAAAATGAGTGAGTGTGAGATCCTAAAGACAAACAAAATAGGATTACAAAATATATTTAGTAATAAGAATAATGAATAAAATATTAAAATATAAAATTTCTTTATCTTTAAGTATATGAAAATTTAATTTCAACATCTAACTTAATATTTTATTTTAATTAATGCAACAAAATAAATAAATTTTCAGAGAAGAAAGTAATTTATTTTAAAATTTTAATTATAATTTTTATATTATTTGTAGTTCAATGAATATATTTTATTATATATATATATATATATATATATTTTAAATCACTAATACTATCATAATTTCAAATATTATAATTATTCTTAAATTACCGTAATACACCTTTAAATGGCATTCCTAGAATAATTCACGAAATGGTTCGAAATCATTACATAACTACATAAATGATTGAAGCAAAATAAGTGACCCTATAAGACCTATAACATTTGCCGCGTTAACCGTAAATCCGATTATTGAGCCGACTAAAGATTCGGTCGGCTCATTCGTTATCTTTTAGAATAAAGGTCAAACTTTCTGTCAAACTTTCGGGTCTAAATGGAACTCTAGAATTTTCGACATCCACACCAAACTGGAAAGATCATCCTCATCATGCAAAATGTCTTCTTTGATAATCTTTATTATTTAAACAGAATACATAATCTGCATGCACATACACACGCAAAAGAGAGGGCCCACTAAACCCGGAATTCAACTAGGACTATTATCTTTCCTTGTTCCGGTATACAGATTAAACAGCATCATACTAATTGGATCCTTTTTAAAGATATTACGGTTTAGTGGGCCAAATTGAAAGAAATACTGTATAATTAATCGGATTTACGGTTAAAACGGAAAATATTATAGGTCTTATTACGGATAATAACAATGATATTTTCCCTAGTAATTAAATTACACAAATAATTTTTTAACTTATATGAACCAAATTTGATTTAACAAAATAAAAGTATTAAGAAAGAATTTTTTTTTTTTAGTTTAAGTCTATCTCCTTTTCTTTTCTTTTCTTTTTCCTAATAATTAAGTCAAATTGAAATTAATTTAGTTTTTGATTATAATATCCTAATTAATTTATAGGTTCTTACATTTAATTTTTTTTAAGGAATTAAATAAATTTTCAATCAAAATTTTAATTAATAATATTATTATAATTAACTATAAGTATCCCATTCGAAAGAAAATTGCTTGGCTAAAAAAGTTAATATATGAAATTGACTAATTTGATTGAAAGAAAAAGTAAGTTAAGTATATTTAATTTTATAATGTAAAAAAAAGGATGTAAAAAACTTAATCATATTAAAATATTAAAAGAAATTAAAAATTAACTATTAATTTAATGTTAAATGCCACAAGTTTTAGGAATTTGCTAAAAACAATTTAAAATTAAGAAAATGTCATCATTTAAGCGTTTTTTATTCATAAAATTACTTAAAATCACTAACTTTCTCTCAATTTTGATAATACTAATATATTATTATTAGACCTATACGTTATATGAATATAATCATTTTATTAATAAATTAATTTTATTTTTATTTTATTTAAAAGAAAAAAAAAGATATTCAAATTTTGACAATTAATTTTTAAAATAAAATAAATTTGAAATATATTTTTTTCTAAATCTAGTTTAGTCTATATTTTCTTTCATATTTAATTACATTTAAAAAAATAATTAGTTAAATTAATTTAATTTTATGAATTTTTTATTTTTTTAATAAAAAATTTCTTTTTAAGACTTCAATTTTTATTAGACTAACAAGTAGTTATTTTTTTATATATTAAAAAAATATATGAATTTGATAGGTGTTTTATTTCTTTTTTTTTTCTTGAAAAGGAGAATTTGAGAATAAATTTTCCCTTTTTGTTTTTTATTTTCCATTGTTTGAAAATTTTATAATGATTGAGTTTTAATTATTATCAAAGTAAGATTATAAGAATTAATATAATTTTTATTTAATTACAATTACATATATATTGATTAATTTATAGAATCATATTTTGATTGTAACTAAATTTTTATAATTATAAAATATTTTAATATTTTTAATTTGTGAATTTATGAGAAATTTTTATATAAGCATAAGCTAAAAGTTTCTCTCAATTTTGGTCATATATACTTATACTATATTTTGGCCTTCACATCGTAAGGATTTTGAATATCTAATTAAAAATATTAAAATAATAAAATATGACATCTTATGATTGACTAAATTTGGTTTAAACTAAACTTGTTTATTAATTGAGAATTTTAAGAAATAATAAGTTTAATTAAATATTTGAAGAAAAATAAAAGGAAAATTTTTTCTTTTAATAAAATGTCAGAATATTTTTTTCTCTTTTTTAAGAAAAAGAAAGCTAAATTTGAGAGATTTCTTTCCCTGCTAAACCACGATCGGTTGTAGTGAACAAGTACTTAAAAAGTGATAAAACAGATTATAATAGAAGTGATTCTTCATAGGCCACCAAAACAGGAGAGAATGAGTGATTATCTCCAGAAAAATGTAAGTGTGACAATAGTGGTAAGCCTATCCAATGCAAGTGAATTGATATCAACTCATTAAGTGAAAGAGAACATGAGTGGTTGTAGAAAATAGTTAGAATAAATTATCTCAAAATGAAGAGCTCTATAAGAGTCATGTAATACTTGAAAGAGAAAAAGAGGTCTTGACATTTAAAGATAAAAAAAATTAACATATATACATATATTTTTTAATTATTTTAATTTATTTTTAATTACATTCTAAGAATTGATGGGTGTCCGTTTGACTGAAAGCATATCTTGGTGCCATTTAGAAGGTTCAAAATTCCATACGGTGACTAAAAGCTACGAAAATTCAGAAACGCATGGTTGCATTAAAAATAAAAAAATAAAAAAAATAATATATACACACACACGATAATATTATAATATTATATCGTAATAAACCATAATTATTAAATTTTGATTGAATTGTCAATGAATCAATAATTGATCTGACTGAATTAGAGTTAATAACTTGAACAAATTTTTAGTACTACTAAATATTATCTCATAATTAACATTAACCTAATTACATGCACATTACATGTCTCTATCTTTTCAATTCCCCACTCTTGCCACCTCTCAATAAGCAACGAAATAGTCCAACCAAATTTCTAAATTTATTGTCTTGTTAGAAATATTCTTAATATTACATACTAAAAATGATATATTTAAAAATATTAAATTCCCTAGTTTAGAAATTTTAAACTACCATTTCCATGTATATTAATGAAACATGATAAGAAAATTTAAAAGAGTCAAATAACATACATACATACAATGTATTTAGAATGTAATGAATTGATTAGCTGGTGTAGTTAATGTATATTAAATCTTGGACTAATGGTTGAATATTGATTCAACAAACACGTGAATAAGATTAAATTTGGAATATTAATTAATATAATTAATACAGCATAACGTCAATTTTGAAACAGAATCTACAACAATTGATTCGGGGAAGAGTAAAGGTCTCATAGTAACTTTGTAGGAAGCATTATTTTAATTAAAAGTCAATTTGATCCGTTATGATTCGATGGATCAATGGGACATTTGGATCCGACAAAAAAAAAAAAAAAAGAAAGAAAAAGAAAATGAAACTACGGGATCAACCGAGTTTTCCTTGTTCAAAAGTCAAAAAAACCCACGCTCATCACATCTCCAATCTATTGAATTTTCTTGATAATGCTAGGTCGACGGACTCTTGTGTGATAAAAACAGGCAGCCATTTTCTTCCGTGCATTTCGTGGTTTCGAGTGAATTGGATATCGAACTCAAGACTTGAGCAGGTGGGGTCAGGGCAGTCGTTTTCCTCCTCGCAGCTTCGGACCTTTGCCTTGAATTGATGTCCTTTTTACGCCTAATTGAAACCCTTTTCACTAGAGCAGTTTTCAGTTTTGTTTTTACAATTTCATGATCCATCGGTGTGTTTTCCACTCAACGTGGAAGCACAATCGAGCCGAGCCAGACTTTTAAGTTTTAACTTATTTTAATTGTATTCGTTTCACTAAAGAACAAAGTTAAGTCGAGCCGGTCTTTTATTAAGTTGAATTTCAAAATTTTCATAAACAGATCATTTAATTTTGTAATATTAAAAAAAATAATTAAAATTCTAAAATTTATTTTTATAAGTAAGCTTAATTTGATAAAATAGTTATTTTAATAAAATTAACTAATTAAAAAATAAATATTTACTTTTTATATATAATTATAAATATAACAAAACTTGAATAAACATTCTAAATATATTCTAATAGCATATTAAACAACCTTTTTAATAAATTGAAGATGGAGATTAAATAATTTTTAAATAAATTATTTAAAAATTTTAATGAGTCAAGTCTATTCTTATTTTAACTTTCTGTTTATTAGATGAACTCTAATAGTAAGTTTCAAATGAGATTTCATTGAGCTGAATCACCAAACTTTTAATAATCCCAACGATTTGTTTATATTTCTACATTCACATTCCCTCACTTGAACGAGATTGGATAACCTCCCGTAAGTATTTTCAAGTACCTTATAATGGTCAAATTTGGCGAATCCACCGCCTCCTATCTATCATTAATTTCTTCCTACGTTTGCTGATTTAGGTCTAAAAAAAATAAGCAAGGATAGGATAATTTTATAGTCTTTCGAGGTATCCAAACAAAACAAAGCTAAACAAAAAGAAAAGAAAAAAAAGGAACAAAAATTCATTACAGAAACGTAGTTGATTTAACGTATTACCAATGTCAGTAAATTTATATTAAATTATTATGATTGTTATACACAATTTATGTTCTCTAACAATATATATATATATATATATATATATATATAACAAACGGTTAAAATTTTACAATGTATTTATCTACGCATGAGACACTGACCACACGTCCGTATAAACATTTCCGGAGCCAAAATCAAATAATATCCTTTTCCAGTCTCACCCCTCAGCAAATTGGTGGCATCTGAAAAAAGAAAAAAGAAAAGAAAAGAAAGAATACATTTTGAAATACAATATAAACGATTTGTCAAGGAAAACCGCAAATACGAGAACTCGAAGTCATAAACTTAAAGAAAAACACGGTAATTTATCATCAAATTTTTATCTGGAGTGGTAAAATTTTATTATTTCACCTGTGCATTGAATCTAAAGTTAGTTGAGCATGTATATACCTGAGAATTTTTGTTTTTTTTTTTTTTTTTGTTAAAAAACTAAGAATCTTTTTAATAGATAAAAAAAGCAATCTTTTGGATGTGGATGGAAAGGTTTATTATTTATTTACCTAACGTGTTGAAGTAGGTGAATCAAAGAACAAGAAAATGTGCATATCAGCAATTCAACAGGATCATTTTCAAAAAGTCAATAGGCATATTGGGATATTTATTGCCTTCTTTTAGATCATCATATTTAAAATTCCTAATCATCTAATTGCTATTTTGCTCTCTGCTTTCTTCCCTTTTCTTCCTTTGAGGAGGAGCAGGAGGAGGAGGAGGAGGAGACAGAGAGAGAGAGAGAGAGAGAGAGAGAGAGATGAATGGAATGACAGCTAATGGAGGAGAGAATGCAAAGGAGGTTCTACAAACAGAAGCTCAAAATGGTCAGAAAGAGCTTGATGCTGGTGCCCTTTTTGTTCTCAAATCCAAAGGTAACAATAACAAAAGCATCAACCATTCCTACTTTTCATTCAAATTAAATGACTAGAGAGCTCACAGTTCTTCTTTACCACACACGCACTCTCTCTCTCTCTCTCTCTCTCTCTTTCTTGGTCCCCTTCTCTCTCTGGCCTTTTGTCTATGTCTCGTGCAGTCATACCGTATCACTTTAAATGGCAATTCCCATTTTTTTTCTCTTTGCGTTTGGCCATTAGACTATGGAAAAAGGTTATCTCTAGTTGATGGATCTGGTTTATGGAAGACTTTGTGTCAGTCTAACCTATGTTTAAAAGAAACAAAACTAGATTGATCCGGTTCAGTTTCTGAAATATGTTCTGATAACGCATACAAAACTAGAGAATATCTCTGGGTAACCAAAAAGGATTGTTTGAGTTTTGGCAACCCTCAAACTTGAAACAATTGACACTTTTGGCAACATTTTTCTCATTCTTGTCATTTGAGATGCACCTCATGGAGAAAAATTGCACCCCCAGTTGAACTAAACTATTAATTTTCTGTAACCTTGGACGCTTCCTGACCTCTGTATTTTCTTTTTCTTTTTTTAAAAATTATTTTCCTGCTCTCTAACCCCTTTTTTTTTTAAGTACATAGGAAAAATTTTTCTTATAGTCTGTATACTTTTTTCGTGTATAGGAACAACTCTTTACCTAAGAAAAGCTCAACAAAAATTACTACCAGAGCAGATGGGGTGAATTTGTACTTAAATGGATTGAGTTTTGTCGCATGGACTTAATTGAGTATTTTATATTTAAATTTATATTTTATTATCATAACTTATAGAAATATATTATATTTTAACAAAATAAAAATATGTAACTACATTATGATAATACATTGTGTAAACTTGCGTTTGAAACTGTGTCCACGTAACATTCCGATCGATTAGAATGCCAATACGTATCTCCCTGTTTCACCCTTTTGCGACTTACGGACAAACGATACTAGGATGGGTTCGATCAGAATAATCCAACCCCTGGAGGAATCAATGAATAAAGTCGCTTTAAGTTGTTTTGTTTTGTTCTGTTATGTAGAATTTCTTTCACTATCATAAATGCTGTAGAAATGCTATGTATGCTATCTTGCTACATGCTCTTTTTCTCTTCACCGCCAGATTAAATCCGACAACTTAAATGTTGACGTGATGGGGAAACTTTCGATATATCTTTCTGAATCATTGCTAGGGCGCTGCACTGAGAAAAACAATTATTAGTGGGAAGTCTGTTTTCTAGCATAGGGACATGAAGCAGACGTCTTGATGAGCGAAAGCGAACTAAAAATGCAAGTGCTCGAGGGTTTTAATTTTAGATTTTAATATATATATATATATATATATATATTAAATCCATTTTTTTCTTCTCCCATGAACTAAAGAGTGTATTATGCTTGGTTTGAAGTATTTGAGCAACCATCAATCTTATTACAATTTTTTAATAATAAAAAATTAAGAAGACATGAAATTTAAATATGCATTATAATTGTTAGTTATAATTAACTATTAAGTAAGAACAAAAAGTATTAATTAAGATTAATAGTAATAATCAATCTGTGTCTATTTGATCCCTTTAATCAAACTCTTTTAATATATATTTTGAATTGAATGTTTTTATTCGTATGGGCGAAATGCAGGATCATGGTTACATTGTGGTTACCACCTAACAACGTCAATAGTAGCCCCACCACTTCTTAGCCTGCCATATGCCTTAACATTTCTCGGATGGGTGGGTGGAATTATTTGTCTGGCCATGGCGGGTTTGGTCACTTTCTATTCATACAACTTGTTGTCTATGGTCCTCGAACATCATGCTAAATTGGGTCATCGCCAACTGCGATTCAGAGATATGGCTAATCAAATCTTGGGTACGTAGCATATTTTTTTTCCCTTAATTTTCTTTAATTTGTCATTTCTTCTGTCAAATACACAAAAACTAATAGTTAAAAAAATAAAAACTTTTGAATCTTGAAATGAGAGCCATAAACATTTTATTTATAATTCTTTTATTAAAATAATATAAAAAATAATTTTACTCTAAATATTATCTACTGTGGATGCTTACTAAAAAATTATTCATATTAAGAAAGTGTTGGGTCAAGTTTGTATATGGATTTGGTGATTGAAGTCTAGTTAGATCCTATAAAAGAGCACTCGATTAAATGTCATAGGTAGATTCTAATGTTATCACTTCAACGATTAAGTTAGATCAGAGTTCTCAAATTGGTAAGTAAAGAAAGAATAATTATTAACTTTAATAGACATTAGTTTGACATATATACATGTGTGTGTGTCTAGATTGATTTTTATAAGTGAGATTTAATTTGGATGCAATAGGCATGACATCAACCAACCCACAGGCTGGAGCTTGCTTTTTGTTGTCAATGCCAAAGAGGCCACCTTTCAAATTTTTATGGTCCCCAAAAGGGTTGTTGGGCCTAAAAGGGAGAATATATTGGGTTCGATGCCATTATTAGACCTTATTTGATATGAACCTTCTCATTTTAAGCATTCTTATCATTTATTCCCCCTCTAAAAGAGGGCCAAGCCCTTATGCTTATACTTAATTTGGGTGGTCTTGTATTTTGAATTTGCAAATTGCTCAGTCAAAGGGTTGCCTTGCCTTCTCAGTAAAGATATTAGTTCAACATAAGTTTTCTTTAAGATTGTACTATCATTTATAATTTATTACTTGCTTTCTTATGCATTTTCTATCTTTTGTTAGTCTTCATTTGGTCTTTTGCATGGTTTGTATGAAGTGAGCCATGGTTGGTCACTTATTCTTAAGATCTTGTGGTGTTATATAATGTGTTGTCGAGTCTTTTAAGTCATACCTATTTGGTATTGACCCTAAGGCAATACTAGATATGCTTTTAGTTGGTTATGAGATGTTATGTCCTTTTGACTAAAAGAAGTTATATAGCCCCCCTTTAGGTTGTATAATCATTTCTCAGGCAATTTTGGAGGACACTGATGTCCATTTCCTACTACCTTTGGCCATCATTGACTTTTTAGAGTATTATAGTTTGGTGTCAAGGTAGTAATTCTTCTATTATTGCGGGTTAGTCTTTATTAGTGCGGATTAGTCTTCATCACACCAGCTAGGTGCTAATTAATATACTTCACATCTTTTACATAGTGAACAATGGTCAAAGTGGTTATTTCACTGTCAAAGGGAAGATAAGACTCTAGTGGAATTTTTATTAGTTTTCTAAGAAGAAGATGAAGGATTATTAAAACTGCTTCGTGTTTGTGTAGACACCTACCAATTTGCGTTTTAACAAATAGAGTCTGTACCACTTTCCTCCCTTACTTATCGCTCTTAACGATGAGGACCTCATTTTCATCGATTTGTGCAAGCAGCTAGGCAAATATCATAAAAATGTTGAGTCTAATGAGAATATTGGGAAGCATAACTCATAGGTGGCTAATGATCTTTTTCAATAGAGGTGCCCTAGGTGTTATGTCTTAAGGTGATTATATAGCCGATGTCAGGGTAGTGGAGGTGAAAGTGTTGATAGAGGTCTCGACTTGGGTCATGACAATAGTGTTGGTGCTAGAGTTTGCTTTTGCTTATAAGAGTAAAGGGAAGGGATCTACACCATTAAAATATGTTTCTATAAGTTCTACCAATGAGGATGATAATTGCTCTCTCCTTTTAGTGGTCATGCTTACCTTTATTTCCTAAGTTACATTCGTAATTTACAAACTGTCGCTTAATTCTTTGACATTTTTATGGTGTCGTTGTCGAGAGGGCAATTCTTTAGGTGGCATCGAGGAGTCTACCTCTCCCTTTACCAATGATTTACTTATTGTTATACCTTTGTCCTCTTTTGTTCAAACTGACTTATTAACTCCTTTTCTCATCCAATATTACACTTATTTGCAACTAAATAATAAGTTAGGCATAACTCATCTCGTAGTGGTCTCTTTTTATCAAAAGATACAATATTGGTTCTCGCTTACCCGAGTTATATGATAAAGTTAGGTATTTTTAGTGTCGAAGCTTCAATGTCATAGTGGTTTTGATTGAGGCTTGTAAGGTTCTGAATAAGGACTTAGTGAAGGTTAGGGTTCATCTTGTCATAAGGTGTATGAGTTGGAAGAGGCATGCCATATAAATTGTTTTTTTTGTCTTAAAGTTTAAAGTAGGTTTGTGCAATATAAGGTGATACAAAGAAACTGTGAAAGGATGCTCGGGTTGTAACTCAAAAGATGAAGGGAGAAGTAAAGCATAACAAGGGCTAGCTGTAAGAAGCAACTTTTACATTGATGCTAAGCATATTTGCTAGTACCCATATAAACATCTTCGGGTAAGACTATATAAGGTGGGTGATTTCTTCTTTTAGCTTTCTTCGACTTTTCCCCAATTTGTACCATTTTTAAGGGTTCCTTTGGATTAAAAGGAATCTAGACTAACCCTTCGATGGGGATGCCCTTTTCATTGATGTCTTCTAGTTGGTCTTGGTTACTACTTCAACCATTATCATCTTTCAATTTCCCTTGATTAATGTTACCTATAGTTCTTTTGCCTCATTTTTCTTGTTACAAACTTCTCCTACTTCATTTAATATGAGGAACTTAAGTTTAAGGTGCTTAATAGAGATGATGGCGTCTAAGGCTCATAGCCTCAGCCTACCCAAGATCATATTATAAAAGGATAATAACTTGACTACCTAACTACTACTAACTTTAGGACAGTGGTCGAAATATAGGGTGGTTGCTCTATGGAAATAAACAATTTTATTACTCTTTTTAGGATGACCAACTTATTAATGAACCTATAGAAATAGTAGCTTGTTGGTTAAAGATCTTTCTTTTAAAGGCACATCTTAAAGAAACATCAAAGAACAAGATGCCCTCCAAGCTTTTTGTATTGACCAAAAGATCATTACAGAGCTATTTAATACTGACAAGGTCATCATTTGTAAATGCAATGAGAGTCATTTTCTAGTCCTTAAAGCGCTTTTCTTGTAGGTTAAGAACTCTCTTAGCATATGATTTACGAATTATTGTAATACTTCCTTTTGGGATTGGTCCTACAATAATCATATGGATGGTTCCCTATAATAGCTCAAGATGATCTTTAACTTTTAGGTTACGTTGCCTAAGGGGATTTAATGGTCACATGTAACAATACTACAAGTTGTCTGTTCATCATTATTTGTGTATCTCTTATTGCAGTGTGAGTTACCGTAGATATACATCTCAAGGTGTTTAATCTAAATTAGTTTTTCACTTTTTTCTTTGAGTTTTTAGCACTCCTTCATCATATACCCATAGTCTTTATGAAATTCATAATATCTTATCACATCAAGTGATGAGGATCTAATTCATCTTAGTGGGTGGTTGGAGCAACCCCAATCTTTACACTTTCAAAATTATCTTTAACCATAAGTTATCGAGGCTAGCACTTCAATGCCTTTTACACTCATAAAGGGTTGCCTCTCACTCCCTTTGGCAACCATCCTCATCTTTTCTTAAGGGCACAATTTCCTTTTTCTCTTGGCTACTTTGCATCTCTTTTCAAGTGTTGCTTACTTACTCTATGTAGATAAACATTTTTACTCGAGTTATCATATCAGTGAAGTTCGATATAAGTTTCTTGTGTAAAAGACTTAGAAAAAATAGTCTCTCTAAAATTGTTGGAGAATATTGTAGTGTCATATTAGGGTTTAGGTTTTCCACATTAAGCATCTTTATGTTAAATAGGTTAAATAATTTGCATAAGAATTTGTTGTCACTTTACTTAATTGCAAGAAAAGCCACTACGGTTTTCTTATGCAATTAGGTGGTAACAAATCTTTCTAGGAAAAGGCTTCCAAACTAATATGAGCTTGTTATAGAGTGCAAAGGTAACTTAAAGTACTAACATTGGGATGTGCATTTTAGTGTGGTGGAAAATGCCTTGCATATTGTTGCATACAAAGTAAAATGGATGAAAAGTAGTGTCCCAAATCAAATTCAATGGTCATTAAGGTCTTTTGTTCCATTATAATTATCTAAGTTTGGTAGTTTGAACTTCTCTGAGTTAAAAGATTTTATGATATACTAAGAGGAGGGAGATGTAAGACATAGTTATGGTCAGGAGGCAAAAAGAACCACTATCTCGTTTTGTATTTGTTGGAGCACACTAAAAATAGCTCATGACTACTAAGTGACAATGCATCCATTGTTCTCAAAGGTTTGGTCTGCTGACCAAGTTGGTTTTGACTTAAGGCTGGGGATGGACTTCATAAATGCATTTTGTCATTTTAGGAGGCCACAAAGGACATTGGATGGTGAATTTTATCTTTTAAGAAAGTTAACCTCCTTTTCATGCCTTCCTCAGGGAGTTTGTCTCCGCTTATTTGGATTTCAAGTGTAAATACATGAGTTGTATGGTTAAGGAATTGTACATTTGAAGTAAAATGAAGGAGTAAGTAATATATAAGTGCAAAAGACCTATAAACCAAATGTCTTAAGGTTTTGGGCTAATATATGGTGTTAAATTCGTAAGTTTGTTGCTTACTTAGATACTACTCATATTTCTCCTTAATTTAAGGCTCTTGTATTTCCTTAACAATTAATATTAAAATTGATTGTTCGAAAAGATACATTTCTTAACATTGTCACCCTTGAAAATGAGTGGCAAGAATTAGGTTCCTTTGATAGTTTTGGTTATAAGGGCTATTCCTACTAGCCTTCCCAAGTTAGGGGAGGGGAGCTGTCATAAAGTGGACATGTGTTTGAGCTGTTAAAAATGTTGTTAGCATTGCTATTAACAAGTTAATATGCTTAGTGAGTAGGTTAAGGCAGTCCTAGTTAATCACTATCTTTAGGGTTAGTGGTACTATTAGTCATTTATTGATGGTTTTATCACTTTTGAGGTAAATTGTTCACTAAACGAGTTAAGTAAAACAAAGGTTATCAGATTTCGAGAAGTCATTTGTAAGACATGGTCTAAGAATTGTTAAGAACTCTTGTATTTCATGACACTCGACTTAAATCATGTTTTTAAGAATACACAATAGTGTTGTTCCCATAAATGACACTAAATGAATGATGCTTACTAAATAGGGCACATGTTGAAAAGGTGTTGGGTAAAGTCGATATAAGGATTTGATGGCTAAATCCAAACTAAGTTATACAAAAGAGCATGTAATTAAATGCTAAAGGTAAACTCTAGTATTAGACTTCAATAGTAAAGTTGATAAGAGGTTAAAGTTCTCAGATAGATAAATAGAGAGAAAATAATCATTACTTCTAACTAGTGCTAATTTAGTTTATCTATATATGTTTAAATTGATTCATAAGAATAAAGTCAAATATGAATGTGAAAGTCATAACATCTATCACTCTACAAGTTAGATCTCACTTCTTGATATAAGAGTTAGAACAAGCTACCTTTCAATTCTACATAAGTTAAAAAAGGTCGATGTTGAGTTCAGAATAGAAGTCTAGCAAGTTTGATATCATTTTTGGGCCTAATGTTAGGTGGTTTTTAATTTATTATAGGACTATTTATCAATTGTAATTAGATATAGATTAAGTTAGAATAAAATTAATACTAAAAAATATGGTCATTTATTTGAATTTAAGTGAAAAATTTTAATTGTAGTTGTGACAATTATAACAAAAAATTTATTATGCTACACAAGATTTTTATAAAAATTATTTTAGTTGATTGAATGAATCTTACTTAATAAATAAAAATATTTTTAAATTTCAGAATATCTTACCAAAATTTTCAAGAATTTAACGAAATATGCAACAAAAATAAAAAAATTTGTTTAACAAGACTATAGTTATTATACTTTTTTTTGAACACATTATGCATGTTTTATCATATTTTGTATATATAATTACTCTTATTATATTTTTTAACACCTTGTTGCAGAATATTATGCTTGGTATACGTATTTTTATATTTGTAGCACCTATTCGATATTTTGGATAAAAATTTTAAATCTTTAAAATATATATATATATATATATATATATATATATATATATATATATATTATTATTATTTATCACGTGTGCTCATAATAACGTGGCAATGACATTATTCCGGTTGGACTCCAACCATGCCTTGGAGCTCAAAATTTTTTCCATCTGCATATTTCAAAACAGATACGAAGATTGAGACAATGACTTTATCATGACAAACACGGAAGCGTTTAGTTCTTTGAAAAATTGCCAGTGAGTTGCAAAAGACAACAAGCCATTTCGTTTTCAATGTGCAAACATGTTGCTTCGTGGACTGGAACATATTAGTGTCCAGATTGCATAATTAAATGCTTTAAGTTGAAATTCCTTTTGACTATCCTGTATATCAAAACCGTTTTACGGCACCCTGTTTTGATGATTTAATCTTGCTCTCCGTTTTTTTTTTATTATTTATTTAATCACAGAAATAGTCAATTATTAGCCTCTTAGAAGTTATTGTGACATTTCCAAAACGATAAGATAAGAAATGGTATGGTCTATATGCTCTAATAAGCTAATAATAATTGTGCCAAAGTTTTTTTTTTTTTATTGGGTAAAAATTGTACCGAAGTTACCGTCAAAGAAAAATTATTAATGCATCTTGGACCGAAATTTATTTATTTGGTAGGGCGGAGATGGGGCCGGTATTTTGTGGGACCAATTCAATTCATGGTTTGCTATGGTGCTGTTATTGCTTGCACTCTTCTTGGAGGACAGTGCATGAAGGTGAGATCATTGTAACATAAATTGTTTTCTCTCTCTCTTTTATTCTTTGTTCAAGCTTTTTTTTTTTTTTTTTTTTTTTTTTTTTTTTTTTTTGGGGTTTTTTTTTTTTTTTTTTTTTTTTTTATTTTTTTTTAAAGTTTTTTTTTTTTTTTTTTTTTTTTTTTTTCAGTTTATAGGGATTAGGTATCAAACTCTCAATTTTAAATTAAGAGTTAAAGAACATTTAAAATGAATTTTTTTTTTCAAACTCTTTTAAATCCTCTGCCCATTTTCTTTGCATGCAGACAATTTACTTTCTGTCAAATCCAAATGGGAATATGAAGCTCTATGAGTTTGTGATCGTATTTGGATGCCTAATGTTGATTCTAGCTCAAATCCCATCCTTCCACTCGCTGAGGCATATCAACTTGATGTCTCTGGTTCTCTGCCTAGCTTATAGTGCCTGTGCAACTGGTGGTTCCATTCACATTGGTCAGTGATACAGAATAAATATGATGTTACAAAATGCATATTAGTTCCTTGTTTTATAGGATGGACTGTATTTTCTACAGGAAACTCGTCCAAGGAACCAAAGGACTATTCTCTAACTGGAGACACCCAAGATCACGTTTTTGGAATCTTCAATGCAATTGCCATCATTGCTACCACATACGGCAATGGGATCATCCCAGAAATTCAGGTCTGAACTAGTACATTTCCCTTTGATGGTGTCTTAACTAGTTAATAGATAGACGGAAGACAAGTAGTCAGAAGTTTAGCTGACAAATTATGGCGAAAATTGCCATTGCAGGCAACGATAGCACCGCCTGTGAAGGGGAAGATGTTTAAGGGACTGTGTGTATGTTATGTCGTGCTAGTAGCAACATTCTTCAGTGTTGCCATCTCTGGCTACTGGGCATTTGGTAACCAATCTGACAGTCTCATCCTCGGCAATTTCTTGGATAATGGGAGGCCTTTGGTTCCTAAATGGTTTGTTTTGATGACAAATTTCTTCACAATGCTGCAACTATCAGCTGTTGCTGTGGTAAGAGCATCTCCCAACTTTTGGTCTCCCCAGTTCCCTTAAGTTGTTTTGCTTTGACTTAACTGCATGGCATATTACAGGTTTATTTGCAGCCTACAAATGAAGTGCTCGAGCAAACCTTTGGAGACACGAGAAGCGCACAATTTTCTGCTCGAAATGTTATTCCAAGGTTTGTCTCAAGGTCATTATCTGTTATCATAGCAACCGTGATAGCAGCAATGCTTCCATTCTTCGGCGACATCAATGCATTGATTGGGGCTTTTGGTTTCATGCCTCTGGACTTTATCTTGCCAGTAGTTTTTTTCAACCTCACATTCAAGCCTTCAAAGAGGAGCCCCCTTTTCTGGTTAAATGTCATTATTGCTGTGACTTTCTCAGCATTAATGACTATAGCAGCTGTTGCAGCAGTTAGACAAATTATTCTAGATGCCAAAACCTATCGGTTATTTGCTAATGTGTAATTACTTCTCACAATCATACTACAGATTGTAATTCAAATGTCATGCAATAAAATCTAGCAATTTCCCCACATAGCAAGGTTTATACCAAAATTATAGTGGGGTTATGTGGCAAGGGCTATTCTACGCTAACGTGATGAAGTTAGAACTTCTGTTGAAGCTGGTAGCTCTTGGAGTTAACCACAGTGAAGTAAACAAACGGAATTTAAATTTGAAGGCACAATTATTAGTTCATACGTTGCCACTAACATCTCAAGATGCTGGTTTATTGTCAATTGTACTTTTTATTTGCCAGGATGTGCAATATAGTTGGCTCAGTGCATTCCATTCCAGGCTTATAATGTCTTGCAGTTTTCAGAGATTGATCTCCAAAAGAACACGCATTCCTTAAGGGATGTTGAAGCACAAAGAGATCACTAAGGTATTTTGCACGAGAACGTAAGCAGCAAATCGAAAACCTGACGACATTGACTGCAAGGACTGCAAAACGTTTCCAATAGCACCATCCTAAGAATCAGGCTTCACATTTTGGTTTACAGTGAGCTCATCTACTAATCTCCAGTAAAATCTTAAGTTTTAACTGTGCACGTGTTGGTGTGGTGAAAATCAAAATTGTGTACACGGAGAACTCTCGCAGTATCTGAATTGGCAGGTATTGTAGCAGCTGTGGGAAGCTCAGCTGATTGCATCATTTGAGATCCTTGTTGCAACAGTGACTTGGGTGTGTGTTCATTTTGTAGTGCTGATATCTTGGAAGTCCTCAGTGTAAGGTAGCACACACTACATAATTAGAATGCAAATTTTCTTATTGGATCAGGATTGGGTAGTCCAATATCATAAGTGTATCGCGTGGCAAACAAGGCAGTAAAGAATATCATAAAAGAAAATCTAGAAATGGGATTAACGGGTCCATCAAAATACTATACAAAACAAATCCAACACAGCCTGGTAGTCATATCAGTTGGCATTCAACGAGACATGTCTGCAATCACAGCAACATGATAATACCTTAAAACAATTGAAGTCGAACATTTTGTCTTCTGACATATAAAATGTAAAGAGGGAGTTGGGTTCAAAGGCTTGAGACGCTTCCAATCCTAAAGACCAAATGGTGAAATTGTGAGCTAGCCAAATGTTTTTTCTTTTTTTTTTCTTTTTTTTTTTAAATTAAAAGAAAAGAAAAGAAAAAGGAAAACAATGATCAACAACAATGACAGTTGGCATGGTAACAAAGCATCAGTTCAGGTATCTCATCTGAGCATGAAAAATGGAGACCATGGCTATGCTCCTCTTAAGAATTGTCATACTATTTAAATAATGAATTCAACCAGAGACCATATATTGCTCAACAAATGCTTGAATGAATGACCGTTTGCATCAAAACGAGCTAGTTGACAAGCACAACAGGACTTTAGTGAAATTGAGAAATTGCTGGAGTTCAGAAAGATAGACAGACCCAGACGAAAAGAAGAACTTTTAGCCTTGAGAGTCAAACAATCAACAAAAGCGCTCCATTTCTCTGAACAGTTTATCTATCGCTCCTACCCTGTAATACTGCTGCATCTGAGGCACTGGAGCTGCTTAATTACCAATGCCATCATCGAAGCAGGTTGAGCAGGACAACCAGCGGTTATGTGCCACCAGTGGTGTATGGATTTTGGAATCCCCCCCCCTCCCCCGGCGGCAGTGGAGGTTGCCTCAGAGAATGCCACCCCAAAAAATCCAGAGCCAAAATTAGACCCATTTTCAATTAATAGGAACAAAACTACAGTTTGTCCTTATGGGCAAGGCAATAAATCAAACAAGTGACGCCCGTAAATGTCCTAATTCTAATTTATCTGGGTTTAAGAAAAAGTCCTCATTCTTGAACGGTAAGCCTTATTTCCTTATTTAGGGACAAATCTGTGATCAACAAATTACAATAAAATATCTTTTTTTGTTATATTAAAGTATAATGCACAAAAATATAAGGTTATTTGTTGGAAAATGAATTGCAAGCTTCAAGATGAAAAATCTCTCATTTCACTGGTAACATAACAATACATAATTGAGCGGTCATTGCCGCATGATATGCAGGTATCACATTCAGTGATGTAGCAAGCTCAAAATCAACTCACTGTACAACCGACTCTTGCTAGGAACTCTTGGTCTGCCTACTTTGCATTCTCTCTAGTTTCAAATAGAATCTCATGTGTACCTAAGCTCCAAATTCTTGGAAGCAAATTTACTGTGCGATGGGTTAACCAACAGAAAAGATTGACCCACCGCAACGCGCTGTATTTTTTCATGCCAGTTTTAGTTTGGCTGTGGACAACCCAGGCTGATTGCACAAGCCAGAATGCAAATAAATTTTAGGCCGTAATGGTTTCCCACAACTTTTACAGTTGAAAACACCTTTACTGCATTCTCCCTTGAAACAGAGACCGTTGTGAATGTCGTCTAAATTTTTCTGGCTTGTAAGCAACTTGATCTCACGAGCTCATATGGCCTGAGAGAGAAATTATCAGATTCAGAGCATAAACCAAGATAATATCTTCACCCTGATCATAGTTTATGCAAAAAGCATCTTCAGCTCTTCAATTCGGGCAGTTCGAACTTCTTGATCGGTCAAGGCACCAGAAATCATCCGTTGCTTACGTGCTTGAACTGCCTCCATCCTTTCCTCAACCGTACCCTGCCATTGAAAAAAGCATTATAGTCACAACAGTGAGATTTAGTACACCAATCAGGTAAACTTTTAAGATCAAACTACCACACAAAAGCACAAAAAGAAGGTACCTATTTCTGAATTACCCAGACAATTGCATTTCATATGGAAGCAGTCATGTTAAGGCCACAAACCACTAAAAGCTAAATCTTTACTGCCAGTGTAATCAATTAGGTAATAGGGTAAATATAAAAAGGTTCATGCTGAATGAATTCCAGGTCAGGGAGAAAAATGGACCTTCACAATAAAACGCTTGATCCTCACTTGTTTGGTTTGTCCAATGCGATGAATGCGCATCACAGCTTGTTCTTCCACAGCTGGATTCCACCAAGGATCCTATGAAAAATTGACCATTAATCCAGTAACTGTAATTACAAGGCTACTAACCTAAAAGCATAATCAACCTAAAAATCAAGATTGTTTCTGCACCTTGCTGCCATTTTTATATTTATCCATAACTTTATAGCAAAAATGTAATGATAGTTTTATAATTTTTCAGCTATAAATTCTATAACAGAAGCATATTTTAAATTAACATCTGCAATTATAAGAACAAGTAAATTGTTCAAGCAGTTAACTGTAAATATATGGTGAATTTTCTGTCTCATGAAACTTTCTTGAAATACATCACTTCCTCTTTTTTTTTTTTTAATCAACTAATAATTTCTTCTCTCAAAAATCTGTCTAACTAACAATATTGAGTTTAGCCCACATTTATTATTTTTTTTTATTTTTTTAAAAAAGAGCCCCAATTGGAGTCAGCCAAACTATGGACCCCAAAGATTGAGGCAATGTGTCTACTTTCAAAATAGCATAATTTGGAAATAGGGTCGCCACTTTATCCTTGGAAATGAAAGAGGTTTAAATAACCTATAATTAAAATAAAAAAAAGGGAGAGATTAATTTTTTTATTATTTCTTACAATACCAATTGTTAACAATGGTTAAAAAACATGTCAAGCCTTCAAATAAATTAAATTAGTCTTTATAACAAAAAGATATTATTTTTCCCTCAACTGCCTTATACCTACAATGCTAAACCATTTACACCAACCACTAAACAAAAGTGTCCACTAAAGTCAAAATTGGAAGTTACTATTACACAAATTTTACAGACTTTGCTTCCAAATTAATATATATCTGTAAATAAAAGAAAGTCTAGCTGGAAGACCAACTTTGTGGTATCTGCATACAGCAATAATAATAATAATAATAAAAGCACATGACAAACTTCCAGTCAGATAACAATTACCAGGAGCTACCGAAGAAAGCTTGTCTTAAGAGCACTGGAGAAATGTTATGGTAAAACAAAAGGTTGAAAGCCAAGATGAAAAGATCACATCACTGGGATCAAAGATAGCCATTTTATGAAACCCCGGAAATTATTATAGGTATTAGCTTGGCACATCAAAGTTAGAGCATGCATAGACATACAAAACCTAAAATATGAGAATATTTATCCATGTCCATAAAATGAAGAATATCAGAACTTAAAAGATGCAGATTCAGTCTCGGGCAAACCATCACAAAGGCATTGGAAGCTGCAGTTAGATTTATCCCAACCCCTCCAGCCTTCAATGACATCAGCAAAACCTGAAGTCGATAAAAACAATATAACTGATCAAACCAAATATGTCCCAAGCAAACCTAACCTCCATCATTAGACAACATAAGGTTTATATACCAGGATGCTTTCGTCCTCTGAAAATTGTTTTATTACTTTTTCACGCTGCTGCTGGTTTAGGGTCCCATCCAATCGAAGAAATGGAATATTACTCCTGTCCAGCATGGAACCACAAAGTTACTTCAAATATAACACAGCCAAAAGATGGGACAAACTCCTGATTGAAATATTATAAACTGCCGGAAATAGTCCCAATATGAGATGCAAGAAGTTCAGGACATGCACATATTGCACATTCCTACTAGCCTAAAGTTTAAAACATAAGGATCAAACTTAATGGAAAAGCCATTTCCAGAATGCCGAAACAATGAAACATTCATATTTGGAAATGAGTACCTAGAAAGAGGGACTTGTAAGAGATCCAAAAAGGCAGTCCACTGACTGAAGAGAATGCTCTTAGAGCCTGAAGAACGGAGAATTTCAAGTTCCCTCAAGAGAACAACAACTTTACATGATTCCACCCAGTTTTTCTCAATATCAATCTGGAATCTACAGTTAGTTGGAGCTGTAATAAGCTCTTGCCTACTGACCACTTTCCTGTAAATATACAAAACATGGTATTAGAGTTTTGAACCTAAATTTTTAGTCCAAGAAAACCATACATTTTCCTGTACAAGACAGCTACCCCAGACAGGCTTATTTAAGGTCCTGACCAACAGTAGGTTCCAGATTGGTTTTGAGCATAATTAACTGAAATCATCCAAAATTTCTCAAAATCATATGGAATTTACTGTTGGTCAGAAACATTATATGCCCTTGGTATAGCAATGGTTCTTAAATAAAGGAAGAAGATACAGTGCCTGTAAGAAATGCCAATTTGAAAGACCCCAAGGATAATAAAACCCATAGAAAAGGAAAAATGATAATGGTTGTACTTATCAAACCAATAAAGAAATTTGTAGGTACCGACAAACAGGACATAAACCAAAAGTAGGATTTCGCCAACTTGCTAGAAGGCACTCTCGACACAAGCGGTGGGCACAAGGTGTCAACACTGCATCTTCAAATGCTTCAAGACATATTGGACACTCTCCCTGTTCCCTCCGGAGCTCTTCCACAACTTCTTGAATGTATGCCACTGAAGGCACGCAATTCACTTCTCCTTCCAGGACATTTTGGCCACCTTTAAGGAATCGTTTGGCTAGCTTGTTCAGGTCAGAATATTCTTGTGTATCACCTCGACTGGACATATAATAAATGATTTAGGAGTAAATTCACATAAAGAAGATCTGAAAAGATGTGAGTTATCCAACAAGGGTTGGCTATGGGGGCCAAAAAAAAAAAATACTACTGTTTGTGTGTCCCTCCATGCTGTTGGCTTGCACCAGCATTTTAGTACACAAACAAAGTAACCAAGGAATCACCTATCTCCATAGACTATAATGGCATAATGATAGCAATGACTAACAGATGATGATAAAAGAACCAGAAAACCAAAATAATCAAACATCAAATAATGTGAAGACATAAGAAATTGAGATTTTAAACTTATCACAGTGATTCTGCAGCTCATTTTTTGTGAAAAAAAAAAATTGAAAAATATTATGTCAATATACCTGCAAAGTTTTGTCCTATAATCATGACCCAGTTTAAACATGAAACAAGACTGGGAAAACAAATCTTATCAATACCTTTACAGACCTCACTCCCCAAGAAAATCATCACAACTGACACACAAGGACACAAATAGAAAATAAGGCAAAGTAAGTCCAGACCTCATCACTAGAAATGGATGATCACAGCATTGACGAAGACGTAAAAGTAGTTCCAATATTGATGCATAATTATGAAGAACACGACCTTGCTCAACAAATTGATCAAACTTCACCTGGAGATGTATAGATGATATGGAGGGCATCAGAAAAAGACAAATCATATGAAATGGGGTTTGAAATTAAACAAAACTAGTAACAACCTTTGATCTTTGATATAGAGCCTCATAGAAATCTCTTTCAGCTTCTGTGAGTTCACAATAGATCACCTGAATATCAGCTGGAGGCAGAACTAGAATTGGCCTGCCCGCAACCAAAATTTAACAGAACATATGAGATGCTGAGAGAAGATAATTCAGTTTGATCATAGCCAAACACAAACCTGCCTTCCCGGTCCATGCTAGACTTTGTTCTTCTCAACATTATAGGCTTTAAAATGGACTGAACCAACTTTAAACCTCTCTCATCACCCTCCTCAAATGGTTTCTGGATGAGTTTATTCCACCTAAAACACAAAGAAAAACAAATTAGTAGCACATCAGTCAACATGCTATATTGTGCCTAAAAATAGACTTTGGTTTATGCTTAATTGTGCTTGATTTTATGCCAGGTTCTTTGTTCCAAAATGACTTTGCATATGGCTAATAACACTACAAGACACATGTTCATATAATGTGGGGCTTCAATCTTCCCCATACAGAAATTTCATTCAAATACAAAGAAACATATCAGTATACTATGATATGCTTTTCCTCTGTTTTTTCCTGTTTTTCTCTGAAATTTTATCTTATTTATTTATTTATTATTATTCTTTATTTATTTTTATTTTTTTTAGGGGTGTTCGCTCTGACATCTTCATGACAAGGATCAAACTGTCACTTGTGGATTAAATAAGAACACTTCAATTGTTGCGGAAACCTGGCAGAGTTTCTGGGACCTTGCAGAAAATTACTCTATAAAGATGTTTAATTCAGAATCTCACAAATGATTTGCATCTAATGGTCCATTTACATATGTTTGGTGAATAATGTCAGAGAAAAATATTT
Source organism: Kandelia obovata (assembly GCA_021464305.1). Taxonomy (NCBI): domain Eukaryota; kingdom Viridiplantae; phylum Streptophyta; class Magnoliopsida; order Malpighiales; family Rhizophoraceae; genus Kandelia; species Kandelia obovata. The sequence continues at coordinate 3,030,747 of CM038485.1, read as the reverse complement.
GCTCAAGGCTATGAAGAATCATTTCTTCTGAAGTTTTAAGGACTCAAAGGTCACTGAATTCACAAAGTAATGTCACTCATAGTTCACCAAAAAGGATTCACCTACCTCATAAAACACTACTATGGAAATCATTTTCTGAAAAGATCTTGTAGATTTTGTTATGCTCAAACAAATATAGATGCCAAAACTTTTAATGAGTCACCTAAAGATCCTAGAACATAGTTAAGAGCTACTGGTGACTGACTATAAGATAAGACTACATCCTATACACACTGGCAGCAAGGAGGAATAAATCTTACCACGCCCACCTCTCCCAAGGTTCCACCTTCAAAAACCGAAGAAGGCTGTATAGGTCCTCCAGGTTGTTCTGAGATAGTGAAATTAAATATAAAGAAATGAAAAAGTCAAAACACTCATCAGATTGAAGTTCTTAAACGATTCATCTATAGGGTAAAAGAATCTCAAAAGACACATAACTTTTGGCATTAGGGTCTACAGAAGGTAACCATTCCTCTATAGGGTAAAAGCATCTCAAAAGACATAACTTTTGGCATTAGGGTCTACAGAAGGTAACCATTCATCTATAGGGTAAAAACATCTCAAAGGACACGTAACTTTTGGTATTAGGGTCTACAGAAGAGGACAGATTTGACAGAAGACTTCATATATGTTGAAGCAGACTTGCATCATATAAGTATGACAACAGAACTCTCAAAAAAGCAGTCTGATAAAGAAATTTTTTTTACAGAAGAAAGAAATGAATACAATAAAAAGCCAAAACAGATACTGACTGAGACATATTTGTCAGATACCAGTCCTATAAATTCCAAAGATGCAGCCTATACTTGAATTCAGGAGATAAACTACCTGTATAGGAGTGCCAGTGAGACACCAGCGACGATCAGCCACCAGAGCAGTGGCAGCCATAGAAATTTGACTTTTTGAGGATTTGATGGTATGTGCCTCATCAAGAACCACTCTAAACCACTGGACCGAGTGAAGTCCCCCACTCTCTTCAGTGTCCTAAGAAGGAAATGGTTACAAAAGACCACATTAGACTACCTGAAAGTATTACTCAATATTGCAAGAAAAAAATCCCATGTAATAAAGTTGGACATTGTAACTACCTCTGCTGAAAACTCTGAGGCCAACACTCCATATGTAGTAATCACAACATCATGTTGGGCCAAAAATTTTGCATCTTTTGCTCTACTTTGTCCATAATGAACACAGAGAGACAAAGAACCAGGTTCTGTATGAGTTTCTATCTCTGTCTGACAAAAAGAAAACACTCAGAGAAAACAACAAAACTTTTCAAACTTAGGTAGCAACTTAATATATTTAATTGACACAAACATTAAGCAACCATAGCCCCAAAGACCAGTACTAGTACCTTCCATTGGCCTAGAAGAGTCATTGGGCATACAATCAGATTGCCCCCACTAACAAGCATCTTTTTTTGCTTCAACAAAAGATCAAATCCTGAAAACCTAGTTCCCTTGTTCTGTTGATGTAGCAATTGGTCTGACAGATTACTGACTTCTGTGCCAACAGGGGAAGGCTGACTCCTAACAGACTGGTTACTTGATGATCCACCCCTTTCTGTATGAGTAACTAGGAGGGCAATGGTCATAATGGTCTTCCCAAGTCCCATTGCATCTGCAAGAATCTTCAAAAAAATCATCCAGTAAACACTCTGCACACAGCAGGAATAACCAGGCATTGAAATTTTAACAAAGCTGGGCCATAGGGACATACCCCTCCTCTAGCCATTTTAAGTGCACTTGGAAACTCTACACTTGCATCACCTGAAAAGGCATTTAAATAGACAACCACATCCCTCCTGTGTAACAAAACACTAATTAATACCCATAACATTGAGTTGGATATGCAAAACACTTCAAGAATCCAACATACTTGTCCCCTAGATGATAAACCTCCCAACATGGATGAAGGGTTGTTGCTGCCTCATCCATGCATTTTCCCTTTTCCAGTTGGCTCATCCAATATAAGGCCTGCTTTTGGTAAGGACGAAGCTCACTTTGAAGCATGCTAGGGGGATCCAGCTCCTAAATCATAACAAATTTCAACTAAATGTGTCAGTAGGCTACACTAACCAAAAGAGCCATTCAAATAATCACACAATTCAGACATACCTCCAAATCAGAGCTGCATCCAACACCAACAATATTGTCAAGATCAGCATCTGAGATAGACTCCTGATTATCAGCTTCATTTCCATTTCTGGATTGATTCTTCATGTTGTTCACATGTAATAATGATGCAGGAAAAACAGAAAATTCCTGTCAAGTGTTCAAAAAAAATGCTGTCACCGTAAAAATAGTTACTAAAATTTAGTGAAGAGATAGATTTAGGGTTCAGAGTTTTCTACCTTTGAGTTCAAAGGGCGCTTCCTTGTGTTCAAATCAGCAGGCGTAAACTCCGCCTGGTTATCAAAAATAGTTCATTGCACCCATATGAGCAGTAGACTTTATACAGGTTGCTAAAAAAGGGGGCAAAGAAAGACCAACTACATATCAAAATCAAAAATTTGTGACTTCATGGCATCAATGGAGTTCAGGATACAAATGTCAGGTTATCACCTTCTTAAAAGGGGTCAGACCAAGTAACCGGAACAAGTTGGGAAGAGGATGAATCACTGTTTCCTCAGTGGCATTGCCGACTGCCTTCAGAGAAAACTGTTGGTGCTTGCAGAACATTGAGCTATTAATATAAACACTGCATAAAAAAAGTGAAGCTTCATTCTCAAATATAATATCAAACATTGTGGCCAGGAAATCATTCACTGCACCATCTGATGCCATTGCTCTAATCACTAATCTTGCAACTCTAAACCAAGCGTGTGTAGTAGGTGTTTCAGGTTTGCATTTTCACATAATTTCTAAACAAGATTCAAGCTTTGAATTTAACAAAATAAATAAACAAATAAAAATAAAAAGAGAGAACAATACCAACTCACCTTACTGACAATAAAACGGTATCCATTATGCCCAGCATATCCGGAGCAGATTTGCAACTTCCCTCAACCCTGACTTTCTTATCTCTCACAAGAGGCAGAAGACACCTAGCCCACTCATTAGGTATTCGACCAATCTGCCCAAATCCCATCACAAAAATGACAACAAATCACACCAAAATTCACACTTATAAGGTAACTAGCGAGAAATCTCAGTAGCACCCTAAACTAACCCATTGTTTACACACGGCTCTTCATGAAATGGCAACACATTATTTACGTTCCAAAAAGCCTTGAAGTGACACCAGATTAATTAAATTTTTGAAAATTTTGAAACCAACAGAAATGACAAGAAATCACACAACCTTAAAGACATCTTATGGCGTACCTCCCCACAATCCTTGGTTGAAAACCTCACAATCTCCGAACAAGCAGCAGCTGCCTGCCTTCCCCTCCCAAAGGCCTTCCCAGGGGAAGGCGAGCTTAAACTTTCAGTCTTAGGAAACGTGAAAATAACCTCATCACCAGACTTCAGCCTCCTGCCCTTGCACGTAGACAAACCAGGCACTTCGGCGCAACCCACATACCACCACTTACTCGCAACATCATCCGTACTTCTGTCATTCTCGTCATTAACTCCTCCATTACTACTACCACCACAAGTAATATCTGAATTCTCGTGCACATCACGATTCTTCTTCTCCTCCTCCACTTCTTTCTCCATTACCTTAGGTTTCTGCGGGACGGCTTTCCGTTGGAAATTAGGTTTTGAATTTGGGGGTCTATGAACTTGGGATTTCCGTTGGGGGCTTAAATTGGCCGTGTCGAAGATGATATTAACGGCGGCCGTGAGGTCCTTGTTTGCCAGGTGGAGGGCTCTGATGATATCTATATCAGAGAAACCTGGGCCGACGACAGAGCGGACGGCTGATAGCTGCTCGTCGGTTACTCTGTTTCCCATTCAGTGCTTCTATCAAACAAAAACCCTAACCCTAATCCTAAAATACTGGTACACGAGGACGAGATTGTTTCCGGATAGGGGAGGCTGAGTGCTAGAATACGCCGGAGAAGGCGGGGGACAGGTTAAAGAGAGAAGTTTGGAAGCATGAAAATGGCGGGCGGGGCGGTGCAGCGTGGAGTTGGGCATCATTAAGAGACAGAGAGGAGAAGAGGCGCGTCCGACACGAAGGACTACGTCACTTTTCCCGCCACAATCTTTTTTGCTTTTTGGCCTTTCCTTTCTTCTACTTTCTTTTTTTATTATTTTTATTTTTATTTTTATTTTTTTTATAAATAATGAATCAAATACCATAACATAAACATCAAATTTTGATTCGCAATTATTTTAATTTATATGTCAAAATTTTTATAATGCAAACATAATATAGTAATTTAAAATGAATTAAAATATAAATATAAATTCATAATTGTTTTACAAATATCAAATATGTTTTCAATTATACTAAGAAATCAATAAATTGAATTATATTACTTAAAAATATATATAAACTTTATTATTGACAGAAGCTTCTCATGGAAGCAGTCCAGAAGAAAAGTAACAGTATTCTCTAATGGGCTTGCTGTTGTCCTAACTTGTGATTGGGCCGCGTACGTGTGTGGAAACATAGACGTCAGCGTCTCGGCACGTAAAGAAGTTAACCACTCAGCCATTAGACGTCGATTGGATGGTCAACAAATTATCCGTATGAGACTTGCGTGAGCATATACGGGAGCCGGATCTTGCACAGTAGATATGCGCGGAAAGTCGTAACTAAGAGCAAGGCCCAGCTCAAGTCGATCTGTTTTGCAGTCGGAGAAGTTATTGGCGGGGAAGGAGTCCAGTGGGGTCTTAACTTAGTGGCTATAAGCGAAGTATTTTTGCATAATATAAGAATGAGATCAAATAAATAAAAAATTATGTTACATGTGATATTAAATTATTTAAATTTAATAATATGTGAGTGATTAATTTTTTTATAAAAATGATTCACTTAATATGTCAGTTGATAACTTTGACTTTAATTTACAAATATAAGAATTAATATATTTATAATACTAAAAAAAAATATTAAATTATATATTTTTCATATATCATTGAATAAGAGAATTCATTCAATAGTCCATGACTACTTTGACAAATTTTCTTTGGCTTTTATTTTTTTCAATTTTTTTGCTTCTTGAACTATCTTGAATGCTTGATAACTTAATTTATAGATCTCTTTGTCATTTATTTTTTTTAGTTTTTTCAGGCATGCTTAAAAGTCTTAGATCTTCCTTTAAGTTTTCACTCCACATCCTTTCACATTGGTGGTCTCTTAAGTAGACCTTTTTATAACATCAAATATATTAGTTAATTATCTTATAAATATTTTTGTATTTTTTTTATGAAATAAAGGATCTTATTATGGAACTTGAATGCTTTTTCCCTTTATTATTTTTATATGGTGATCAAACATGCCAAAAGAGTATATGGACGATGAGGATCATATATACTATAGTTTGCACTCATCCTAATATTTTATATGTCTCTCATAATCATTGTCTTTATAAAGATAGTTTTATCTGTTTTAATTTATAACCTTAATACCTAAACACATCCCTAATCAAAAAATTATTTCCATCTCTCGATAATAAACCTTATATCTCCTTATGTTTTATGTTCCTTTTTTTGTTCTCTCTCTTATTTATGTGATAGAGATAAGTTATATTAACTATTAATTTAATTAGGTGTAATTCAATGATTATAAAATAAGATTGGCCAGTTATATGTGTTATTTCTTCAAAATTTTCTCTCTCTACTTTTTTTTTTTAATAAGTGAGGATTAGAAACAAACATACAAATGATAATAATGTTCCTAGGTTAGCCTTAAAGGACCTTAGCCTTAATGATTAGTGTAAATACAAACTAACGTATAATTTAAACCTTGAGATATTACAATTACTTGTTTTCTTATATTATTTTTTATTTCAAGTCACAAATGTCTCTAATTAATTTTAATATAATAATTTGCTTTAAAGCTTACTATAAGGACATTTGTTTGGTCTATTAAATCATTTTGCATTGACTTTGTGTTTTTACCTTAAAGAGTATTAAAGGGAGAAAAAAGGTATATCACAAAGGACTTAAAAAATTTCAAGAGAAAAATAGTTAAAATTAATGGTATTTGCAAATAATTATTTTAAAATATGTTTGACTAGTTAAGATTATAATTGTATAAATTTTAGATTTATTAAGCATGTTATGTTTGATTTTCAAGTTAAACAATGTTTAGTTATATTTGATAGATTTATGGTTTTTATAATTAGTCAAGCAATCCAAATCTAAATTTTATGGTATTAAGATTTAAAGTTATCTTCAGTAATTGAAAGAGGTTATGAGTTTGGAATATTCCTTAAAGAAAATTCTTTAACTAACTATAAATTGTAATTCGGGTAAGAATTCATTAGCAAAATTTTAAAAAAAATTCAAAATTTATACATTGTTGCAACTAAACCTTATTTTATAAAAAACTTATACTAAATCCTAACTAAATAATTAAATGTTGTTTAAGTTTTTTTCTTTAATTAAATTTCATATATAAAGTCATCCACTTATTAATTTTTATATTAAAATTCAATGGTATATTGTCATAATTTTCAAATTTAATTTCTTAATAATGCTCTTAGTCTTTTTTTTTTTGTAAAGCCTAATTTTACAATAACAAATTCCTTAATAAACCTATTATTAAAGTTAATAACAAAGCTAATAATATCTAATGTAATCTAAACTAATAGTATATATTTTGCATATTCTTCCCTCTAATTCTAGGGATAAAAGTGTTTATATGACATAAATCTTTCATAAGATTTTTATTTAAGTTAATATAATTTCCTAATTAGAAGGATTTATGACATTAATATCTATATATTATTTCATTAAATTTAATTTTTTAAAATTTCTTATTTACAAAAAGAATGTTTAAGGTTATTCCTCCTTAAATTTTTCTATTTTCTCAACAGTAACTAACCCTCCCCAACATTCTTCATTATGATTATATGATCAAAACATAAATTTTCCACATTTTCACTTTTTATTTGTTAAACTTTTTTCATAGTATTTTTCTTTAATATTTTTCTTATTGTTGTTTTTAATTTTTAAAATTTTACTCTTCAAGGAAAAGGAAGCTTATGGAAGGACTTAAGAGGTCATAACAATATGATCACTTAGAAGAAACCTAGAAGTTTGTGAAGTTGACTTTTTCAATGAATTTAGATGTACTAGTTCTCTTTTTCAGTTATATTGTCTGTTTCCTTTTCCATTCATGTTTGTTATTTTCTAATTAAAACTTCATTGATACTAATAATGATATAACTACATTTTTGTATGACTTTGATATATGACCTTTTAGAATTACTAGAACATAAATATCTATAATAAGTCTAAGTTTTTAGTCCTCTTTGCATAAGGCAAACAAACATAAACAATATAAAGTCTTATTAACTGCATAACACTTATCATGTTTCCTTTAACTTCTCTAATCATGTCAAGATACTTTATACCACATCTAAGGGCATATTCAAAAGAGTGAGTCAAACAGTAGTCATTATTAAAATTGACTATGACTCAACACATAGAAAATACATTTCTTTCATTTTTTTTATATCAAATGGTTATGAGCAATTAATTTAGAATATAATGAAATATAATTGCAAATGATTGCTAGGACCTTAGTTAGTAATTTGATTATTTTACTTTACATGTTGGCTTATGAATTGTCTTTTTATTATTATTCTTTTCATCTTAGTTTGTGTTTTCTTGTGAAAAATTAAACAAGTTAAATATGAGATATATGCTATTGACTATTATGTGTAAGTTATAATAGTTTGACATTAGCTAAATCAATTAAAATGTATAGATTTTGATGATACGAAGAAGCTAAGTAACTATTAGTGAGATCAAATAATATGTTAATTTGTATTATATATTTTACACTTTTTTAGTATCCATTGTATCATAAAAAATTTCTAAATTTTCAATTTTAATAGTTATTTGCTAATTTTTTTTGTAAATCAATTTAAATTTACAACTTACATCATGTATACACTTAAACCTAATTTTTTGTAAATCAAATGACTAATCTCTTTAGTTAAAGTATTTGTGAGATAGAAAAAAGTTTTGTGAGTAAATTGTTTGAGACTTTAAGTTTTATGGGATATTGGAAAGTGAGGTATACTCTATACTGCTTATAAATCTTTTGTTATTTCACATTAAATATTATATATATTAAACCACATAAATTCTCATGTCTATATTTTTTAGCATAATATTATTTTTATGACTATTCTTATTTCACCTAATAATCAATTTAGATCTTGGGTTTTATCAAATCTGTGTAATTTTTTGAATTTAAGGATCAAGAGTTTTGTTGAGATAGTTAGGACTTTTTATACAATCACAATATGATTGTAAATAAATTACATATTATAGCTACACTTTTCTTATTAATTTATTTTCTTATATTTTCCTTTCCCTTATTATTATTAGGTTTCTTTTGAAAGTAAAAAAAAAAACACTAATAATCACAAATCTATCCCCCCTTCCTTATTATTTATTTTTGTTTGAATTTTTTAGCTATACTTTTTGAATTGTAATGATAAATCCATAACCATAATTATTTATTTCTTTATCTTTTTTTCTTTATTTTTTTATGATTAACACAATCCACTGCTGATTTTTCCAAGTCTTATTATTCTTTTTGTCTAGTAAATATGCAAAAAAGAAAACTTCTTTGCTAACTTTACTATATATTTTGGTTTTTTTTCTTATTCCATGCCTCTTTTATATCTCTCATTCTCCTATCACAATTTTATGCAAGACACACACAACATTATCATCACCTCTCTTGATCATGATCTTTCTCTTAATTGTGATCTTTACTTGCAATCCATGTTATACACAATTATCATCGTCATCACCTTTCTTCCTTTCCCCTCATTTTCCTTTCCTTTGTCACTGTCTTTTTTTCTTATACGAATATGTGTTCATTTCTAACATAATTAGACCATATCTCACTCTAATATGTGAACTTCTATCAGGTTTATGGATTTAAGCTACTTCATTCTAAAATTAGAGAAAAAAAGGGGATAATTAGAGAATAAGTAATAATATATTGTTCATGTAATGAAGACTTGATTTGAGGTTGCATTTCTTCATCTAAGGTGAGTTTTAGTTTTAATTTACATATTTAAATGTTGTTTATATCAATTTTAAAACATGAATATTAATTATTAAATATTTGGGTCATTATTATAGTAATTAAGATTATATTCGGGTGCAACATAAATGTTGGGTTTGCAAGCTATAAAAGTTGTAATTGCAAAAAAAAAAAAAGTGAGAAAGATGGCTTTTATGTAAGGAAAGATGACATCTTTCTTATAAATTATACATACTAGTAATTACTAAATTAAATAATGAGAATTGGGGTCTTACACTTATTTCTTGGTTGTTATCTTATTGTTGCATTAGTTGAAAGATGACTACTTACACAATAATAATTTATAAATTAAATGATGGAAATTAAAGGTTTATGCTTATTAGTTGATTGTTATCTTATAGATTTTGCTAGGCTAGTTTTTGTTGTATTTGAACAAAAAAAAAAACTTATTTTAAAAGGACAATATGACTATCATTTAAGTTTTCTTTAAGGATTTTTAACTATGATTAATATAAAAAAAACTAAGGATTTTTATAAGTGGTTATGAGTTACTCTTTTAGGAAATTTTGAGAGCCATTTTACAATAATTGATAAGAGAAATTAAGGTAATATAAAAGAAAAGGGATACTAAAAAATGTGATCATGTTAACTAAGGAGTTTTGTGAATAAAAGAAGATTATATAGTTATACATAAAGGAAACTACTAGTTACCTAATAAAAGTTTAGTTTTAAGTATTATAACTAAGATATAATTGTTTTTTACATTTTAACTTTAATTATGATTATGTTCACAATTTTTCATTAATGATGACTTAAAATTTATACATTTTAGGTTCCATTTAAGCTTGTTTTAAGTGTGATTGATTTCTAAGGTCTTCAATCTTATCAAAATGAATAGTTATATTGGATACAATATATTAGGTGTATAGATTATATATATACTTAAATTATTGCATGTATATTATTTAGTAAAAAGAAAACTACATTTATAAATTTGATTAATTAATGAATAATTGATTTGGTAAATACATTTAAAAGAAATACGTTGTTATAACCAATTTATATTATGATTAATTTTCTTTTTATTATGTTTTGATTTATTGATTTATAAAACTTTTAAAATTATTAAACTCTAAACTATTTTTTTGTTGTGTATAAGATCAATTTGATTTTTGGTTATGTTTCAATTAGATAATGATCATTTTGTGATTGGTTATAAGATTGAAAATCTTAAGAGCTTATTTTCATTATAAGATGGTTAATGCTAATTAAAAAATATTTTTTTTATTAAATTGAATCTTTCAAAAATAAGATAATAAAAATTCACTTGTTTATAATTATCATATTTGATATACTAAACCCTGCAAATATATTTAGAACAAGACATGACTATTAAATGTTTAACAATTAAATTGAGCAATATGTCAATTTTTCAGGTTTGTTAGTTTAGCACATGAAATTAATCTAATAGCAAAGAAAAAAATAAACACATTAAATAAATGTTTTTATTCATAAAATTAAGAAGAAACATTTATTATAAAACAATTATTAAGAAAGAACTTTCTTTGAGTTGTTTCAATAGATTATTGATATTAAATTAGTTAGGAAGCAAATTACATATGCCTATCTCTTTAAGACTTTCATCCAAAAAATAACTAAGAAGGTCACCACTCTAGGCTAGCTGTTCCAAATTTCGGTGTTACAGGATTTATTTATTTTTATACAAACTACTTAGCAAGAATAATGCAGTTGCAGAGTTTTTGAGATTTACTTTTGGAATCAACGCCTTGCCTTCCTCAAATCATGGCGAGATGAATATTTGGTGAGTGTAGACCACTCAAAATGCATTTTTCCTGTTTGGTTTTATTTTAAATTTTTGATGTGCCAAAAATAAAAAATTGTGATAAACATGAAATTCAATGGTTCACTGCTAACCTTATGGCCCTAAGCCATTTCCAGTATGCATACATACTCTCCAACCTTTATTTATTTATTTATTTTCCTTTTTTGTTGTTAATAAACTTTGAAAATCTTGGCGGGTAATGGATTAAGTGGGCGTCGTTCCCGCCATCTTGCCAATTATTCACGCTCCTTTTTTAATGTTTTTTCTTGGGTTGAATGAATAAAAACAAAATGACATAAGCCAATCAGCGGGACTAAGCCCCGGTGCGTCCGTCTGGACTCCGAGCCGACTCAGCTTAGAACGAGTCATAATAATAATAATAATAATTATTATTATTATTTATTTTTAGAATATGTAAGCAATTATTAAAATGACAAATATTTTGAAGCGCTCGCAGCAGCTGGCACCTCTTTGTTTGTGATTTTACTACCGGTAAATGCACCTGTTTTTTTCTTTTTAAGGGGCTCGAATTGGTTAAATATAAATTCGATGGGCCCCACTGTCATTGTTGTGTAGCACGTTCTTTTCATAAAATCAAAGATAAAATGATTTACGCGCAAACAAATTTTATGAGCAATGAGTCAATTATCGGCTTCCAGCACAAAATAGGCAAAGGATTTGAAAATAAGTGCAATGACTTTGGCAAATGTACAACTATTCGTGCAAATAGAAAAAATAATATTATTTAAAAATAAATTTAGATATATATATAATTACATAAAATATTCTCAAACAAATATAATATTAAGCAAAATAAATTATAAAAATAATTTTACACGCTTTCTTATTGTTGCATTTTACGAGATGTTCATCAAATTGTTTGATTTGTTAAATCTGATTAATTTGATCAAAATTAAATTAAAATCATCAAATTCTTAATATAATTTATAATTTTAATAAATAATATCTAATAATTTAATTATAATTTTAATGTATAATTAAGTAATAAAATTCAATCATTTTTCATAATATACAATTCTCTCGTATTTAGCACATTTCATATAAATATTGTGTATATTTGTTTTTGTTGTATTTTCAATTATTTATCTTTTTTATTTTTTAAAATTTATTTTTTTACTTAAAAAAATTAATGTTTACACATTAAATATTATAATTATCCAACAAAAAAAATGATAAAAAAACATTAATAAAACATTTAGTCCTAATATATATAATTCAAATTTTTAAACGGATTAAGTTAACTTGTAATGATTAATAATAATTTGTTTGATTTTACACATATATTAATTTAATTATAATTTTAAAAATTATTGAATCACTATTAATAATTTAGTTTGAATATGAGAATCAAGCTCACTTAAATTTAATTATTTTGATTTTTATTGCGATCAAGTGTTTAAATTGTGCAATAATTTGAAAAGATAATATTTAAATTTTGTAATTAAAAATATAAGAATGCACTTCAACTCGGCCGATCCCGACTCGGGGACTTGGGAATCACGAGTTGCGAGTCAAATTGCATTTCCGAAAAGTGACGTTGCTATGACTTGGTTAGGTAAAGTAATCGAGAGGCCGTTGTTCGTTCTTATTAGGGTTCTCTCTCTCTCTCTCTCTCACATTCTCTCCATCTCGCCAGTCTCTCACAACACAAGTAGAATCACCCAATCTTCTCGTCAATGGCGGTCATTAAACCCTAGCCTGTACTTCTACTTTCTTCCACAAATCCGTGTACTGTACACATGGACTTGTAATTTTGTGGATTACAGTTAAAGTTTTTATGTTCGAAACGAGTTTGAAATTGACGTTCGAGATTTCGAGAACTTTCTCCGATTTTATAAAATCTCGGAAACTATTAATCGGTTATGGATTCTCTATCTGTTTTGTCTTTTTGAAATTTTTGAAGAAAATTCTATGTCTCTGCTCTAAATTATGTGTTTTGATGCTTGTGGTTTTGGGTTCTTCTCATTGCTTCTGTTGATGACTTTTGGTTTTTTTATAGGGATCTGTACGGACACGAGACATCAAGCGATGCGGAATCGAGTATTTTGAGTGATATTTTCGGCTTTTTGTTTTTTTTTTTTTTGAGAGGTTTAGGGATTTATTTTTTGAAAGAAAGAGGATTGAAACTCGGCTTGATCTGATCCGCTTCTGATTCTGCAATGGAGGCTACAGAGGTTAAAAAGAGAGGTCGAGGTAGACCGAGGAAACGTAGGCGAGAAGAGGATGAGAATGATGGAATTGATAAGGGCATAGTTAGTGCTATTAAGAAGCAGGATTTAGAACTAAGATGGAAACCACTGGTGGGTAGATATGTGTTGAAAGAATTTGCAGGTAATGGAAATTTTCTAGGGAAAGTAGTGTATTATGATACTGGTTTATATAGGGTAGATTATGAAGATGGTGATTGTGAGGATTTGGAAAGCAGAGAACTACGAAAAATAGTTTTAGGTGATGATTATTTCAATGATGATTTGGGTTTCAGGAGGCAGAAGTTGGATGAATTGCTGCTGAAAAAGAGTGCACAGAACAAGAAGGAATTGGAAAAGAAAGCAGAGGTTTTGAAAAATGAGGTTCATGGAGTTGAAGCATTTTCACTGGGTAAGTTGAGTGGTGGATTGAAAATTGAGAATGACGATGCACAGGGTGAGGGTGATACAGATTCCTCAAATGATTCTTGTGAGTATGCACAGTATGGGGACTTGGGATTGGAGATGGAGGCTGCCCCAATTATACCGCCTCCACAGTTGCCTCCATCATCGGGAAATATAGGTGTGCCTGAGGAGTATGTTACCCATCTTTTCTCGGTATATGCATTTTTGAGGTCATTTAACATCTGCCTTTTCTTGAGCCCATTTACGTTGGATGATTTAGTTGGGGCTGTTAATTGTCATGTTCAAAACACTTTGTTGGATGCCATTCACGTAGCTTTGATTCGAGCACTTAGAAGCTGTCTTGAGACCCAATCTTCTGACGGTTCAGAGCTTGCATCAAGATGTTTGAGGTAAACTTGGATAGTTTATTATATTTCATGTGCATAAGAGTCTTAAAATGAGTGTTTTGATGTCAAATAAAGTCTGAGTCTATGTGACATTAGAAAGATCTGTGGTTGCTGCCAATTAAAAAATAAGTCCCATACATATGTTCTTGTGCCATTTTACCATGCATTACTGGAAGAGACCAGTGATGCTAACACCGTCAATCTTGAATGAGCATTTTCCTGAATCATTTAGGTACTTGTCTATGTATGTATGCTTATAGTTTTCTCATGTACATAATGTGTAATATCTTGTATTATTTGTCTATCTCCTGATTAATGTTTATACTTATGGGAGGATTTCTGTATGCAGATGCATTGATTGGAGTTTGCTTGATTCACTTACTTGGCCTGTTTATTTGGTCCATTATTTAACAATAATGGGACATGTAAAGGGACTTGAGTGGGAAGAATTTTATGATGATCTTTTGAAGAGGGAGTATTATTCTTTACCAGTGAGTAGGAAATTGTTGATTCTGCAACTCCTGTGTGATGATGTCTTGGAATCTGCAGTGATACGAGCAGAAATAGACATCCGTGAAGAATTAGAAGATGGAATAGATCCTGATGCAGTTGCAACCAGTTTTCTTCAAAATGCACCAAAAAGGGTTCATCCCCGATATTCCAAAACTTCAGCTTGCAAGGACAAGGATGGAGTTGAGATTATTTCTGGAAGCCAAGAAATTAAGACTTCTTGGATTCCAAAATATCTTGGTTCCAATTTAGGTACTCATGATGTTGGTGTCGATGGGAACAGTGATGAATGCCGGCTTTGTGGCATGGATGGGACCCTGCTTTGTTGTGATGGTTGTCCATCGGCATATCATTCGAGATGTATAGGTGTAGCTAAAATGTATATTCCAGATGGCCCTTGGTACTGTCCAGAGTGCACAATTAACAAGCTGGGACCTACCATTCGAATAGGAGCATCACTTAGGGGAGCAGAATTATTTGGGGCTGACTTATATCAGCAAGCTTTCTTGGGAACCTTTGATCACTTATTAGTGTATGTTTTGGCAACCCTCACTTTGATTGCTAAACTTGTTGAAAAAATGTATTGTAATGCAATTGGTATCAAACTCTAGTCCATAACTATCTGCTTTATAACATTCAAGCTTTGTCACTTCCTCTCTTTATGTATAAGGGTGATTATATTATTGTTTTTGAAATTTGTTTGTGTGCATTAACTGATTCATTTCTGTTTTTTCTTTTTGAAATTCTTTCTCCTTTCGATGTCAGTGTTTCTATTGGCAGAAATTCAAGTGTCAGGTACTACAATTATAAGGACATTCCAAATGTATTGGTAGCACTCTCTGCTTCAATGCAACATAGATCACTATATGAGGAGATATCCAAGGCAATTGCAGAGTATTGGAAAATTCTTCCAAGTGCAATATTTTCTTCAGAAACAATAGGAGCATCCAATATAACATCCATAAAGGAAGATGACAGACACTCCATTGCATCTTTTCCTTTTGGTGGTAACAAAGGCCATAGAATTCAGGATGCCATGGAGACTGAGACTAGAAATGCTTTGATTGCAAGTAATGTAGATAATGTGTTGGTTCCATTTATTAATAACTTTGGGAATGCATCAATTCAAGATGACTCTCATGGGACTGTGAGTAATGGGGATGTGGCGAGAACAAAAAGTTACAATGTCATGAACATGATGCCAATGGAGCAGATCAAAGTGGAGACTCATAATTCTCTTCATTTACAAACTGATCTATTGGATGTAACCCATCAATATTTGGTTGACAAATCTAGTGCAGTAGAACCTTCCTCATGCACATGCATAAATATTGATGGCAGCCATATTGCTCATGCAAATGGCACTTGTGCACCTGGGATTGTGTTCTCCAAAAGCAAAGATGCCAATCATGCTGGAAATTCGCTGAAAAATTGCTTGTATGTCGGGGCTTTTTTTAAACCGTACGCCTACATAAATCACTACATGCATGGGGATTTTGCAGCATCTGCTGCTGCTTGTCTAGCTGTTCTTTCGTCCGAAGAAAGTCAGGGTTTGGACATTGCTAAATCAGGCAGTGTTAGGAAGGCTGCCGCTGATATTTCGTTGCAAGTAAAAGCATTTTCAACAGTAGCATCACGGTTTTTCTGGCCAAGCTATGAAAAGAAGCTTATGGATGTGCCAAGAGAGAGGTGCGGTTGGTGTTTCTCCTGTAAGATCCCTGCTAGCAGCAAAAAGGCATGTATGTTAAATGCAGCTGCCTTAACTGCTACTAAAGGAACCATGAAAGTCCTCAGTGGCATTCGTCCTATAATGCATGGGGAGGGCTGTATTCGTAGCATCTCAACATACATTTTATACATGGGCGAGGTTTTGTCTGGCCTTACAGTTGGCCCCTTTCTGAATGCAAGCTACATAGAACAGTGGCGTAGACGAGTAGAAGGTGCTTCGACTTGTAGTGGTTTAATCGGCCCCTTGCTTGAAGTAAGTTTATTTTCTTTCACACAAACGTGTGGTTTTTACACCATTTCAGTTGATTAAAAAGCATAAATATATAGTCATCGTTGGCATCCTTAACATTTGCTTTAGTTTTCTTTGTTTTATACAGAAGATTGTGTGATTTATGTTACATGGATTTTGGGTCATAATATATTTACTGTTAGATTCTATGGCTTAAAAATCTAGAAATCAATATATGAACACTATCTATGTCCATTCTTGAGACAGAAGATGAGTTTATCATGTATAAATTACACTATCCACATCTATTCTTGATTCAGAAAGCAAGTTCATCTTTTATATGTTTTCGGATAACATCCTCTCCATTCTGAGATGAGTGTCAGTTGATAGCCTATTCTATTGATCAAGTAAATCAAGCATATTGACACCTCTATTATTTTCTTTTCATGTTTAGTTTGTACTTCACCACAGGATATTATATTCTGAGTGTTAATTTCACATTCATAATATTGTCATGCAAAACTAATGCATGTGAACTAGTTGCAGAAATTGCTAATACATGCCAAGTGATTGTCAGTTGATATGATAAACCTTGTGACATTTGTCTTTCTAGGAAAAGTATTGTTGTGGTTGAGGCATATCCAAATTTACAAAAATGAGGCCAGAATAATTATATGTTTTTGGCCTCTGAGTCATTTCGACAAACTAGGAGGAAAACCATATTGCTGTACAGGGGTTACATGAATTCATAAGCGAGAGCATGGGTCATGTCATAGTTCTTCAGTGGTATCAGGTTGAAGTAACAATTTATTGTGATAAAATTTTAATCATCACTGAAAATTCTGCCTGATGGACCATATTTAACTTTGTTTACAGGGAACCTTTTTTTTGGAGGGAAGTGTGTGTCCTTTTTTTTTTTTAAAAAACAGGAAATTGGTTGGTTTAAAATCTTAATATTCTTAATACTTGTACACCACCACTTTAATATCCTTTCTCGCTCTCACCTCTTTATCTTAATCGACTTTTTGATGAGAATTTGCTTCTTGATTAAATCTTTTCCATCATATCTACATTTGAAATTCTATCATATAGAATCTTCTAAACTGTGCTCATCCCATCACCTGCATAAATACCTTTCCTCCAAAACTGCAGGAAATTGCTATACTTTAGGGGAATGATCTTTGTCATACAGTTACAGTTTTGGTTTTTGTTGCAACAATTCCATATCCATTGCTTTATGATTTTACTCATGCATGACATTGTATACAAGGACAATTTTTTGAATATGTATTACTTAAAAGTGATCCAGTGACATCTATCTGAGAATATATGCTCAAGAGCCATTGAAAGCTGCAGTTCTTTTTTCTTTATTGTGTGTCTAGTTCTTATGTGCTCTCACATTGTTGATGAGTCTGATGGTCTCTATCTGCAGCTTGAGCAAAGCATCCGCATGATTGCTCTTTCTGGGGATTGGATTAAGGTGATGGATGATTCATTTGTTGAGTCTTCTGGGGCCCAAAATACGGGAATCACTGGTGGGTATGCACAAAAACGTGGGCCCTATGGGAGACGACACAGGAAGCAATCTGCTATGTCTGATGTTATGCCTGATGATTGCAGTGACAAGAGTTTCATCTGGTGGCGTGGAGATAAGCTCTCAAGGCTTATATTCCACAAGGCTGTTTTGCCTCAGTCAGTGGTCAAAAGGGCAGCTCAGGAAGGTAATATTTCCACCCTAGCATTCATTGTTCTACCAGGAATTGAAAAACTACCTTTTCTCCATTTTAAGGATCTTTGGATGCAATTAACTTCTCAGTCACAGTGCATTTGCATCAGCTAAATCCAGCCTGGCAGTGGGCACCATTGATCCTTATAGGAGCTGATGTTTAGCTCATTCTACAGTGTTAATTCTTCATTTTCCTGATTGTTATGTACCTTGAAAGAAAAATGAAAATTTATGATTTTTGCCTCCTTAGGTGGCTCAAGAAAAATTGCCGGCATCTATTATGCCGATGATTCTGAAATTCCTAAAAGAAGCAGACAGTTGGTTTGGAGAGCTGCAGTAGAAAGGAGTAGGAATGCATCACAACTTGCACTGCAGGTCTCTGGGTTTTGCAACAACAATATTTTCTTGTTACCCTGTCTTCTAATGTCAGTGTATTATGTCTCAATCTGAAAGTAAATTTCTCTAGTAGTTTTAGGTGTCTAACTTTTGTTAATGCTGTGGAACTTGTTTCAGGTTAGATATCTGGACCTTCATATCAGATGGAGTGATCTTGTTCGTCCGGAGCAGAATGTCCAAGATGCAAAGGGTCTAGAGGCAGAATCATCATTTTTCAGAAATGCCGATATTTGTGACAAGAAAATTAAAGAAAACAAGAGTACATATGGAGTAGCATTCGGGAGTCAAAAGCATCTCCCTTCCCGTATCTTGAAGAACATAATTGAAATAGAGCAAAGTGAAAACGGAATGGACAAGTACTGGTTTTCTGAAACACACGTTCCTTTATATCTGATAAAAGAATTTGAAGAAAAAACAGAAAAACTAGTATTTCCAGCTGCTAAGAAGTCTTCAGTTGAGTTGTCTGAGTTGCAAAAGAGGCAATTGAAAGCTTCTCGGCAGGATATTTTCTTATATCTTACTTGTAAGAGAGACAAGCTGGAAAAGTGTTTTTGTGCTTCATGTCAATGTGATGTTTTGCTCAGGTAATTGTTGTGTTGCATTATGAAAATATTTAGATTTTTCTTAATAACCTGCTTTGGTTAATTTTTTCTCTTCTGTGCTTGATATTCAGGTATGCAGTTAAGTGCAATGCCTGTCAAGGTACGCTAATTACTAAGCTGCCATTCATTCCTTCTTTGACCTTGCAAGTTGGATTTTGTTTTTACTCCTTCAACCTTTGCCTACTTCTAATCCTTACCCAGGCATTATAGTGTAGGAGTCTCGTGCAAAAAATGTTATTTTTATTTTAGAATAAATAAAAAAAAACATTCATTAACACTTTTGATTGGAAAGAGAAATTATATATTAGAAAAGCAAGAGAATATTCAATAGGATAACTAATAAAGAATTTTTATGTCATTAGAAATCATGAACCCAAATTTTCAGAATATAAATTCAGTATCATTCTTTCTAGTAAAAGAATTTGGTCTGACGTTATAGATATTGAATTGTAATTAATAACTTCTAATCGATTCAATTGATTTCCTTTTTTTCTGCTGGTGCAAACTTCTATTATAATTTGATTAATTATAATCCTATGTAAAATTATATCAAACAAAGATTTGAAATATAATGGTATATGGATTGATTTGTTTAAAAAATATAGTAGATGATGGTATTATGATATAGGGTGGGTAGGAAAACTTCTTAGATAGCAATACAATATTAAATAATGGTAAATTTTAAATGAAAGCTCAAATTCGAGTATGTGAATAACTTGTCCTTTCTTTGAAACAAGGGCATCTTCTGGTTTTGGTCAATGCTTGAAAGGAGATAGAATTTTATTCTTACCTTAAAAAAAGAAGCATCTAGGTTTCCTTTAACAATATTATTATAGTTTTAATAAACAACTTGATTTTACTAGCATATTTATACAATAGTAAGTTTCATCCAATAAAAATTTGCCACTTAAAAATCAAGGTTAACTTATTCATAAATAATAAATAAGATAAGGTTATAATAGTGAGAAAATTTTGTGACCCATCACATCTTTATAATCTAGATTATATTTGGGCCTGAAAAAACTGTGGGATCTTTCAAAGGGAGGCATCTTTTGTTGCACTTGGAAGTAGGATCTCATTTTGTACTCCTGCATGTGGGTTGAAGTTGCATTGACTGCAGATGTGAGGATAAAGTACATTTACTCTTTGAACAAGTGCTACTTCTGGTTTGTCAATGCTTGAAAGGAGATAGAACTTTATTCTATATTAAAAAAAGAAGCATCTAGGAGGGAGGCATCTTTTGTTGCACTTGGAAGTAGCATCTCATTTTGTACTCCTCCTGCATGTGGGTTGAAGTTGCATTGACTGCAGATGAGGATAAAGTACATTTACTCTTTGAACAAGTGCCACTTCTGGTTTTGTCAATGCTTGAAAGGAGATAGAACTTTATTCTTTATTAAAAAAGAAGCATCTAGGTTTCCTTGAACAATGTGATTATACTTTTAATGAATAACTTGATTTTGCTAGCATATTTATATAATATTGAGTTTCATCCAATAAAAATTTGCCACTTAAAAAACCAAGGTTAACTTAGTCTTGAACAATAAATAAGGTAAGGGTATAATAGTGAGAAAATTTTGTGATCCATCACATCTTTCTAGTCTAGATTATATTTGGGCCTTAAAAAACTGCAGGATCTTTCAAAGGGAGGCATCTTTTGTTGCACTTGGAAGTAGCATCTCATTTTGTACTCTACCTGCATGTGGGTTGAAGTTGCATTGATGGCAGATGTGAGGATAAAATACATTAACTCTCACAATAACAAGTATATGTCCAATTAATCATTAATTGGCCCGGAGATTTTAGCTTTCCATTGTTTATTTTTTGATAAATGATCACTGGAATAAGGGAAATGATTGTTATCTTACCATATTCAATTAGAAATAGATTGGCCAAGGATGAAAAAAGGGTGCCTATAAAAAAGGCAGGTGACCTTGAAGCTCTCCATTTGTTGAGATACTATTGAAGCTATTATTTTCATACCACTGATTGCTGAAGTTTGTAGCATCTCTAGAAAAGGATAATTATTTGCTCGTCTCCTTGTTTCATGGCAGATCTCTTGGTCCCGTTATTGATGCTCCAAATGTTTCAATTGCCTACAATTAGAAGCCATTTGTAATTTCTAATAAAGTTGCATACTGCTTTTTTTTGAAATTCTTAGGAGATGAAATGAGTTTTTTTTGTGTAATTTAGAACTTTGTGAGGTTTTCTCCTTCTCTTTTCTTTCTTTTTATTTTTTTCAATTTGTTGTGATTTTATGTGATTATGCATGGACAATTGAGATATAGAGGTATAACTGTTTTTTTCCCCTCTAACATGCCATCTTAATAATTTCACATTGTACAGTATGATTATTTTCAAAATATGCCATGTTTCACTGGTTGCAGTTCAGTCCACTGGAAAAAAATTGTAGCATTTAGGAATAGGATTCTTAGATTTGGCAGATAAGCTATAAAATCACAAATAGGTCACTTGCAGGGACTTGACCAACTTAGATCTATTCCTGTTTTTGGTTTATTGAGCTGGTGATTGGTTACAATATTAGAACTAATTGCCTTCATTTTGCCATATCTTGGTCAGGTTTTTGTCATGGAGACTGTACAACAAGTTCACCAATTTATGGAAAGGACAATCTCAAGTTCTTGATCACCTGCAAGCAGTGCAACAATGCCAAAGCTGGTGCTTATAACAGAAGCATTAATGAATCTCCAACTAGTCCCCTGTCCTTGCCAATTCAGGAATTTCAAAATGCATTGACAGTTACAAAAGGGACAAGGATTAGAATTCACAAGTCATTAGGATCTGTTGGTAGCCATGAACAATGTTCTGAGGCAAAACAAGCTGCTACTTCATCTAGTTCGTCAACAAAAAACCGAAGTCGTTCATGCAATTGGGGTGTCATTTGGAAGAAGAAGCACAATGAAGACACAGGCATTGATTTTAGGCGTAAAAACATCCTTTTAAGGGGAGACGCCAATAGAAATGGATCGGGCCCCATCTGCAATCTATGCAGAAAGCCATATAACTGCAATCTCATCTATATTCACTGTGAAACTTGCAACAGTAAGACTCTTATGCATTCATTATTTGCTTTATTACACATATTACTTTATAGGGAAAATGCATATCCGAGTTTTGTTTAAAGAAGCACATGTTTTTCTTGTGCAGATTGGTTTCATGCTGAAGCTGTGGAACTTCAGGAGTCAAGACTTTCAGATGTTGTGGGCTTCAAGTGTTGCAGGTGTCGTAGGATAAAGCCACCCAAGTGTCCTTACAGGGATGGATCTGAAAGCGAGAAGCTAGAGGCCCAGAAGCCACACAAGAGGGCATTGAAGGAGGAATTTATGCAAGCCAGCTCTGAATCTGGAGCCACCAATGAATTCAAAGAGTGTGAGCCTTCTATTCCAATTACTGCTACGGAGGAATTGTTCATACAAGATGATCCTCTTCTGTTCTCTGTGGCAAGAGTTGTGCAAAATAGTGAGGAGAATTCTGGAGCAGATTTTGAATGGAATTTTCCTGGACATAGGCCACAAAGACTACCAGAATCCAAAAAGTGTGAGCTTTCTGTTCCAATGGATGCTGTGGAGGAGGTGGCCACACAAGATGACAATCCTCTTCTGTCCTCTGTTTCGAAAGTTGAGCAAGTTACTGAGGAAAATTCTGGGGCAGATTTTGAATGGAATGTTTCTGGACATGGGCCACAAAAACTACCAGTAAGAAGGCATGGAAAAATTCAAGGAGTTGCTGAAGGTATCTCTCACAATGATACTTATCGTGCAGAATCAGCCATTACTCTTGGAACAAATAACCTCATAGACCCAAAAGGGGAATTATCTTGTGTGCAATGGAATGTTCCCAACAATGGCTTTGAAGGTGAGATGTTTGACTATGAAGGTGTTAACTATGAGGATATGGAGTTTGAACCACAGACCTATTTCTCCTTTACAGAGTTGCTGGAATCTAATGATGGAGGGCACTTGGATGGACTTGATGCATCTGAAAATGTTTTTGGAAACTGTGACAATCATTCTTGTTCAGTTTCACTTGGAGTCTCAGGACAGTATGTGACCAGTACATCCATTGATCAACAGGAAGCAACAGTTTCACAAAAATCAAATGTTAAGGCAATGCTTTGTAAGATGTGTTCTTACTTAGAGCCTTCTCCTGATCTTACTTGTGAAATATGTGGCTTAGTGATGCACAGTCATTGTTCCCCCTGGATTGAGTCCTCCCCTCCAGAAAACCCCTGGAGGTGTGGTCATTGCCGAGAATGGCGGTAGCTGACTTGGTGTTCTTGTTGATCATTTGGTTCTGATGTGTTGTGGTGAGTCTTGGAGGCACCTTGCAGATGAGAGTATTGAACTGAACGACATTGCACAAATATTGGTTCAAGAGGCTTGCACATTGGGATTGTGCATTTAGTAAGGGAAGATGAGTGCCATTTCATTCTCTATCCTCTATCATCAGTAATGAAAGCAGGAGAATACTTTTATAAAAGGGCCGGGGTTATCTCCCTTGGGTTTTCTTCATTTACTTGAGGCTCCACGCAACTGTCTCGTAAGTAATAGCAGCTACTATTGTTTGGAAGCAGGGAAGAGCACCTTTTTCGAGCCCTGAGGCGTGTTTGTCAATGTGGTTACTTGCTCGACTCTAAGCTCGAAATGTCATTTCCTAATTTATTTCCTGGAAATGCTGAGCTTATGTTCTCTCAATTGGAAAGATAAGCAGGTATATATATATTTTTTATATGCTTATCTGATTGTATTGCTTACATAAATCAAAATTCCATCAGAATTTTTACGTATAACAGTTTGAACTGATGTCATTCCGTTCGTTTCAGTTGGATTATGGCCTGCAAATTGACTAAACTTAAGGGGCAAAGAAACAGCAATGGCACCTGGGAATCGGCAATGAATATAATACAAACCAGCGCAAATATACCGTGAGTAGTAGGCAAAACGGTTTTCAAGGCCTCTGTTACACTTAGAATTTCAAATTCTTTGGGCTTTTTGGGTGGCTAATCGGGCTTTGTTTACAACCATCTTTGTTCACTCCTTAATCTGAAGCCATTCACGTCTGGTCAAAATGCTAGTCTAAACTCTTTATTTTCACTTGTTGAAGACACAATAATTCATTCACATTCAAATACAAACTATTACAAGCCTGTTCTACTATCATGTAATATCTTACAATGCTGCCAAATTTCGTACAACTTGGTAAAACTGACATTTAAAATTTGGAAAGGAAAAATTGAAAAAGACTAGAAACCCTCACCCAAATGACATTTAAAAGGCCCAAATGACATTTAAAAGGAAGAGGACGAGGAAAAACCCATCAACCCTAGGCACTTCACAATTGTGCTAAAGAATATCAAAATCCCGAACCAACCCCACAGGAAATTCCTCTATAAGTTGATCACAAATTCGCTCACCCTTAGTTCCACCAGCCCTTGCATCATGAATTTCCTGAACCACCACTGAATACTGGGCATATAATGGTGGCTCAGTCGTATGAATCATGTTTATTAGTGTGTATTGAACAAATTTTCACATCTGTCTCCTCCATGTTGTCACAGCAGCCCTGCCAGAATAGCCCCAGGATCTGTTAAGGCCATTGGAGGACTTGTTGGTTGAGATGCTTGAGGTGCTGGTGGTGCCTGCACAGGTGCATGTGGTGCCAGAGGAACGCTAACCAATTGTTCCTTGATGAACTCCTTAAGCCTGTGCAAATTAAAAAGTTGAATACATGAGAACTAGTGACTGACTGGCGAGTCAGGTGGATATCAGAATACATACTCAAATGTAAGCATGGGGTCCCCCGAGGCAACTGTCATCCGCAACTGAGTTCTATCTGCTGGATCTGTCTCAATCCTAATCTGAAATATTGCGTCACAAAGGGCATCTCACAAATTCTATTGTATAACAAATAGTGCAGGCAAGCATGCGAGGCATAAAGAGGAATACATAATTACATATTATAAACCCCAAAGAATCAGCTTTGATTCCATATCCATGCCAGGAAAAAGAACAATTGGGTGGCTGACCAACCCAGATCATTAGAAAATTAATAATGTCACTAATGGAAGAATTGTTAAATGTAGTAATGCCATTTTTTAAATTTATTTCATGAGTATCTAGGCATGCATCAAAATTGAATCCAAAACTTGAAGATTAAGTAAGCTGAGAAGTTTTAATAGGAAAAAGGTAATTTCCAGGTATCTCTCCACCCTCCTTCCCCAATCCCAACATTGGAAATCAACATTCGATTTTCAAAACCTTTGCTTTAGCATAATTAAACCAAAATGAAGAAGATCAATCTCTTACCAAGCAAAGCATTGCCTGTGTACTCTCTGAATAAAAGGTTGTACAAGCAACTAGGTTATTAGGATTTGGATCCTACAATCCCAAAAAGAGAGAGTGAATGACATAATCTTCCATATGATGCAAAAGCAAAGGACCCATGTGAAGAAGAAAGATTGACTTACAAGCCCTGGACAAACCATTAGTCGGAAACTATTGAATAAGTTCCCCATCTCAATGAGCAGAAGTGGCCTTACACCTCTAACCTGTGCAATTAATTGAGAAATATGGGCACAGTAAATATAAGTTAGTGCAGAGAATGATGATAAGCGTAGCACCTTGTTAAGGAATACACTATGAGCTGCAACTTTAAAAGGTTGTCAAACTCATTTAACATCTCATTTCCTGCAATTGCACTTGTATGGTAATGGAGAATTCAAATCTTTCAAACCATTCTTTTTTTTGTTGTCTGTTTTTGGTGGAAAATCTTTCAACTGAACTAAATTGTAATCCCAAGCTAATGGTTCAGCTGCAAGATTCTTTGCTCCTCAGGGAACCAAAACTTAGTAGTTATTGATCATCAATTGCAAGAGACTTGAGCACATAGCTCAACAAATTGAACTGGTTTCACAAGGTTTATGCCAGAACAAAGAAATGTGAATCCTCTATTTGAAAGAACTTGTGCCAAACATGTGGCAGAGTATGCATTACCACTTCTTGAAGCTTCAAAGGTGGTCCCAAAAGTGATCTCCATTGAGGGAAAAACTCTTCAGTGGAAACTGATACAGGCTGAAGAAATTTGTTCAAGACAGCTGGAAGCTGAAGCTTGACATTGACCTATGATATCATCAAAAGTGCATAACTGAGGGTATAGTAAAAATCAAAAGATTTTTAAAGGTTAGCACTGCCAAAAACAATCAATTTGTTACCATGTTGGTGCCAAATTTGTAGGAGAAATCAAGAACAGCAACATCCCTGCTAGGTCGAAGATTCATGACCTCAAGAGGGCATTGCACCTACAAGTGCAAGCAAGAAATGGTAAAAAGGATCTGTGAATAAAGAGAAAACGGAGATAAAATGTCAAGTTATCAACTTTAAAGATGCAAAGAGAAGCAGAATCACCTGTGCCCTGGGTGGAATAGTTTCAGGTACTAATGAGAGCTCCATCTTGAGATGAGGAGGAGGCAATATTAGGGCCTGTACAGAAATCAGCGGAGAAGTGTTCTTATTTCCCAAGAAAAGGACAAGACGTCCGTGTTGCGCCCGCCATTCTGCTTTTATACCAATCTAAGACATTTCACAAGAAAATCAGAAATTTTATGGCAACTCAATACCGTGAAGTGTCTGAAAAAGTAAAAGTGGAAAACTGATCCCATAACTTGACATAATATAGGAGATATGAACAAAAAACAAAATTGATACCTGAATGAATGGATCCTCATACAGAACACCACTGTCCTTCAGGCATAAAGCATAAAATCTCTCATTTACATTCCCAATTGGCTGAAAATAAAAATAGACGATGAACAATGTCACACATATTTTTTGAATCCTTGAACACATTAATAGTTAGGGGTGAAGAAAAAAAGAAGGTGGATGCATATTTCTTCCAACCAAATACAAAATGAGTAAATCTGCAATCAATTAAGGATTACTGGTTCAATGGCTCATGTAGAAAATAGCATGATCAAAGAAATTTGCTGATAAGAGATGTTCAAAGTCTCCTCACTCAACTTAAAGCCACAGAAAAGAAAAAACTTATGATGAAATACACATCAATACAAAACATTCAAGTACCTGAACAGAATTTGCTTGTTCAGCAACAGGTACAATAGCTGTACCATCTACTGTAGTAGGACTGCCTTCCGGTCCAGAGACTGCAGGTTGCTCAGATTGGGCACCAACTGCAGGAGGACCTTCAATAGCCAGTGGACCCAAAAGATCGCCAAGTAGATCTGCAGAAGGAGGCTGGGGATCTAATTTAGTCAAAATCCCATTTGCTTGGGTTGGTGCTTGGTCTGCTAAGCTATGCTCCTATCAAATATGCAGTGAAACATAAAAAAAAATGATCAACTGTTATTTCACAAACTCTGAGCATGTAGACAGTGCATAACCTTAATATATATTGGAAGAGAAAAATACTAACCGAACTCCCATCCATGCTGGGCACCTTTACTAGACTAAGCTGGCCAACAGATGCTGGAGACCCATTGGCAGTGCATTGGTCAGTCACGACCAAAGCATTTGACATTTGCTGCTGAGCCCGTGACTTGATAGCACTTTGATCCGCAGTATCAACCTCAGTATCTTCAGCTTTCTTGATTAAGGAAGACTGAATTGCAGATATTGAATACCATAGTTAGAATGAACAGTTTACAGCTAAATACTTTGAAATCATCCAGAATTCAAAGATCATAACCATGTCGCAGGAAGTTTCCTTGAATTATTATGTGAAATGAAAATACATGACATACCTGACGCTCAGGAAATTTCGGCATTTCAGCCAATATGTCCATTAGAGCTGCACCCTTCCTACTTAATGCAAAATACTCAACAGCTCGTTGTTGTATCTCAACATCGATGCAGCTCCCATACCTACACAAATGCAAGCCTGTGTCAATATTGACAAATCAGAAAACAACAACCCGTATATTTCAAATGAGATGAAGAAAAGTATATCTTACTTGTTAAATATTACCCAGATTTGGTTTTGTAGTTCTGGATCAGGGGGTTGAGTGTGCATTAAGATCTTAGCATATGCTGAAAGAAGGATTGATACGGTTGAAGTTCTGCATAAGCATTCAAAGCCCTCAGATATGGAACAAATGAAAACAATACAAGCACACGACAAGCAAGAGGAACAAAGGTTGGCTGCACTTACTGTACAGTAGGAAGCTTTTCATGTAAAATGCTAAATATTTCCTTTGGACTACATCCGGGCCTTCTGGCCAAAAGGTGGCTGTACTCTCCAAAAAGATAAGCACTGACCTGTCGCACGCATGTATCAGTGCCAAAATAAAGAGTGCATTTGTACAACCCAAGTGTTTTTTTGTTTTTGTATAATATATTTATCACATGTCAGCTTTGATAGTGAAAATGTCAACGGCAACAGTACACACCTTAACCATTGTCTCATGAACAGCAGGCTTGTCAAGATACTCTCTTGCTTTTGCTGCTGCATAAGGCTGATCAAATGTTTTTTTAAGTCCAAGTTGAGAATTAAGTAACTGAACACCTTGACAAGAAACAGGATGGAGTAAAGTCTATGCACTGAACTTCTAAATTACCTGGAGGTCTTCATTGTTTGTAACAAACTGAACAACACGAAACCATATATCATCACTCACAAAATCTCCAGCCTTGTCAATCAACTGAAGGATCACGTCCACATACCTGCATTTAAACAGAATAAACACATGAGAATGATAAATAATGTGCAAGCTATCATTTTCAACAGTGAAAAATGACTTAATATTTTGGTAGGGAACCAAGCAAAATCCAAGAAATGCCCTAAAGATCTGTAGGGCAAAAGATTACTAAATTGCATGTGGTTTAGGATGTTTAGCTACAAGAAAAATCCTTCTAAAATTTATTATGGTGTATAGCCATGAAATCTCATTATGCTAAACTGGTAGTATATTTGGAACAACTATGTCATTAGAAAGGTACAGAAGTGGCCCACAAAGAAAAGAGTATTCATCTCCCATCCAACAAGAACAGGAAATTGTGAATCGAAGCATTAAGATTGGCATTATGCAGTAGCAGCTGTAACATTTCACATCATTGATGGCATTTTCTCACTGTTAATAAAAAATTATGTATCCTGTTCCATCTTCCTGAGAATGCAACTTCAACAGAGCCTAAGACAAGCTAAAAGTAATGTGTCACACCCTCTGGGTCCTCATTTACTGACAAGGCTAAAGAACCCATAATTAACCCACGTCAGATGCATCCACCATTCTCTTTCACTATTTCCAATAGTCTCAAGAGCATAAAACCACATTGGACATATCTTATTTTGGTGCCAAGAATCAATTAGTTTTTGTTAATTTAGAATTTATTGCAACTATATTGTAGTTGCTAAGCTCATTTACAAGTCATCTAAACCTTGCTTCCACATTTGCTTTTGTCCTAAAATTCCTTATCTTTACGCTGGAAAAACATACTCACCAAGACAAATCAGGGGCAAACTTCTCGGCAAGAATAGCAGCTTTAAGAGCCAATTCCTCACGTATTGCAAAATCTGCTGTGCTGAGATACTGAACATCAGAAAAATATCAGTGGCATACTCACTTGTCTCACTGCACTATGATAGCATTATTAGACAATAACCAGTTCTTCAACTAAGTTAAATAGGAAATGTCACCACAATGTACTTATACCTGCAACAGTTCTTCCACTATGTCCTTTGCATTTGAAATGTCACACATGCCATAAAGCAAATCCAGAGCACGCCGTCGAATACTGGATAAAAGCAAAGGAAGTCAGCATTAGCTAAAAAATGTAGCCAACCCAAACAATAAAATATTAGACAGAATTTGAGTCATGTATTCTGTAGTTTTATCATTATAAAGGTAATATACATTAATAAAAGTGCTTGTCTTACCCACGTTTCAGATCTAAAATGAGCTCCCTCAATATATTTTCTCATGAAATAGAATAAACAGCCTTACAAGAGAGGGTATACCAAATTCCAAAGAGTATCAGTATGCCAAATTACAACGTGCATATGCATCAGTAACAGCATCCAGAAGGTTCCAAATACAGAAACTGCAACCACTTAACCTGATATCAGGATCTTTCAAAGAGGTGATTATCTGGGCCTGATGTCTTTTGATGATATCCGGGACATCTGTAACCATCAACATCCGAGTCATATTCTCCTGTCGAAGAGCAACAATAGAAAGTAATGTCCCATCATAAGGCTATCTGATGCAATTAAATCTACCCATCAAACTAGAGACATAAGAGGTTCTACTTTGTAAAGCTTGTTTAATTATTCAGAAAAATAGGTTGGGACAAAACCATAAAACCAATTAAAGAGTTTCAGAACATACCAAACCAAGATACCGAATATTTGGTTCACGCACGGCAATAAATTTCCCAAGAAGGGCAACACACTGAGACATCATCTCCCTTTCAGCATCAAGATGCATGACCTGAAATGAGGTAATCAGAATACACAAAGCACAACAACAAGACTCCCCAAATTTTTAAATGAAAGAAAGTTCCATGACACATCTACTTGCTGAGGAGAGAGATGGAAAGGGCCTCTCAAAGAAATGGAAGGAAAATAAAGAAAACATGGAACAGATAGAAAGATAAGCAAGTTGTCCTGCAACTAATGTATTCACATATTGAAAAGTGTACATCAGTGAGAAACTTACAAGAGAAAGGGCCTCAAAGAGTACAGCATGTGATGCATTGTTTTTATTTACATTTTTTACAACATCTGTTCCCATCAATATCCGCTGTAAAACCTGGAAATATGAAGATAGATTTCATACAGTCAGTTCCTAATGAAATATAAGCCTGGAAACACGAAAGATTTCATATGCTCAGGGTTCATGATAAAATATCAGGGTAAGTTCATTGAGCAGGTTCAAACCTCAAATAATGATCTTCTAGTGTTAGGATCTTCAATGGTTGGAAAATATTGAAGGGCCCTCATTGTCTTAACCTGCATATTGAAATGATTGAATTATTCAAGCCTAAAGAGATGATTGCATTATTTAAAATTTGATTAATAACTAAAAGAAAACATTGGATGAAATATAAAAGAATCACCATTTTGATAAACACATTCCATTTTAACTTAAATTTAAGAAGCAAAATTCTCTAATGATACATTTATAAGAAATACAGATAATTATAAAAAATAGAGACCTGAAGCCAAGGTGATGGGATGCCATAATATGTATATTCTTGTGGAATATCCTGGTTCCTAGCAAGCCTCTCTAGTATCTTTACACACTTTGGAAGACTAGTCCAATATGCTTCATGGTTGTTTGACACTAAAGCAACAAGAAGGCTCATAGAAGATGTCAAAACACCAAGATCACGCTCATCCAACAGTTGTGCCATCCGATCCGCCCTGAAATATTTGGCGACAATTAGGATGGTTCAAATTTATGTAGGTTAAAAACGAATATTGATTAACAGCCTGTAGAGCAGCATAACACATACCAGCCATCTACATTAACAACATCAGGATTTTTTCTGTACAAGCGCAGCAGACATAATGCAGCTTTCTTTCTCACAAGAGGTCTACAGCTAGTAGAAATCTGAAATCAAACAAATAATATGGGGGGGGGCATCACAATTTATTTCAGCTGTACACCAGTAAAGAATGAACAGTTGTGGCATCCTTACAAGTAACTTTTGAACATCAGGAGCTAGTGATTCAGCAAATTCTCTCCCACCAATATTTCCAACCTAAAAACTCAAAACAGGTAACTCAGTACATAAAAATAGACTCCCAATTATTTGAATTATGAACCATGAAATTAAAAAAGTCAAAATAAAAGCAACATGGTCAAGGAAGAGAGGGATCAGAAGACACTACTAATACAAACAAAATCTCAAATAAAATTGCCATCTGTCTTCATTTGGTTATAGAACATGCTGAAGAAAAAAAAAAACAAAAGAAGAAGATCTACAGACTTCAATCATTTCTATGTGTGAAGTAGAACACTCATTAAAATTAACAAACAATTCCAGTAAAGTTTTTAAAAATGAAAAACAGAAAAAGGATATCATTGCACAAGAATAACAATTAACAACTCCCAGCTAGACAAAAATTTCTAGTTATACCATGGTCAATGCAAGGCATTGGAAGGTTTCATTTCGACCAATGATGTCATTGCGAACTGTATTTATCGCTAATCTTAAGAAATCGTGGTTTTCATTGAGCAAACTTGATGTCACTATGTAGCCAACCTGCAGCCATTTTCAGCAAGATAAAGTCAATTACAGTGATGTAGTTGTTGAATCCAGAACATCAAGGAAAAGGAAACCAAACTAGCACAACCAAGGAGTGACTACTGTCCGAGTGGGAAGTTTAACTCTTGAGGACCATGTGAAATAGATATTTTGCACAACACCCAAATATATTTTCTAAAAAAATCTTCAAGGCCTCCCTTATGCCATATGCTATTCTCAGTTTGTGCCATAAAGTCAACATTTAGCAACTACACTCATATGGATGTATGTCTGTAGCTTAATAAAGTTTGAAACTTATTATAAAATTGGAGTACATTGTGCCATTGCAGCAAAAAAAGGTGCTATTACATTTATTCATTGATTCAAGTTATACAACCCATTCACTAGGCAGCCACACAAGTACAACTCATAAAGATCACAAAATGCAGGGAAGAAAAGTACCTGTTTTTCCGGATACTTTGGAGCGGATATTAAAGAAACAGCTTCCATATGACCAAAATCCACATCATAACCCAGCATATAAATATAAAGCATTTTCCAAACATATTTCTTCTTTTCATAAGGAGTTAGACCCTGTTGAAACACAAAATCCATCCATAAAAAACTTAATCTCTCAAATATTATCATAATAATATTATTTATCCAGAAAAACAAAAAAGATATCATCATAAGATTGCCCCCTTGTATGATAAGAAGTAAAAAATGCATACAAGAACAAATATACAAGAGGACAGAATTTGAAAACATCAACGGATCCAAAAGACCTAGATGAAATAGAAAATACGGATGTGGATGACTAATTGATGGAGACTAATTTTTTAGCACTGTTACATTACACCATAGAAACTAAAAATCTATACCACACAAGTACAAATACTCACAGAAAAATAAGCAAAAGTCCATGTCAGTTGCCTGGTGATGTCAAATTTGGCCAATGTAGACACAATGAGACATTAACACGATGCCTGAAATGATAAATCTAACTAGATTGCTAGGAAAAAGGTAAATGCATCGCAAAAAAGGTGGTTGACTGCTGTGCACATATAAGAAACCTGTTAAACTTAGTTTTTAGCTTCAACACCGGACAGAGAATCACAAAGGAAACTAAAAGGGTCCATCATGAAGAGGAAACACATAAATATTTTTAGGATGATACTAGAAACAAAGGGATCCATTAGGTAAAGAGGTATTCAAATCTTTCAAACCGACAATAAGGGCATCATTACAGTCGAATTTTCATGGTAGCATTTAATACTTCTTTTGAGCACATATAAACATGGAAGGTCTCACTCCAAAGCCAGTTGAGCCAATGCAGTCCAAAGATTCCCTAGATGATATATTTACCTACTAATAAATCCATGCAAAACACGCCCCTGAGAGAGAAGTCATACAGGATCCAAAACGAAATAAAATTAATGGTGAATCAAAGAAATTCCTTGGAAGAAAAAGAAAAATTAATTTCGTATACCAAAATCACAAGAACAAACTTCCAAA
This sequence comes from Kandelia obovata, assembly GCA_021464305.1. Lineage (NCBI taxonomy): Eukaryota > Viridiplantae > Streptophyta > Magnoliopsida > Malpighiales > Rhizophoraceae > Kandelia > Kandelia obovata. Next base: position 2,996,785 of record CM038485.1, on the reverse strand, counting down.
CTTCACAAAGAGAAAAACTATAATAATTTTCCCAGTTTAACAACTTGACATGTGGCATAAAATGAAAAGGCAAAAAAAAAGAATGAATAAGAAATACACAAGAGATATCCTTAGGCATGGACATTGAAGTGTGTCATATTTATGCAGTCTTAACTTTGTTTTTCCAAAGAGGTTGTTTCCATGACTTGAACCTTCCACATTTGTGGTTTTCTCATCACTTTCCAAGCAAATAATGTCCATCAATAAGCACAAACCACTGTCACTTTCGAGGATACTCAATGGAGGGTGCTATGAAGATTCAGAGAACAAACTTAAGATGTGACATAATAAGGCACAGATCCAGTGTCAAACTGACATCTCAACATGCGCAAACCCTAGATTACAGGTTCAAGATGGGGTGACCTATATCAAAACCAAAATTCTTGCTAAAACTTCCCAGGCATGTTGGCACAGGGCTACGCTCCTCTCAAAAATAAATAAATAAAAAATTCTCATAAATATCCAACGCCCTCAACTTTTAGTTCTAAAACTTAAAGAGCCCCAGTCCCAGGGGCCATCCCAAGATGGGTTCACATAAAAAAAGTCAAAAGAAACTGGGATACAGCTTAAAACCATGAATTGATTAATAATGATACATGAATACCATATAAGAACTAATGGCTCTAGTAGACAAGAAAATTGAAAACTTAAAATAGATTTCAAAAACATAAAATAAATTGTATTTGCATGCCATTGTGCTGGATAAGCACAATTCACCCAAGCTTCTTTAACATCTGCTGTGCACTACAAATACAAATAAAACTCATTGCACATATAGCTCATCAACCCCACAGCTAATTGACAGCATAACTTAACCCTTTTCTTTAATCTATTTCTAAAATTAGTTTTTTCAGAAGCAGAAAATTCTCTTCACTGAATATATTATTTGTAAGAAATTGTAAAATCAAAATTTCCAAGGCATTGACTAAAAACAATGGTCCAGAACAAAATCAAAGCAACAAAATTCATTTCACAATCCACCAAAGGAAAAAAAAAAAACTACTACTACTGAGAAAAATTGAAATCCCACCTAGAGTTCAAAAGCGTAAATAAGGAGGAAAAATTTGCTCGCTGTTCAGTCACATGAGCTCAACGGACCTGAACTTGACTAACCAACGTGTAAGTTTTTGCTAACAAAGGAAATTCTCTTCACTGAATACATTCCGTGTTAAAGAACCGAAAATTAAACATTTCAAAGAAAATCCGTTCACAAAAACTATTATCCAAGCCCAAATACAAGAAATCGATGCCATTTCACAATTCTCTACAAGAAACACTACCAAAAATTAGAAAGAATAGGAAGAGGGAGAGAGAGAGAGAGCCTCACCTTCTCGTTCTTGAAGCGAGTACGGATGTTGCCGAGCTCTTTATCGACGCGGAGGCGTTCTTGTTCTTTGTTCTGGCAATTTCTGACGTCGCTTATGAAAACGGAGAGGCCTCTCATGCCTGAAAGAGCCATTTCTGTCCCAATCTCAGATCCAGCGGCAGCGAAGGCAGCGGAGACTTCCTAGTTCTACTCGGCTTCTCCACAGAGACCTCTGTAAATGAGATCCAATCCCGCAGTGTACGGCAATCGCCGACGGAGATCTATGTGTCCAGTCTCCTCGAACGAGAAAAAAAAAAGATTTTCAGATACGAGAGAGAAAAGGAGAATGCAGTGATCTAGTGAGAGAAAGAGAGAAATTCACAGATTTTAGAGAGAGACAAAGACGAGGAACGGTGGACTGAGAAGAAATTTGGAAAAGCCGTCAGCCTAGTGCGGGAGAAGACTTTTATTTTAAGTTGCAATTTGACCCCTTCAATGTCGTTTATTTGCTTTCGACGTCTTTCCTTCCTACCCTTAAAAAAATCTAATTAGCAAAAATACTTGAGGCCACGAGCCTCGCCGCCAAAAGGAGGTCATTTAGTACTTTAATGTTTTTCTTTTTGTATTAATTTTGATTTAAATTCACTTGTTGCCGCCCGCTTCTTAATATTAGGGTCCATGTTAAAGGTGTAATGGTAAGTTTTACATTTTAAATGTGAATAATGTTTATTTAAAATTAAGAATTTTTAGTATTTAAATAGTGAATTGTTTTTAAAAAATACATTGAATAAAATACAAACAATAGGTTTAAAATTTTTTTTATCTACAATTAGAATAACTGACATACTCCATATATAATTTTTATTTTTCTTTTCTTTCAAAGAAAAAATATCTTTATATTTTAAATAACTCCAAATTTAAAATGCAAGTAGTCAAATTTTGTTATCTTTAATATTGAATTGTTTGATCAAAGAGAATAAAATTGAGTTTAGTATCAATGTATTTAACTAACAAGTTGAATCCATCTAAACTAATTCTATTCAATTTAGGCTAATTTAGTAAAAGAAATTTAAAACCTAAAGTTTTTGTCAAGTTAAGTGTGCAAAAGCTTTATAAATAGTTAGTATAATTTTAAAATATAAACATAAATAATTAAAATTATAAATATGTATTGTTACAAATATAATTAAATGTCAAAATCTGTCTATCTTATTAAAACTAATTAACTAAAAGACAAAAGTATTTAATTTTAAGAAAAAATTATTTAACTTAATCTTATAGAGTTATAAAGAGTTATAAATATAAAATAATTAATAAAAAATTTCCTTTTATTTTTATTTTGTTTAAAATAACCAATCAAGACTTTTTTTTTCTCACTTGTAACTCTCTAAATTACATCCACCTAATAATGTTCTTAATCTTAATATATAAGGTATAATTTGGGAACAATCTTACCAAATTTCATTTTTGTCATTTTAGTTTGCATATTTATCTTATTTTATTGAATGTAAAGATCTATAAAATTTAATCTACCAATTAAATAAATTTTAAAGAACCTAAAATAATCTTATGTTTCTAGAATAACAAAACATAACTTACCAATTTTCTCTTTTTGGTTGTTTATAAAGCTAAAGTCATAATAATGGTGTGTGTTTGTGTGTGTTCTAATCATTCTTACCTTATATCTAGTTCAATAGACTATAACTGTTATTTATCATTTTTGCTTGCATTTAACATGCATCAAATTAATCATATTAATAAAACTCATCAATTTTAGATTTGAAAATTAGAAATTTATATATATTATAAGTAGATTAAAATCTTTAACTTTGGTGCAAATTTTGCTTAGTTGTCACTATTACTACCATCATGACCTTAAATGGCATCAATCTTTTCTCAATAAGCAACTTAATCACCAATTTCCATGTCCTCTTCAAACATCCTTAATTACAAAAATTACTTAATTAGAAATCATATTATGCTCGTACTTATAATATTAAGAGAAATAACATACAAAATTCTTTATAATTGAATTCCAACTTGTAATAACCAAACACTAATCTAAAAACCAAGCCAACATAGTTTTCATATGAATTGAAGAACAAATAGTTCAATCTTGGTTTTGATGTAGGAGTGAAACATGATTAATTTTATATGAGAAGTAAAAATGTAATTTGTCTTCATATAATAGTTATTATATCTTCTTGTATAAAAGGATATGATTATTAAGTAATTTTGAAACTCCTAAAATAGTGGAACTTTAGTGCATTTGTAGACATAAAAACATTTAAATTACAAACCATGTAAATTTTTTGTATTCTTTTTCAAATATTTCATTTTCCATGATTACTATTATATTTTTAGCTTTAAAGGAGCCAAAGTGGTAGTGGTAGCAATTATGTTTGAAGAAGGAAAAATGAGAATCAACAAATTTAAAGATACTAATTTTGGTTTCTAGAAGTTGCAAGTAGAAAACTATTTGTATAAAAAAAATTACATCATCCTCTTTTGTGAAAGATACTAAAATCGATAAATAAGGAGGACTAAAGTTACTGGATAGACAAGCCTTGGAAGTTATCTGATTGATGCTAACCTAAAATGTTGGTTTCAATGTCCAGAGAAAAAAGACAACCTAAGGTTAATAAAGGCATTGACTCATACATATGAGGAACCATTTACTTCCAACAAGGTATAATTAATAAGAAATTATCTAATTTAAAGATGAAAGATGGTATCTCTATTGCAAATTATATAAATGAGTTCAATTTTATTTCTACTTAATTAAACTCAATGAATATAAATTTTGATGAAGAGGTTAAGGTTTTGATTTTATTATTCTCATTATCTAAAATTTAGAATATCATTGTAACTATAGTAAGCAGTTCATCTAGCTCACAATAATTATAATTTAACGCATTTCAGGATCTAATTAGAAATAAAGATATTTGAAAGAGAGAATTAGGTATATTATCCAACTTTAGTTCTACCTTGAGTATTGAGGGCAAAGGAAGAATAACTTAACATGATGACAATATGTGTAGATCAAAATCCAAGAAAATGAGCAAATCAAAATCTAGCATTACATGCTAGAATTATATCTATAAGGACCAGTTTAAGAGAGATTAATGCAACTAAAAAGGAAAAATCATGATGAAGATTTTGTGACTATAACAATTAAAGATATCTCAGACATTTTGATTTTAAGCATTGTAATCTAATGAAGTCTTGGATTCTAGATTGTAGGGCATCTTTTCACTCAACCTCATGTAAAAATTATACATAGAACTATATTGTTGGTAATTTTGAACAAGTTTATCTTACTGATGATAAATATAGTGTGGAAGGGTGATGTTTATGTCAATACATCAAACGAATATGTGTGAAAGTTAAAGAATGTTAGACACATCCCAAGATTGAAAAGAAATTTGATCTTTATAGGGTAGCTTCATGAAGAAAGAGATTTTATAACCTTTATTGATAGGTTATGAAAAATCACTAAAGGAACACTTGTGATAGCTAGTGGAAATAAGACTAGGTCACTTTATATGATCTCAGGTATAAAGAATTTAGTGAGAGTTATTCAGTTAGGGATTGATTTTAAGATTTGACATTACAAGCTTACGCATATGTGTGAGAAAGGAATGAAGTGCTTACAACAAAGGGTAAGTTATCTAACACAAAAACTGTAGATATTATTATTTGTGAGGATTGTATTTTCACAAAGTAGAAAAATGTTAATTGTTCCTAAGTCGAAAGGCCACTAGGATGTAGAAGTTAGAGCTTATGCAAACTGATGTTTGGGGTCCCTCCCTAGTAGCATCCTTAGACGACTTAATTTATTATGTCACCTTAATTGATGACTTCACTTGAAAGGTATTAATTTTTTTTAAAAAAAATAAATACAATGTATTTATGATTTTTAAGAAGTGAAAAAATCAAGTAAAGATTGAATATAATGTAAAATAAAATACTCAAGATTTGATAATGACAATGAGTATAATAACAAAAAATTCAAAGATTTATGTATAGTTGATGAGATTTGAATTAAGAAAATAGTTTTGGAAATGTCATAACACAATGATATCAGTAAGTGTATGAATAGAAACTTAAATGAGTATATTAAGAGTATAAGAATGCATGTTGGATTTCTAAAGACATTCTCTGCTGATGTTATCAACACTACAACCTATTTGATTAACCGATGACCATTTATTCCCTTTGATTAAAAACTACAAGGATAGGCTTAGACAAGTAAATCTTTTACACTTATTAAATTCTTTTGTTATGTTTTTTATATGTATATGAATTTTCATGAGAAAGATAAATTAAAATTTAAATTTTGCTAGTATTTTTTAATCGAGTATAGAATTAATGAATTTAGATGTCGTCTCTAAGATGATCAAAATAGAAAAATTATTAGAAGTAAAGATGTCATATTAAATAAAAATGTTGTCTATAAAAATAAACATGAAGAATTTAATGGTGTAACGAAGCATGCCAAAAAAGGGGAACATATTAAATTAGAGAAAATTTCAGAAGATAAAATAGGTAAAAAATGTCATAAAATCCTAAAAACATTATAATACAATTAAAGTCTTTTACACGAAATCTAGTAAAATATTTAAGTTTTCACGATGATTTTCTCCTTTCTTATATTATTTACTATTGATTAATAAAGGTGAGGTAGAATATTTTGATAAAGTAATAGAAGTTGAAGATTTTTCTAATTGAAAGTTAGCCATGAAAAAAGAAAAAGTTCTTTATAAAAAAGAATTATACATGAGAGCTAACTTAATTACCAAAAAGTAAAAGGCATTAAACAACAAGTGGACTTACTAAGTTAAAAAAGAACATGATGGTAGCAAGAGATATAAGACAAGGTTGGTTGTGAAGGGATTTTAGTAAAAAAAAGATATTGACTATACTGAAAGTTTCTCTTAAGTTATGAAGATATTAATAATTTGGTTAGTGTCAAGCATTGTTACATCTGAAAATTTGCATATATAATAGCTTGATGTAATAATAACTTTTTTTAATGGTGATTTGGAAAAAGATATTTATATAATATAGTCAAAAGGTTTTTTAGTTCTTAGAAAGGAAAATCTTATGTATAAGCTTAATAAAAGCTTGCATGGTTTGAAATAGGCTCTCAGGCAATAATACAAGAAGTTAGATACCTTTATATGTAATTACAATTTCAACAAATATGACTTGGATCATTATTGTTATTTTAAGAAATTTGACAATTGTTGTGTTATTTTGCTCTTGCATGTAGATAATATACTTATTACAGCATATAGTATTAAAAAGATTATTTACTTAAAGTGAAAATTGTCAATTAATTTGCAGTGAAAAATCTCAAAGCTATAAAGAAAATTCTTAAGATGAGAATTGTGAGGGATAAAGAGGTTGGTACATTGAAACTATAATAGGCTACTTATATTAAAAAGTCATTGAACTGATTTAAGATATATGATGAAAATTTGGTTAACATTCCTTTAGCAAATCATTTCAAGCTTTTGAAGGAACAATCGCCAAAGACAAATGAGGAGTGTAAGTACATGTCAAGAGTTCTTTATGTCTCAGTAATTGATAGTCTTATGTACATCATGGTCTGTACCAAACCTGATATTGCACATGTAGTGGGAGATATCAAGTGGATTTTTCATTATTTAAATGGAAGTATATATGTAGCATTATGTTTTAGGAAGAGTAGTATAAACTTACAAGGTTTTGTTGATGAAGATCTTGGTAGAGACATTGATAATAGAAAGTGCACAACAGGTTATGTTTACACTTTGGTTAATATTATTATAAGTTAGGTATCTTAATTACAAAAGATTACAACTTTATTAATTACTGAAGCTAAATATGTCACAAATACTAAAGCTAATAAGGAATTGATCTCGTTAAAGAACTTTCTAGAAGAATTGGGTAAGTCATAAGAAAGTGGTATTCTTTTCTATAATAGTTAAAATGCAATTCATCTTGCTAAAAATCTCATATTCCATATAAGAACAAAGCATATTCAATTGAAGTATCACTTTATACATAATTATTGGATGATAGGATGTTAACTTTAAAAAAGATATGTGGTATAAAAAAATTTATTGATATGTTAAATAAGTTAGTAATTACAAAGAACTTAAGGTTGTATACAGCCTTAATTGGCCTTCATTGTTAATTTTTGAAGATGTGTCACACTAAAGTTATAGATTACAAAATGAGTTTAATTACATTGTGATAATTACTAATTTGATAATCAATCTCCAAGTGGAAGAGTGTTGTAAAAGTTAAGTTTGATTAATTTTATATGAGGGTAAACATATAATTTCTCTTTATATACAAGTTGTCTTATATCCTTGTATAAAAGCACATGTTTATTCTATAATTTTAGAACTTCTGAAATAATGAAACTTTAGTGCAGTTACGGACATAGGAATATTCAAGTTTCAAATTAAGTAAATTTTTTATGTTCTTTAGGGTTTTATTCTTTTTTGAATACTTCATTTCCTAATAGGTTTAGCAAAAACCTTAACAAGAATTTCACCCAAGCTTTTAGCAACACATAAGTGTGCAAAATAACCATTAAGTCATTAACTTGTTAAAGGAGTTTAAAGTTCTTATAGACAAACATCTTATTAAACCAAGAAACTAAACTAAAGTATAACCTTATTACTATTATTGTCTATCCTTGCATAACACCTAAAACCAAATTGCAATTAATAAATGTTATAAGAGCTCATATCCAACCCAAAAGCTTAATTAACTAGAGTTTGTTAACCTACTAGTTCCTAGAGTGATGTATGCTAAGCCAGTGATTGTGCCTTAAACAATGCCAATCACAAAAACATCATTGAAAAATATAATGTTAAGTGCAAGCTGAGTAAGCAAACTAATAGTTGTGCATATTTAATTTGGAAACAATCCTACCAAAATTCATTTTTGTCATTTTAGTGTGCATATTTATGTTATTTCATTAAAGGTAAAGATATGAAAAATTTAACCTACCCATTAAATAAATTCTAAAGTACCTAAAATAAGCTTTTGTTCTTAGAATAACAAAGCATAACTTATGACTTTTCTCCCTTTTGTTATTTATGAAGTTAAGTCATGATAAAGGTGTGTGCTTATGTGTCTTTAAATCATTCTTACCTAATATCTAATTCAATAAATTATGACTACTATTTGTCTTTTTTTCTTGCATCTAACATGTGGCAAATTAATCATATCAATAAAGCTCTTCAAAATGAGATTTACAAGTTATATATATACATGTGTGTAAGTAGATTTAATGTTAAATTTTGGTGGTCTAACACACACATTATAGTATTTTGTCATTTGTGCTAGGATATTACACAAGTGAAAGATACAATTTCCAATAAGATAAAACAAGTCTTACTTACGATAAGTCATTTCTTTTCCATATTCCTAATTAAAGTCTTGAACTTTGGTGTAAGATTTGCTCAACTGTCACCATGACCTCGATGGTATAGGCTCTATAAGCAATTTGATCACCAATTTCCATATCTTCTTTAAACATCCTTAATGGCACTGATTGTTTAATTATAAAACATATTATGCTTGTACTCACAATATTAAGAGTAACAATATACAAAATTCCCTATAATTGAATTTTGACTTGCTAAAATCATACATCAACCTTTCCTTGTGCTAAACCATAAACCAAGCCAACATAGCTCCATATGAACCAAAGAACAAATAATTTAATCTTGGTTTAGTAAAAATCTCTATGAGAATTTCACCTAAACTTCCAAGAACACATAAATGTGCAAAACAACCATTATGTTTTTGACTTATTAAAGGAGTTTAGAATTTTTGCGGACAAACATCATAGTGAACCAAGGAATTAAGCCAAAACACAACTCCATTACTATTGTTGCCCATTCTCGCATAACACTTGAAACCAAATTGTAATTCATAAATGTTATGAAAGCTCACATCCAACCTAAAAGCTTAATTAACTAAATTTTTTCAACCTACCAACTGTTAGTGATGCATACTAAGCACCAATCATAAAAGCTTCATTAAAAAATATAATGTTGATGCTAAAATTTTTCAATTAATAATGTTAGAATATTTCTAAACAATATTCTTGTTAAGGATTTAATCATAATATGTTCTAATTAATGACAAACAATTTTATACATTATTATGTTATTAAAGACTACGATCCTAAGCTTTATTCAAACATTTGTGGACGTGTCAAATTTAAGTTATGTAATTATGTCTGTGTGTGTGTGTGGAAAACTCTTCTTAACACATATAAAAACTTTATCTAGAATTGTATGATTACAATAAAGGTTAAACCTATAAATTAATTATTAAATTAAGACAAACTCTTTAGATGCATTAACAGTTTTAGTTTTTATAAATTTAAATATATTATTTATAATATTATTTGCATTAATATACTCAATTTCAAGATCTAAAAGTTTAACATTTATGATAATAAATATAGTAAGAAATCTAATAAATGCTGTCAGATTATATGATTTTGAAATCTAAATATTTTTTATGTATGAATAAAGACACACATGCCTAAGTTATAATTGTTATTAAAAAAAATTTGTCTATCATTAGTCATACAAAGGAATTATTTTAATTTCTTTATTAAGAATCGACAACCATAATAGTAAAGAATTTTATCCTTATCTAGAGTGGCATCTTTAAAAATTGAATAAACAATGAAGCTTATACTTGATTATCCGCAACCGAGGATTTATAATAATAATAATAATAAACTTTATGCTTGTTTTGATTTTGCCATTAAAGTATAATCATGAGTAAGGAATTATATAATTCCATAATGAGACAATGACACTTAATAGATGTGGCCTAATAATTGTTATGGTTATTTAATTGTTCATTCTTGTAAGTCGAAAAGAACCTTAGGTCCTTAGCAATATAGCAGTACTATAAAAGTTTTATAAAAACTTCACGAGAGCCTTGAATTAAACTTGTGTGGCTTAATAAAACTTATGTAATGTGTGTTGTTATGTCTAAAGAATTATCAATTATTTAATTAATGTGAAGGTTGGTCTTATTTATGATTGTCTAAAAGCATGGATGTTTGGACTTATATAATGTTTTAATTATTAAAAATAAAAAAAGAAGGATTATGTTTAATGCTTAACTTAACTTGTAATCACAAAGGGTCTTGTTTCAACATATAATAAAAGGTTTTTGTGGTTTATGTCTAAGGAATTGTAATTCCTTATTGCATTATTTAAAGTTTAGTTATAAGTTTAGATCAAGTTTATACAAGTCTTGTACATTAAGAAAACCTAAAGATTGCATGCATATAATGACTTATGAACCTAAATATTATGGTGTTTGTTGATAATGAATTATTTTAATATGCATGCATTATAACTTTAGTTTGCTAGTTACCAAACTGACTAAACTAGTATATTTGACATCATATATATATTATGATTACAGTTTAATTATCACTAAAATGACCAAACTAGAATGTTTGAAATGACATGTTTGTCTTATATTATAGTTTGCTAGCCCCCAAAGTTGTCAATTCACTATGTTAACGACATGTATAAATAGTTATTTATTCATAATTTTAATAAAATACCTATGAATGAAAATTGATTAGATAAAATAGTGTTATTAATCATTGAAACTTTAGGATTTAATCAAAGGTAAGTCATTATTTCATGATTAGTAACATAATTGAAGTATATTAATATTTTTAGTTAAATATATTTGTTTATTTAAAGATATCAAATATATTTAGTTGAAAATATTTGATTCACTGATCAAAGTTAATTTGTGATATTACTTATGATATTGTATTGTAAGATTTCTCAAATGAGAACTAAATTATATTTTGATTTTTTTTATTTGATTTATAATTAATTATGAACATTTACAATTGTACAATTGTAAAATGATATGATTTTATTCTATTATTTTATTTAATAGATTAAAATTTTTAAAATGATATGAATAAGTAAATTTTCACATAAGTGTTATGAATTTTGACTTTTACTATTAATGAATAAGCTCATTATTGTTATACATTTAAGCAATGAGGAATAACAATTGCATCATAAGTATAAGAACAAAATAATAGGTTAACTCTTATATTTGTAAAAATGATTGCTCACAATAATATTTAAAAAAACTATTTTAGAAACAAAAGTACAAAAAAAAATATTTTCAATTTAATAAAAAACAGTTCTGTTTTACAAACAACTCACTCATTGGTGCTTTTATAATATAACTGCAACCATGAGATTAATTAGGTCATAAATTATGCAAAAACATATTATTAAAATAACTAATTTTGTAGTAAGACTAAAGACCTTATGATTACTGTTATATAACCTTTTTTTTTTTGCGTAGTTCATTTTGGACTTAAAACCTCTTGAGTATGAGTCATTTTAGATTCATTACAATATTATAAAGGAAAAATAGAATGTTAAGAAATTGACTAATATGCTCATTCAAAAGGAAACAAGATAGAAAAATTAAACAAGTCACTTTATTAATCTCATGGGCAATAAAGTTTAGGAAGGAATAAAAGTGAAAGTCAACTAATTTTTTTTTTAAAAAATCTACTTAGGCTTAAAAAAAGGAACGAAAAGACAATTATTGTCACTTCTGTTAAAAAAGGTTGGACATTATCATAAAGATTGTCTAAAACATAAATTTTGGTTCAAAAAAGAAATAAAAAAGTAAATTGAATACCTTAGTATGTTTTGAATAAAATTTAATTGATATTTTTCATAATATTTGGAGGCTTCATTACGATATGATTATTTTAGTTTATATAAAAATACAGTCATTGTTGTATTCTTATTGATAATTCATATAGACTAAAACTTGATAATATTTTTTTAGAATTCTTATTTAATATGTATCATAATATTAGAATCAAGTTTAACATAATAAATAAAAATTTTACTTACTTATAGCATAAATGAAAGATTGATGAGATTAGTCAATAATAAAATTCTTTTGATTTTATATTTTGTCAATCTTATACCATGTATGAATTGTATTAAATATAAGCAAACCAAATAAAGCATGAAAAATTTCACAAAAAGCAACCAGCTTCTTTAAATTATACACACTAATATTTCTAGACCTTCCAACATTCTAACTTTTAGTGAAGAATTATATTTCATCACCTTTATACATTTTTTACATTATATTTACATTTATTTACTTCATAAAAATCTCAATTATTAGATACCCTTGAGGTACATATAAAATAAGTAAGAAATAACTAAATAGAAAAGTAAAAATTGTAAGATTTGATAAAGGTGATAAATATTATATAAAATATAATGAATTAGGGCAATATCCAAATCTATTTGCAAAATTCCTTTAAAGTCATGACATAATACATGATAAACTATGTCAAGTATACCTTAGTAAAAGGTGTAATATAAAGGTATAATCAAACATTAATAGATATAGCTAAAAACATGATATGTAACTCATCATTTCCAAAATCTTCATGGATGTATGTATTCAAAATTGTAAACTATTTGTTAAATAAGATTTCTAATAAGGTAGATTAAAATACTCCAAAGGAAACCTAATTTAAATTACTTGAATATCTAAGGTTGCTTAACTAAAAAGAAATTAAACTATCAAATAATTAATAGTTATTTTATTGGTTATCTAAAGAAATCTTAAACATATATCGTAGTTTAAAAATTGTTGAAACTGGTAATGTAAGATTCATTTAGAATGGTGAAACTAAGGCTTATTTGATTATAATGTCAAATTTTTATTGTTGTTTGTTGTTCTTATTTTATTATTCACTATCAATTTGGTGCCTTTATTGTTTCTTTTCGTTTTTTTGTTTTTATCACTGACAACTATTTTATCATTTTTCACAAGAAAAATATAAAATTTATTAATAATAAATTGCACATGTCACATTATATATCAAATGAAATGAAAGCAAGAAAATTATATATCAATAAAAAAATTTTATAACTTTTACAAGTCACAGTAGTAACAACTTCAACACAAATATTAGTATTAATATTATATTGTTGCCTTAAGGCTTATGCAATTTGATCATGAACTTGACTCATCTAAAGTAATTAATACTAAATAATATTAATTGATTTAAAAGCCTTTGAAGTATTGTTTCCATCATTTTCTTTAACATCAACATTCTCATCAATGTATTATAATATACTTTTTTCCTTACATTTTGATAAAATTATTGAAGCACATAACAAATAATAACAATATATTTATACTTCTTAAACTCATATGATGTCATATGGAAAAGAATTAGAAACCTTACTTTTCATACCCTGAAGCATCTTTTAATTACATTAAGTAATAAAGAATGCATGTAATTGAACAATTCCTCTTGGCCTTGAGGTCTTCATCCATGTTTATAGTCACACAAGTGATAATGCTCCCCACAATAAGCGGTGAGAAACCTAAACATGTTACTAAATCTAAAATCAGCTAAATAGTACTTTCTCCTTAGAGGTATAAGAAAATGATATTCTGGTTAAGACAGTTATTCCACAAGCACCCTAACATCATTGGTTATTCCTTTCTATCATAACGAATGCAAATCTCATATCAAAAGCACATATAAACAATATGTATTAAAAGGTTGCAATCTTTTTTTTTTCCATAGAATAAGACTTGTTCATCTACTGAAATACGTATAGAAATATGATTACTGTTAATTGCTCCAACACAATCTTATTTTAAAGATAAAAAGGAAAAAAATATTATTATTAGTACACTTTAGTTTTAAAAAATAAATTTGAAGATTTTACCTTTAAGAAAAAGGAAATATTTTGATTTATTTCTAATCCTTAATCATTAAGATTTAAAGGAGTAATTAAAACTTTGACAAGCATACAAAATGCTTTTAGAACTTTTTTAAAGTTCCAAGAAATAATGCCAATAGAATGTTAAAACCAATTACCAATAACATGTTATTACTCAATATAACCAATAATAATAACAAATATTGTTAACTACTTTTGCACAGAAAGGAACATATAATCAAAAAATAATTTTCTTCCTACATTTCTTCACATAAGTTCATAAATATTTCTCTGATAATTTTAAATAAATCATTACACGTATTTAGATAACCATTCAAGCTTTCAACCACCTATTTATGGCCAATCAATTTTAAAATGCTTTATAGTCATGGTTTGTTATGAGATTGTGAGTCATCTTCTTCATATGTATTATATATGGTCATAATGTTCAAAACATCATCATTTTAATTTGACATTAAATCTTCTATATTATGTTCTTCTACACTCATCTTAATATCTCTTGACATAACATCAATTAACATATTAAAATACACATTAAATTTTTGTTTCATATAACGCTAAAACATTAAACTCAAAAGTAATAATAGATAAAATATAAAATAATTCCATAAATAAGCTTAATAACAACATCAAACACGCAGGTAAGTTCAAGGCTTAACATTTAAAATTAAAAACAATTTGACAATATACACATTGATCTAGCTAAAGATTTACATTTACTTTGTGATATTCAAAACATAATCTTTTTTTCTTGCATTTGCCATTTTCAAGAACATGAATCTATATCCCTCTCTTTCATCGAATAATTTAACTATCGTCATATATGATGCTTCATCTATCCTTTTTAACTCATTAAGTGCTTCAATGTATGCTTTAAAAGAGATTTTGACTTAATTTGAAAGCATATTCATATTTTCACTAACAAAAACATACGAAGTTGAACTCATTTTTTCTCCAGCATCTTTAACTTTTCTTTGAATTTTCCCCAATTAAAGGCAAAGTATTTGCTACTACGCTATAAATTAATTATTATTTTTTCTTTTAGTTAAGTTAGTCTTAAATTATTTGCAATTTTGGGTTTTTTATCTTAATGGCCACCATAAAAAACATTGACAACATCTTTAAACTCTTTATTTTTATCATTATTGTCTTCATCTTCACTTATAGAAGGACTTTGAATTAAAGTATGGGCATGCACCCCATTGATAAATGTATCTCCAAAAATCATACATAAGTTTTGATAATTTTAACAACCTTTTTTTCATGATCACTTCACATTTTTTATAACCTATTAAAAAAGAATTTCATAATTAAATATAAACGATAAGACAAATTAAAATATGATATAAAATATATATTTTACCAAAAATGTTTCTTACCTCGAACAACTTTTGTCATTGTTCATCAAAAGTCAAAATTGTATTTGTCATAAAAGAATAGCTAACTCCTTTGACTTATGTTTTTATAAAGTTCTTCTAACAATTTTTGAATCCATTGACTTTATTTTTGTTATGGACTCAATTATAATATGGCTTAATTAATAATCAACAATTTTGTACATTATTACCCTATTAAGGATTATAATTTCAAGGTTATTCAAATATTAATGGACATGCCAAATTTAATCCATGCAATTTTTTTTTTGGTGTGTGTGTATAATTGATTCTCCCTCTTTTTAACACATATGAAAACCTTATTTAGAAGCATGTGATTATAGTAAAGATCTAAAAAAGAAATCAGTAATCAAGTTCAAGCAAGTTCTTTAAAGGTTTTGATTTTGTGAAACTAATATTATTTACAATATTATTTGCATGAATATATTCATTTTTAAAATCCAAAAAATTAATATTTATGATAATAAATTCATTAAGAAATGTAACAATTAAGTGCAATCCAAATAAGCAAACTAATAGTTATGTATATGTGAACATTAAGGATTACTAAGGAAGAATATATTCTTACAACATAAATTTCTCCTCTATTTCTAAAGTAAACTTGCCTTGAATTACATGATTAAAAGGTTGTTGTTTAAAGGAAATCCATGTCTATCCTTACAACATATGTGAGTGTTAAGGATTGGATTATTACAACATATGCATATCCTTAAAAGACATCGATGCTTCCACCATTAAATCATGCCCAGCCCATCCAAAGCAAACTTTCCTTAAATAACATGATGGGAAGATCATTATTTGGAGGAAATCCATTTATGTCCTTTATTGGACAAGGACCAACCTATAGCTAGCCATTTAATTAAATTATGAAATGGAAAAGGACATAAGTTAGCTAGTCAAATATATACATTTCATTCTAGAATGAAATATCCCATGCAAAGGTTTCATTTTAGCTTTATATGTCAATTTATTAAAGGCAAATTATGCTTTGTACAAGAACATAAATAGGGTTAACATGACCCATATTGTATTATTATGATTGTAAGATACACAATTGTAGTTTTCATCAATAATAATAATCAAATATCAAACAACAAAAAATATGCAATAGTTATAATAATGTAATGTATAAGTCGACATTTAAGACACTTTAAATTGATAACATTTATATAATTTTACAATTTCTACAATGTCAAATTTGTTTAAGAAAAAATTCATACAAGAAAATTTGTTTTATGTTAAAATACTAATAGTCTTCACTAAAATAACTAATGTCTATGTTAAATTCCTTTGGATGAAATTAAGTAACATGTTTTAAAAAACAAATATTTTTAAAATCTCAATTAGATACGAAAATTATATCCCTATAGGTATAAGATTTAATGAAGAGATATAATAATTATAAGTTATTCTCTTTTAAAGAATCATCATAAGAATATTATTTCTTAAAACAAAAAGTTCATATAAATCTTCAAAATTAAATAGAGAAACGATGTTAATTTTTTTCCAAATATTTTTCAATGTCACATAATTATGTTTTAAAGTAACAAGTGTCAGTTTCTAAACTAACCTGAGAGAGGAGTAAATTAAATCTAAATAATTTGATCTCTCAACCCTTACTTAATCTTAATTTCAAATAAAAATAACATAACAAACAGGAACAGATACAAAACAAGCAAATATAATGGTAAAAATTAAAGAGAGATAAGGAGAGAGAGAGAGCATAATGATTTATAATGATTTGACTTAACTTAAAAGCTTACATCTATCCCTTAAAGTTTATTCCTTAAGAGTTTAATTCATTAATCACTTTCTTCTTTTATAGGGTGAAAACAACCTTATACACTTGATAACATCTATATAATTTTACAATTTCTACAATGTCAAATTTTTTTAAGAAAAAATTCGTACAAGAAAATTTGTTTTATGTTAAAATACTAACAGTTTTCACTAAGATAACTAATACCCGTGTTAAAATCCTTTAGATGAAATTAAGTAGCATGTTTTGAAAAATAAATATTTTTAGGATCTCAATTAGACACGAAAGTTCTATCCTTATAAGTATAAGATTTCATGAAGAGATATAATAATTACAAGTTATTCTTTTTTAAAGAATCATCACAAGAATATTATTTCTTAAAACAACAAGTTCATATAAATCTTTAAAATTAAATGGAAAAATGATGTTAATTTTTTGCCAAATATTTTCAATGCCACATACTTAATTATATTTTGGAAGTAATAAGTGTCAGTTCCTAAAGTAACCTAAGAGAGGGGTGAATTAAATCTAATTAGTTTGATCTCTCAACCCTTGCTTAATCTTAACTTCAAATAAAAATAACATAATAAATGAGAACAAATACAAAACAAGCAAATATAATAGTGAAAATTGAAGAGAGATAAGGAAAGAGAGAGATCACAATGATTTATAATGATTCGACTTAACTTGAAAGCTTGCATATATCCCTTCAAGTTTTTTCCTCAAGAGTTCAATTCATTAATCACTTTCTTCTTTTATAGGGTGAAAACAAGCCTTTGTGAATTCCCTATTAAGCAAAGCTTTTAGTGCTTGATTTAACCCATATAAAGGTTTTAAAAACTTATAAACATGGTTCAAGAACTCATTGCTTTTAAAGCCAAAAGGTTAGGCTACATATATATATATATATATATATATATATATATATATTCTAATGGTCTTTAACCCAGTAAATAGGGCAAAGATCTTATTATAATTTATGCTCTTTTCTTGATTGTAGCCTCTAGGCACCAAACCTTGCCTTATTTCTGACAATTTCACCATTTTCATCAACCTTATTTCTAAAGACCTACTTTATTTCAATAATTAGATGATTGTTTGGTCTTAGTACTAAAGTTTAGACCTTATTTTTCTTAAACTAATTGATTTCATCCTTTATTTCATGCATCTAAAATTAGTTAACTAATACATGATTTATATGCTTTAGTTCTATTTATGAAACAAATGTAATTGTGCCAATTTACATAGATGTATACCTATTTCTCAAAAGGTTAGAAAGGTTAACAATAATCTAATCCTAAAACATATTTTTAACATGCTTCCACTGATTAAGAAACATTATCAAGGTTGACATCCCTTGGTAGGTTAAACTCATTCACTTTAAAATATTTATTTAGCTTCTTTTGAATATTACTAAAATGTTTTTATTGCTTTAATGATTCACTTGTCTTATTTAAATGTATATCCATACCTACAATATCATCTAACTTTTCTCTTCTAGGAAAGAAAGAGTTAGTTTCATAAAATGCAACATAAATGGACTCTTTTATAACAAGAAATTTCTTTTTGAACACTTTATATGTCTTGCTACTAGAACAATATCACAAAAAAAAATACTTTCAATATCCTTAAAATCACACATACCTAGGTTATTTTTTGTATTTAGAATACAACACTTATAACCAAAAACTCTTAAAAAGTTTATTTTATGTTTCCTTCCATTCCATAACTTATAAGGAATCATTATAAGAGTTGGATAAATGAAGACTTTATTAAACACATAACAAGTAGTATGGATAACTTCAACCCAAATATATTAAGGAAGACTAAACCCATTTAATAAGATTCTAGTAATCTCTTGCAAGTTTATATTATTCCTTTAAACTTATCTATTTGTTGTGGAGTTCTTAGAACTAAAAGGTAGTAAGAACTATCTTGAGAATTACAAAATTCTCAAAGCTCTTATTTTCAAACTCACCATCACAATTACATTTAAATGAAATGATATGGTACCCCTCTTTATTTTGGATTTGCTTGTAAAATCTATCAAAGGACTTCAAGCACTAAATCTTATAAGGAATATAACTCATACAAATCTATTATAATCATTTACAATGACATGTGCATATGACTTACAACCTAAAAATGAAATCCTAGTAAGACCAAACAAATTCATATACAACTTCAAGGGTCTAACACTAAATATTACCTTCTTTCTTTTACAAGAGCTCTTATTTTGTTTACTTATTTAACATGTGTTGCACATTTAATCCTTCTGAAATTTGATCTTTGGACGTTCTTCTACAAGGTTATGTTAGTTGAGCTATAATAGTCACTTCATGTTTATATGACTTAATCTTTTGTGTCACACCTATGATTCTTTATTAAAAGAGGCAAAACACTTAGTGTTTTAGTTAGCCAAAGTGTGTAAATCAATAATATACACATTATTTGATCGTTTAGCAACAAATAAGAGATCATTTATTTTGGAATTAACAATATAGCAAGCATTTTGTTCAAATGATATCATTAAGAAAAGCAATTATTTAAGTATCTTAACAAGTGAAGTATTGTCTATCATTAAGAACTTTCTCTTAACTATCTTATCAGTATCAATTATCTTACCTTTAGTATTGTCAATGAACTTTACCTTTTCACCATCTATGGTCTCAAGGGAAATAAAGTTGTTGGGATTCTTGTCATGTGTCTAGAGCAATCACTATTTATATATAATTCATTTTTCTTCATGCTTTTTATTAGGCATACTAGTATAAGAATGATACAAATTTATGTACTCAAAATTTCTTAGGTTCTTAAGTATTAGTCTCGGTGCCTCTCCTACCTATAGCAAAATATATCATATTATCTAAACTTCAATTCAAATTGCACAAATATTACGTATAACTATATTTATTACAAAAATAACATCTAACATGATTTCTAGCATGGTATCTATCATGTGAATTATCATGATATCCATCATAAGAATTAGCATTTTTGCATAATGCTTTAGGTTTTAGGTTTTATATGTACATATAAACATATATATGAGATACTTTTATGTCATGATATGATGTAAAAGCATTCTTATGCAATGCATTTTTAGATGATTGTGCACATGTGTATCCATAAGTTGTCATGCTTGTAGCAACTTTGGATTAGCATGCTTAAGAAACATATCCTAAACTACTCTTTTCACCTTGAGGCATTTATAAGCCAAGTAACACATTAAGCTTGTCTTTTCCTTTCATAAACTTAAAAAGCAATTCCTAAAGTTTTGATACTTCCTTTTCAAGAAGGATATTTTCATCTAAAAGTTTTACTATCCTTTCCTCATTTTGACCAAGTTACATGTCACTACTCTTTTTAGTAACTTGACCTCTTCCTTTAAAAAAATATTATATGCTTTAAGGAAACATTCTCCAATGAAGATTTTTTGTTCTTAATAGTCATACCTTTAAGATTCTTATCAATGTAATCTAAATTTTAGCAAAACTTATCAATCAAAGACTCATCATTATTAAAAGTATCATAATCTAAAGTTATCTCATCCTTTGTAGTCATGAATGTCAAGTTAACTCCAACATCATCATAATTATCTTCTAAGTCACTTAGGTCATCTTAAATAGCTTTTTAGACCTTCTTTATTAGCTTTTATCCTTTTTGTTGTTGGGACAATTAAAAGTAATATGAGTATGTTTGTTACAATTGTAACAAATGATATCATCCTTCTCATGATTGCTTTTAAAAGGTCTATTGTCATTTTACCTCTTTTTTCTTTAAAGTTGTGTGACTCTTTTGGTCAACATAACAAGCTCCTTTTTATCTTCTTTGGTGTATTGATCACTCTCCTTATCATCATCACTTTGTTTAGGCAAGGAAACTCTACAAGAAACTCTTTTTTTCTTCTCAACAACCTTCTTAGTGAAGGTTATCTTATGAGTTAGCAAAACCAAATCCACTCATCCAAGTTTAAAGTGTTTAGGTCCTTAAATTCAATAATCATAATTGCCTTGAGATTCTGAGACTTAAGAAGTGATCTTAATAGTTTCTTTACAAGATCACTTGTCTCAATATCTTTTCTAAGTTTCTCAAGTGAATTGATGATGCTAGTGAATTTCATAAACATTTTTTAAATTTCCTCATTAATTTTTATCTTAAAGAGCTTATACACTCTCTTATTAGTAGATTAATCTTGGTATCCTTCACTTATGTTGTACCTTTATGAATGACTCTAAACTTATCCTAATCTCTTTTATAATCTTATATGAAGATACCTTATTACATTCATCAACACTAAAAATACAATGAAGTATGTAAGTACATTTAGAGTTGAAGGTTTTGTATATCTTCTCCTTAGTGGTAAACTCATGCTTTTTCCTATTAGTACTCATTTCTAAGGCTTTCTTAGGACTAGTCTCAACTATTTCCTAAAGGTCTTAATCATGAAATTGGATATACATAGTTAATTTTTCTTTTTAATTGTTGTAGTTACTACCATCACTAAGGATGTTGCAACTTTCAACATAACACATGGGTACTAAGGTTGTTATGAATATACTCTAAGGGTTGGGCCTAGCAAAATAAAGACTAAACTCTTATATCACTTATTGGTCGCTATAACAACCTTAAAGAATGGTGAATTAGGTCTATTCGGCTTGGTCACTCAACTCTTATTTAATTCTAACTGAAAGAAAGATAAAAAAATAAATAATGACAAATATAAAGAAAGAAAATACAAACAATGAAAATTAAAAAAAGATAAGAAAAGAGAAAATGCACATCAATTTATAGTGGTTTGACTTAAACTAAGAGTCTACATTTCTCCTTAAGGTTCCTCCTTTAAGAATTCAATTCTTTAACCACTTTCTTCTTTTATAGGGTAAAGACAACCCTTACACAAGGTCCTTTGATCTTTAATCATACAAAACTTCAATGAATTTTTCACACGAAAACACTAGTTTTTCAACATTTAGAGACTCATACTTCAACTCATATTACTAAAATACTCTTACTTTTTTTACAATCTCAATTTTTTTCATTTTAAAGCATTAACTTTTGATTATCTCTTTCTCTTATTTT
Source organism: Kandelia obovata (assembly GCA_021464305.1). Lineage (NCBI taxonomy): Eukaryota > Viridiplantae > Streptophyta > Magnoliopsida > Malpighiales > Rhizophoraceae > Kandelia > Kandelia obovata. Next base: position 2,974,387 of record CM038485.1, on the reverse strand, counting down.
TTTTCCTTTTCGATCTTTTATTTTGCACAATAAAATTATTCAACATGTTTAAGATAGCTAACGAAAAAGTTCTAAACTTTCTTATAGACTCTAAACAATTAGTAGTCATTGTGATTTGATCTTTTTTTCATAAAAGAAATCAATCACAATCTTAAAAAAAAAAATCTTTTATTCTACAACACCAATTGACTACAACACTTAGACTAGTTAATTGGATCGAAACTTTTTGACTTTATTCACTTCTATTCTTTAGTCTCATCAATTGACAAACCTTAATTCTCTATAACTCTTGGCTTTTCACAATTAAAAACTCTTTATGGTGTTTCGTCAATTGTAGTGTTAGTCCAGTTGACCCATCCAAATTTTTTATTTCTTTTCTACTTCCTTTTGTTTTCCTTATAGGTCAATGATATCGATTAACAAATCTAAAAAATCTATCAACTTTGAATTATCTTAATTATATCCATCTTTTCATAAGATCTCATTTAATACTTCTTTAAAATAAGACATTTAATATAATACAAGACCTTTACCATCAATTAGTATGTTTTAAATTTAAAAATTTAAACCAATAAAGCATGGATCAAAATAGAGAATAATAACTTATCATGTTATCAATCAAACAATCAAGATATAAAAAGATAATTCAAAAAAATTAACATTTATCAAACATAAAAGACTTTAAAATATAAGAATATCATGTGTAATCTTAATCTCACCAACAAGCAAAAGGTGGGGTAAAACAATTTACCTCGTATGTTGTTGTGAAACCAACAACTCTAAAAGGCAACTAGATAACAAAGCCACTTGAATACTCTATTAGGCCTTTCTCGAATACTAAGCCTTAGGGGCACCACCATATAATAAACTCCATTAAAGTATATTATAAGGTAAGCCATAATGGAATAAACATCATCCATGCATAAAAGTTCATTTGTCTTAACAAGGAACCAACAATAACAATTAAAGTAGTTGCCTAAAAAATGAATTCAAAATAAACCATTATTTCATTAGGTAACTTGCTAAAAAATGCTTAAAATGAAAGAAAGTTTTGGTCTGAAGGAATATTGGTCTTTCCTTAGAAAGTTAAAAGCTCATTTCCAAAGGACATTTTGTAACCCTAAAAGACCCAACAAAAAATGACACAAGCAAATTGCATAGAGTGCCAAAAGTGTTGTGCTATATTTTTTTAATAAAACTATTATCATCAACATTAACATTCAAATCATGAAATTGAATATAATCATGAGTTATGCAAAAGTTGAAATCATTGATGCGTCTAAAGAGTTCACCTTAACCTAATAACTAATTTTTCTCTTGAACTTCACTTTAACCACGTACCTCTAAATGAAGTTTTTTTGTGTGTTAGGAAAAAAGAGGACCAATTATCGATATGTATACACCCACTCACCTACACACAAAAAAAAAATTCATTACATAAATCAGACATGTCCCTCAATACTTGAATCAAACTCAATATTATAGTCCTTAATAATGTAATAATGTGTTGAATTATTCCTCACTACTCAGGTCACATTATGATTGACTCCTTAATAAAAATATTATTCAAGAATATTCTAACATGACAAGTTAGGAATATCTAATATTCTTCTACTAGGTCAAATTATAATTTTATTATATTAATCATTATGCACAAATGACAATAATAATCTCTTATAATTTCATCATAATGTCATAATATGATAAATTGTCCAATGTAGGTTATGGCAATTATGCCCTATTTATTCCAAACATTTCTTTCCCTATATTATGACATTTATAATCTATCATTTAAGGCTCTTATTGCATTTGCTCTCACTTGGAAATTAATGCATTAATCTTATTTTCCAATTCTTGAAAATTATAAATTCTTGTTGACCCCAACTTTACATCCAGTGGATGAAGTTATATAAATTACACAGATTCTTAAAGTTCTTATACACGTGGCAAGTTTCACAATTCAAACTTTTACAAAAACATTTTACCTTATCAAACATGTAAATTTTCACATAATACAAGATTACACCCCCAAAATGCATTTGGGCATCCTCACTTTCCTAATTATTAGTGATCAAAGGATTCTACTAATGGAACCAAGTGTGGGGCTATGTGCACATAACAAAAATAACTTTTTTCGATAAAATGACAATTTCTGCAATTAAAATCTATGATCACCAATTACAATGGAGTAATCTTCTTTGTTATACTAAATCATTCTTTTTGCATGCACTGAACAACCAAAGTAACTTTAGTACCACTTATAAATACACATTGAAGCAACCTACAATATTACAAAGTTACCAACCAAATAAATAAAAAAATTTATTTCCAAATTTGATTTCACGATGAAGCCATACTAGAGCAAAAGGCCTCCTCAAGGAAAACTTTAACCAATATGTATAAACCTAAAGGGATTTTTTTACTAGTAGGACAAACGTTTTTGAAAGGTGTAAGGAAGTTAAGGTCATTGTTTATTCCATTGGAAATGCATTTTCTAATACAACACCTCATTTGTGATTCATATCACAATCAAAAAATAGGTAGAAGTAATAGCGAAGTAACAACAAACCAGTATGAAATACACAAGAATAAATGACAATGTTTTGAAATTTTTTTTTGGTCTACATACATTGATGCATATTTCAAACAAGGTCAAAGTCATATCATCTATAGCTTTTCATTTTGAAAATTCAAAATTATGGTTCATAAAAATTAAATGTGTAACAAGAATTCTTTAAATATGAAACATGATTGCTTCAAATGTACAAAAAAAACATTATTAAATTTTTTTACAATTGGTTACATATTTAAGGTAGTTTGTTACACATTTAAAAAGGTTGTTTACACATCAAATATTTTTATATAAAAAAACTCAAATTAAAACTAATATATCTTAATACAAATGATGTATATGCATATCTGATTGAGCATTAAACCTCACTTCATCAACCTTTACCTTTTTTTTTTTTCAAAAGAAAAGAACAACATGTGGTACCTTAAAGAAATATGTGGCAATTTGATGGTTTACGGACAATACACAACTCAAAAACAATACATTGGAATCTCTTACAATGAATTAAGTTCAAAGAAATATATGCATTTCTAGTTTAATTAAACAAAAGGTGTACTTTTTTCAAAAATAATAGATTTTTAGAACTTAAAAGAATCGGTCATCTTTTACAGCAATTAGTGGAAAATAATTGTACATCTAAACATTTTTGTGTTGTTAAAGAAGTTTTAAATACATAATTGTAATCTTATAAGAACTCTCATAGAAGTTAACACTAAATTGTTTAAGGAACGTAATAAAATGCATGTTGATAGCACACTTTTCAAGTAGATTATTAGAAGTTTAAGATATTTGATATGTGTGATGTTTGATATATCTTATATAGTTGGTTTAATCGGCAAATTTATAAAGTCTTCCCACTAATCTCACATGCAAGGTACTAAAAGAATTATTTGATATCTAAAAAAGACTTATAATCATGGCCTACATTATGTTTCATATAAAAGCTGTGTTCTTGTAGGTTATTGGTAATTAAGCTATAAATGTAGATAATTGTACAAGTACTTATGAATGATATTTTAACTTTGGAACTACTGCTTGTTCATGATCACTTAAGAAACAATTTATTGTTCCACTTTTAACTTATGAAACAAAATATGTAATTGTAGCTTCAAGTACTTGTCAAGTTATTTGATTGCATAACTTGTAGAATGGGATCTATGTTCACAAAAATATTAATTGATAATGTTTCTATAATTAATTTGACCAAAAATCCAATAACATATGAAAAGAGTAAACATATTGATATTTGTTTTCATTCTTACGAAGTTGCTAACAAATCTAAAGATTAAGTTGTTGACATTCTTATGAAGTTGTGAAAGTATATACTATTTGTGAAACTAAAGCATAGGTTGGGATTAATAGTATCACCAAATCAAAATTAAAGGAAAATATTAATGTTAATTCAAATTATGAGATAATTAGAATTATAATAGAATTTAATTTATATGTCTGTAATTATATAAAAACACATTGTTTTTATTATTATATGTATTTTTGAATTATTATATAACATTTTTATGCAATTAATAAAATACAGAGTGTTCATATATTAAGCCAAACTCAACTAGTCTAACTTTATACTAAAATACTAATTCACTAATAATTTATAACTATGCATACTTAATTATTTTACTTATACTTAAATACTAATTTTTAATTTGTAATGAATTTGGATTAATTTCAACAATAGTCACATAATTATCATTCAAAAGAACCAAACTTTCACTCTTATGTTTGTTAAAGATATCCACTTTCTTTTAGTTTAAAATTGTATAAAAATTTATAATTATGTCATATACTTTTTAATCATTTTCTTTGTTTTTTGAGTTTTCAAATTTTTTCAATCAAATCATTCTATGAACAAAATTTGGTTAAAACATAAAAAATCATATTTTAACTTAATAAAAAAAAACTCAAGCTACTATGTTTCGCTCTCCACTCTAAAGAATTTTCATGTTCTTCATACAATGAAAAAAAAAAACACACCATATATCCACTTTTTTTTACCCTTTTTTTAAAATTAAAATAAAAAATAAAAATGCCACATTAAAGGATAGAACCACCTTAATAATCAAAATCTTAATTTTCATCAAAGAAATTTATATTTTTAATTCCTTACCATCTATTTAGTTTGTATCTCTAAGTTTAAAAACACATAGATCTCTTTTGTTACATCAATATTTCATTAAAATTTGGAAATCTCAGTTTTTATTAAAGAGTTGTTTCCATTGACATATGCATTATGACTTTCCTTCCACAATGACACAAAATCCCCAATTTTTTCAATTTTCTCTCTAGAATAATGTCATAAAATAGAAGTGATTTGCTAGAATTAGAGTCAATTTGCTACAAAAATGAATTGATTTTATCGATATGAAGAATAAAGCCTTTATGGTTTTTAATAAAAAAGAAAAGATATAATAAGAAAAAGATAATGAAAAACTCAATTGTAAAAAATTCTAAAAAAATTAAAATTGAAAACAATGAATATACCAACAAATGTTATACATAATTAGACCACATAATTGTACAAAAGATTAATTATTTAACAACATGAGAGAAAAGGCATTTTGATATATCTTTACATTACAAATTCTTCTTTTTTCTTTATCTCTCTAGCACATATTCTTTGTTAGAAAATAATTACCAAAATAAATTGAGTGAAAAACGTACCTCCAGTCATATTGATTAACAATTTGATAAATATAGACCTGTAGCTCCAAAGATACAAATTTTGTAGTACTAATTAAGCCTTTTAGCCTATAATCTATATTTTTCTAAAGTGTACATTGATAATTCATTGGTTTCTCCTTTTATAAGCTAGGTTAGGCACTACGCAAGTTGTAAATTTTTATCCAACTTCCTTTTATCAAGGTCAGTAGTTATAATTAGTTTAAACTCAAACTAGCAATTATGATAATTAAGTAAATATTATTTTAATTATCACCTTAAGAAATAAATATTTTTATATTTATCTCTAATCATGTAGGTCACCTTAAGGATAATTTCAACATTCTTTCACTTAACTCATATGATTACAAATAGGTGATACTCTTAGAAATGGTCATTATATATACTATTCATGCTAGCTAATCTAAAATTGTATTTTACATAACTAGAAATTTCTATATATGGATCATGACAGTTATACAACACTTTTATAAACATTGTCTTTCATGTATCATAATGATAGTGAATTTCTATTTATACACTTTATCGTGATAAGACTTTATTGAACATAAAAACTACCTTAATTCGTATAAGTTCTAAATAAATCTTACACAAATAATCTTGATATGAACAAAATAAAATTTTCTTTGCGAATGATAAAAATGTCTCCAAAAATGCTAAAATATCAAAGAATATAATCTAAAATAAAACTTAAATAGAGCCAACAAGTCTTATATACTCAACATGATTTTTATATGACTTAGTTAGCAATCCTTTCATCATAGGATCAACAATCATAAGTTCAATATTGATATGCTCTATTACAATTTGATGAAAACTTTCTTAGGTCTCACACTGAAAGGGGAAAAGGGTGAACCAATGTGAGATGCTCGCTTTTTACAAATCTGTCTAGATTAACCTATATGACTTGTTAGAGTCAATGATCATATTTTTATCTTGCTTCTTTATGTGAGAGCAGTTATATGGATATCAATTAAATGTAAGCACCTGTGAACACATAGCAATTTTTGTGTGGTTCACCCACAATGTCTGAGCTATGTCCACGGTGTGATAGGATCACTCCTAAATCACATTATCCACTCTTGTTATCAAGGGATACAATTAATGTCATGGAAGGATCACTCCTCAACCACTTACAAAGATCTCTTGATCACTCTAAGGGTCTATCACTCAATGCGCACAAGTTGCTATTACAGAACGTAAATCTTCTCCTTCCTCTACCGTCGCCTTCTCCTTGTTACAATTGTTTCCTTTTCCTTGCTATAATTGCTTCATTCTCCTTGCTACAATTGCTTCATTCTCCTTGCTACAATTACTAGTCTCTCCTTGGTTTGTCGTTGCACACCTTCTTCCTTGGTGTGGTTGATTAGTTGTCACTGCATAGCTCTCCTTGGTGTGGTTGATTTGTTGTTGTCTCCCTCTTTAGTGGTTGCTGCACCTTCTCCTTTAAGTGGTTGTTGCACCTTCTACTTTGGGTGGTTGCTGCACCCTTTGGTAAGGCTACTGGCTACTACACCTCTTTTGGTGCGGTTGCTCGCTGCTGTAACTCTCCTTCCTTTAATGTAGTTATCTATTGGTGTAACTCTCTTCTTCCTTTGGTATGGCTACCTCTTTTACCGGCTACACCTTTCTTTGGTTTGTTATTCAGCGCACACACCCTCTCTCTTAGGTAGTTGCCTCTTTCGTCGGCTGCACTTCTCCTTGGTTGGTCACTCTCCTTGTCGTTATCTCTTATTTTTCTACAGCTTATGTATCTTTTGAAAGATGCATAAATGTATTTATAAGTCTTGAGTTTTATAGTTGCATAATCATTAACGGTTATCATTGATTCCCAAGGGTTACCTTATAATTAACAATTAGATTTGAGTCATAAAATTTAGGGTCAAGAGTCAATGATCAACATTGACTCCATGACTTCAAAATTAACCTGCTATCAACAGTTTTGACCAATAACCTCTATGCATCTCAACAATATTCATAACATCACATCAACAAAAACAACTATGAGAGATGTTGTTGATAACAAATCCAACATTAGTCATCAAAGATGGACTTAATACAACTTTTTGCTCTTTAAGATGATCTCTAACAACTAAATACATTATATCGATATGTTTGTTTCATCTTCCAATTTTGTTGTTCTTTGAAAAGAACACTATAATTAAATTATCGCAGTATACTTTTAGTGGTTTAAAAATAAAACTCATAATTTGCAGTCTTATGATAAAATTCCTCAACCATAAAGCCTATATTATAGTCTCATGGCACACAATGAATTTTGCTTCCATAGTAGAAAAGGAAATAATAATCTGTTTAATGTTTTTTTATTATACAGCACCTTCAACAAGCATAAAAACATATTCAGTGGTAGATTTTCTATTGTCTACATAACTAACAAAATCAACATTTGAATACTTGATCACCTTCAAACGATCAGTATATCTATATGTGAGCAAGTAGTTATTGGTTCCTTCTACATACCCTATAAACTTTTTGGTAGTTTACCAATATTCTTGCCCAAGATTACTCTCGTACCCCTCATAATATTTTGTTACAAATGCAATGTCAAGTTTAATGTAGACTTGTGCATACATAAGGCTACCAACTACTGATATATATGGTATGCGCTTCATTTCATCTCCCTTCTAGTCATAATAAAGACATTATGAAAAAATGAATTTGTCCTTTTTTACTATAAGTGCTACAGTTGAAGTACACTTTTTCATCCTAAATCTCTCCAAAACTTTTTTTAATGTAGGTCTTTTGACATAATCCTAATATTCGTTAAGATAAAATAATGTATTTGCCCTCATAAACTTAAGGTATGTACATTGATCCATAATATTCTCTGTAAAATTATATAAGACTATGATATTATGAAATTTTATATACTATTGTCAAGAGGCTTGTTTGAGCCCATATATGAATTTTTTAAATTTATATACTAGGCAACTTTCTTTATCAGCATTGAAACTTTCAAGTTGACTCATGTATACCTTTTCCTCAAAATCCTTATTTAAAAAGGTAGTTTTTACATTTATCTAATGCAACTCTAAATCAAAATGAGCTATTGAAGTCATGATAACTCTAAATGAATCCTTCTTTGAAACTGGAGAAAAGGTTTCATGGTAATCAATACCTTCTTTTTGAGTGAAACCTCTAACCACAAGTCTACCCTTGTATTTCTTAATATTACCATAAGAGTTCCTCTTGATTTTATAAACTCATTTGCAACCAATAGCTATAGCTCCTTTTACTAATTCAACAAGGTTTCAACCTTGATTATTTGTCATAGATTTCATTTCTTCCTTCATGGTATTATACCACAATTTAGAATTTTCACTCTTTATAGTTTATGAAAACGTGCAAGGATCATCTTTATATTTAACATCAACCTCTTATAGGCATACAAGATGGTCATAAAAAATTGCTAGTTTCTTTAGTCTTAAGGATCTCCTAAACCCTTCATTTTGTAGATTTCCATCATATGGTTCAAGTACTACAAGCTTTACATTTACTTATACTACATTGGGCACTTGATCTCAATTTTTTTTTCTTCAATATTATCATGTGAATATTCTTGAACAACAATTAAACCTTTAGAGTTTATAAGAACTTCAGTAAAATATTTAGTTTCCTCAAAATGCACATTTTAAGAAAACTCACCCCACTAAAATTAAAATCCTCAAGAAATTTTACATTCTTGACTTTAACAATTCTAAGTATATTTAAAGGAAAATAAAATCTAAATTTTTTAGAGTTCACTGCACAGCTTATGAAAAATCCACTAATTGTCCTAAAATCTAATTTCTTTAATTGAGGATTATAAATCTTCATTTCAGTAAGACAACCTCATACATATTTGTAAACTTGATTTACACATGTTATATGATTTAAATGGTGTTTTAGGAACAACCTTCAATGGAACTCTATTTAAGACATACATTAAAGTTTTTAAGGCTTCACTTCGTAAAACTTAATGAGATATTAGAATTACTAATCATACTTCTTCTTATGTTCATAAGTGTATGGTTTCTTTTTTTACCTACACTATTTTGTTGAAGTCTACTTAGAGTGGTATATTATGTCATACCCTTCTTTTCAAAGAACTTAGCAAATGAACCTTTTAGTTGTCTCATCTCTGTGTACCTCCCATAATACTCTCCACTTTTATCAAATCTTACAATTTTGAACTTTTTATCCTTTTGTTTCTCTACTTCAACCTTATATGTTTTGAAAGTATCAAATTTTTTAACTTTATCAAACAATAAGTAAAGATACATAAATATTTTATAGTCTTCAATGGATGAGATAAAATATCTTTAACCATTAAGATAATAAGTGAAAAATGGTCCACAGATGTTTGTGTGTATAATCTTAAGAATTTATGAACTTCTCTTCGCACTTTTTGTGTTCTTATTAGTTTGTTTACACTTTATGTAATCCACATAAGTACCAAAATTTGTCAAGTTGAGAGTTGTTAAGTCTTCATCATTTACAAGTCTTTTTATTCTCTCTCGAGAGATGTGACTTAATATTTTATGTCATAATTGATAAGATTGTTTATTAATAATACTTGTTTTCATACCAATACTGTCATGCAATGTAGTATCACATTCCTGAGTAGGGTCTAAATCAAATTTGTATAAACCATCAACCATATATCTAGAACCAATTATGGTTTTATTTTGTAAAATATTAAAATTATAATTCTTAAAAATAAATTGACAACTAACATAAGCTAATTTAGAAAAAAAAACTAAATTCCAAAAGAATGATGAAACATAAAAAGTATTTTGTAAGTCTAAAACAAATCCTAATTTTAAAACCAAATGATAAGTCCTCACAACCTCAATATGAGAAAACATCTAATTTTTCAAATAAATACTTTCCTCATTTTCCTTTTACTTCCTTAATTCCAAAAAGCCCTACATAGTATTGGCAATATGGATTGTAGTACTAAAATCAATCAACCATTTATTATTTGAAACATTAACAAAAACAAATTGATGACACACCAAAGACATAAGAATACTTTTCTTTGCCAATCATGCCTTATATTTAATGCAAGTCCTTTTCATGTATCCATATTTTTTACAAAAGAAACATACATGTTTATTACCAATTTTCTTCATTAGCACATTTATATTTTTCTTTCAATATGGAGTACTCTTACCTTATTTGTCATTTGTCTTTTCTTTAGTCACAAGATGAGTATTTTCCATATTTTCATGCTTTATTCTTTCCTCCCACATGATTAGAAGTTCATTAATTGACCATTTTTCCTTATATATGTTATACAATATCTTAGAAGACATATATGCAAGAAGAAGAGAATTTAGGATAAAGTGTACCATAAAGGTCTCAAATATATCAACTTCTAAGGACTTAAGTTAAGCAACAATGTTCATCATTTTCATAATGTGCTCACACACACCTTTAAAACTATCAAAATTCTTTTTTAAAAGTTTCTTTATTAAGGTGTTAGTCAATGTTTTATCTAATTTCACGAATTGTTCCTAAATGACTTTTATAAAATCTTTGGTTTTATCTTTATTAAAAATAGATATATTTATCAAAAATAGAGCCTCTGATACTTATATTGATGTGGAACTTAATAATTATTAAGCATATACGATTATATCACTCATACTTATTATAAGTAACTCTTTGAGTTAACATACCTGATTTCATAGGAATAGATAATTTATCCTTACAAAAAGTCAAACTAACATTTATACAGCTTAGAGTTAAAAGAACTTTTTATTTCCAATCCACAAAATTATCATCAGATAATATTGGAATATAAGTAAGATCATTATAATAAGTAACAAGAATAACTGCATACATTAATGTCATAAGAATAATAAGTCATCATAAATATAAATTCAAACCTTCTTGTGAATATAGTTTACATTAAATATATATATATATATATTGTAATAAGACTAATGAATCGAATATTAAAATATAAAATTTTCATACCTATGGGTATAAGAAAATATAATTTTAATGTATAATTTAATATGTTATTCTAATTAATTCATTAAAAATAAATAATTTATTTTAAAAAAGTAATTGTAGATCTTATGTATCATGTATAGTTTATTAACTATATTTTATATAATTTCTTTACAAATTACTAATATCATACTAATTTAAAATATTATGATTATTTTTAAATTACTTTAATATTATTTATAATAGCATTCATAAGATCACTTATAATTTACACTAACTAAATTTCAAAATAATATATACATATACCTTTTGTACCAAAATTATTCATAAATATTTTTTATATCAAAAATTTTCAAAATATAAAATGAGTGAACAATTATATTAATATTATATAATTTACAACACAACATATTTATTTTGAAAATATTATATAAATAAAATATATGAAAAATATCATATGCAACATGATAGAAAAAGGTTTTAAAAAAATTTAAATTTTAAAAATTTTAAAGTTAATTAAAAGCAATAAACTACAAAAAAGGATTTACAAGACTTTCAATTAAAACCCCTTTTTTTTTATTGCTTTTGACTGATTACTTAGCGATTGTTCTAATAATCATGTGTTCATCGTCTAGGCAAAATAAATTTACTAAAATAATTATTTAATTTCCTTTTTTTCTTCGCCGAAACCCTTTTTCCTTTAAAGAAAGTTTTGATTTATAAAAATAATAATAATAATAATAATTAAACTGGTCCAGAGAGTTTGACGACGAGACCTAGAATTGGTCGAGAGTCCCGTTGTTGCTCTGTCAAGCCAGCGTGCTGGCTCACCCATGGAGCCATCATGAGTTATGTGCCTATGTCCTGGAGCCCAACAGCACAGAAAATTGGCTAAATGGATTGGCCATTGATTCAATAGCATGAGCTGGCCCCATTAACAAGAGCCTGTAACCCAAGCATGATGCAGTATAAAAGCCGAAAGGTTGTAATCTCTAGAGTATAATTTATTAACTTTCCATGGATGTATGTCCTCCAAATTAAAACTAATTATTTAATTCAACAACTAGTTTTCCTATTTGACTTTAGACACAATTAATCAAAATATACATGTACATGATAAAAGCATACAAATATATTTATATAAAAAGAAAGACTAATCATAATAACATTCTGAGTTATATTATAATTGTAATTAATAAAATTAAAAATAAATTTTAATACTAATTATTAAAAATTAATTATTAAAATAAATTAAGTAAAAGATATATTTTTAATTATATTAATTAATAATTTCATAAATATAGACTTATAGGTATAAACATATAAATTTTGTAATACTAACTAAATTTTTTAACTTATATTTTAATTTTTTTTAATTATATATTAATAGGTCGTAGATTTTTTTATATATATATATAGGCTAATTTAAAGTCTATACAAGTTATTAATTTTTATTTAACTTTCCTCCCTTAAAATAAATAATTATAATTAATTTAAACTCAAATTAATTATTATAATAATTAAATAACTATTTTTTGATTATTAACTCAAAAAAATATATATTTATATTTATCTATAATCATATAAATTACCTCAAAAATAATTTTAACATTCCCCTTTGTTCTCCATCTCTCTGGCACGTCGTCATATGTATATGTTGGTATATTTTGACCCTCTCTGCCAAGACTTTTCTCTGTCACTTGCCTACGGTATGCTGCGTAAATGATGCTTACAAAGGCTAGCATAAACGCTGAAATTGATAATCTGCAAGCAGATACAAATCAAACGCCTATAACACGTGCAGCTCTAACTATTATTCTCACTCTCACAGTTCTACGCGACGCTATTTCTTGGATGTCTAGTTACTCAAAACATCCAAAGAATGCAAACCACACAGCCGTAAAAGAGTTGTGTCTAATTCAAGTTAAGAGTATCACACAATTGCAACTGTGGATCTTGTTATACGTCCCATGATGTAATGGAACAACTCTGCAGGGCTATACATCAATACAACCTAAACGGAAGGGGAGCAAAAGTGACCGAAAAACCAACAACTAGATACAACAGCTGTACATCAATACATGATGTATGGTAGCTCCATTCAAAATCTGGTGTGGCACATGCTTACAACTCCAGATTTGGATTGGAGCATAATGCTTTTTATCTTAATATTAAAAACTTAATCACAACCCCGCCAATCAACAACATTCTATACAAACCTGCCCCTTCCCCCCTCCCCTATCTGCTTTTCCGTTTCAGAGATGCCAAGGCTGAAAGAGAAAGGTGCTTAAATTTGTACGAGCCTTCAACACACTGGTCCCCTGTTTCAGTTTCAAAAATAAATTATTTTAAGAGGGTTTGGTTTTACTGTGTCAGCTATCAAACAAAGAAAGACTTCTTCGGTGTCTGGAATGTCGAGAAGGATGTGTTTGTTCAACTGACGCCCTTGGAGTGCGTCCAGTGCTGTCAACAGAGTGTGGTTGGGCATCTGAGGGTCGTGGAAGAAACTTGCATCCAATTTTCCTGGCAACTAAGCGTGGGGAACTTAGAGAGCTATGTGATTTTGATACCCGCTTCATCTCTTGTTTCATTTTGGTAAATTCTTCTTCTAATTCCCCGACTCTAGACCTCATATTTTCCATATCTACCTTCAAAATCTGGTTTTCACGGACAATGGTTACCCATCCGTCCCTCTGTACAATCTGGCCGGCCATGTCACCAGGAACAGTCATTGAAACTGTGGGGGCACTTTCAGTGTCCAAGACATGCAGACAGCTAGCAAGAGCAGTTCTCAACTGCATCTGCTCAAAGAACAAGACTTGCAGGATGACTCGAAGTGGTAGCCGTTCATTCTGAGAGGCATGTGCACAGGCATCAATGGAGAGCTTCTGGTAGTCAATCATGTTGCAAAGTTCTTCTTTGTCTTTGTCTGAGAGCCAAGGGTGTGACTGCATAGTACCATTATTAATTAAAATTATTTTATAACAAGAAGAAATTTTTATTTCATGAGAAGATCCAGTAAATTCAAACCTTGATATACATATCCAATGCTCTGTATAGACCATCGTGCAGTGCCCTCGAGGATTCTGGAAGGGCTTCTGCAAGAGCACGTATCTTCCTGGGTTTCAAATTCACATCACAAGCAACCTCTGCTATATAGTTATCTATCAGTTTTGCAACTTTCCGTAGTGGTTCAAAAGAGGGTGATGTCTCAAGGTCCATGGATGATGGAGAAAATGATGTTAGCCTTGATTCTGAAGACATAAAATGATGAACAATCCGTTCAACGCATTCAGTATCATACAAAGTGTCAGAATCTGAATAAGTAGGAATAAGAAGACCATCCATGGTAGCCAATTCAAGTTGCATCCCTATTTTCTTCTCTAAAGCGTCCCTGCATGTTTGACTGACACCCAATATCAGCGCAACACGAAGCAGACCCAGTAAAAATCTGCAGAAGGATTTTCCCTTCTTCTCTGGGAGAAGCCTTTCAATAGTTTCTATCAAAACTTTTTGATCAACTGTGGCGGGTGTCAAACTAAAACTGGCAACTGTTCTAGGTTTGCCACTCTGACTGCTCTGCCACCGGCCCAGACCTGGTAGGTACTTCCTGGCATAATAAATTATTGCACCCACAAGACTTTCAATTCTTACACCTCTTGCTCTCATTGTATTGATTAGTCTTTCAAATAAAACAACACTGAGATATGAAATGTCTTCAAACCACCAATCAGATTCAGTGCTTCGGATTTTTGCACCAGTGTTTATGCCATTCCAGAGGATGCTACCACCTGGGCTCTGTAAACTACCATACATCATCATCGGCCATCCAAACAAACTAGGATCTGTGCATGCCATCATAGATACAGCATTTAAACATTTACTTGTTATCTGGAGCTTTTCAGCCCTTTGCATAATAGCATCAGAACTTTGAAGGGCCAATATACACTCTTTCCAGTTGCGCAGTATGTTTCTATGGAAGAAATTCTCTGATTTAGGGAGTAAATTACCTTCTCCATATTCATTTATCATTTCAAGGTAGTCTGCTGCACAATAAACCATGACTATATTTCTTGGTGTCAATTCCAACCTCATCCCATAGCAAAATTTTGCTGCAATTAAGAATGTGTCAGGACCGCCAGGAAATTCTTCAAGCCTTGTTGTCAAATCCTGCTCATGGGATTCTTCACATATGTGTGCCATCTTTCCACATTTTGACACCAATGGGAACTGGACAGTCATAGGTTTCCATTAAGACCCATTGATAATTGGTCACTTGGACTTATAAATACTGGAATGCAGTAAAAACATGGAATAAAGCCAAAGATCTCATACTAGGCCAAACCGTAGGGCCAATACCTCTTGACAGTCGATTTACTTGCAGAACAGAAAACTAACAAAATAGAGTATACAGCTACAGAATATTGAATAATTCACTAATAAAAGGGAAACCGAAGCCACTCTCCCAAAAATCCTTGAGATTCTCTATTGAGTTATAAATAACCAAAAGGAAGTATAACATATTCTCAAGATATGTTTTTCTTTTTCTTTATCCAAGAAAAACAGGCAATAAAACTCAATTGATTTCTGTTTGCAAGTGAAAAGATTTCAAGCACATGTCACCAGCCACTTTCAAACTTGGCGCCCATCAAGCACACAGCTATAATTTGAATTGACAACCCATAGAAAATTCTCTGAAATACAGACTGCATATGCAAAAATACATTTCACAATTAATAATCCATCAATGCATTGCAAAGCTCAACTGTGCCAAATATACTAGATTCACATATTTCAGTTTACCTGGTCAAAATAGACAGCTCGTTTAGCCATCCAAAGTATAGGGTGTATTTGGCCTCTCATAGGTCCAACAAAATTCATCATTCCATCAAAACAATTTAAGTGACCATCTTGGTCACTTGGTAACTACAATGCTAGGGAATTTGCTACCTTTAGTGAAGGGAGACCTAGACCTGTCCAGAAATATTGTTCACTAACTGAATTGGTTTACTGAAGGGCATCCAAGGAGTGGCTAACCAGAACTTGAAGCAATATAACATAATGCTCTGGAATTCTTGAATCAATCACAATATCTTTTAGGAGCCTAAATCATTTTACAATCAAATTCTTCACCTGACTTTCTATTAGAGGCAACAGTGTAGAAGTACGATCTTGAAAAGGCAAGAATATAAAACTACTCCAATGCATGCTGCAATGGAAATGCCATATCTTGGATGCCCAAGGCCTTTAGAAGAAAAATGGAAATTAATTTACGAGTTATAGGTTAGTGGTTGATAAAGGTTTCAAGAATGCGAAATATCCCCGTAAACAGGATATTGCCAAAGAATTTAACATCTGTATTCCATGAAATTATATCACTCGCAGCAATACAAACATATTTAGGCAAAAAAAAAAAAAAAACTAAAAACGAAAAAATAAAAGAATCAAGAAAACAGAAACAACCACAGACACAAGTCATATGTACAGAGATTTGAAATTCATCTTAGATATAGGTATAATTAGAGCAGAAAGTAAGATACAATCACTTGCTCAAGATCCCAAAACCTGTAAATGGAGGAAGCATCTGCTTTCGACTGACCTTGTGAAGATGGAAGTTGACACCATCCACAACAACAGTCATATCACTTGGCAGCCCTCCAGTGCAGACCCTGCCATCAGGTAACATACTGTTACAGAAATGTCCTTTAATCTCTATTTAAGAACTCAAATTTTCATCAGTTTATCACTGCCACAGCCAACAACTATTACTTTTACACGACACGCAGTTCATAATACATATTACTCGCACAATTTAACCAACCAAATGATATTCGCATTAACCAGGATTAGAAATACACTCAAATTGGCCTTGGATAAGTACATATCGACCAAGAAAACTACCTGAAAAAAATAAAACTGAACATGCCAAAAGGGCTTGAGAAACAACTGTAACATACCAGTCTTGACCCTCTTTATGAAAACCAGTAACCTTTCTTGCGGGGGCCATGATCAAGACTAATCGGACGGAAAGAAGCGGAAGAAGAAGCCTTTTCTTCTCCTCAGAGTTCAATCATTCAATTGGGTATATAATAGGTGCCATGCCCACAAACACGCATAACTGCAGCATCACGGTCTTTTTTCTTTTGTTTTTTTTTACACAAAAATGAAAAGAATAAAAAAAGAATGGGAGAGATAGAAAGGGCAGAGAAAGGCCAAAGACAAGAGACACAAAACTTAGGTGGTGTTTACAGAGTCAAATGTGGCCTTGTGTGGGCAGGCAACAGCAGCAGTGGGCCTCTTTTACAGCTAAGAAAAACACACCCAATTTTGTTATAATGTTTACCGTCAAAAGAAAGATTTGTAATAATGTTAGTATAAGTGGGTGGGCTGTGGGTGTCCATGAAAATAGTCGAAAATTGCCAATTCCCAGGGAAAACTTCTCAACGACAACGCCACCAACCGAAACCAAACACGGACCATTCAATTCCCAGAAAAAAAAAATATATATATATATATATATATATATATAGTAAATTTAAAATTCTGGAGAAAGAAGAAGAACCATAGTCGAGAAAGAGAAAGAGAGAGAGATTGGCGAAGTGAAAATGAAAATATGGCTTTCTTTGTATAAAATATAAGTGATCTGAGAAGAGTTTTTCAGAAAGACAAAAAAAAAAAAAAAAAACAGTGAAGGAATGGAAGCAAAGCACAAGATTCTGGAGAGATGGCCGGCTGATGATGAGTGGTAGGAGAGAGAGCCGATGGTAATGATATGGGATGTAAATTATTACAAGGATTCATTCATGACTCGCGCTTTTTGTCGAAGACCCGGCCTGCAGCCATCATCGAGAACGCGTGCGTTTAGCTTGAGCTTTGGGGTTCCACTTTCTGGCATAGTTTTAAGAACTAAACTATATTAGAGGTCGGACAGAAAAATATGTGATTTCACCGTATGTTTTGTTCGATTTGCTTAAATATATATATAAGTTTAAAATTATATATATATATATAAAAAAAAAAAATTGTTCTATTCAATTGGCTCGGACCGAATTTAGCTAAAACTTTTTTTTCATTTTTTTCAAAAAAAAAGTACATATAATTATATTATTTTACTAATAATACTTTTATATATATATACACACACAAACCCATAAATTTTATTTTGATAAAATTATTTCTATTTTATATGATATAAAATATAAATTATTTTTTAAAAAAAAATTAACCTATTAAACCGATTATCAGATCAACGATTAAATCAATAATCTATTAAAACAAATGTTTTTTTTAAAGGCAGGTCGGTTAAATTATAAAAATTATGGTTCCAAAGTACACTTTTTTCTTAGACGGGAAAGACCATTATTAATCATAAATATTTGAGCTCAAAAAATTTTACAAGGAATGTCTATTTCTTTTCTTTTTTTTAACATAAAACTAATGCAAGATTTGAGTTTGCTTGTTAATCTCAGTAGAGAGCGGACAAAAAAAAAAAGAAAGAAAAATTATAAATATCATGAGGTGATAAGATATAAGACTAAAAATTGACTTACAAAGAACATCCAAAATTTTCATTAACCTATCATGATTAAGAGAGAGAGAGAGAGAGAGGGAGAGAAAGAAAAGGCTTACGTTAAAAAAAAAAAAAAAGGAAAAAAGATGCATTCCACATTGTCATCATTTTGGGCCCCACCCTTGGCAACCGTTTATGGTGATATGGATTTATGCTCACTTCTAATCAGGTCTTCGTGCATAAGAAATCAACACTAACAATGGAAAATTTTCGTTAACCGATGATTTCCAATCCAAGTTTGGCAAGTTTTAGACGGATGGCTCCCCCCACCACCCTCTCTGAGGAGAGAGAGAGGGAGAGAGAGCAGGATCCCAAATGGTTATGAATATCAAACTGTAATTCTAGACCCAATCATATATCATATTCATAAATCATCACACATTAAGTTCTTGAGGATATTTTTTCTTTGCTGGGTTGATCTGCATTTTTCTGAACATCAAAAGAAGCCTATTGGTGTCTCTGTCATGGCCCCTATCGGCATGTTCACAACCAGTGGTGGGAGACCCATTTTGATTCTCAACTTCCTAAGCATTTTCCTTGCAACGACGGTTCGAATATCATTACCTTGTCAATTTAAGAGGGGCGCGTGCGAACACACGCGCACAGGCACACACAACCATTGTCCAGTATTCGCTAGCTATAAACAATTGAAATCCGGCTCTAAATTGATACCTGGATGCATATACTTAATATTATGAATCCAGAAATTCTACAGATTTTATTCAATTCTTTATTGTTTTGCCCCAATTCTTAAGCAACAATGCCTACCATGAGAATCTCGGGGTAAGGACAACTAAGAAAATGCCTTGAAGGGCCAAGTTGTTGCCTTTTGGACCACAGAACAAAGAGAAATCCACTGTCTGTAGTTTAGTATAACTAACTCAGACATAACTTGTTTTAAACGAATCAAATAAATTAGTTTTTTAGTATTCCTTTTTTTTTTTTTTTTGTCCAACCGGAATCCATATACTGTTTAATAGTGTTATTACTCCCGCGTAGTTCCTAATTTTTAAGTAAAATAATTGATTTGTACGTCTATAAAAGATTCGGCTACAAATGATTTTCAATCAAAATAACTAATACTACTCTTCCGCAACTTAATTTTGCATCATACCACATACATACATACATACATACATACATACATACATACATATGTAAACGAAGGCAAGCATATCAACAATACTTCCCCGTTGGATTTTCCAAGACATTCAACCAGCACGGCTGAGCTGGATAGTTTTAACCTTTAGTAGCCTTCTTAAAGCTGATGTCAACCATCCGGTTCCCCCTCTTTTTCTCGAATCGTCCCACTGGCGAAATTTTGGAGCCACACCGACAATAATTAACTCGGTATCACATGATCATACATTATTCCCGGTTAGAAAAAATAATTCAACCACTGTATCATGTCTTCTTCACTTTTGTCTTTTTTTTCTTTTTTTAATCTCTTTTTGACAATTGGGGGAAGGAATTTGTGAAATTCTGAAATGATTTTTCTTTGGCAAATTAAATTTACTTCGTCTTTTAAAAATTCTTTGTTGAAATATTTATCATCTTATCCACTAATTACAAAGACAAACTAAACAATTTTTATCTAATATTATAGTTTCTACTAAAATCATATCAAATCTCTAAAATTTGAAATTTTTTTAAATTAATATTCTAAACCAATCTATCATAATAAGATAGAATAATTAATTAATGTGATTTTAGTGTTTATTAACCATAATTTTATATTAGACTAATCGAATTTATAGTCTATTAATATTAGTCTTAGAAAATTAATATATACCTTCGCTAAAAGAACTAAAATCACTTCACCATTAATCTCTAATATGAGAATGCTACTCTTATATTTTCACCTATCTAAACCCATAACACAAGTTCATTCATATATATATATATATATAGAAGTTGAACATTTATTTAGAATATCATATGTGCTATAAAAAAGATCATACACCGTCGCATTGAGTGATTTTCAGTCAGTCCGCAAATTTTTCAACTTTTAGCATCCACGTTCAAAATTCAGCCTTGCGGTTTTAGCGTAGTTTCAAGTGGTCTGATTTATCGATTTTGGCCATGGGGGAGAATTCAAATATGTCGCATGTGAATGTGACGATCTTGAGCTTGAAATAGGTTGCTTCCTGTTTCTTCGACCATGCGAGTATTGCGCAACATAGGATTTACCTTATTATTAAACCTCAATAAAGTCAGCGAAAACCACGACCCAAAAAAATATAAAAACTCAACCATGCACTCGAAGTATGCAGTACCATGAAATACAATAAGACATGATTTATACATTAGAAGAAAGAAGATGATAGCATGCTCAACTCGTACAAATTAAAAATAAAAGAAAATTATAAAAATAAAAAAATAAGAGATTAATCTGATTTATTAGAGTAAATTAATTTTTAATAATCTCTTCAATATGTTAAAAATAATTTTGATATTATTTTATTTATTATTATTTTCAAACTATAAATTTTAGAGATATATATAATAACTTACTATTTAGTATGATTTTTTTTTTGTAACTTTTTTTTTTGGCATGACACCGTGTGTTTCTTGTAAATTCATTAAATATCCATTCAACTCAAAAAAAGTTAAAAGATATATACCAAACTGATACACTAACTTTATTATATATATTATCACTTATAAATTCATTAATTTTATTTAAACTTATCAATATAACTTAATCTTCTTTTGAATCAATTAATATAACTTAATATTTTTTTAAATTAATCAATACAACTTGATCAATATTCATAGATGGATACTTAATTAAAGATATAATAATTTTATATAAATTATTTTTTATAATATTATATTCTAAATAGATGTTATTATCAATATTTTTTAATTGAGTATTTGATTTGATGTCATTATCAACGTTTTTCAATTGAGAATGTAATTACTTGATAATCTCATCATTCATTTTATCTGACAACTTTTATCTAACAACTTTTATTTATATTATCTGATAACTTCTTAATAAGTTTATTATCAAATTTATTGAAATATCTATTATTTATAAAAATAATATGTTCTAACCGCTTTAAACGCTTTTGCATAAAAAATATGAATTTTTCAAGATGAAATATTATAGCATTAGAATTTAATAAGTTGTGTGAAAATATAAAGTAAGATTATAAATGAATAATACCAAAAATTTGAAACAAAATAAAGTGCTAAGAACACCACTTTGATATTAAATAATGAGATATTAGAATCAAAAATAAAAAAATTATAAAAATAAGAAAATAAAATATTGATCTATTCGGGGAGATGACTTTCTATAGGATTGAACTTCAATTTGTTAAAATAGTATTGATATGATTTTATTATTTATTTTTCTTAAATTATATGGTTTACACGTATAGTAACGAACTACTTATTATTATAGAAATAATAAATTAAAAAATTATATATAATAATAAAATTAATAATAATAATTTTTAATTAATATGATCTTATTATTAATTAAAAAATATTGATATGAGTTTACAAAATGATATTAAATCAATTAAAAAATATTAATGATGACATTAAATTAAATATTCAATTGAAAAAAATTAAAAATAATATCTATTCAGAATATAATATTATATAAAATAAAAATTTAAGTGAAATTATTATAACTTTAACTGTATATTTGAGTATAAATATTAATGAATGTTTTAAAAAAAAGATTAAGTTATATTGATTGATTTAAAAAAAAATCAAGTTTTATTGATTAATTCAAATAAAAAATTAATAATAAAATTAAAAAATTAATAATAATAATTTTTAATTAATATGATCTTATTAATAATTAAAAAATATTGATATGAGTTTACAAAATAATATTAAATCAGATAGTCAACTAAAAAACATTAATGATGACATTAAATCAAATACTCAAATAAAAAAAAAAATTTATTCAGAATATAATATTATATAAAATAAAAATTTAAGTAAAATTATTATACTTTTAACTGTATATATAAATATTAATGAATGTTTTAAAGAAAAAATTAAATTATATTGATTGATTTAAAAAAAAATCAAGTTGTATTGATTAATTCAAATAAAAATAATAAATTTATAAGTAAAAATATATATAATAAAGTCAACATGTCAGATTAATCTAAGTCGCTGAGAGATTTTTTTTAAATTTTTTGAAGTTCAATGGAAAGGAAAAACACAATATCATGAGAAGAAAAAAAGTTAAAAAAAATGAGGTTAAAAAAATATTAAATTAAAATAAAACAAATTTTCTTTTAATCTTAAAAACAAAATTAAAATTGAATAACAGATGAATAATAAAATATTTTAATTGAAAAATTATTATTATTATATAAAATTTTTTAATTTATTATTTTTATAATAACATATAATTAATTATTATTATATATATATATATATATATATATATATGTATATGTAAAATTTATAATTTAAAAATAATAAGTAACAAAATAATATTAAAATTATTTTAATAAATTATAAATAAATATACTCAAAAAAATATAATTAAAAGCAGAGACTAATACTTTCAAATAGATAAATCCTTTATTTTCCTCAAAACCCTTCAAGTATGTTGTTCAATCTCCACGAGACAAATTATTTTTATCCAATATGGAAAATTTTGGCAAGCTAGATACTATGTCCAAAGTCCAAAGATTGAAATTTCACAGAAAGAATGTACTTACTGGCTTAAAATTCACAAACACAAATTAATAAACAAGAGCGTGAGAGGTTCAACAAATCGATACAACGCTGCCACAGACACAGATGAGGGGAATGACGAGCAAACACCCCCGTTATATCGTGCCCCAAGCTCGGGTTACACATTACAGCAACATCATTATATGCTTACCTAACTAGAGCCTACCATTCCTGCAGGATTTATAAACTAGAGAGACATGCCCGAGCTTCGGCATGGAGAAGACAAAAAATTGTTGTGTGTATAATCCAAAGATGTATTTTTAGGATTTCGTTAAAAAAGAATTGGAACACCAGCTAATTATCAAGCCAAACCAAGAATTGTTCTTAAGTCGTTCAAACATTATATTTCCTCAGCTGGTCGCAGGCTTTCCCAAAACCTTCTTTATGGCCTCAGAATATGTCCTGTGTTGGTAAGTGAGAGTTGAATCAAGCAAGTCCCACAGAGAAGTCTTGGGGTTCCAACCTGGTACAAATGCAGCCAAAAAAAAATCAAGACACCATAATTATAAGAAGCCCAAACTGATTCAGGTGCAGTTGGAGAAAACAATGTGCTACCAAGTTGCTGATTGATTATGGTCATATCTGGAATTCGCTTGTCACTATCATCGTACCCCTCGCCATAAAATTCCTTGGAGCTGATATCAATTGTTGGTATGTCCAAAGGTGGTTTTCCGCTTACCTTAGAATATACCTGTTTTGAAGCAGATTAATTCCAGTATTTCTAATGTTATCTACATAAGCAGTCAGCAGATCATTATGAATCATCTACCTCTGTCATCATCTCAGCAAGCTGCCTAACAGTAACTTCATTGTGAGGATTGCCAACATTAAAAATCTGACCATTGGCCCTGTCTGGATTTTCCTACATAAGAGATATCACAACTCAGGTATAAACAATGTTGGGGAAGGAAGGGTAAGGATGGATAGCAACAGCTGATCAGAACATACAATCATCAAGAGAACAGCTTCAATGGCATCCTTGATATAAACAAAAGTCCTCTGGGATTGGCCACCATCTACAAGCTTGAGTGGCTCATGACGTAGGAGAGCCTAAAGAAAGGGAAAAGAAACGTCAAATAAAAGATTTAAAGCAACAGAAGAAAACTTCACATGGTTAAAATCAAGAGACGGAAAACTTGAACTAACATTGCTAAAGCATGCCAAAACCCTAGGAACACCCTCACTTGGGCCATCAATACCAGGAATAAAGTCCATTCTGGGTCCAATCCAGTTAAAAGGTCTCACGATAGTGAACTGGAGTCCATTCTCTGCACCCTCAGCTGAAACAAATTGAACATAAAGTTAGAAGAGAAATGTGAAAAATATCTTAAAAACAGTCACATTGCTGAACAAGATAAATTACCATAAATAAGCCTCTCAATCAATTGCTTTGCACATGCATATGACCATCTTTGCTTCTCAATGGAACCAAAAATACAAGGTGAGGTATCTTCTTTAAGAACATAGAATGCAGGATCCTGTTACAATATGGCATGAGCAATCAGTCAGGCTCATTTCTAATGACAAGTAGAGCAAGCCCAAAAAAAAAGGGAAAAGAAAAAAATTAAAACCAGCAAATTCCAAAGCACTCCAAAACATCAAGTTATTCAACAATTAGTCACAGAAGATCCAACAACACAGGACTAGAATGCTGTGATTTTTACCAGGTATTCCAAGTATCCAAGTTGGCCTACACAACCCAAGTTCCTAATTTATCTATGCCATCAACAACACACTTTAGCATGGTAACTGATTACATTAATGTTTTTCTGGATCAAAACTATAGCAACTGCCACCATTTGAGCACCAACACAGGAACTAATTCAGATTGCATGATATGAAAGTAAGAATAATGCCAGTCCCAGGATCTCTTAATTAAACACCTACTAGTTGTATTCATACAAGCATGCAAACAAACATCCCGAATGTCAAGATAATCAAGAAATCATGAATCTGCCACTAAGTGGACAACCAAGAATCTCAAAAATCACAATTTGATTTAAACATCAAGCCAGGGCACAAAAACACCAAACACAGAATGATCGAAATTATCCTCAATGACTAGCCAAGATTTTCCACGATAAAACCCTGGGAACAATCAACCAGTAATGCTCATGAGTAAGATCATTTACAAGAATTAAACACCATACAGTGGACTGTTAAACAGATACTCCAGTGATCTACCATGTCCAAATATAATCTACATAAAAAAGAGTTTAAGAAAGGGGTGATAGAGAAAGTTCCACATGTTTCCCAAGTCACTAACATCACACTCTAATTTAAAGTTCAAAACAAATGAAGTTTTATGAAGATCCAATGTGGCTCATGGTCTAACCATCTGATTAAAATCTCAAAGTGACACCTGCTAGTAATCTTCAAACCCCACATGTAAAAGTAATTATAAAGTAATTACCCTACATGAGGAGAGAGGTCCCAAAAGCCAGAGATCTTTGAACGCTCAAACAACAAATTATGTCACTAGGATAGTTACTTACATCAAACTGTTTGAATAAAAAAGAATCTAATTACAGAACTTTGATCCAACCAGATTGTAAAATTTTATTGTGAACACACACTATACAGTCATAAAGGAAATGACTGAGCTACAGGACCTGAACTGTACACGCATCTATAAGTTGGCCAGCTATCGCTATTTACACAGAAATAAACTCCAAAGTGATTTGGAATGCTTTAAATTGAAAGAAGAAAAAGAAGGCTCACCTGACGAAGAGGGCTGTCCTTAGGAAGAAAGCTCCCAATCGTTTTCCCATACACCTCACAAGTAGAGAAATGAATGAGACGCTTGTTGTTCTCCGAGCAGTACTTAACCTAACCATAACAGACGAGGCACCAAAAAATAAAAAATCAACACCGAATCACAAATGATTGAATTTCAATAGACCCAACAACAACCAAATCTCCCCAAATTTCAACTCCTATTGAGAAGTACAGTAACAGAGATCTGCAAGAAACAGCGAAAATGGCAAACACTGATGAACGAAACAAAGAGAGAAAAACATTTCCATAGACTTAACAACAACCAAATCTCCTCAATTTTCAACTCAAATCTTAAACTACAGTAACAAGCGTCAGCCATAAGCGACAATGACAAACATAAGGAAAAGAAAAAACAAACATAGAAAGAAAGCAATGAAATGCAAACATTACCACAGGAAGCGCGTCAATGAAGTTGCTGTAAATCGTGTCCAACGGACGCGTGTTGTAATCCGCCGGCGTACAGATCGCCGCCAAGTTTATCGTCTGCACCGCACAATTCCAACGTATAAAAACAGCAACAAACTAAGAAACAGCTAGAGAGAGAGAGAGAGAGAGAGAGAGCGGGAAGGTGCCAGCAGATAGCGAATGTCCATACATACCAGATCTGCCATCTTGATAAGGCCTTCGAGGCGAGAGTCCTGCTTGATATTGAGTCGGTGGAATTGGATCCGGTCGGCGAAGGGCCTCGAGGACTCGCCTTCGAGCAGGTGCTTGATCTTATCATTGTAAACGTCGAGGGCCAAGATCTTGTGCGGTGTCTCCGCAAGGATCTTCTCGCAGAGGTGGGACCCTATGAAACCTCCGGCACCAATCATGCATATTGTCATCGGCTTTATTGGCCTCCCATCCAGATCCATCCTCACCGGCGTTGCCATATTAAACCTTCGAAAATCAAAGAGCGTCTGTATTAGCTTTCTCTGTATCTAATAACTGTGTGTCGTTGGGAGCGCGTGGACGAGAGAAGATGTGTCGGTGACAGTGGCGGTGGATGCTAAACAGAGAGATTTTCTGACTAAGAAAGGAGAGGGGAGTGGCGAGTATTTAAAGAAGGAGGGAAACGATTGGCGCAGTTTTGTGGGACCCAAAAAAAACAAAAACAAAAAGAGGAAAAATATTGTTAGAAATAAACAGTAAATTTTATAATATTAAAAAATAATTTTTTATTTTATAAATTTACAAGTTAATTCATTTTTACTTTTCTTTAGTTTCCCTTTCTGCCCACCAATTTTTGCTCGGAAAACGAAACGATGGGACTCGTGACTGACCTCTGCAAGAGGCTTACATTCCAGTCTTCGATTAAATGCTACTCTCGAGTGGACGTGTCTGATGGATACTCGCCACAGTCATGTCATATATACTTAAGTAAAAATAACATATTCCCTTAATTTTAAAAATATATAAATTAATGTGAGAATATAATAATTAATATAATTTTTATGCAAATATTTAACAGGAATTAATTTTATTAAATAAAATTTAAATTTAAAATAATACCGAAAAAAAACAACCTCGAGTTAAACTAAGAAGTGAGGCTTAGAAATTAAGAGGTGATATTGTTTTCTTTTAATATCAAAATGATTTTTTTTAAAAAAAAAATCCCACCATTTATCTATAAAGAATCAAAGTATCTCGTATAAAATCATAATAGAGGAACGAAGCATTAATTAGGGTAATGTTTTATTAAGTAACATGATAAATATAAAAAAAATATAAATAATTTTTTATATTATATTTATTTATAAAAATTAAATTAAATATAATTTATTTTATTATTTTTTAAATTACTGTTATTTATTTTTATTTTAAAAAAATCTAAACTATAGAACTGTAATTAAAATTGCCTTTGTCTGTCGGACGTGGACACGAAAAACTGGGCGAAGCTTTCCATAAAAAGGGCGCGACAAACGATCTATAAATCTTGTACTGATTAAAAAAACAAGAATTCGATTTTTACTTTTTTTTTTCATCTCTTTTCTTTTTTATATATATAAATTATATAATCCACCCACCAGATTTAAAATAAACGGGAAGCGAGTAGCAGTTACTATCAATCATTGGTGTGAGAGTGCCAAGAGAGGATAATAATTGACGAAGAAGACGCGTTGGCATGTGAATGGCACTGTTACTTTTTTTTTTTTTTTCAACGGTGAGCTGTTAGCTGTTGGTTCTACTTTGTTTCCATCTTCCGTCCATTGATTTGAATACGGAAATATTTGAAATAATTATAAAAATATTAATATAACTAACATGAACATATTAAAATAATTGACACGAACATCCTAAAATGCCCCTAGACATAACATAACAAGGATTACTCCCATCAGGGAACATCATCATCTATGCATTCCAATAACAATCGATAATATCCACATAATGCAGCTTCCCCTGCACATCAATCACATAATTAAATCATTTAATCAGCTCCGTCAGTCATAATCTATCGCTACTAATCCAACCGACGCCTAAGGTGACCCCACCTTCCCTAACTGCATAATTCAAGTAGCAGATCGCTCACCACTAGGGCCAATGCATCCCCATAAGTTACAGCCAACAAGTAATAACTTTAGCCCAGACGAAGCGATGTGTGCTGACTCCAAGCTATTCCCATCCAACACAAAGTTAAATTGGGATTGCCAAACGAATGCCCAATAAACAGCAGACCAAATTTTTTCTCTTTGATGAATCTAAAAGGGAGCAAAAAGTTCATTTCATAGTTTTGTTTGTGTAAGACTTACCAACTTTATTCATGGTCATGGAATGCGGTTGCTACTCGTAAAAATAAGAGATGCAGGCATTTTATACATGAAAAACGAGATGCAATTTTCTCCTTCTACTGTATAAAGAAAGATTTCTCCTTATACACTGTGTTCAAGCAATTGTCTTTTTTTTTTTTTTTCCTTCTTCTTCTGTTGCTTGTCTCTATCTATAATTAATTCAAATATAAAAACTCTAGTTTATCGAGGAAAGGTGTAACAAATCCATCAATTGTATCATAATAATTATTAAGTGGATATGCATCAAATACAGCTGGACACTTTCCAAAAATAAAAAAGAAGCATCCGTTTTTGTTCCCCTGTTCTTCAATGTTCCATGTTCCAATAAAAACACCCAATTGGACATATTCTCACAATGGGACAAGGTCTCACTCTCCAGGGTGTGCTGGATTTCTTCCTTCTTTTTCCGGTTACACATGCCTATCAGAGACTTCTTCAATCTCACGACCCTACCACCTATCAAATACAGAAGAAATCTCAAAACCCTACAAGCAAAATTCATGAAAGTAGGCGACACATTATTTCCGAATAATTGTTATTCCTTTAATATAATAATTGTTATTTCCAACACATTATCATATAATAACGAGAAACTATCGGTCCATTACATTATTCCTTTAAATCACATTTAGGTATGTTCATCTCTAGACCCGAATTCTTATACAGCAATATCTAATGATTGATTAGAGTAACAAGTAAAAGTGACAGACAACGTAATAGACTCGGCTGCCCAAGATTTTCCCTTTTCTGTCGTTTTCCTAATTATCCGACGTCGTGTGGGTGCATTTTATTCTACATGTGTTTAGTGTGCATGCATTGACGCGATCAAGAGATGCTTTGGTTCGTTGCTTTCGCTTGTACACAACCAACCGAGTGCTGTGGCCCATGGAAATTTTCCTCATGGCACCGACGCGAAAATCCAGCTATCTGGGCCACGCCTGTTTAAGCGCGTGCCGTATGCCAATCCAGCAAGCAATGATACTTCGACTTCGGCGCGTAGTCGGTCTTGTCTCTTCATTCGAGTGCCCACAAAAATGTGTTTTATTTTCTAGGAAAATTTATTATATTTTAATTTTTTTATTTTTATAAAGTTTATTTATTTTCATTAAAATTTAAAATTATAAAAATATAATATTTTAATTATTAAAATATTTCCTCTTTACGGACCATGTCTGCAAAAATATTATATTGATGAGAAACAAATAGAAAAAAAAAAGTATTGATAATATTTTTTTATCAAATACACATGTGAAATTATCAATGTCAACCCTATAATAGTTAAAATGGTTAATAAAAAATATGAAATTTATCATCAACATTTTTTCACTTAATTACTAAACTTTACATTTGGTACTGAAAATAGCATGGTTAAGAAACTTGAGAAAAAAAAAGTATTTATCCGACTAGGTGGCTTCCTGGTCTGGAATTTCTAGAAACTTTATAATGCGGGGGATATTGGATTGCTAAGGTCAGCCTAGGTGAGTTAGAAGAGCACTTGGAAGGCAATTTATTGAGTTCAGCGGCGAGAAAGTGTCTTCTTGGTTGGCTGGCACCCTTCGTCTTTGTACCGCTTTCTCAATTATAAGAAAATTAATGACGGACTTGGCCGATAGTTCACATATTTTTTGAAATTGCTTCTCAAATTTAAAAGTCCATCACATGACATAAAACATATTATAAATTTTATTTTTTTTAATTTTTTACATTAATTAAAAATTTTAGTTAAATTATCTAGAAAATATATGTGAACTATTTAAATTTTTTTATTCGTTTTAAAATATCTTTTTAATTAGTCATTATATTTTTTTAATTTAAATTAAATTATTTTTCTTAGTTAGCCAAGTAATTTTGAGTTTTTAATAAATATAAATTATAAAAACTAATTATCTAAATATTTTAATATTCTTTTTTTTATATTGTTATAATTTTTAATGAATTCAAGAAATCCTTTTTAAGAGTTCAATTGAATATTAATTTTTTATTATTTATTGTTCACGTTTTTGTTGCCGCATCAAATTGTATCAAGGGAGATTTGACCTATGTTAATGTTGTCTTACGAAGTTTGAGGTAACTTCTTCGATGATAAAAGTTGTCAAGGGAATACTTTGCTTAAATTAATTTTACAAGATCATAAATGCAACATAGATGTAGCTTACAATCAATATGTTTGTATATATATATATTCTTGATTTCAAAAATATTTCTTTCAATTGACAGAGATTTTTTCATTAAAAATTTTATAATATGGTTAGCAAAAATTGATGTTTATTTTGAATATAATACATTTATGAGGAGAAAAAAATAATTCTTCTGTATTTCCAACTTCGAGATGGTTCAGTTAAATGGTGAAATAAAACTTAATATTTTTTAGTAAGACTTGGTAAGTGTAAAATTTAATTATAAGTAAATATAACAAATTTATTAGTTATTGAATTTTATGGTAACAATAATTTTAGAAAAAATTTAAAACAAATTAAAAGGAAATTTAATTCTCATTCCTACCAAATAAGGAATTATATGATAATATCTCTACTCACATGGTTCAAAAAGGAAAAGAAATACATATTCAAAAAGGAGAAAAAAAATATTGATTATTGTTCATAATATTATGAAACAAGTTTATTTTATGTCTTCTAAAAGAGATATTGATATATTTGAAAATTGTGATAATAAAAAGATTAATTTAGGTTTTATTAACTTAGAAGTTAAACTCATAACCTATGGATCTAAGGATTTCATTACCAAATTAAATGATAATTCCATAATTCACAAGTATCAAGATCTTGTTAATTCTTTATCTTTCATGTTTGTTGATTTTCTTAAAGTGGATAATTAAGTAGATGATTCAACATCGTTATTTGTTAATGTCATTACTCATAAGATAATTCATAAAAGGAGTTATTGGTTCATGTAGAGGATAATAATTTATTTGGAGTATTTGTTCATAAGGTTTGGGAGACATTAATTTCTCGTTATGAGTTTGAATGTAAGTTTATTTTAAGTTGAAGGGTTTAACGTATGACATGTTATGAATTTTTTTTTATCTTATAAATTATATTTTGTAATTTTTTTACTTATTTTATAGTATTTTAGTTTAATTAAGAGTTTTAGTTAAAATATTTAGAAAAAAATATGTAAACCATTTAAGAATTCTTTTTTATTTATTTTGATTTGTTTTAGAATATCTTCTCAATTAGTCATTAAATATTTTCTAATTTAAGTTAAATATTTTCTCAGTTAATTAAATAATTTTGAGTTAGAAATACGTACGTAAGTCTAAGGGTTAAAATATTCTACGAATCATAAAATTCAATTATCTGAATATCTTGATATTCATCTTTTATAGCAGTGTTATATTTCTAGTGGATTATAAAAATATTGTTAAATATTTAATTGAGTGTCGATCCTTTGTTATTTATGTTTTGCACTTTTTTCTCGTGTGATATGATTTGACTAAAAAAGAATAAATTGTTTATGCTTCCTTATTATTATTATTACTCAATGTATTCTGATCTTGTCTAAACAATTGCTTAAGCATACTTGGTAAAATAATATACCCATCAAAAGTTTTCATTTATTTGTGACATGGATATCCCTAGCCAAAAACTAGACCTAGCACATATCAAAGCCTATTTATGTTAGTTTGTATACAATGTCTTTATTTATAAATTCCTTTATAGATTATATTTATCAACCATAATATCCCATTGTTTTTAAAAATCACTTAGGGTTATGATCCATAAATCACTCTTTACAAATTTGTTTATCAAGAATTTTAGACATAATATATTGCAAACACAATCTATCTCAAATTCCACTAAAACTATTATAGACAACATTTCTAGTAGCATTGCATTGGTCCATCATAATAAAATTAAATTTTTTTCGTAAATGCATCATAACTAAGTAGTAAGCATCTCTTTAAAAATATTTGTTGACAAATCTTATCTTAAATATATTGACGATCATGATGGTTAACCCCAATAATAGGGCATAATGACATATAATACTTGTTTACAAATAGTTAAAATAAAAAGAAATCATATTTTTTAACTCTTGGTATGCAACCTTGCTCCAAATGATGATCCAAAACATATTTTTTAGTCATTTCTCTTTATCATGTTCAAAAGCATAAAAAAAAAAAAGTTTCTCATTTTCTGTTACATTTCCAAGAACATAATACTAACAACTTTGGCATAATTATCTACCTATTACAATCTTCTAATCTTGTTTACCTGATTATGTAAGCTTTTAGTAAAGAAATTCATTTCTTTCTAATTTCTAGGTTTTAAGACTATAGACTTGACAATTTGTGTTGGTCAATACTAATGATATCCCTATTCTTAAGATCCTTTTTACATCATTTGGTATGCGTCTATGTTGTTTTAGAGGTCTTGCATTATTACAATTGAGAGAGTAATTGTGATCATCATAAACTCGCATGATTTTTCACACATCACTTAGTTTCTATCACAACCCTTTACTAAACATCTTACTTAAAATTAGGTCTTTGATTTTATAATCTTCATCTTGAGACATGTAAATTCTAACCCAATTATAAATAAAAATATAATATTTTATTTTATGGTCATTTTCCTCTTAACACCTCATTTTACTATACTAAATTCTTTAGTTCTCGCATATGTATGATATAATCCAAAATATTATGGATTCCATTAAACATCATGCCCATAATAATAGGAATCGCAACATTTCTTTTGTCTTGGATCTACCAGCTTAAATCCATTTCCTTTATTGTATCCATTTTAGCAGTGGCGTTCTTTTTCTAGTCAGTGCTAAAAGATACATCATGTCTTACATCAATAGAGGTTATACCCTCATTTCTTGGTACTTCCTCCATTATTGGCGATGTATGCTTGTAAAATCATTGCTGATGTGTTGAAAAATAATGACTATAATAGCTCCTATTTTAAGAAAAGATATTTAAGAAACTAGAAAATAGCCAAAATTGGTTGTGTCTAAGCCAAAATACACACACATCCTTGATATCATCTCATAAGCCAAGCTAGGCTTTGAAAAGTTCACTTACTAGTTAAAGAATCATGAAAGGAAACTTAAAATCGAAAAAAATAAAACATCTCTCTCTCTCTCTCTCTCTCTCTCTCTCTTTCTCTCTCACACACACACATTTAAGTATCCATTATTAGTACTTCTGTAGAAACTTTATTTCTGTATTTTCTCAATCCATTTTTTCCTTTCCTAAAAAGGTTACCTTAGAGCCTATATCTTTTTTCTACTGTACTTTATTAACTCGATCACTATTTGCTTTTTTTTTTCTCTAAGCATAAATGAGCTAACCATTGTTCTTGGGTTATTACTCTATTTGGTATTTAATAATCTTTATTAATCACTCTTTCCTTTTGCCTTAATGAGTTATTCTTGTTTCTACTTTTTAAGGTGATTGATTCTTTGGTAATTGCTTTTGTTTTGCTTGCTATAATTTACCACCAAAGCTTTCTCTATCCTTGTTGGTCTTGCATTTCTTAAAATGCAAATAAGTTATCCTTGCTTTTGGTTTTGGTAATGTATTAAAAGTTGTTTATCATCTTTAATGGCTTTAAGTCTTTATTTTTGGAAGTTGTGCTATATAGAGCCTTTCATAATTCGAACCTTTGACTCCCCAAAAATTGATAAGAAAGGAGGAATTGTGACCATTGATGTAAGAAAAGCCTTTAAAATTAGCAGTAAAAGGACTAAAAAACAGCCAAAGGAATAAAGGTGTATAAACTATTATTATTAGACAATTTGGTACCTTCACATCTCTTGAAGGCTTTTCTTCTTATTTGTTTAATTGCTTGTTAGTCACATTTATTAGCTTTTAAGTCCCTTAATTATCTAGGATATGCCTTGAAGGCAAAGGCTTAACTACTTTTCATCTAGTTGTTTTGGTTCTTATAATTATCATTGGAGCGTTAAAACTCTGACAAGGTAAGCCTTATGCAAAAGGTCCTTTTGCAAAGAGACATTTGTCACAGATTGGGCTTTCAACCCAAAAAACTAATCTATTAGGTGAAAGTTATCTAACCACTTATAAGCCCATGACTTCCCTAGGACTATGACAAGCTCCGCCAATTCAATCCCTAACATCCTTGTCAAGGGCCATGATGGGTACCCCTAATATAGTGTCTCAATCCTATATGATAGTACCCCTAAGGTGGCTTTGATACCGCAAGTCACGTACTAGGCATTTGACCCAAAGCTTAGTCCATTGGGTAAAATTTATCCAACCACTTATAAACTCATGATCTCCTTAGTTCATATCTGATGTGGGATAACACATACCAACAAGATTATGACACATTGACGCAACAACTTTTAAGAGGTCTTGAAAAGGTCTTAAATCTAAATTAAATAGCATTTTTATGTCAATGTTATATATTTTCAAACAACTTTTTTCATTTAATTTATGTATCTTTATATTAGATATTTATGCTTACAGTGAATATTTGAACTATTGTGTTAATATGTGTTGAA
Source organism: Kandelia obovata (assembly GCA_021464305.1). Lineage (NCBI taxonomy): Eukaryota > Viridiplantae > Streptophyta > Magnoliopsida > Malpighiales > Rhizophoraceae > Kandelia > Kandelia obovata. The sequence continues at coordinate 2,938,830 of CM038485.1, read as the reverse complement.
AATTATAAAGTCATTGTATTGATTGATCATATATTTTATCATACTTAGAATGCTTATACCTATATAAGCTAAAACTTACATTTTCTCTATTTCAATGCATAAAATTGAAAAATGATCTAAATTCTAAATTCATAAATCCTTAGTCCAGGCATTTAACTATCTCTATAATCATTATCTTTGGAGAAAATTTATGGTAGTCCTCTCCTTATGAAAGAGATCTTTTATTCCTCTATAAGATAACTGTTCATTAGGTATATCCTAAAATATGTTCATTTACAGATTTTGATTCACATTCTATTCTAGTTTTCACTCTCCAACATTTTTTCTTTTTATAGTTAACCTTTTCTCCAGATCTTCTACCCTATCACTAGTTAGCTAGCCATGTTTTGTCTTCAAGTGCTAACCTTTTAACTTAACAACCATTATCTAATTCAGCATCCCTTTCTCTTTTTGAATCTTTCATGTTTGTTTATATTCCTCTATATGGAGCAAGTGCAAAAGGATATCATAATTGACCTTATTAATTGCACTAGTACTATAAATTATGAGAAAGTTACCCTTAAATTCAAGATTGATTTTAAATTTGCATAAAAGATCACTAAATCTTTGTTAGTAGGTAAAATTCTCATAAGAAAATTTTTTAGCCTAAGTGTAATTAAAATCACCTTCAAGAAGGATTGAAATAAAAATGTAGATTTGGAAGTATAGAGCTCAAGCCATAACATCTTTCTATTTTGCTTCAGTGATAAAAAGGAGAGAAGTAGAGTGCCTAATGGCATCCCTTGGTCCCTAATAGGGTGTCATCTCATTTTTAAGGAATAACCTTCACACTTTATGCCAAATGAAATCAATTTTGCAAAGTCCTCTTAATGGATCCAAGTCCACAATTTCCCACTTAATTAGATGATGAAGGAAAATGGAAAGAAAATTAGAGAGCTTTTTCTTAACCTAACTAAGGTTAATTATACCTTGGTCAATTCATTTATTTGGAATAGTTTTATATGATTACTAATCAACTTTTGGGTTGATAAGTCTTTAAATGTGGGCTTCAAGAATAGAAAAAAACATGGTGAAAAAGATTGAGTAAGTTTTAAGTATTAGTGGTTACCAGATTTTTTCTATTAGTGTGGTAAGCTATGTCATGGCCAAATGAGTTACTCCAAAACTATCTGGAATTAAGGGAAACAAGCAACAAAGACTATTTGGCTTATAAATATAGGTAAAACACATAGTTAGAAAATTAAATCCTTCAAGGCTAAGTCCTCTAATAAAGGAACTAATAGAAATATTTTTAGATCTATTTGGGACCCAAAAAGGTAACCCTATGTATTGCCCTTTATGATAAAAGGTGAAACAGTCATAACAAAGAGCACTAAACACTATGACTTCTTAGCAACCAACCTATTATACTTGTTTATGCTAGAGAAACAAAATGATTCTTGTAATACTTAAACTTTACTTAAAAGTAAATAAGAAGAGGGAGAGAATTTTAAGGCATAATGAGTATTAAGCCTATTATTACTTAAAAGATCTCTAATCTTTTAAACCTCGTACCTTCTTTCTAGTAACCAAAAAAAAAAAAAAAGTGTCCCTAATCTTGAGCCCTATAGCTTAAATACTATGAAGCATAGAAAGAGAAGAAATGAAGCTATAATTAAGGTATTTAACCTATTGAAATGACCTAAAGTGTTGGGAGCCCATTTTCCCAAGGATATTGGTAGTACTCTTCCTTTAAAGTCTACTTCAACCTAACAGAGAATCCATGAAGAAGCTATTTATCTAGAGGTATCATACTATAAATTTTTCTCTTTTAATTTTGGCCCTATTTAGTTGAATACCAGGTTTAAATCAACTTAGACTAAGGCTAAAAGCTTAAAGTTAAAAACATTAACAAAAGCTAGGCTTTACGGATGAGTCTCATAACTTTTTTAGAAGCCCCTAAAGCTTACTCATTCATGGAGAAGCCTATGCTCCCTCTTTTGCTTAGGCAAGATGATAGGATAATATGGAAGTGGTGCCAAAAACACAAGCAACTAACTTGTCTTCAAGCCTTAATGAGATTCACAAAATAATGGTAGTGGTTACCCTATAGCCACATGATTGTCAATAAGGCTTTTGGCTTGCAACTATTAAAGGATGGAGCAACCCTTAACAGGTCAAGCTTTTTAGGAGCTTATTTAGAAGGACTACTCATCCTTAATGTTTCTCATGGAATTTGAAAATGATTTTTTTATTAGCAAGGTTGATTAAGTAAAACCAATAAACAATTTCATTTACTTTGCATTATGGTGGATAGAGGAGATTTCCTTGGTAATAATCTCTAAAACACAAAAATATTTCATATAATTTGTGAAATGAGAGATGTCCAGGGCCAATGACACCTTAGTTACATTTATAAGGAACCATAAGCCATTAAAAGGACCATACTATGGGAGACCCTTAAAACACTAGAGTTAAAACCTATACGCCATGAATGTGTTTTAGAGATTTCAATGTCATGGCTAGTAATAATGAGAAGACATGGAAAAGACCAATACCAAATAATCAGAGTGAGGCTTTTACATATTTCTTATAGGAATGCACTTTGTTAGATATGAAATATAATTAGCCATTTTTTACATAGATTAATGGATAAAGGGGATAAGCTAATGTACATGAATGTTTGGATATGACTATTGTATCATAGAATTGAGAGTTACACTAAACAACTATGCTAATCCATGAAACCATAAGAGGTTTAGATCATAATCTCTTGGTCTTCAACAGTAATATGCAATTCAAACAATAGAAAAAAAGTGTTCAAGTTTGAATCCAAGTGGCTCGCTTTAAACTAATGCAAGATTATGGCTAAAAGGGTCCAAGAAATCCATTTAAGGGGTTCCTAAAATTGTATTATACTTTGTAAATTAAAGAATTATTAGGAGGAATTAAAACATTAGAGTATGAACTAATTTGAAAATAACCAAAATTAAGTTTTGGAAAGGAAGGCTTGCTGAACTACAAAAATTATTGCCCACCTATGACAATTGGTTGGAAGAGCAAAACATGATACAAGAGATTGATAATTGTTGGAAGCAAAAGAAAATGATTTGATACCAAAGGGCTAGACTCAATTGGTTAAATTATTGTGATAAAAACACAAGGTTCTTCCATAAAATCATAATCCAATGGTGCTAACATAATCAAATTATAAGAATCCAAGATGCCAGGACGATTGGATAGAAGAAGAAGAGGAAATTAGTGAGGATATCAATGGTTTCCCTCAATAGCTTTATAGTAGTCGGAGTTCTTGGTTTAGTGACAAAATTATAGAGAATGTTCCTTACTTGGTTAATGAGGAAATGCAAAGGGCTCTAAATGCATTGATTAAGGAAAAGGAAATCAAGGTTATGGTGTTTCAACTTGAAATAATGAAAGTCTTGAGTTTGATGGCTTTATAAGTTTATTCTTCCAAAATAATGGGGATACAATGAGGAAAAATATGATCAAGATGTTAACCAATTTCTTTCAAGGAGGTCACATGCTTAAATAATTGAACTAAACTATGGTAGTTTTGATCCCCAAAATGCAAAAAGTATGAATTAACTTATGTAACTATCTTTATAAGGTAATAATCTCCAAAGTTATAATGAATCATTTCAAGCCTTGGCTTCAAAAGTTAGTAAGCCTCTTTCAAAATGCTTTTGTTCCAAAAAGGTCCATCTAAGACAATATTTTCATTACATATTAGGTGTTTTATCCTTTGAAAACAAAATAGTAAAGAAGAGCATGATCATCATATTAGATATGCATAAAACTTATAATTAAGTAGAGTGGAGATTCTTATAACAGGTGCTTTTGAAGTTTGGATTTTCAATTGGATAGTGATAAGGTCTAATTTGATATATATTTTCATATAATTTTGGTCTTAAATTTGTATTATTAAGTTTGTTTTTATTTGGATTTCAATACTTTTATTTTCTTTAGTAGGAATGGAGTAAAATCAATATTTGGAGTTAATTTAGTCCATAAATATACAAATTATTAATAAAAGATTACAAAGAAAATAAAAGAATCTTAAAGAGGAGTTCTAGTTTGATTTAGAGATTTACTTGATATTGATTTTTAGGTTTGAGTATCCTTTAGTAGGTTAAATTAGCAACTTTCCAATAATTAAAAGGAAAATCACTAATAACTTCTCCTATAAAAAGGTCACTACTCTTATTCTTTGAATAATATATAAATGAAAGTAAAAAAAAAGAGACATAAGTCTTTGAAAATAGAGAAAAATAATATATGATTGTGCTCACATCCTATAATATTTGAGTTATGAAAATTGAGTAATTTTGATGTGATTTTGCTTATATCATTTGTTATTCATGATAACGACAAGGTTAGTGATTCAACCTAAGATCTTGTACTATAAGTTGAAGTCAAGTAAAGTCATTTTATATTTGTACAATATTTTTGCATAAAATTTATTTTTTTTATTATTAATTTTTTTTTGCATTTGTTTATTACTGCGAAAATGGCAATTTGACATTATTTTATTGGGAAAAAAGGGCCTCATGGATGATAAAAAAAGTTGTGGATAACTTTCATTTGTTTAAGAAACTAAGATTTTGAACAATTAGTTACCTAAAAACAATAAGTGTTATTATATCATGTGTCCTAAAATCCAATAAGTAAAGAAACTAACGACACTGTGTTGGAATATTTAAGGTTTTTTATTTTTATTTTTGTTAAAAAAAGAGAGGGTGTATTGACCCAAAAGACAAATAAGCTAAATAGCCAACAATCAAGGCCATGTGATCATTATTGCATTTTATATAAGTAGAGAGACTATGAGACTTAAGGGTTAAGGGGAAAAGTTTTACTCCCCCTTCAGTGATAAAGCCATTAAAGAAAGTGAATATGTTACACTATTGCCCTCCTTGTGAGTGTGAGAGAGCCAAACTTGTCAATTGTTATATACATAATCCTGATAATTTTGAATAAGATTATATAATGGATAGAAGTTGGAGTCCCCTTGATGCATTTAAAGCCAAAATTAAGTCTATCTCAATCTAGAATTTACAAAAACCTTAGCCTTATGCTAATTTAATTCCTTGGGAAAGTCCCTAAAGTTCCACTGTAAAGGTTATGCATTAACCAATATGGTTTGTGAAGCCATCTATCCACCTGCTATAATGGCCTTGTAGCATATCTCTAGTGTTTGCCATGCCAAGATTCCCTTGAGACACACTATTCATATTAAGCTTTACTCAACCTTCTTTTGGCGGTTGTCATTCAATCAATTTATTTACTTTTAATTTAGGGTACTTCCCATTAATTCCATCTGGTGAAGGACTTGTCATAACACTTTCTTTTTATTTTCATATGACCATGAATACACTACTATAAGGCACAATGTATAATTGATTTGGTCCTTTATGAGTATATGAAGAAATTGCTTATTCCTTTGCAATAAAGTGATAATGACATTAAATGGATTGCATAAAAGCCAAACTCTCATTCAAAAGACCTATGTCTATTTTATTTGGCAGTCTAATGGTTTTACAAATTGTATAAGATTTAATGCAACCAAGTTTAGGATCTACTAACATAACAATCTTTGACTTGTGAACTTGCATAAACATAAGAAGCATACATAAGAAATCATCACTTGTCATGTTATCATTATTCCAAATAAGAATATCCATAAAAAATTATTAACAAATTAAGGATCAAAGCATTACAGAATCAAAGTTCAAGGTTATGAGTACCTGATCATACCTTTGATTCCACTTGCATAAGAGATGCATCAACCACAAAATATAGAGAATGGTCTTAGTTTAGCCTAGGATTTCATTTCATTACTAATCATAAGTTAGGTGGTTTAGGTGGGTGAGTTACTTGCTAAATCAATATGTCCTTAAGATTGTTTAGGTTTATCCTATATTGGCCTAAAGGCCCACTCCAAGCCCCATCATCCTCTAAAGGCAAAGCTTTTCCAACCAACATGGGCTCCTTATTTCCTTTTTGGCAAGGTTTATAGGCTCATGAAAGATAGTCATTGCCTTTAGCTATACTACCAAATTCGTATGTGAGGGCCCTAAAATGCCTAATGTAACCATAAGGAATATCACTCTTAGCATTGATGTGTGTCTTTGTGGTATACAAACTAATCATAACTAAGCTCTTATCTTTGGATAGATTGACATACCTTATATCATGTAAATGTACTTGTACTAATCATACTACATGACTAAAATTGGTTATAAGTTAATAACATGTTTTATGGATATATATGTGAAATTTACATAATGTGTCATGCCAATTTAATATATCTTTTTAAATGATTTAAACATGTTGTGTAATATTACTTGTGCATTATGATGTCTTCAAAAAGTAATAAATTATATGTTTCAAATTAGCAAAATTATGCGCATTAATTTTTGTAATGATGTTGCATATGAAATTATTTGTCATATCATTTACATGTTAAAAATGTCATAAGGAATTCTAATTTCAGCAAGAGATATAAATTTTAATGGGAGTTCATAAATTGGGAGAATTAAGAATAATTTTCATTTATATAACTAAAATTTTGTAAGAATTACTTAGAATAATGATAATTAGATTTCAAACATAATGAAATTTTAATCTCATATCCTTTGTTAAATTATCATCAATTTTAGTTGAATTCATTGTAAAATAAATTTAATGTATGGTTATATTAACATCATCATGTGCTAGTACCTTTTTGTCCGTATATCATGACAAAGGAGAAAATTAAGAAATTTGACTTCATAAAATCTGGTAAAATTTTAAGATATAAATGTATTAAAAACTTTATATAATATCATTTCCTTGAATTTGAAAGTGAAAATATGTCTCACCTTAAGAGAGATTGAAAGACTTATTGAGTTTATAATAAATTATTAAATGTTATATATTACTTGCATGAAGATGCTAAGGAATATAAGAATTAATCTCTTCAATGGTTTAAGAAATATTTCGCTTGTTAAATGATGTAGTTTGCCCTTAAATAGATTTTAAAGGTATATTCATTATTGAACTAAGGACTTAATGTAAATAGTAAATCTTTACTAAATGCTTAAATGATATCATTAATAAAATATATGAAGTAATAATTGATTGAAATCAATTTAGAACTTCATTCAAGCAATAAATACAGGCTACAATTTCATCTTTTCCAAAAGTTAAGAGCACATATAAATCATTGTATATAATAATTGCATTTCATAATTTTTGACATTAAATGATATTACACTTGAAGACAAGCACTTATAAGTGACTTAACTCATTAAGTAAAATTCTAATACTTTTATGTGACTTAAGAGTAGAGTTCTTTGATAAAAATGGTCTAAAAAAGAGTTAAAAGGGAAAAACCAATTGACATGAGATATGCAAATGTCAATAAATTGAAGGATAAGACCAATGACTAAGGTTATGATAAAAAGGGTCAAATGATATTAAACGCAAGGAGTATGTTGAGTTAACAAAGAAAATGATATAACACTGGCCTTTTAATTTTACTTAAGATTTTTAATTGGTATTTCTTATTGAATTCTGTTCGATATAGATGGTTGATTTATGAGTAATAAATCATATGTATAAGAACTTAAAGTATAAGTAAAGTGTTTATAAACATTATTAAGATGTGATAGATATTTATGAACTTTTTCAGTGTTAAAAGGTATTATCACTTGCAAATAAGGTTACATGGTGATCTAATGCAATTCTTATATGATACCTCTTATATGTCTAACATAAGCAAGATTTGGTCATTATTATAGTCCTTGTTTTGGGTTAGAACCTAAAATTTTATGATGATGGTATAAATATTTAAGGTAATATCATTTAAGTTGTAAATATTAGCGTATCCTATATATTTGACCTTAAGCCTTGAATTTAACCATTTCCTACCTTATGAGCTAAAGGTAGACAAGAAGACTTGTGTTGTTTATAACTCTAAAGGTCAATTGCTATTGTTATAACCCATCACTAAATAGTGAAACTTATGTCCAATGATGTAATAAATGTAACTTTGAGAATTTAATGAATACAACTATAAAACATAGTGTCCATTGATGAACAAACATATAAAAGTGAGTGAATTAAACTCATGGGATATCATGTTCAAAAGAAAATGAGTTTTAGTAAGGATACAATTGAATAAATCTTTTATTTGTGTGAATTAAAAGATTATGAATTACATAATGCATTAAATAATTGAATTGAGATATGTGATAATGTGTCTCATTCCATTTAAGATAGTAAGAGCACCATAACAAATGAATTTGGTCCTTAAAAAGTTCAATTACATAGAAGTAGTTGTATAATAATCTTGCTAAGTAAATTTAAGAATTAAAAGGGATATTAAGTTAGTTACTAACTTGAAGTAATATAAGATATTCTCTTGTACCTTACTCATTACAAATAAAAGACAACAATAAAATAAGAAGTTAATGAAATCTAATCTTGTTTAGCATAGTATCGATTTTCATTTAGGCGTAAAACAATAAAGAATAAGCAAATTCTTAAATATACTTCAAGTAAATAGATATAAAGATAGATAATTTGTTTAATGGCCCAAAATAAAAAAGCCTAATAAGAGAGTATGTTATTTTATATATCTCAAAAGTTTATATTTGATTCGCCTAATTCTCACTATAATTGCACATTTAGATTTAAAATTACATAAAACATACTAAAAAATTGTTTTTTTATATAAAGAACTAACTAAACATACATGCATAGAATGCATATTAATGTTTATTATGATAACTTAAAAGTGTAAAAAATGCAAACTTTAATATTTAATGTTTAACTTAAAACAATCAATTAGTTCATGGTATTAAAATTGCAATGGAAAATTTTCTTTTATGGATTTGTGATAATCCATAATGACTATGATTAGTATGTTAAGCATTTTAGTTTTTGGTTTGTAATTCTAATCTTCATGTGGCAACATATGAATAGTTAAAGATTACAAGAAATGATTATCTCCTACTTTGAGGTAAAAGAAGAAGTGGGACAAGAAGGATATAATTATCTTTGGTTTAATGCTACAAACCAGTGAATTGTTTAAGAAAACCTCATGAAAAATTTTACTAAAGAATAACTTCCATTAACACTCCATAATAAAGTCATGAGGTCAGAATTTTATAATGTATTTATTGACTTCTTAAGTTAAATAGTAAAATAATTATGACATCATAGTTTAGTATTATAAAAGGAATGGTATTACATATGTGAGTTGTATAATAGACATTTAAGCCAATAAAAAGGTTTGGTTTCATATATACATGGAAAATGCAATATACTCTTTATTGGAATTCCTAATAGGCATTGCAAGCTACTTTTTATATTATTAGGAGTAATACAAAGAAAAAAGTTGCACTCAACATGATGTTAAGTTATTATTAAAAATAATAACTTAATTAAGTGCAAAATAGTAGATGAAATTGTTTGTTTGTTTAATGTTAAGACTATTACATGAAAAAGCAAAAAGAAAAATGCATAACTTTATGTAAATAGAAGCAAAGTTTTTTTGCATGTAATTGTTGGAGTAAATAATAATATTTACTTAAAAATATTTTTGAGAATTAAAAGTTATTCCGGATTATGAGTGATTTTTAAAAATAATTTAATAAGTGATATTTACTCGAAAAATCTTAAGTAATATATTAAATATATAATTTAATAAAATACGTGATAGAATAAATAAAAGATTTTTTTATTAAATTTTTAAAAATTAAGTAAAAATTTATAAATTTGTATAAAGTGTAATATTTTGATACTAATATAAAATAAAATAACAACGACAATTAAGTATGTAAAAGCATTCAAAATATGTTGTTGCAAAAGGTATGTCACACAGTTGAGATAAGCTCACAATCACAAGCAATTGCCTTTATTATTTGGAAAGCTAGTATTATCCTCGTCATTCTTAAAAATTTCAGAATCATTTTTCACCTCCCTTGGCCCTTCATCAAGAGTCTCCTTCGAAATTTGATAACTTAAAACTTTAACTTTATCTTCTGGCTTCTCACCTTTCTCGTCTTTGAGCAACTAGTTGGCTATTTCGTTTACATGAAAAAATACAGAGCCTATCTAAGTTCACAGCATCACAAGTATAGTATGCCTTAAGACCCCTTTGTAGGAGATATATGAGTCATGCACCAAGGAACTCTCTGAATAAAAAGGTTAAAGCCCCATCAAATTCTCTCGTCCTGAACAAAAGTTACAAAAATATATAAATAAAATTAATATAACTTTAACAAACACCACAAAAAGAACATTGAAAAAACTAAAGAAATTTGTACAAATGGATATAATTAAACAATAAATAAAATATATATCAAAAAATTCAAAAAATTGTAAACCACAAATTCAAATAACATTTTCTTTTGTCTTTTTCTTTATCTATACAAACAAATACAAATAATTAAAAAAAACATAAACAAAAGGAAAAAAAAATGGTCATTAACACAAATTTATAAAGTAATCTCTCTAATGGACTTGCAAATTCAAAATAATAAAACAAATCTCAAAAGTCCACCTCAAACAAAAGAAATGGCGTTTATTTTTTCTTTGATTTAAGTGCTATGAAACAAGAATAGAGTAGTGAGACTCCTTATTGGCAGTAGTGATTAATTTTTTAAAAAAAAAAATAAGAGGACCTTTTGTCTTATCCCAAATCGAGTACACAGTTGCTTCTTGGGTAAATTAAGGTTAGAGAGTCTTCTTATACCGTCAGAAGAGACAAAGCAAGAAGAGAGAGAGAGAGATGTACAAAAGTTATTGACCCATTTGTGGATAGGTGGTTTGCCATGTAGGCGAGTTGAGTTTGCCACATTTTAGAGTACAATTTTTTTAAAGTTATTTATCTGAATTTAAATTTTTTTAAATTTATTGACAAAAAAATTCTTTTTTTGTTTTTTTCAAATGATCTAATGAATAGCAACAATGATAATTGTGTTAGACAAAAAAATGTTAATGGTATTGTATTCTAAAGTAAAGTCGAAGACATCGAATGAGGCTTATCATCAATTACACCAAAAAGAGTACACCAAATTGACTAGCTCTTCATTTCTCTTTTACAGTATTGGTTCTCCGTTATTTTTTATTGTGAGAGGCGTGAAGATCCGTAAAAGTAATTATCTTAGCTAAAAAATTGAAGAAAAAGAATGCTTATGTGCAAGTAAGTAACAATTTCCCAGGCCGTCTGTTTTTCTTGAAGCGTTGCCTCGTAAAAATGTTGATCCCCGACTGTTTGTTTACGTACCAGTTCATGGTGGGTCCAAGAGCACGAAATTTAGCTTGGTACATTCTGAGTTGGGTAAGGTTGTCTTGTTCTGCTTTGTTTCAAGTATTAATAATTAATTATTTAGATATCTATTTTTCTAACACGTTGATTGTTCAATCAAAAAAGTTAGATAAATATAAAAAATATAAAGAACACATATTTATTATAATCATTAATTATAATTAAAAATTATAAAAAATATATCGATCATAATTAATTTATATCTAATTTTACGTTTATTTTACTTGTACAGTACTCACAAATTCAAATTGGGAGGAAAGGACAATAGAGGGCGATAACACAGTCCAAAATGCTAAAAGGAAGCGGTGCCCTATCACGGACAACATAGCTTATTTACGTTTTTTTTTTTCTAAAAAAAAAAAGATATACAGCAGATCAATAATAATATATAATAAATATTATATAACGTGTATTTATGAACTTTCTGCTGGTTGTTTATACATTTTTATTATTTTGGTTGCATGTTTATCTTGTCATGTCGGACACCTTATTTTTACAAAAATTAAAAATAAAAAATTACACTAAAGTCGCATAGGTCACACGTCTACGCCTGTCAGAGCCCCGTCCGTATGGTTTTTCCGAAAAACACCGCAAACCAAATTTGCCCGCAAGAGAAGCAACTCCAGATGACAAAATGACTACAATGTCCTCAATGGAAAAACTCTAAACACATAGTCGCCGAGGGCAAAGTGGCCGTGCTGGCCTCCCCGTACCAAAGAGGAAAAGTTGCCGCTGCCCAAGTCAAAATACCATGTTTGTAATAAAAACGTAGCCTGTCCTGCAGATCTGACGGTGATTGAAGAGCTGCCCGTGAGTTAAAAATTAAGGTGCAAAATGATAAGCCAGCAAAAACTGTGAGTCGCAGATACGAATGTCCAAATTCAAGCATCAAAGCTTTAAAGTTAAGCCCTCGTTGCATGTTCCATTCTCACTTCGAAAACGGAAGCCGATGGAAGAGGCTGTCTCAGAAGCCAGGACAGCTAAAATTGTAGCTCCATAAGACACGTCAATGGTTTATAGTTGGAACCACTGCTAATTGTTTTGGACTATTAAATTTGACTACGGCCTTTGTTTGACATTGGCTAACTGAATAAAGCTACCTCAAAGCTATCCTCACGTCCCCGTTCCTGTTCTATACTCTTCCACCCCTCACAGACACATAAACACTTGCATACACCTACACAAGCAAGTCTCAGTTGCAAGTGGAAAGAGGTGAAACAATATGAACTTTTCGAGGCTTTTCTCTTGTTCAGTTCTTGTTCTTGCTCTAGTACTCTTTGTTGCCAATGCCCAACCATTGGTTCCTGCGATGTTCTTATTCGGGGACTCGGTTGTTGACGTGGGCAATAATAACCACTTGGACACAATTGTGAAAGCAAACTTCCAACCTTACGGTAGAGACTTTGTCAATCACTCAGCAACCGGCAGATTCTGCAATGGAAAGCTTGCTTCAGACTTCACTGGTACCCTATACCGAAATGCCACCATGTTTTCTCCCTTTTATCTGTCCCATTTTGTGATTCGATTCTTAGCCTTCAACTTCCCATTTGTTTTCATGAACAGCTGAGAACATAGGCTTCACTTCTTACCCACCAGCATATCTCAGCAAAGAAGCTCAGGGCAACAATCTCTTGATTGGGGCAAATTTTGCCTCCGGTGCTTCTGGTTACTATAACACTACATCAAAGCTATATGTAACTTCTTGGAGACTCAAACACAAATCACACTTGGCGCTAGGCTTTGCATATTTGCACTTTTCTTTTATTTTTAGACTTGAGTCTTCACTTAAAAACTGCTGTCTGTCTGTCTACCTTCGTCGACTACTGATTTATGCTTTCACACTTTGGAGGTGCAGAACGCAATCCCATTGAGTCAGCAACTAGAGCACTTCAAAGAGTATCAGATGAAGCTAGTGGCAATTGCAGGGAAATCCAATGCTACATCAATTATATCAGGATCAGTCTACCTTGTTAGTTCTGGAAGCAGTGACTTCCTACAAAACTATTACATCGATCCTCTTCTGTATGAGGCCTACACGCCTGATCAGTTCTCAGATCTTCTCGTGCAATCTTATGCAAATTTCACTCAGGTCCCGCATCATGCACACGTTATTTCTCCTACTAAATTCTGTTCATCAGCTAAATTGTCACATTATACACAGGGTTTGTATGATCTGGGAGCAAGAAAAATTGGGGTGACAACATTGCCGCCGCTCGGATGCTTGCCGGCGGCTATCACCATATTTGGCTCCGACAGCAATGAATGCGTGGCAAAGATTAACATGGATGCAGCTTCTTTCAATAACAAGCTGAACGCCACATCTCAAAGCCTACAAAACAAGCTATCGGGCCTCAATTTGATTGTTCTAGACATCTACCAGCCTCTCTACAATCTTGTTACAAAGCCTGAGGACAATGGTATCATTAAAAAACATACGCCTCTCTATATAATCAATTGACGTTCCGTAACTGAGTCTACGTTCCGTATTTAATAATGTTGTGCGGCCTGCAGGATTTGTAGAGGCAAGAAAGGCTTGTTGTGGAACAGGGTTGGTGGAGACATCAATATTGTGCAATGCCAAGTCCGTGGGAACATGTAAGAATGCGTCAGAGTATGTGTTCTGGGACGGTTTTCACCCATCAGAGGCTGCAAACAAGATTTTAGCAGATGATTTGCTGGTTGCCGGAATTTCTATCATATTTTAGTTCCATAATTATAGGCCTACAGACCCATTTCTTGCTGTCACTGTCCCCTTATGACACCTGTGATACATTAAGGTCTACAAAAGGGAGTTTGACATTTCCTAGTTTGCATAATTGTTTGTGACCGACGAGAATCAATAAAGTATTTTGAATTCGTGTTTGGGTCGATGGTTTTTATTCGTCAACCATCTCTATGGGAAATGGCATCCGTGACTTTTGGTAAACCAAATACGCATATGGAGCAATTTTTCTAGTTTGATTCAATTTTTGACTGCCTCAAATTAATTTAATATTAAATAAATATATATAATTTAATAAAATTTAAATTAAAATAAATTTATGTAATTTAAAATTATATATATATTATATTCTTTAACTATGATTAACAATTTTAAAATGAAATTCGAATCAGGCTAAACGGAGCTAGATCTTATACGGTAACTGAACCAATTAATGGGAACTGGGACCCAACCGCCAGCTTCTTACTCCAAACCGTTGGTTCAAACCGGAAATAGAGGCGAGTCAGCCCGAAATCTAGCCCTTGAGAAAGAATCAAATTTGCTCGTTTTACTGTGTTACAGTGAACCTTTTGACTTTGTCACTTTCCGATCGAGAGAGAGAGATATGGACTACAGCCTAGCAGCGCTGAAGCTGCTGTGCGTACAACTGAAAGACGTCCGCGAGACTCCTTCTCAAAACGCGCTCTCGCTCGGCGGCATTCTCTTCCAACGCGCCTGGCTTCAGGTTTTCTTTATTTTCCTTCTTTCCGCCATTGCAATTGCAATTTCAGGTTTAATTAATCTCTCCCTCTTTCTGTCTGTCTACTCCGCACTCTAACCATTCAACTGGCAGGGGGTTTTGGTCTCCAACGACGGCGACGGCCGTTTGCTTCTCGACGATGGTACCGGCGTTATCCAGCTTTCCCTCTCCGGCGAGTTTCGCCTTCTCCAGTGGGACATAGGTTCCTTTCTACTCTTTTTTAGATTTTTTTTTTTTGTGTGTTTTTCGGTGTATGTTACTCTTGGTGTACTTTACCACCGCTGAATGGCGCATTCTAGCAGAGGCACCCTTAATACTGCACACCCACAAAGCGCTTTATTTTTAGTTTTATTTTGTGGGTGTATTTATGCAGGGATGTATGTGATGGTTGTCGGAGGGTATTTTGACCGTAAGGATGAAAACCCCATGATCAGGGTAAATTTCAAAATCTCAATTTGGTCAAACTTTTTTATTTTATGTACTATACCATCTGGCGCCAAGGTGAGAGTTGATACAACAAAAGCCTTAAGCAAAGGTTAAGGATTGATACTTGTTAAAGGGTGACCCAAAATAATATTTTGTAAAAACAAGGTTAACCTTCCCAAACTCCATTGTCTCATCGCCTTTGTGTAGTGTGACACTCTTCTTACTTGTTATAAGGGTGACAGTCTTGGTTAGACCTTTCTATTAATTTAATTCTCAAGTTTTTTTTTTTCCGGTAAAAGATATATCCAGTAATCTAAACGATGACTAAAGTACAATTTTTCCGAAAAAAAAAATAAATTAAATGCCAATATAAAATGTAATTGTCGAAGGATCTTGGCAGTAACTAGAAATTTTCTGCTTTGGTCCTTTTGAATTGTGTTAATGCCAGGTTCATAAAATTGTTGATCTCTCACAATTCCCGGATCGAGAAGCCATGTGGTACCTGGAAGTTATGGAAGCTTATAAACTTTTCTATCAACCCTTGATTGAAGAATTTTTGTGAGTCTGCTAATGTTATGCAAACACTGAAAAGGAATTCAGTCTCTGCAGCAAATTTTTTGTGGGTGAAGTGCTCCACACTTGTTTTTCTCTTCTCAGCTAGGGATGGATAAATTCATGCTTTGTATTGTTTAGGGCAACAATTCGAATAGCTTGTATGTTGTGCATCATAACATTTGGCAGAGACTGGGATTGTAGTTGTCACAAATACGAGCAAGCAAGTGGTGTGATGCCCAAAAGGAACTTGAGCTTATTGTGCAGTTCAGACTTACAGCACTGCAGGTCCAACCATAGCTCCATGCAAGCATTATTATTATTATTATTATTATTTTGTTTTAGACTGCATAAAGTGAAGTTACTAGAGAGAGAATAAGACAGCTGGATATTCACTACATTCAATTGATAATAGGTATTACATGTAATTAGTTTCGTTACATTTAATCAGTAGGCACTGCTTGTATTTCTATGTTAGATATTAAGGCTTTTGATGGAGAGGGTTAGGTACAAAGTAGTTGGTTTCTACTACAAATTTCCGAGCGAGAAGGTGGATGCCTTGAAGCAACTAAGCGGGATAATTGTACCACGTTAGGTACTCATGTCGGCACACCAACGGAATCCGTAACATTTCAGGACAATACATTAAGTTTGAAACTGAAGAAAGAATTGGTGATATATTAGAAACAAAAAGTCCTTCATATTTCCTCTTCTTTTCCCCCATTTCTAAAGGCACGGTATAACTCTGTATCCAAAAAGAATTTATATCCAGCAAATGCGGAAGATTTCATGTCCCCTTCAACTAATGTCTTTGATTAGATTTCAAATTGTGAAAGTTAGCGACTAATGATTGGAACTTGTAGCATAGCTTTCGTACCAGAGCAACCGTTAAAAGGCAAATTAAGTGGGCAATCATTCATATCATCCGGTCTTTCGTATGTTAACCTTACAAATAACATAGGAAAGTTCTAAGGTTCTTAAGTTGCGTTTACATACAAGCATGCTCGACTCCCAATTTCTCATTAAACAAAAAATTTCTCATCACATGAAATTTGTACACCGTTAGATCTTAAGAAGAGCAAAATTGTATGCTATCACTAATTCAACTCCCAAACGGTAGCCTAGGGGAGCTTACACAAAATGTCGACAGCAGCAACCCAACAATCTGCCAATAGTTACATTAAATCCGCCATATTCTCCCATCATGTCAGTCCCATCTGGAGATTTTCTTGATGCATTCCACTGATTTAGAATCCTGATTATCCTTTCAATCTGTGTGGAAGTAAAGGAAAAGGCAACAATATGGCAGATGTGGTATCATAAACAAAGAAACATACAAACATAGTTGTCTAGGCCTAAAACAAAAGTTATCTATTACTCTATTTTGCCTCAATAAACTTTGGAAGGTGGAAACAGGATACGGCTGTTCTTCTGGCATTTGGTTTCATGCCAGAACTGGTTGAATTCTTGGATTCTTCATGGATATTATCTAATTGTCGATCAATAAGATCATCTTCAATCAGGTCAGATTTGCTCTCTAGGATTAATACATATTGATGCAGACTCGAAAGGCTCATCTCATTTTCCTTGACTCGAACCAGTATCCTTGCCAAGATGCTCCAGAGAGCACTCCGTGCTTCCACATCATCCGAAGCAAAAGGAAGCATATCAAGTAGACCGTCTAAGAAAGGAAAATCTGGACAAATTGACAGCGTTACCTACAGTAGGTTCTTGATAGACTAGTATAACCCATCCATATTCAATAATGTCACTCATTTTATCATGGATAGGAGATGAAATTACCCTCTGATAAATCTAAAGCTAGATCAGGTACATCAGACAGAATGTTTGCAATTAAAACTGCTGCTGTAACACAAGAGCTAGCAACCTGCAGCAAGATAATTAGTTGATGTACATATTAGAATAAACTTCAAAGAAAAAAGAGCATCTAGTGCATGAAGCTCCCATACTGTAGAGTCTGGAAAAGGGCCAAATATATAGTAAAAAAAATTCAACCAATTACATCTATTGTTGTTTACCAAATATATCCTCAATGGTTTACTTCATTAACATTATTCTTACTCCAAAACAAACCCTTTGTTAAAAAAAAAAACTACACTTCATAACTATACCTAATACAACAATAGTGAAGTAAAAAAATTCACCCTTTTATTTCTTTTTTTTTTTTAACTGCATTATCAAAATACATAGTTCTCGAAAAAGCAAATCAGAAAAGTCCAATGTAGTAAATTGCAAGCTAAACCTGCAGAAAAGATGCTCAAAAAATGTTTAACCTCCAGCAATCTACTAATGACTATGCCTTAATGAGATAGAAGACATAAGGAGAGCTGCCTTTCTATATATATGTGATACCTCCACTTTATCTGGCAGTTTGACTAGGTCGCAAACTAGCTTAAAAAGTTCCTTCTTGGTGCAGATTTCTTGGGAATGACCATCTACTGAGGAAAGAGCTTCAGTGGCACGTAGAACTACATCAAGAACAGAGTACCTGCAACATTTTATACATTAAATATCAATTATACTGTAACATGCAGATATTGGCAGTCACTTCAGGGTTGCCTGGGGGAAGGGGGGGGCGGGGGGAATTATTAGAAATTCGAATGATTCAGTAAGGTATTTGCTAAAATTGTGTTAACAATAGCCACTTTATAAATTAATCTAAAAATTATGCAAAATAGTAGCCACTGCATACGGTATGGTTGATCGGAGAAACAGCTGAGAATATTTGTTATGTAAAACAAAAACCACTACATAATCTATGGTTTATTGGAAAAACGGTTGAGAATATTTGTTGTTACCTCTCCATTGCTATAGTTTACACACAAACTTTAATAGCATTAGTTAGCTATAGTTGTTTTTCTTTTTTGAGTCCATTAGGAGGCCTGGCTGGATGAAACTTGTTGACAAGGAAGGAGTGTTCAACAAAAATGAAAGGAATTTCACTGAAAAGGAAGGAATGGTCAACAAATATTAAAGATATTTTATTGGACATACCAGCAGTTTCTATTGTCTATCTTTCATTCACAATTATGACTTCTAAGAGGTAATTACAGTCAGCACACCAAACATTTGGACTGGTAGGCCAAATGCTACAAGCAAACAATATGTAAAAGAAGAAGAAAACCATGAACTCAAGCCAAACAATTTCCCAATGAGATGGGGCAAATTATTTCACTGCAACAAAAATGTTGTAATTACAGCAACAATTTAAAGGAATCAGATATCAGATACAGCCAAATTAAAAAAAAAAAAAAACACATGTAATGTCTCATATTTTGAACGCAAAGAAAGTTGAGCCATACCTTTCAGGTACTCTGTCACCAGTTAAATTGCTCATTTCAAAAGCCAAAAGACCTACTAATAGATTTGGCAAATTCAGCTTCATCAGAGATGTAAGAACACTTATAACTTTATCTGAATTCTCAATGATAGCCAATATTAACCCTGTGCTCTGTCAAACAGGGAGGTTTTTAGCTGGTGGGAACAAAACATATTAATCACAAAATAAACCATTCAACAGACACAGCACACATAAAGGCATGTAGACAAGCTATTGGTATCGATCACCATTTCCCAAAGCTTCTAATTTTGAGGATGCTTCAAGGAATCCAGGCTGTGGGGTTCTGTACTTTCACCAAAGAATATTTTTTACTGGCAGAGGTTATCAACTTTGTTTTATAACACTTCTGCATTGTCACTAGAACTAGGCATGGATGTTTATTACATATGAGTGTCTGAAGGTGAGAGGCCTGCATGCTTACATATCAGCTATTTTTCAGAATGCAGATACAAATATCTTGCACAAAAGTTTTAAGTTACCCTTTCTAATAGCTGTGTGTTTAAGGTATTTTCTGCTACCCATAAAATACGACCCAGAATATGTTCAGATTGCAATGCCTTTGCCCACGAAGTAGACTCACCACCCTGAAGACCCACGGTTAACAACCTGTGTCACAATACGATCAGTAAACATAAAGTTTCAGAGATAAAACATGCAAGTATAATCCATACATAAGGATAAAAATGACTACATAAAGTTCTCAAGTTATTAATGACAAAGACTTCCTTACCGAAAAGCTTCACATAGGCATTGTACGTCATCTGAAAACAATTGTTCGATTATTGTCTCAATCATCTCATTTGTAGAGACTATGTGCTTCATTGGTACTTCATGGCAGGCTAAGTTTCCAAGAATGCCAAGGCAGATTTCCTAAGGATAAACAGCAATAAAAGCCTTAATCTCAAATTTAATTAGTGTTGATCACATGAATCACTTCTTGTGATTCCATTTTATTATGAACTGAGTTTGATCTGAAGTGTAATTGTTTTAAATCCTTCCCAACTAAAAATTCTCAAGTTAACTTAGGTTGCCCTCTCCCACTCCTTTCACCATCCACCTAGTTTTGGTGCCCCCCTTAAATGGAGCATTTCTAGGACTACATTACTCCCTTAGTTTATCTCCAATTGGACTTACAACAACTTTTCAACAAATATCCTTATTTCTTATTCATTCCTTCCTAGAATAAGCACAAATCCATCTAAGCATTCTCATCTATGTCACACTCATTTTTCAGACATGGTTCTTAGCAACCCCACACTTACTAGTGCACAGCATGGTTAATCTAGTTAATGTTCAATAAAATTTACATTTCAACTTAACAGGAATTTTGTGGTCACACAAAACTCAAGCCGCATATGAAGAACATTCTCTCTATATTTTTATCCCTCTGAATAATAGAGCCTAAATAACAAAATAGTGGTCAAAGATTTCCTAAGAAAGTAAAGGAAAAGAAAAAATCAATCAAAAGGATCAAAATCTCACAAAACAAGGCAATAACCACTTCCATCAGGCCAGATCAAAATAAGAATCCAATTCCATGGCATAGATCAATCTCAAATAAAATAATGAACTTGAAAATAAAATTGAAAGGATTTCAAGACCAAGTAATAAAAAGGCTCACCGTAGCACGTACTGATTGAGGAACCCTAAGGTTTGCTAAAAGTACTTCAAGGATATGATTTTGCACCTGCACATAACCAATACACATTCCAGTAAATACAATTATCAGCATCAGATGAACATCTATATAAAACATAGCTACAGCACATAAGGCCAAAACTAGCAATTCAGTGCCAGCTTTCACCAGAAAAATAGCTAAGGGAAGAGGAGAGATTAACAGGAAAGCAAAAGCTCAAGTACCATTAGTTCTGCATGAGTTCTACTTGCTGCAAGATCCCACAGAACACAACCATACTCTTCCCAAACCTCATCTGCCGTTGACATGCCATGGCACTTCAATCTATCAGACAAATCCTCAGATTCCCCTTCTCGACAAGCAGACTTATCAGAATTATCGTCAACAACATACATGATCGTAGGTGTGTAAACTTTGAAATCGTCATCACTTGTATCAATTCCATCAACACTATGGTTTCCACCCACAGAGGCTGGAATAAGTTTTCGTATCAACGAAATTATATAACTAGGATCAACTGTTGTTGAAATGTCAAACAACTGCACAAAAACCACATAATTTTGGAAATCATGGTACTGAGCTTCTGACACCATCCAGAACTAATGCCATTTACTCACACACTTTCACTAGCACAAAAACACAATGAAATGTACCAAAAAAAAATGCATATAATTTAACCAGATTAAAAAAATATTGCAATGAGACTACCACATAAACTTCAATGCTTCAATGCTTCTTCATCATGAAATAAGAAAATTACAAAATTGCCCGCACAAATTTTAACTAAAAGTAATCTAGTACAATAAAATTTACATTTGATCAATTTCTCCCCAAAGTTTTGTCCCCGATTTTTTCTTTTTTAAAACCCCAGCTTTCCACGTTTTTTCTTTTGCACAATACAGAGATAAGCTTCTAGTAAAGAATGTAAATTCAGTTCAGAGAAGAGGTAAATTTTAAAACATTCGAAGAAGAAGAGAAATAAGAGCCGTTGGAGAGCGTAGTTAGTAACCAACCTCGTCGGGCGGCGCAGAAGGGTGATGTGAAGGTGCATCAAGTGTTTCTTCTTCTGCTTCCTCTTGTTCTTCTTGCTGGCGATTTTCTTCTTCTACTGGTTTTGAGTTTAGCTCTACAGCCATTTTCGTGTTTTTTTTTCTTTCTTTTTTCTTTTAATTGTTTACAGTAATTATCCTTCTCTTTTTTTGCAGTAATAGGATCTTCTGTCCGCCTTCTAGATCCATAGGGCGGCCCTGGGCCTTTAATGGGCCCTATACCATGTACGGGCCTTCGAGCCAGGTCCTTGCCCCACCCACATTCATTTTGGGTAGCCCAACTAGGTGATTCAAGATTAATTTCATTGGACCCAAAAATAAGAGATTAATTTCGAATGTTAGTTTAATTCATCCCTCAACTAAATAACGTTAATAATATTAATGTGTCACGCTCTTGAATGAGTGTTGGTATACCCAGTCTTCAAGGAAGCACATGTTTCCCTCTTTTACCAACTGCGAAAAAACAAACAATCAGTCGCAAACAACACTTACCACTAAATAATATAAATTATATTTCCGTGACAAGAACATGCTCCGTGGTATGCCTCTACTTCTATTTGCAATTGAAGTTAGCATATGACAATCTCTTCAATCCAAATTTGCAACAGCTTTAAATATGCATAGATGCAAATTTGTTTTTTTTTTCCTTTTTGGGGTTTTTAATTTTTCATTTTAATTTATTTTCACTGCTGAACCATGCAATTTTATATTATTTTAATCTAAAAAATAATAAATACTCAATAAATTGCAACATAATAACTGACCTAGCGTAAAGAAAATAAATTAAACTGCCACGTGACACAGTCTTTTGTGTTTTGAAGCTCATTCCATTATTGGTAATTTTAAACCGCAATCTAATTACTTTTTTAGTAAGTCATTTTTCTCAATTACTTTGTTTAATTAACTCGAACATGATTTATTGATAGTGACTGCATCTTTTTAGTAGAAGCATAATTGGTAACAACTCCAAAACGATTTTTGGCGAAACTAAAAGAGACATTTAGAATTCGAAGGGTTTGCTAGACATCTCTTCAGCCGTTCCTACTTCAAAGATAGTTTCACTATATGCACATAATAATTATTTACGAGTTATATGAAAGGAGAGAACTGAAGGAATGACATGGGAAAATGCAACCAAAGGTCATCTTTTTGCTGTGCACAATATAAGGGCGTGTTGCATGTCGCAAGTGTTACGTGTTGCAAACTTCAGATTATGGCGTGAAGGTTTCAAGTGGAGAGGGAGCTTAACTTCTACCAACGGTAGATCGCCAGGCAAAGGGAATCTTGCAACGTTTACTGCCTTTAGTCCCCGCTGTAAATCCTTGCTTCTATATTGCACCGTGTATCTCACAAAGAGTTCTGATATTATGTTTAAATAAGTCGACTTGGTCAGTTTGCACCAATTATGACCAGTCTAAAATCCTAAGCTTCAGGTATTACTCCTTTCCTAGCCTGAGATTTTATCATATTATGAATTTTGATAAAGATAATTTTCTTTTTTCCCATTTTTTATCCAATCTTTTTATAAACAAGATATTCAAAACAAAACATTAACATAAAAATATTTGGTGTGTGGTGCGAGTGAGTAAACTATTTTTTATATTGGATGAGGGGGAGGAGAGACATTGATTTGTTCCTGCAAACGATCAATAATATAAAATTCGAATTAACTAGATTAATATATTGTTAATCAGTATATATATTTATTCAATTTATATATATAAAGAAAAAGAAGAAGACCCAAATTACTTCAACCGACTTGACCAAACAGAGGATCCATCCAATTGACTTTGGGGCACGAATTCCAATTTCATTTTTCAAATTTTAAATCTTATACTAAAATATTTTATAACCTAAAATATTTTAATTTAAGTTAAAATAATTAAACTATCAAACTAAAATTTCAATCCAATCAAAAATTATTTCATTTATTATATTTCATAATATATTTTATTATAAAATATTAAACATATAAGTATAAATTTTATTTAAAAATAAATTATGAGAAAACTGTTTAAATTGATTTAGAGTTTATAAAATTAAATTATATGTAATTTTTTTTTAAAAAAAATATATATTATAAAAATATTAAATATACTCGATAAACGTGCTTAGCTAGTAACCTAACTGCTCTTACGACTTCGCCAACCACTTCAAAAAAGAAAAAAAAAACTTGATTAGAGGATATAAAATTTTAATAAAAAATAAATATAAATTACAATTAATTATAATAATTAAATATCTATTTTATAGTTATTTCACCGACCTTCTTAATTATTATTATTTGTTTTAAATTGATGTTGAATTTATTCTTCAATAGAATCACAAAGAGTGAGAGTGGGAGACATCGACTTAAAACCACAAAAATGAAGCCGGCTCAAAACATCGCCAAGTGTGTGGCCTTCACAATCACGAAAAAAATATTTCTTTTTCGCTATCTAAAATACCTGATGACGAAACCAAAGCCAGGCCACAAAAAATAATATTAAAATCAATCCTAATTTTTAACAAACAAAAATAAATAAACAAATAGCCAACAGCTAACAATGTGAAAACCGCCAATTCTGCCATCTCCCATTTATCCCTCCAAAAAGTATCAACCAAGTCAGCCAAACGCGCCTTTCTCTCACACAAACTGCTATTCTGCAACTATTGCATGACTAGAAAAGCAAAGGCGGAGGCAGAGCATGAGAGAAATGGCGCTATCTCCTCACAGCCTCCGGCTTCCACTGCTCCACTCTTATCAATCTCCATTGCCTCACTACCTTCTCTTTTACCACTCTCCTCCGCTCTCCACCGCTCATAAGGCAAAGTCTCCGGCAGTTCCGATCGCCATCAGCGTTGCCTTCAGAGGCCGGTGCTTGACTAAGTCAGCAGAGGAGGATCGCTGGTGCGATCCGGATGTCTTGCTCTCTGATACAGAAGTGGAAGCCAAAGAGGACGCCAAAGAAGTTGTCCGGATTTCATCTTCCTATGGCGATTCTCTCTCGCTTGGGATTCGCGAGCCTGTTTATGAGGTTTTCTCTTTATTTTTTTTTTCCTGATGGCTGTGCAATTTTGTTTTTTTTTTTACCATTTTATGGACTTTTTCCTTTTTTTTTCCTTTCTTTCTTTCTCTCTTTACTTCATTTCCAGTAATTTTCGAGTTTATTCTAGTTCTGAATTTTCATGTTAATTGGTATAAAAATGGTGCAAGTTTGACTCTCATGCCACGTGAATGCGCACTTGATTTAACAATGGTAAACTAGATGCATGAAACAGATCAATGTAGTTTCTTTCTTTCGGTGTAGAGAATTATGGTAACAGCTGCGAAGACTTTCACTAGATGCATGAAACAGATCAATGTAGATTCTTTCTTTCGGTGTAGAGAGTTATGGTAACAGCTGCGAAGACTTTCTTTTTGGTTATTTGATTGAAGCTGCCAATTACAATTTTATCACATATTTTTATGCTGCTTGATGAACAGAGTTCTCTTCTGTAATTGACTAATTAGTAACGGACGTTGTTTTTTCTTGGTTTTATATGTTGCTTTGCTTCTGACTTCTAAAGGTTGTCGAGGTGAAGTCAAACGGGATGGTGTCCACTAGGAAAATAAACAGACGGCAATTGTTGAAGTCTAGTGGTGAGTGTATTATTTGCAGAATAATTGCGGATTTTCTTAATGCAGATAGTTTCTTTGTCAATGTCTTAAAATTTTGTTTGTGAATGACTTTTTCCCACGTAGATCTCATAGTTAATTTCAACTTGGCACTGATTTTAACTTATAATGCAATATTGTCTTGAATTACAAGCAAAAGTCTTGTGCTTATCTTTTTGGGAACTATGAGGATTTTTCTCTCTCTATCCTCTTACAAGTACTTTCTTATCAGGTCTTCGCCCGCGGGATATCCGAAGTGTTGATCCATCCTTGTTTTTAACAAACTCGATGCCTTCTTTGCTGGTATTATGCCTCATTACATGTACTAGATCCATTACAGAAACTTAGGCTTGTGTTCTGTATGCATAGACCATGCATACAGTTTGCAGTCACTGTTCTAGAGCTAAGAAGACACTTATATATCGATTAAGTTTATCCTTATGCTTGAATGCAGCATGACATAAATTTCTCATTTGATTTATTGTTCCTTTCTGATTGTATTTTTTTGAATTTTTTTATGAGAAGTCTGGATATGGATGATATCAACAGGACTGGATTTGTTATGCCTAATTCATTGTGATCCACTTCTAGGTTCGGGAGAATGCTATCTTGCTAAATCTAGGTTCATTACGAGCAATAGCAATGCGGGAGCATGTCCTTATATTTGATTACAATTGGTAATCCACACCCCTACAGCTCATCATATTATACTCTCTCTCTCTCTCTCTCTTTTTCTCTCTCTCTGCCCCCTTCCTCCTTCCTTCCCTCTCTATTTTATGTTTTTCTAGATTCAACTAACAGTGGTTAACTTCTTCTATGTGCTGATCCTTTTCAGTAAAGGAGGCAAAGCATTTATAGATACTTTGTTGCCTCGGTTGAACCCTAGAAACATTAATGGAGGACCTTGCATGCCATTTGAGCTTGAGGTAAGTGCAGTTATCAAAGGTGTCAAGTGCACTATACTCTAAATATGTTTCTTTCAGATGCATCTGATGCAGTTCTTATGATCTTAGTTTCTTTCAAGGAAAAACAAAAAAAATTTAAATGAGAATATTAATTTATGCCTTTTCTTTTAAACACTTAGAACAACAGTCATGCTATGACTATCACCAACCTTTCTATACTCCACTATGGATATCAATTTGAGAGGATTTTAACATTTAATCTGCGTTAAATTTATCATGACAGTTGGGCCATTTCATCTGGTCTTTAAGGATTTTGGTGTTTCATTATAGGTTGTTGAGGCAGCATTGCTTTCACGAGTACAGCGCTTGGAGCAGAGACTGATGACTATAGAACCTCGTGTGAGTATGGAACATAGTGAGTATGTCTTATATTTTGTTTCTTTCTTTTCACTTTGCTATAATACCTTCCCTTTTGGTTCTCTGTAGACTGGCTTTGGAACTCTTTTTATTGGCCATTGCTTTTGAGAAGTGAATTCAAGGCTAGGCTAATATCATGTGGGACGAAAGTATGAGAAAAAAGAATAATTAAAGGTTAACACTTGATTGAACCTTAGAGGAATTTTGAAATCCAAGAAGATGACAACTTAAGAGAGAATTTTCATATCATTTACATTTTAAATGATAATTTACTAAGATAACTTTACTAATTAGACTACTAATATAAGATCATATTTATAATAATCCTGTAAGAAATTAATTAGTAAGGAAGTAAGTCAATATCAATATTAAAATTCCTAAAGTTAGCTTAAAGTTAGGCTATTAAAATTTCTAATCAAATTAAAATATCTTAAATATGTAAATAAATTATAAAATTAAAATAATTAAAATAATTAAAATAATTAAAATTACAACATTAATTATAGAATAATAAAAATAATTTCTATAATGTGTTTTGAGTCTGATCCTTCCAATTGAAATAAATTCATCTTTGAGTTGACAATAAGGAGTCAACATCTTGCATGTCATAGGAACAAATAGAAGTCTTCAATCTTTTTAACTTGTAATCAAATTTTTGCATATAAATCTCCAATAGTTTGATAACCTTTATTAGTAAGAATGTTGAATTATGATTATTATTTTTATGCCAATAAAATTAATATAATTTGATGGATGATCAACAAGATTTTGGATCCATAAATATTTTAATTTTGTCAATAACACAATCTCTTATAATGCAAATTTCTGGAACAACAATCTTCTCTTCAACTTTATGAGCATTTAAAATTAACTTGTTCAACAACTTGTGCTAATTCTTTTTGACTTGTTAATTCCTTACCTAGGATTTAACTCCAAAGTCATTGGCCTTTGAACATTCAAACCACTCAAATCAACAAGAAAAGATCGATAAAAAATATTATCATGCAATCATTACTTGGTAAAAAATTAGAATTAAATCTTTTTTAAGTGTAATCCAAAATTTTTTCCAATTTATTGTCACCTCAAAATTCAATGGTTAATAAATTTCTCATCTTTATTCATGAACAAATTTTAGACGTACTACATCTTATTTAGAAATATTAAGTATCATTTTACCTTTCAGTTGCACTATCTTGTAATTTAGAATATGTAAACTTTATCTTGTTTTTTACACCAATGTCATTGTATTCAAAATAGTTATCAATTTTTATTAACAATCTCATGAAATCTTTAATCATCTAGTATAATTACTCTTGATAGAGTTAAAGAAGATATCAATGCCAACACTTAATTAAATGTTTACATAAATTCTAGAATTTACTAAAGAATTTTCATATCATTTGTATGATAATTAACAACGGATAATTTTTCTGATTTGATAATTAATATAAGATTTTATTTATAATAATTTCTAATTTTAGGAGATTGAGCAAATAAATATCAATATTAAAATTCCTAAATTTGAACCTAAAGTTAGGCTACTAAAACTTTTAATCGAGATAAAGTATTCTTAAAAGGTAAATAAATTATAAAATTGGAATAATTAAAATTGTAACATTAATTGTAAAATGATAAAAAAATTAATCTCTATTATGTGTCCTAGTCACAATATCCTGGAGATTCACACCAATTTCTAATGACATTTGTCCTCCTATGGTCTTTTTTTTATACGTGGTTGTCTACCATAACAGTGGTTTGCTTCAGGTTCAAGCTCTCTTTGAGGTTTTGCCCAATCGGCTAACTGCTGATGTATTGGAGGAACTTCGCATTAGTAAGCAAAATTTGGTATACTCTCTGATAACCAATGAAATGTGAATGATGTTGAAAACTGTGTGTGGTTCTTACAGATTTTACTATGTTTGGAAGGTTGAATTGGGTTCAAGGGCAGGAGCTCTGAGACAAATGCTGCTTGATCTTTTGGAGGACCCTCAGGAAATACGTCGTATATGTATAATGGGAAGAAACTGCATACTTAAAAGGGGAAATGTCAATGTGGAATGTTCTGTTCCCTTAGATAAGCAGATTGCTGAAGGTAAGCTATATAATGGAGTCACTTGGTAGCAAAATTCTTGATTTCTGAAAGTAGTTTTATACTGAATGTATCTTGTGGGATTTGACTATGTCATGTGCAGAAGAGGAGGAAGAAATTGAGATGCTTTTGGAAAATTATCTTCAAAGGTAATTCCTTATCTGTAGCATATCTGGCATGGTGCTATATCCTCTTTATGCTCTGTTTATCATAGAATTTCAACTTCTCGTCTTTGCTATTAAACTTACCCATGAAAAATTTTATTATGAAATAAGCTCATCATATGTATAGGTAGTAATTGTCTCCTCAAAATTTGATTGAAAGAGGGTGTGAGAGCAGCCATATAGTCAGTGGACTATGGTCCTAAATTTCAGTTAATGAATCCATCCATGAGGAGTATGTCAGTAATTTCCCATCTGTGTCTTTGTGGTTGTGCCTTCCCATACATGATATATTCAACCATGATATCAATATTTACACTGTTGGATGCTTATAATTGGTGCCTGTGAGGAATATTCATTTGGAAGGTAAAATTGATGTATCTATGTTACTATGGTTTTAGCCCTGTATTCAAGCAATGGAACAATTAGAATAAGCAAAACTTTTTGAATATTAACTGATGATGCTATCCAATTTCTGACTTTGTACTACTTGTCCATTTGTGGACATCATAGAGATACTGAGGAACGATTGTAGAACTCATGAGGAAATCTAGACTTTACCAAGAACAGTAATTTACATTTCTAGCTGGATTCAAATTCAAGGTTCCAGTGGAGCTCTAAAGAATTGTTGCACTAAGAAAGAATAATAGCAATAATAATAATACACACATATTAATAAGTTGACATGCATTGACAAATACTATGTTATTTTGACACAGCAATATTTTCTTGAGCTTTATCCTTGGGAGATGTGAATCTGCAAGCAAACTGACAACATTTTATATCCTTTGCAGATGTGAATCTTGTCATGGTCAGTCAGAAAGACTTCTTGATTCTGCAAAAGAAATGGAAGATTCCATTGCTGTTAATCTTAGGTGGGCACTGTATTCTATTTTTCTAGCCTGTCATTAGTCATTGGGGTCTTTGGGCCTATAAATCATGGGCATGGCATGAAATTGAAGAATTAACTTGCACATTAAGTTGACCTCATTGAACAATTGGCTTTCATTGGTCATGTCTGGGATGAAAGCAAAAGTTCTTGGATCTGGTGCATTTGATTATATCCCAGGAGTCTCAATATTGAAAAAATTGTCCTCATTCTCACAGTGTCGGCCTGGCTAAAAAAGATACCACTAATTTTCTGATCAGAAAATACTTTTTGGAACTTGCTTCTCGTCTTGGTATGTACCTGACCACGAACTATGATAAACTCTTCCTTCTACCAGCTCTCGGAGGCTTGAAGTGAGCAGAGTGGAATTACTTCTCCAGGTTGGGACGTTTTGCGTGGCAGTTGGTGCTCTAGTTGCAGGTATGCCTGTCACCATGTAGGAAATTGAGGCAATATTTTCATCATTGTGACTGAGAGCAGTTGTTGCTCAAGTTGCATGGAAACATCCTGTTGCTTTCTTGGCATGTAATTAGTGCTCTAATGGCAATGATGTTACCAATATGCTGTATGCATTGCACTCTCTACAGTGACAGTTGCAATCAGTATGAAGGATTTAACATTGTAGGCTTCCATAACTGGGAGACAACAGTTGCAGTAATCGTGACCATTGCCTTGTCGAGTAGTTACCATAATTCCAAAAAAATGTGGCATCTGTTGAAAATTGGGCTACAAAATAGAGCATCGTCCTCATTTTAGTTTGCCATAGTATCTAAATTAGTTACTTCTGGTTTCACCAAAAAAATATTTAAGTGGGTAAGAGAAGATATGTAGTTTATCATGGCACACGCTATGGTTTATCCTTTTAAACGTGCAAGACTTGCTGCAAGAACTTTTCCTCTTTGTTTCTGCACTTGTAATGAAAAATAAAAAAGTGTTTGGTGGTTCCAGGTATTTTTGGCATGAACTTGAAGTCCTATCTTGAAGAGAATCTGGTATTTTTGCTTTTCTGAAGCTTAAACATATCATGTTCCAATGCTTTTCCTTTTCTGGTTTTAGTTAAAAGTGACATATTACCATAACATGTGTTCTATTTGGCTTTGCAGTTTGCCTTTTGGCTAACAACGGCTGGAATTATTGTTGGTGCCGTTGTAGCATTTTTTCTGATGTATTCATATTTGAGGGCTAGGAAAATACTGTAGCATAGGCAATGACTCAGGTTAGGTAAGTTCAACTTCATCTTGTCGACTATTGCTAGCAACAACACTTTGCACCTTGATAACTGGAAGATGATCTTGTGATTTTATTGAAACTCGAACTTGAGACCTACAGCATTAGAGATGACTAACTTTTATCTTAAGAAAATGTTTACCTGCCAAGAAACCAATATGAGTCTGATTCCGTCTGCTAGCCAGAGAACAATTACTCAAAGAAACTCTATCATGTATTTGAATCCAAAGTAAGAGAAATTATAGTTATACCAGTGAACAGAAGTAAATACTGTTCTGGACTTCGCAGGTGATTTGAGAAGGTGAAGCACGATGCTGCCCATTGTCATTGGGTCATGTACAGGAGACAATTTGATGGTGTTTTCAAATCAATAATCATGGTCTGATGGTCATTGATAGATTGTCAATGATATAACAGTTCTGTTGGGAACTGCTGCTCCAGGGTGTGGAAAACTACCAAATGTGTTCTTTTTATCCACTTCTTGAAGATGAGGTAGAACTTAGAGTTACCAAAATTGGGGCCAGGTTCTACATTATTATTAGAGAAGTAAGATTGCCGTTGTCTCCATTTTCTTGTTCCATTATATGGTCTTAAGTGAACTCATGAGAAAGCATATAATTATAACTGGGCATCCTTGGAGTGCACCATTTTGCCAGATTTTTTTCCTGATGGAACTTAAACTACCAACGCCACCGGAGGCTGAGCTCCGAGCAATGCTTGAAGCCAAGTTTTCCCGGAGTAATCCACGGTGTGCATGTATAATGCCGACCAACATTTGTGCTTTATTATTGCTGTAATACTGTAGCCTTTTGAGAGTCCTCACTCCTGTAGCTCTTTAGGCAACTATCTTTTGGAACTTACTTATAAAAACCAGCCAGCTTAGTACTGCCGGATAATCGAATCCTAGACGACGCTGGTTAACAAAAAATTGGATATGCCTTTGACCTAGTTTGATACGATTGATAGATTGGTGATCTTGTATCGACCAAAAGTGGGGATATTTATTGAAAATTTTCTAATTTTAAATTTTTGCACCAAAAAATATTTTATCTTCAAATTACTAAAATCTAAGTTAAATTAAGAATAATTCATTCAAGTATCTATGTTCATTAAGATTTATAACAGTAGTTTAGGTATTAAAAAAATATAAAATATATATGTCAATATTGCGTTAAAAATTAAATATAATTGACTGGGGATCTAACCAATTATTCAAAGGGTAGATGTGGAAGACCCAACCAGACACGTGTAGTGGTGATCGTTAATGGTCTAGGCATTGTGGACCGTCCAATTAATGATGGGCCTAATTTAAGCAGTTCTATTGAACTTGTATTTAAGATGTCTACTCAATGAATAAGGAGGTTAACCACAAGAGTACAAGTTTTTGAGTGATTAACTAGAAGATCTAACGGTAAAATTATTTAAATTTTAAATTTTAAATTTAATTTCAAATCTTAGTCTTTACTAATCTTAAAAAAAAAAAAAGAGTTAAAAGTTTTTGATGAGAAGTTGGGAGTTCAAATCTTACCTTTTCTTTTGGGCAGATTATCAGGAAATAATGTATCTAAAAAAAAGTCGGCTAAATGGGTTTTTCTTGGATGGGTTGGGAGCAAATGAGAAATTTTTGTTCCTCTTTCTCTCTTTTTCCTTTTGAGCTTATGATCATCTTGTATACACGTTAAATTGTATGCATCTCATCTAATCTACTTGTCTCATCTGGATAAAGAAAAGTTATCCATACCGGAATTAGAATTTATAAGAATTAACCTCACACAGTACTAACTCGGGATTTATACTCGGAGCATATCCTGCTTCATGAATATTTATAAATCATAACATAATACCCATTTATGTGTTTTTGGCTGCTATCAATCCAAAACCTTTAATTTCGTTTCCCTTCTAGTAGACAAGGGAGACATGCAGATTGGGTTAAATATGTGTTGCTTTATATGACTTACCTCGACCGGATCGAATATTCATGTGTTTTCTCAGATAGTAACAAATAAAAGTAATGCAGCCAATGCCCATTATAAATTCCATTCGTTTTAGTGGGTGGGAGAACTTTGCAGTTGATTTTGATTTGGATTCATAGTAAATTCTTTTCACAAGTAGCCAAGTCGGGTTATGCTAAAAATTAATTCTAAATTTTTATAAATGTTAACAATTCATTTATTAACTTTTTTTTTCACATTTTTATTTGAATTCTATGTTTTTTAAATTCATTTCAAATCAGCTTTTTTTTTAAAAAAAAATTAAAAGTAGTCAAATTATTAATAATTTTTATTTAATCAATATATGATTTTTAACTATTTTGATATAATAAGTTCCTTACAATTTCTTTTTATATAAGTTTTAAGATAATTATATTTTTTATAAACATATATGAATAGGCTAATCATTTCAATATGAGAATCAAGCCCTTCAAAATACACTAATTTAGAGCAAAATCTTGTCCCCACTCATCTTGTAATTTAAACTTTGAGACATGTATATGGAAAGTTTAAAGTTTTCAGCATAACTCTGGAATTGCCTTTTAAGACACCCTTTGTTCCCATGGATAAATTGAAAAAGAAATTAATCACTTAAGGAGTTATTATTATTATTACTCTTGATCGAGCTTGATATTACTTATGTAAACAAGTCTTTTACAATTTAAAGGAAATATATAACTAGTCATTATTTTACCATCACTTCACATTATTAATTAACTATTATGCATAAAATATATGTAAGGTAGGAATCAAATGGATACATATCTTCACAAAATGATACGCGATAGACACAAAAAAGTCACTAACTCTTATATGATATGTTTGTTAGTATGTGTAATAGTAGTTAATGAATTAGTTGCAATTTAAACATATATTAGGTATTTCATATATTTAATTTTATTAATAAAGATATTCAATAATTTTCATATATTTTATATGAATAAGTTAATTTTTAGTAAACTTTAAAGATAAAGTTTATGCAATAAATATATTTTGAAAGGTAATTATAATTAGATTATAATTATGAGATACATTAATATTTTTAGTTAATGTTTTATCAAAATTA
The DNA here is from genome assembly GCA_021464305.1 of Kandelia obovata. NCBI lineage: Eukaryota > Viridiplantae > Streptophyta > Magnoliopsida > Malpighiales > Rhizophoraceae > Kandelia > Kandelia obovata. The sequence goes on along the minus strand of CM038485.1, from coordinate 2,904,646 downwards.
GATATTAATAGAGTTGTGAAACTAATACATGTTATCTTTTTATCTTATTTAAAAATTAATCAATTTTATAAAATGAAGTATAAGGAAACTTGAACAAATACATGAATACTTGTGAGATAAACAAATTCACTAAATTAATAGGTAACGAAAATTCCCAAATGAAACATTACTTGTATATCTATAAAATTACTCATGTTATAGTTGTGCAAATTATCCTTAGAATTAAGATCATCGAGGTATTTTATAAAAAAAAATTATTATACATTGATCTAACCTTTAAATTGTTTTAATCAACGATCACATATGAAGGATTGTATCAGGCATATATGACATATGTGCAAATAGGTGAATGATCAATAAAGATTTATTATCTTAAAGTAATCATGGGAGAATGTTTCACTTTTTATAATGAATCTTAATTTAAGAAATTCTTTGGCCAAAGTAAAATAAGTATTTATAAGGAATTATAATTTCATTCATATAATTAATGATTTATATTTGAGAATGAATATAATTAAATAAACTAGAGCATATAATAATTTTATACTTAATATCTAATTGAAACATTAGTGTGATAAATAAATTGAAGTTTATTGAGAGACTGTGTATTGAAGGGATATGTTAAATTGCCTTTTGATAATCATAATATTTGGGTGGTTATAATACAGAGTGAAACATTAATTACGATTCCCTATGATATGTATACTAAGACATAAAAAGATAGAGATGAGATGGATAGGATCCTATATGCATTAATTATAACATCCATCATGCCTTGAGTGCTATATATGAGACGAGATGTCTCTTATACTTTCAATGTAATGAGTATATATTAGGTTGATCTAAGTGAGCTTCACTAGATTGTAGTTAAGAATATCCTTAAGCACTTATGAAGAACTAAGGATGTCTTTTCAATCTATGGAAAAGGTGATTTATGGTGCAAAGATATTCAAATGCAAGCTTTTAATTTGATGAGGTTGATAACAAGTTGTAGTTTGGATACATCTTTACTTTTAATGGTAGTGCGATTAGTTGGAAAAATTTCACATATAAGATAATTGTAAATTCTTCAATTAAACCTGAATATATTGCTACATTTGGGGTAACAAAGGAAATAGTTCGAATCAAAACGTTTATCATTGAACTTGGTGCAGTTCTTAGCATTGTTGAGCATTAAAATAGTGGTGCATTATGATAATAATGGAAACAACAATGAAGCACTACATAAGCTTTAAAGATAAAGTAAGCAAAATAAATATACTTTGTAAAGGTAATTATGATTGGATCATAATGAGATACCATTTGTATTAAAGTACTAATTTTAGATATTCTTAGTTGATATACTATTAAGATTGGATATTGCTAAAGTTATGAAATTAGCACATGTTATGTTCCATTCTTATGGAAAAAAAATTAATCTCATAAATTAAAGTATAAGAATACTTAAACAAACATGTGAATTCTTATAAGATAAATAAGTTCTTTGAAAATTAACTTGTTATAAAAATTCCTAAATTGAACATTACTTATATGTTTATAAAATTACTTATATGACAGTCGTGTAAATAATCCTTTGACTTGAGATCACTAAAGTATCTCTTATGGGAATTATTATACTTTGATTTAAATTTTTCGTTAACAATAACTTATGAGAGCTTGTATTTGGCATAAAATTAAATATATGAATTGAGTGATCAATAAAGGTTCATTACCTTGAAGTAATCATGAGAGAATATTTGATTATTCTTAATAGATAATGATTTAGGAAATTTTTTGGCCAAGGTAGAATAAGTATTCATTAAAAGTTATGATCACATTTATAAAAGTAATGATATATGTTTAAGAATGAACATAATTAAATAAAATAGAGCAAACAATAATTTTATATTTTATATCTAATTAGAATATTAATATGATAAAATTATTGAATTACATTAAAAGACCATATATTGAATGCATATGTCAAACCACCTTTTGATAGTCCTAACATTTAAGTGTGTTGTGAAGTATCCCTAGGAGGGAAATGCAATAGATACAGATAAGATGTGTCTACTTGGACCTCGAGCTTTGGATATGCTTAAGTCTCCTTATTGAATAACTTAGACTTGTCACAAATCATTTTCGGTATAATTAAAACATCATAAACTGTCAATTTAGAAGACTACATATTTTTTTAACTTGATAAGACTTAGGTAGATTTACTAGAATTCATTGGAGTTTAAGAGTATTGTTATACCTGGTGAAGGTCATAGCTAAACCAAAAGCTTGTCGCAAATGATAATATCATTGTTTACTTACCTATATTTTATGTTTCTTTTTTCTTTAATACTTAATTTATTTTTCTTATCTCTTTAGCATGTATAATTTATCATAAATGCATACATACTAGGGTTTTGAGGAGTTTGGAGAAGAAAATTGTAGGATTTGAAAGGAAAAGATGAGAGCCTTTTGCGTAGATATCATGCTTTGATTAAAAATTTGTTAAAGTTATAAAATGCTTTTAACTAAGATCTTTGGCTTTAAAGCTATGTTCAAAATAAGGTTTTAAGATGCATTTGATAATTATCCTTTGCATCATTAATAACAATGAAATTTAATAAAATATGTTTTAAGGATATTTGGATTATCTTTTTACGACAATCCTTTACATTTGTAATAAGAATGAAATATTCTAAAAGTTTTTAACAAGTATTTAAATACTTTTTGTTATGATTCTTTGCACCAATAAGAGAAAACATTTTGAATTTTAAATTTTTGATGTTTGAAATTGAGCTTGCAAAAAAAAGAAGAAGGAGAATGAAATTCTTTTGAATTTTATTGGAAAAATTAATAAAGGTTTTTATAACTTTTTTACTTTTATTAGGTAGAAAGAATCCATAGAGAGATTAATTCTTCCTTTTTTTATTTTTAATTTTTTAAATTTTTGAAATTTTTGAAACATAATCTAAATATACATTTGAAATCTTTGTTTTTTTTTTGAATAAACCTATTTAGATATTTGAAAAAAAAAATAAAGGAATTGGACCTTAGACTATATCAGTGTTAGACTAGTAGGAAAATGCTAAGATGAAGTTCAAAGAAAACAAGCTAGGTTTCATAGGTTATGCCTAAAAATCCAACTGACTGTAACAACTAAAAGCCAAAAAACAATGTCATTTCATATTACAATGATGTCATTTTGGATAGTTACAAACTAATTTATCCTCTTAACAAAATGAATTTGTTTTTAACCATATATTAATACCTCATTTATGAATAACCCTGGCCTTTTTAATCCATTTCTTATCTTTTTAACTGTATACTTTACTCTTTCTTTCTTCTCTCTTAATGGTGTCAAGCTTATTTAATTCTCCTTGTTCTCATAATTAACCTATATAAAAACTTTGGATTTTGGTTCCTTTGGGGGTTAAAAAGCTTAATTTTTAGTTTAAACTTAGGGGTTTGATGGATAAAGACTTTTGTTTTTTGTTTTTAGTGATTTAGATTATAATTTTCTATATTAGTATCACTTAAACTAAGAGAAAGTAAGTCATTATCATCAAATTTTTAAGTTAAAATCATTTACATGATGATTTTTTTTCTTAATTTTAGATATATATATATATATATTTCAACCAATGAATCTGTATTTTAATGGAGCTAAAATTTTATGTATATTAAATTTTAATTTGTACATTATAAAATAAGTATAATTGACTTATTATTATTATTCTTCTTCTCTTTAATCTTTTTTTTTCAATCTCAATGATTAATTATCTCATTCAAATGATTTTCCTTTAAAATCAATATAAAAATATTATAAATTACTATGCTTAAGTGTATACCATTTATTTATTTACTTATTCATTAATAATAATTTTACTTTAGAATTTAGTATTTATTTTTCTCTTCTATGAAGAATATAATTGTAACTTTAAATGTTAAACCTATAAATTTAGTTTAGCCTAACCAATAATGAGATCTCAATTATCATAATTTAGAAAAGAAATTTCAAATTCTATTTTACAAAGTTTTATAAACTTTTAAATTTTAAAGTTCTTATACTATATCAACATAAGTACTCCTAGATTGAACAAATTTAGCCAATTAAATCAAATGTATTCATTTAATTTTACTATAGTTGTTGTTTAATAAAGAACAGTCCACAACAAATCTCTACTTTAAATAAACATTAATTTAATATAAAATGGACCATATGCACAAATAATTGCTTATTTGAATAAGAATTTATGTGATACCTACGAGAGAAACGATTCTAGAAATTTCAATATTAATATTACAACTAAAAAGGACTATATAAACATGTTTTTCGTTCAACACTTAGACATATTATATGCATATAATAAAAAAGTGATCAAACTTAATAAAAGAGGGAAAAAAAAATAAAATTATACATTATATATTGACATAAATATTACTATTCATTAATAAAATAATTATTTTATTAATTATATACAATAAATTCAAGAAAATTATGTCTAACTATTTTTTTTTTTAAAAAAATAATAGGTAACCTTAACATAAAAAACCATTGCATTAACTATGTAGTTGTGTGTGTATGTGTATGTGTGTGTATATATATATATATATGAAATTGACATTAAAAAAAAGGTAAGATGTTCATATAATATAATTTGCTTAATTATAATAATATCTAAGTATTTAATTTAATTTATAATTTTTAGTAGATTTCTACAACTTATATTATTTAATATTAATATAATAATTGATTTATATTATTCCTTAATATTTTAATAAAACTATTATTTAAACATATATCTTTTTAATTAGCTATATGCGGTACCATATATATATATAAAGACAGTTTCACTCTTCCATGCAAAAATTACATCTTGCCCACCAATTTGTGGCTATTGATTTTCAGTAATGTGAGATTTTATTTGTGACGACTTGCAATTAAATAATTTTACAAATCATCTTCTTCAGCAATCAATTCAAAACTTTTTTTCCATTAACAATGAAATTCATCATCCTTATTTATGCAAAGAATAAAAATTATTTATAATTTGTACAATAAAAATTGTCATTAATAATGCATATTTAAAAGTACCATTTATTTTTTGCACATAAAATTTTTGTGTAAGTAACCTCTTATAAATAAATCTTCTTCTTTTTATAGTTTTTTCCCCCTTGGGCTACATATAGAATTACATTATAGTTTAGCATATAGTTATAACAAGTAGCTAAGTAAAAGCCTTACCTTTTAAAAATACTATAATTTTTATGCAATAATTTAACCATGAGAAAAAAGAAATATTAATATGGGCTAGCTCAAACTTATCCTAACAAGAAGAAAAGAAAACAAAATTTGGACGAGAATTTGGGGAAATGAAAAATATGTATTATAGGTAATGGCTTTTGAAGAGCCCTTAGGCATCAAGGAGGATCTACGTGGGTGAAACTTTTTATTTGGAGGAGGGGAGTTGATTGAAAAATTGGAGGGATTATGTATTTAAGACTTTTAAACCAGTGAAAAGAAAATTTGCTTGAAAGAAGCCAAATTGTCATAAAAAAGTGGCACAAAAGCATTTGTCCTTACATCCTTTATGAACAAAGGTAAAAGAAACAACATTCCTTATGTTAGAAAATAAAGTGTCATGAATTGTTGAAAAATAGTTAATAAAATTATAAAATGTTCTAATAAAAATAAATTAATAAAAAAGATATTATATTTAAAGCATTTTAAGTATTATCTTTAAGGATAGTTTTTGCCTCCGTGAATGAATTGATTATATTAATTATCTTTTCAAAATACAATATACATTTTCACCAGTGTGCACTTCACATCATGAGGTGATAAAAACATTTTAATCTTTTAATTAGCCTAACCATAGATTACAAGTTGTTAAGAATGATGTCTTTTAATAGTAAAAAAAAGAGACAAATTTATATTAATCATGATTTAATAATTTATAAAGTGAAATAATATTGAGTATAAATTCTAACAATAATAAACAATTAATATTATTATGATATATAATGGCAAATAACAAATGTATAATGACTCGTACAATGGTCATATAATGACTAATTCAACGATCATAAACAATTAGTTGACTAAATCTAAAAATATGATAATTAATCTAAAAAAGATACTATTTTTTTTAAAAAATATTTTATTATTTTAAAAGACTAATTTTTTTTGATTGAACAACGATGATATAACATATCATCTTTGGTGCCTTTGAAATTGTGAATCAAAAACTATGAGCATAAGTTTTATGAATAATAGTGAACTTGCCTCTATGTTATATTTTTTAAAATTATCTTATTTAATGCAATTGGACATTGTTAGGTCATATATATGTTTGATTTATTTTTATAAGAGTTTTAGAGATTTTGTCTTAAACCTCATAGACGTAAGCTCACTTAAATATCATATAGTTAATTGATTATATGAAATGTGTATTGTAATAACACACTACCTATAAAATTCTTTAAGAGTATGACTTAACCTCAAACATTGAAAATTTTGCATTATCTATATTATAGGAAGAGACTTATAATTTTGATAGTGGACCCAAGGTCAATAAGTTACTTGTTATCACTTACATGAATCTACTTCAAAGGACCTTATATCACATAGGTTAGGTTTTTCTTACTTTTAACCATTATTTATAAGCATTGTCAATTCTTTCTTAATGTAATTTGCACTAGATTTTTGGTCAGTGGCTTAGTTTGATGTAATTTGCACTAGATTTTTGCTTAGTGGCTTAGTTAGATGATTAGCCAAATTCATTTATAATCCTACAAAATCATGTGATATCACTTTATTACTTAACAATTTGTTTTATCAACTCATAAGTTAGACAAACATGTATATTCTTTTTGTTATATCATTTACTCTTAAAATGAGCAATATAAGTTTACTTATCATAATACATCGACATTTATGATGTTTATTTCTTTCATAATAAAATATTCATAAAAAATAATTAGTTATATTGTCTATATGTTAACCATCTTTAATGCTATAAATTTGGATTTTACAATAGATAAGTAATAATTATTTGTTAAATATACTTCCATGTGATTGTTCCACCTTTAAAGGTAAACATAAATCCACTAATACATTTTATCTCATTTGAATTTATAAGTCAGTTAATTAACATTGTTATACTTATCTTGCATAACAAAAACTCTATTATCAAATATATCATATTTAATGACATTTTTCAAACATTTCAACATAATTAAACATAAGATTTGATTTAGAGTTAGCAGAAAGCAGTAAAACATGTTTTATCCATATACTTAAATATGAGTTCCCTTAGCTCCAAGATAAGTGTAAAATTTTACCTTTTCTTATATATGTAAGGTAATGTACCTTAATCCTCAATATAAAGATGGAGACTCATTTCTCTAATTTTTATACAATATGTCATGTTAACATATGAATAGAAAAAATCAAATTCATATTTTTCATTATCATATGATTGCATAAACTAAAATGCAATAATTCTTTAGATTCATTCCAACTTTAATTTGCAATTTTTTTTTACTATGAAGGACCATAATAGAGTATAAACCAATTAACCACTTAGTTAATGTATTTATTGCAAAACTAAAAGAATATAAGAAAATACACTACTAAAATTAATTTTAGTTGTTATTTTTCACCATAATAGACTAATTTATCCTATTCAAATATTATTTGATAACTTCACTTCTTTGATAATAAGTGAATTCAAGTCTATTTGTAAAATGATTCTTATCTACTATGCGTAATTTCACTTCTCTTGTCATTCAACAATTAATTGTCATAGAATGATTCATTGACATAATGACTAGCTTATAGTGACACAAGCCTTTCTAAAGACATTCATGAAAAATGGTCCATACAAAAAACATTTCAATGATTATGAGATCAAATTTGCTAGCACTTATATAATCTTATGTTCCTACAAGCATATAATCTAAAATCTTTAAATTTGTACATTATAAAAATAAAACTATCTTTAAGATTGTAGGAAAATAATTGATGAAATTATATAATGCGGTAATAAAAGTAAATTAACAAAAAAATATATTATAAATGAATGTTTAGGATTTTAACCATTGAATATCACTTTCAATTTTATTTTTTAAAGTACATTAAGAATCACCAAGGTCTTCTAATATCGTTGATATTTTTAATTAGAAACTAATGACTCGGATTTATACATTCCTTAAATCCAGTTGACTGATAATTAAATCATTAAATTAGACCTCCACCTCTGTCCATGAGAATTTAAATATTTTATTAATTTTTTTAAATAATAATAATAATAATAGTAATAATAATAAATCTATGTACTTGCACTAAGGCAATTCAAGAACATTATGACAAGTTAGATGAACAGAACAGGCCCATTGTATTGAAGCATAATAAGCTTGCCAGACATTTAGCCCAAGTAATGAAGCACCAACTCCAGCTCCAAATAATTCTGGCTATGGCATGGTGCTAATTGATAACAAGAAGAGAGAAAAAGAATCTACTTTTAGCTTTGGATATATTAATTTGGTAGACGATCAAAAAGTAATAATGTTAAATAATCATGTTGTCACCTTCTCTTCAACCAATGTGCAATTATTCCTTCCCCTCTCCTGCCTTTACCTTTAACCTTTATTTCGTAACATTGGCTTTCTTTTTCCCATGTTAACGTGCTCACATGAAAAAGAAAATTTAGGCGTAGTTGTCTGGATGATAGAGCACGTGCTCCCTTTTTCCTCCGTGACATTGGAACTAGGATCATGTGTAGGCCTTATTACGATCTTCCTTTGTTATTTAGAATGTCTTGATGGCGAAGATTACTCTACATGGCTATTTGTCAGCCATTTTGTGTCATCTTCCACCATATTGGACATCATTTCTGCTTTTGGTCCACCCTGGCGCGCATCGAGATAGAAGCGACCATTCGCTCTTTTTTACTGACCACTAACTTGCAGTTTCCTTGTTCAACGAGCTGCTTGTGGTAGTAGCTTTTCTGTTCAGACCCTTTTCTAGCATTGTAAAAGAACCTGGGGAAGAACAATTTTTGGAAACTTATAATAAGATTCATTTTAACAAGAAAAAAGCCATGCGACACGGTTTTTGGTCATAAAAGTAACAGCAGCCTTACTTTCCTGCTTTCTTCCGCTTCGAGTTTCTTTGGCTCTCTGCAATTCAAGACCCCTCTTTGCCTTTCATCCAGCCGTCTGCATCTTCTTTTCTTTGATTCTTTTTTAAATTCTTCTACTCAATACGAGACCCCATCTTCTTCCTCTTTTATCCAACCATCTTCCTTTTGTTGGGTTTTTCGTAGCTTAACGGAGAAAATTGGGAACAAAAGCAAAATCTCGCCGGCCCCGGGTTTGCTTCAAATGTTTTGTAATTTTTGAAGAAAAGGCCGGGAAGTGGTTGGTGGTTGTTGAAATTTTGCTTCAAGTGTTCTGTAATTTTTTTCTTTTTTTTTCCTTCAATTGTTTGACTTGTGTAGAAACATATAAATATCGTGACTCTAATATTAATTTCATGTAACTGAGCAACTACTTGTTAAAATTATTTTAAGGTATCCGTATAATTAAAAATAAATATAAAAATATTTATTTTTACAAATTATAATTATTTAATTATTATAATTATTAATTTCGATTTAAAATAATTACAGGTACTTAATGAAAAACAAAATTAAAAACTGATATATTTCTTAATCTAATCTGTAGTGAAAAAGTTTGTGAAATATCAATATATGCTTTCAAAAAGTATAAAATTATAAAGTAAAAAAGTTAATTTATACTATAAAAAATTTATGTTTGTAATTGTAAATTTATACTGCTCAATGAGTAATTATTTTCCAATAACCACGTGTTAGAGCTTGGACAGATGTACGTGAACTGGGGATACACGAAGAGATGGTCTTTGCTTTTAATTGACGAACTCATCAACACGAATTCACAAGAAAACATATTGACCTTAAAGCCTAATTAACAATGAAAACTAATGAGGAAAATTTAGGTCGAGATGGTAACCTGGCAGTTAATCGCATTACTGAAAAACAAAGAAAATCCGAGTGGCTGGTGGGCATGCTGAAAAATATATATATATATATATATATATATATAATAAAATAAAAAAGTGGGTTTGCTCGCCTAACCAATTCCTAAGGTAAAAAATTAAAATAAAATTTTGTTATCAAGTAATGAATTATTATATTAACCTCAACGGATGATTGAACTCTGTGGGCGCGCACAGCTTCTCAACGTCATTACATAGTGCTACACCGTATCCATCAAAGCTGCCGTGTAGACTATAATCCCACGTAACTACGCGCGCGCGTGTGTATATATATATATTAAAATATAATAGAATTACTTTATTATAACTTAAGTTAGAGTTGCAAAAATAATATATTTGTGAAAATAAATTACATATATAATTATAGTTATTTAATTATTTAAAATATATTTATAAAGTTAGAGATATGATTATATACACTTAATCATTCTTTAAATTTTATCATGTGAAAATTTTTTACATTAAAATATTTTTGTGAAGATAAAATGGCAACAAGATGACTTTATTTTAATTTAAAATTTTTTTATTTGAATTACAGAAATAATTTTTTTTTGTTAAAAAAAATTGCATGGCAATATTGCAATAGGCCTCTATGGTGTCATGTGTAATTTTATTTTATTTTTTTTAATGAACTCAACTAATAAATTTTTGTAAAGAATGTAAAGTACACAAAATCACATGTGGCAATATTAGAATCGGCTAAACCAAAAAAAAAAAAATTTAACTCAAATTGTTTATTAGAATATATGTGTGGCAATGAGATGTATAATGATTAAAATTTAAAATATATTTTTAAAAATAAAAAATACATGTATTCAAATAAAAAGTGTAAAAATTAAAAAATAGAATACACTTTTAAAAATAAGGAATTCATTTTCTTGATACTTCTAGTGCCTAATTGATTTTCAAAATCTTTTTTAAAATGTGAAATACATATTTCAAAATAAGGAGTAAATTTATTGGAAGCACTTTCTTTTCCACCCTTTACAAAGAAAGCATCTAAGATTATTTGGAAGTAAAATTATGAATATTCCTAAAGTAGTTCTCAAAATTTTATGTTTCTTTTCTTCTTAAAAAAACAAAGCAGAAGGTTTTTCTTCTAAAAAAAAGATATTTTAAGAATAATATTATACTTTTAAGAAAGTAGTAAGGCAAAAATAAAAAAAACTTAAATTAACAAAAATAGATTTAAATTATGTATAATTTTTAAAAATAAAAAGGTAAATTAGACAATAGTTGTTTTTCCATGTTTATTTTTTTTAAGACATTAAAAAAGAAAACTTGAAAACAATTTTTTTTAAAGAAAAATAAAATGATATTTAATCTTTTGTGTTATTAGGAAAAAAATTTTAATCTATTAAATAATTTAGACGTTGAGTTGTTCATTAGACAACCTAAAAATCTTAGTTTAGCTCTTTATGTAATTTCTAATAGGATGATTGGTTTTGTAGTAACTGTGAAGTAATATTGGCTAATTTAATATTTTGTGGTTATATTTTTCCTTATCTTATGAATCAAGGTTAGATCCATGTATTGCTTGAGTTTAAAATATTTATGTATCTATTTATCTAAGATTATTTGGAAGTAAAATTATGACTATTCATAGAGTAATTCTCAGAATTTTATGTTTCTTTTTTTCTTAAAAAAACAAAGCAAAAGGTTTTTCTTCTTAAAAAAAGGGATTTTAAGAATAATATTATACTTTTAAGAAAGTAGTAAGACAAAAAAACAACAACTTAAATTAACAAAAATAGATTTATATTATGTATATTTTTTTAAAAAATAAAAAGGTAAATTAGACTATAGTTGTTTTTCCATGTTTTCTTCTTGAAGACATTAAAAAAGACAATTTGAAAATAATTTTTTTAAAGAAAAATATTTGAATTTGAAAATTTATTTTCTTTTTTTTTTCTAATAAAATAAAATTGAGAATTCATCATTAGTTATTTTTTTTTTCTATTTTGGTCTTCTATTTTCTTTATTTGTGGATTTATAAGAAATCTAAATATATACGAATAGAGATTTTCACTTAACCTTTATTTTCTAATTTTTTCTTTCAAAAAATAAAAGTTTTGAAATAATTTTTTTCTCCTATAGGAGAAATTTAGAAGTAGTTTTTTCGTTTTTCTTTTATTTTTCTTAATCATGCATATTTATGTTACATAAATTTTAAATGTATATAAATAATCATTAATATTAATGGAGTAAAAATGTAATAAATCATAATTGAGTAAATTTAAATTTTTAATTTTGATTGTTACTATAAATAATTAGAGAATATTGTAAGAAAACTAGATACATTAATATTTAAGAATTTAAATCATAATTTTATAAAATCTTAAAATTAATTTAAAATTATATTAAAATAAACTAAATAATTAGAAATAATAATAATATATAGTGTCAAATTATTTTATGTTTATTTCATTATGCAAAAATTTTCAAATATTCTAGTTATAATTATTACTATGGATAATGCAAAAATCTTCTTGGAAAGCCAAATATATTAATATTTATAAAATCTAAGTTCTAGTTTTATAAAATTTCAAAATTAATGTAAATTATTATTGAATTAAATTGAGTAATTAACAAAAATAATATATAATGTGGATTTGTTTTATATTTATTCATTATAAAAAATTTCCAATAATTATTAATTAGTTACATAAAATTCTATTTGACTAAGGTTTTAATTTGGAAATTTTAATTTTATTCAAATACTAAAAAAAGACTATAAATTAATTATAAGTTAACGTTAAATGCTAAAAATTATAAGAATTTATTAAAAAAATTCTTACAATTAAGCAAATTTCATCGTATAAAAAAATTGACAACATGTCAAAAAAAAAAAAAGAATAACTAAGTTTTCTTTTAGTTCTAAACGAATCTATATATAAACTAGTATTAGACCTACATGAAGACTTAGTTTCTAAGTATAATTTCACTATTCAAGCATTATAGAAACTATTTAAGAATTCTTGTTTTTTTTATATAAATATTTTCCTTTGTAGCTACATATTTTTCTAGTTAGTTTAGAAGGAGTTTTCCATTTAATTAGGATTTATTTTTGTTAGTTATATAGTTTTTATTGTTATCTTTCTTTTTGATAAATTTTGCTTTCTTTTGCTTAATTAAGTATTAGTCTTACATTTGTTGAACATTTTGTCAAGTGTTATTAGAGTAGGTCTTGCCTATTATGACGGTAGAATGAGACAAAAAGAGTAACAACTATTTTACTGATGAAGATTTAAGGATGTAGGTCATCTGGTAAATTATTCGTGGCTAGGAAGCAATATTACAAAACTTTGGCTCAAGGTTTGATCAATTGGAATGTGAACTAGAAGTGATTAGCAATCAAATTAAAGCTCTCCAAATATGAGGTGCCAAAGGGAACTATATAAGAGAAAGAAATTTGACCAGAGATTTTGCTCATAGTTAACCTTTCCCCTAATTAGTCCCAAGTCTACATAGGCATTAAACTTATGCAATGGATTCTGATAAAGAAAAAAATTCACATATGTGTCAAGCTTATATAGTTGATTTTGATGATAAGGATAATGATTTTGATGAGTACCTAAATTATGCCAAGTATGAATAATAATGACCTTGATATCTCAAAAGGTTTGATGAATTTCAACTAAAGGTAGATATTTTTATTTTTAGTAGTGAATTAAATATTGAAAATTTTATTAATTAGTTAGTTAAAGGAAAGATTTTTTCATTATAAACAAATATTTGAGGAATAAAAAGTTGAATTAGTAATTTGTTTGTGAAAAAAAGGAGTCTTTGCTTGATGAGAATGAAAAAAGATTGAAGGAGAAGAAAAATGAAAGCTCTGATTAAAGATTGATACAAAATGAAATAACCTTTTAAGGGAGCATTTGTTCCTCAAAATTATAAGTAGATAATTTTTTAGAAATATCAATGTTGTAATAAGATAATCGATCAATTTATAAGTATTTAGCATAAATGTTTAGATTATTTAACCATAAAACTTGGTGAAATCATAAAGTTAGCAACTCTCAAGCTATTTTAATAGATTAAAACTAGTTATTTGGGATAAAATTAAAGTTTAAATGGTCTTAGTATATTTAAAGTTAGAAATATAACATTAAAAGTTAAGACGATGTTACAATAAAATAATAAGGTTGAATGTTATTATAAGTTTTGTACTAATTCTAACAAATTTATTGTAAAGGAAAAGAAACATAAGGAATTAGGCCAACTAAAAAATAAGGTAGCTAATATAACTATTGACAAACAACTATTTATTGAGAAAGTTATAATGTGAAATGCTAATTTTTATGAAAAGTTTATCTTGATAAGTGTTACAAGTGTAATGAGGTAGGTTATTGTTTTAGTAATTACTCGCGTTGAAAGATAATGAACGAAGTAAAGCAAGATGAGGGTGACTAGAGTTGAAGATGATGAAATTTATTATTGCCCAGATAATGAATAATGTGAGTATGAGGATGACAAATTGATGTATATAGTGAGAAAACTGATTTAATTATTAATAATGATAGCTAAGAAAATATTATTAGAATAAAAGTTTTTAACAAATTGTAACTACGAGTAGAAAAACAACTAAGTTTATACACCATTATATGAATTAAAAAAATTAGAGAAATCTAAATAACAATATAATGTAAGGTTTCATTCTTAATTGGCTATAAATCCCTAATTTTATTGAGGTCTTGACTCTTTCATTCCTTAACTTAAGCTAGCCTATAAATCCCTTTCTTTCCTTCCTTAGTTCTAAGTTTGTTATATAGATCATTAAAAGTATTGCTCAGGCCACTGTATTCACTTTCTTAGCCTCCTTTTTTAACTACTTTGTAATTTTTATATGCACTACCATATTAACACTTAAAAGTGTTTTGTAACACTTTTTTTTAATGGCATTTTATACCTCCTAACCTTACCACCACGTCTTTTTGGCCATTCCTAAAGTCTCTGCCACTACTATATGTATATGATTTGTCATTCTCAACCATATGTTGTGAATATCTACATACATATATCCCAAATCTTCTTCCTCTAACGTTTTATTTTGGAGTGCTAACTTTTCTTATGGTTTTTGTAAGTTTGACCACTTCATCTTACACTAATGTGTTCCTTTTCTTTTTCTTATCCTATATTTAACAAAGACATTTAAGACAAATGATCTGTATTATGTAGTAAGATTTTTTGTTGAAATGACTTTTAAAGTTTTTATACAAAACACAATTCATACATATTATTAAGAAAAAATCAATTTTACTATTATTGTGCCCACTTTTTAAGGTCATTAGATGCAATTTCTTTTTTAAAAATAGTTATTAACTAAAGATAAGTCATATGCTACAATAAAGTTAATAATTGTTTAACCTTTTTTGTTTCAACATCTATACTCAAACCTTCTATATAAATTCTTAAAGTTTGCTAAATCACTTTCAATTTGCCCATTCAAGTCCCTTTTAATAAAAATTGTTTCTTTTAATGAAATTTGCTATAAGAGCTTATCCATATTTTACTAAATCTTTTCGCTTCGGCTTCAACTAATCCTACTTATAAAGTATAAACACAAATAACGTTAATTGTTTCTTCACCTAGCACCAACTTTACTAAAATAATCCTATTATTAATATGTTTTACTTTCACTACCTTTTTTTTTTTAAAAAAAAATTATGAATAATAATCTCTAACCCTTCCTTACTAGAGACACAACTCGTATATCTAAGTTTAAAACTTATATTACTTATTTACCTATGTTTATTCTTGATCAATTTTGTCTTTTATAAGAAAGCTATATATACTTTCTTTTTAGTTATAATATTTATTACCTTTGTTAGCTTGCTTGTAAGAATATCAACATTTCATGTCCTAAAAAGATGTTTTTTTTTTGACTAACTTATTTACCCATTTATGTCCATAAATATGTCAGAACCCTTACATACTCTTTCATCATGCGTAAGGGATGATATGGTGTGTCACTTTTGGTACACGCCCTACATTCTTACTCATTTTTATTCATTACACCTAAACTTCAATGTTACACATTTCATGTAAGGGATATCCCAATGAAATTACTTAAAAGATTCATGTTATAAGAGTTTAACTAGTTTTATGCTGGTAACCAATATACTATAACCCTTTTCTTTTATATGAGTTTAGGAATAGTAATGTTAAATATGAGTTCCAACAACAATTTTTGAATCTTGCAATCTCATAACAAATTTGTTAATTTTAAGCACTTAACAACAATTTTTGAATTGCGTAGAACTTTAACCATTTATCTAAAGTGGACTACATTTATTCTAAAATCTCAAGTTAATTAATGATATGAGTTTTTTTTTTTTAGAAAAAAAAAGGAAAGAAAGAATCATATAGAAAAATACCAAAAAGTTTATAGAAATACACACATATGTATTATAACAACTATAAAGATTATATAATTAATAAAATAATGTAATAATTTTTTTTATATATTCATAAGTTTTAAAATGTATATATGGTTAGATTTTAATGAAGTTTCATGCTCTTAAGACTACACAAATTATTTATTTTAAGAAAAATACTACATGAACTTAGAAAAAAAATGAAACTTTTGATTATAATAGGCAAAATTTTATGGAAATAAATTCCCTTTAAACATGCTATAAATATAGATCTAAAATTTCCAACAAAGTAATCTCTTTATTTTATAACTCATATATATTCATGTGAAAATAATATAATTAATGCTTTAACTTAATTCCATTTTATATCATTTTAAGATGTTAATACCAAGTAAAATAATCTAAGTAAATTATTTAATTAAAAAATATTTAATTAAAGTTCATTTAAGATGTTGCTTATTATGTATATTAGAAATTTCATACAATCAAAAGTGCAACTTTGCTTTCTTTAATTATAGAGTTATTTTTGGTTGAGGTGGCAAAATGCTCAAATGTAGGAAGATTTATTTTTCTTTGCAAAAAAAAAAAAAACTGATTATTCTATATTTGAGTTTTATAGTTTTGACTAATAAAACAAAATAAAAGATAAGACAAAATAATTAATTAAGATACAAAAATAAAGTAATATATCCAAACTAAACCATCAAAAATTATTTCTTTTTTAACTTATCCTCTTTTAATTTGTCTGTATTTGTATCCAATTCTATTAATTAATTTAATCAAATTAAATCACCAAAATTTTCTTTTTTTAGATATATTTATATTCTTATTATTGCACTACACTTCATGCTCCAGTATTATAACCAATTGCCATTATCATTAAGTTGCTTATGATTATTTGTTTGTAGTAAGTGTGCATTAAAGCAAATGACTTTTGAAAAATTGTAACCCTGTATCTTCATGAATTCATATCTTATTGCATTGCAATATTTGATTTCCATTTAAATCAATTTCATAGCCCCTTTCTTCTTTTCCATTTTTGCATTCCTATTCATTGTTTTCTCTCTTTGAGATACTTTTTTATATTGTTTTGATTCTTTTTTTATTTTAATTACTTCTTATTCAATGAATTTTTTTTTGGTTGTCTTTCTCATTTTTTAATAGAACCTTTTGATATTCTTTGAAGAAAAGGTGGTACCAAGATGAGTCAGTAAAATGAGCTAACTTAGATTGTCCTTCTTAACAACACTTCTTGGCTAGTAAAGAGGTTTGTACACCTAAGATGCCACGCTGATACTTAATGGTCTTATTGATGGATGTAATGCAATTGTGTATTATTTATAATAGTAATGACCTAATTTTTCAATTTTAAAGTTGTTGACCCACGTTACAAAAATTAGAACGTTACTCTTGCGTACTTATCTCCCACATTCTTAGGTATAGGTTTTTTGAAAAAAAGCTACCTACTTATAGCATTGATTTTATTTTTTTTATCTCTCTATTTTGTTTCTTTATATGATGAATACTTTTTAGTACAGACATTGATAATTTGACACATTTTTTTTAATTTTTTGCTACAATTTTTTTTATTTAAGAAATTTAAAGAAAAGAAAGAAGCAATGTAGCGGGAGATTGATTTAAAATGAGACCATATAATTGTATTTGAATATTAAGTAGATGGTTTATATATTTTTATTTTTAATAATAATCATATTATTTAAATTATTTTTTTATGTAAAATTCTCATATTATGTAAAAAAGAGAGAGAGAGAGGAGACTTAGACTTTAAAACTAGTTTTATACACATGCGTATAATATATAAATTTGTAAATTTATTTGCGGGAAATAGGGGCCACTAAAACCGAAGAAAAAAAGAGTCACTTCCCTTGTTCGAAGAAAGTCCTGTAAATTTATTTCTTAGTAAGAATTGATTTCGCCTTTCTAAGCATAAGGTAAAAGATTAAAAAATAAATAAAAATAAAAGCCATCTAAAAGGGGCAGAAACAGAAAGAAAAGAAAAATGGAAGAGTGCTTTGGATTAATCTACAACTCTCCAGTCCGTGGAGAGAACCATAGAGCACAGCTCTCATTGGCGTAATGTCTCCTAGAAATTCTCGTCCGTTTAGGTGATTTCCAAAGATCTTCGAATATCTGCTCGAAACGTGTCCTCCTATTTTACTCGCGCGTTATAAATGAATGCTTCTAAAGAAAGCTTCTCTTGTCAGTTTCCTAGACCAAGATCCGTTGACTTACTTGGCGTTGTATGGAGGGAGTCAGATATCGGAACAAATTCAAAAGATGATGTGTTGTGGATCCAGCACCTCCACGGGCCCACCGAGGCGATCTTTAGTGCTGTGGGGCCAATGTTGGTGAGCTGGGTTAAGATCTGGCAGGCGACGTCGTTTTTCCATCCAAAACTTTCTCTCTCTGTCTCTGGCGACACTGTCGCAGGGGTGTAGGGGAGGAGAGTTGCTTACACCCCACGCGGTTGCCGTACATTTTTTGATGATGTATGATTGTTCTCGTTTTGCTCCCCCCGCATAATTGTTTGTTTCTCAAATTTCTTGAGAGAGAAATTATTAATATGGAGGGTATAATCGTCAGAACATAAACTTTACGCACTCTTACTCGGCCCCGCTTGCACCGGACACGATATATTTACACGTCCCCTCCCTCACCTTCTCCGAGGCCCCCACCTACCCTGACTTCTCTTCTTTCTGTCTATTTATAATTCTGAAAAATCCTTCTGCTCTTTTCGTCTTCTCTCTAGAATCAAATCGAGCAATGTCTCGCCGTGGCGGTGGCCAGAGGTCGGCCTCTTACGGCGAAGATAATACGCCATCGTTTCAGCGCGGAGGTCGTGGTCGTGGCCGCGGTGGCGATGGCGGCAGGGGCCGAGGTGGAGAGGGCGGCAGGGGCCGAGGTGGAGATGGCGGCAGGGGCCGAGGTGGACGCGGAGCCGGCCCTGTGTATGGCTCCGCTCTGGCCACTGCTGCTACTCCGGCAGCATTTCCTGGGCCGGAGTCAACCTTCTCGCCGCTAACTTCGCGAGCCCCGCCGCCTGTTACTGCTGCTGCTCCTTCTCCAGTCGCGGCGTCTTCTTTGACGGCGCCGCCTGCCCATGTGTTTCAGGCGGCTGCTTCTAGTTCGTCTTCGGTGGAGGACCTAAGCGCTGACGTTGACAAGAAGCTTACATTGGCTGCTACGAGTACGACGACCAAAGCAGTGTCGTCATCTAAGGCTCGCGTTCCCCCTCGGAGACCTGGATTCGGTACCATTGGGAAGAAATGTATCGTTAAGGCAAATCACTTTCTCGTTGGACTTGCGGACAAAGATCTTCATCACTATGATGTAAC
This sequence comes from Kandelia obovata, assembly GCA_021464305.1. Classification (NCBI taxonomy): domain Eukaryota; kingdom Viridiplantae; phylum Streptophyta; class Magnoliopsida; order Malpighiales; family Rhizophoraceae; genus Kandelia; species Kandelia obovata. The sequence goes on along the minus strand of CM038485.1, from coordinate 2,884,853 downwards.
TCACACACTCTCTCTTCCCTCGGCTCTCTCCCTTTTCTCTTTTTCACTTTTTTTTTTCGTGCAGCTTTTTTTTTTAGTTGAATGTATGGCAAATCACTTTCTCGTTGAACTTGCGGACAAAGATCTTCATCACTATGATGGAACTCACACACTCTCTCTTCCCTCGGCTCTCTCCCGTTTCTCTTTTTCACATTTTTTTTTCGTGCAGCTTTTTTTTTTTTGGTTTAGTTGAATGTATGCCGATATTATATGAATGTTTTCTTCCATTTCTGGAGCTGTTTATAGGATGGTTTTTCCTGATTTGTTAAACATTTTCTTTATGATAATCGTTTCATTTTTTTTGGATTAATTCTCTTCATTCTGCGGTCCTTTCGTTAATTACTTACTTTTTCCTTAAAAAAAAATGGACGAGTAAGGAAGGGTTGCTTAGTGGGACAGCCGATTTAAGTTTGTTTGTTTTGGATACATATGTTGTTTATATTTTTACTTTTACATTTATGCCTTGTGTTCTGGTGATTAGTTTGTTTCTGCGACCCTTACCTTGTGTAAGGTTACCACTTTTTTTATTTTCTCTTTTGGTTTCGTAACTGTGTCTTGTTAAAGAAAGAAGTGATTTCTGTGGTTTTGGCCGCCCCTGGAAAACGAAGTGATTGAGTCAGAAGTTTTCCTTTTTCGTGGAATTTCTTTTTGGTGTTTTACAAATTCTGTATTTTCATATTTGCGATGTGAAATAGGTAAGTTATGGAAACTCGAGAACTTTTTTTTTCAATTGTTTGGGGGGTTTTATTGGGTGTTTAACAAATTTCATATTCGAAAATGATGATATGGTATAGGTATGATATAGACATTTTTCGTGCTTCAGTTTTCTGCACTCATTCAGTGATGGGCTTTTGACGAGTTTTATTAATATCTTTTAACTCAGGTCACTATAAGGCCCGAGGTCACCTCAAAGCTAATAAATAGGGATGTTATGTCTCGGCTTGTTGAACAATATGGTGCCTCGCATCTTGATGGTCGGAAGCCAGCCTATGATGGCAGGAAAAGCCTATACACAGCAGGGCCTTTGCCTTTTGAATCAAAGGAATTTGTTGTGAAGCTTCTTCAGAAAGATGGCAATGCTGGCTCATCCAGACAAACCAGGTAGCTAATCTTAGTACTGTTACTGTGTACAATGTTACATATACAGCTGTACGCACATATGCTTTTCTGCATATATATGCAGTGACTATGAATTTGCCTTTACTCTTTCATTTTTGATAAAGGTAGATAATCATGTTACTTCTTATGCAGACAGGAACGACCATTTAAGGTAGCTATCAAATTTGCAACAAAGGTTGATGTTCATCATTTACTCCAATTTCTACATGGTAGGCAATTGGATGTACCACAGGAAACTATACAAGTTCTGGACATTGTTCTTAGAACACAACCTTCAAAAGTGTAACTCCCACTAAGCACTTCAAGATTTTTCTTCCCTTCTCTACTTATTTGCATTTGACTATGATGATCAAGATTTACTAGATTATTAAGTGCAGTTAATGATTTGAAGTTTTGTCCAGTTTTATTGCTGTTGGGAAGTCTTTCTTCTCAACCTCACTGGGGGCAATGGGTGAGCTGGGTGATGGTCTTGAGTATTGGAGAGGATATTATCAAAGTCTTCGACCTACACAGATGGGGTTATCCTTAAACATTGGTATGGTTCGGTTCATTTGGTTTGTTTTGAATGCCTAACTTAAATTTATCGAACTGTGATGCTATCTTTAATGTCTAAATTTCACATGACAGATGTGTCAGCAAGGTCTTTCTATGAGCCAATTCTGGTAACTGATTTTATTGTAAAGCACTTCAATTTCAGAGAAACAGCGAGGCCCCTCTCTGATCAAGAGCGTGCTAAGGTATGTTTGTTGTATTACTAGATATTTAGTTTCAGTAAATGATAAATGAATGATTGGCATCATTAGGCATTGTGGAAAGGATGAACATAGTAAAATGTCAAGCTATTTTTGTTGATGAATTTTGGGCGCAAAAAGGTCTATTTATGTTCCTTTTGGAAAAGATTTCATGAAAAGGAAATTTTTTGTATCTTGATTATTTAGGGATTTAATGAAGTATTCTGGGGTGCCTTAAACAAATGACATTTATTTTGCTGGGCCATATTTCTCCATCATGAATCATTGATTCTTATATGGTTGTGTCCTTTTCTGTATTGCACAGGTGAAGAAGGCCTTGAAAGGAATTAAGGTAGATTTGACTCACAGGACTAGAAGTTACAAGATCACTGGCTTATCTGTTCAACCTTTGAGCAGACTAAGGTGAGCTTCTAAGTTTCACTTATAATAGACTTTTTGTATATCAAGTTTTTTGTGATTAATTATTCGAGTGGAGTGTATTCATTTGCTTTGTAGGCTGGCCTTGTTCTTGCCATGTTGTAAAGACTCTGTTCACAATTGCTAAGCTGCCACCTAACCTCCCCAAATTTGTTTTGGGGAAAAAAATTTATAATTAATCTTTTGAGTGTTCCGTGAGTAGGTTCATCATCTGAAACAGAGAATATATATGGTTTATTCATATCATTCGTGACTGTTTTAGTTTTGATGTTTAGGGTAGGTCTTCATGCAATTGTGTGTTATGTGAAACAATTTTTATGCATGTATTGTTCTAAGTTCAGAAGAGCATTCTACTTTTTGCAGTACTGCTTCATATTCTATTTTAACTTTGCTGCCTCATTTTTCACCCAGTTTTACTCTGGATGATGAGAGAACCCAAATATCAGTTGTTCAATATTTCCTAGAAAAGTACAACATTAGGCTCAAGTACACTTCTTTGCCAGCCATACAGTCAGGGACGGAATCTAAACCTGTTTTCTTGCCCATGGAGGTTTGCACTTATATAGGACAGATTTATTGGCTTTTGTTAGTTTAGTGGGCTATTGAAAACTAATTTCTTATTTGCTGTGTAGCTTTGTAGAATTGCAGAAGGACAACGATACTCAAAGAAATTGAATGAAAGGCAAGTGACAGCATTGCTTAGGGCAACCTGCCAACGTCCGAGGGATCGGGAGAAAAATATTGAGCAGGTCATTAATTTTTAGCATATGCAACGTTTTCTTTTCAAATCTTTTATGGAATTTGTTCTTGTGGATATTAATGGCTTCTGCTGACACTTGCAGACTGTAGCAAGAAACAGATATAGCAGTGATGGACTTGTAAAAGATGAATTTGGAATTCAAGTGATGGAAGAACTTACATTTGTTGATGCTCGTGTTTTGCCACCTCCAATGGTAATTGGAATCCTGCTCTTTATTTCTAGAGACATAGATAAACTTACTTTAATCTGATTCCCATTTGTTTTAAGCATCCTCGTAATATTTCTTCACTACATTGTATCTGCAGCTTAAGTACCATGAATCTGGACGAGAATCAATTGCTAATCCCCAGAAAGGCCAATGGAATATGATTAACAAGGTGCACTTTCTCCCCATACATGCTTATCCTCTCTGTTGCAGGGTTTTGTTATGTGAGTACGGAAATTTTGCATGGAAATATCTCCATTGTTGTAGATTGTTGCAGAAACCTTTTGGGTTTTCTAGTTGTAGAATGTAATTGCTTTTGTTGGACTGTGTACTTAATTTATAGTCTGTTCATGAAGCCTTGGTGTGTTGGAAGGTTTAATTGAACTTTTGATTATTTTCAGAAAATGATTAATGGTGGAAGAGTGGAATTTTGGACTTGTGTAAACTTCTCTTCACGAGTCCGCCAAGATCTGCCATTTGAATTCTGTAGGCAATTGATTGAAATGTGCTCGAGCAAAGGCATGGTATGGTTTCATCTCGTAGCTCCTCCCTCTTTCTTTTCCTTTCTTTTTCTGTTTCAATTTTATCTTGGTAGATTAATTTTTGGGTTCCTGATTGTAATGCCAGCAATTCAATCCAAACCCTGTTATACCAATATATTCAGCCCATCCAAGCCAAATTGAGAAGGTTCTTGTTGATATACACAAGCAGTCTGCAGCAAAACTTGGAAACCAGCCTGGGAAACAGCTGCAGTTGTTAATTATCATTTTACCTGATATAACTGGGTCATATGGTTAGTAGTGAAACTTGATTTGAGGTTCATCATAGACTATTCTTATGGCTGTTTAAACAGAGTGGCTACTTGGTTGCAGGAAAAATCAAACGAATCTGTGAAACTGAGTTAGGTATTGTCTCCCAGTGCTGTCAGCCTAGGCAGGCAGCAAAACTTAGCAAACAATATTTTGAGAATGTGGCCCTGAAAGTTAATGTTAAGGTCAGTCTTTCTTTCATTGTGCATATATTGTCATTGAGCTTCATTGGTTACTTTTACATATATAAATTGAGTGAAAAACTATAGGTTGGTGGCTGTAACAATGTGTTACATGGTGCTGTTCCTCTTGTGACTGATCGACCTACCATCATATTTGGTGCTGATGTTACCCATCCACAACCAGGCGATGATTCTAATGCATCTATTGCCGCGGCAAGTTGTCCCCTCGCTCAAGTATGCTTTTCTTCATTATGCTAATTGACTAAATTGACTGGCACAGGTTGTGGCTTCTATGGATTGGCCTGAGGTGACCAAGTACAGAGGATTGGTGTCTGCACAAGCCCACAGGGAGGAAATTATTCAAAATCTTTACAAATCACATCAGGATCCTAAAAAGGGGTTAGTTCATGCAGGAATGGTCCGGTAAGCCATCGGTGCTTTTTTTTTTTTTTTTACCTTACCCAATGTCTATTTTCTGCTAAAATGGTTTAAGTTTTTTTCCCCCACTTTTTTTTTTGTCAGAGAATTATTGATCACTTTCCGAAGATCTACTGGGTATAAACCACATAGGATAATATTTTACAGGTAACAATCTTTGTCTTGAAATCCCAGAATATGTGCTTGTTGCAAATGTATCTGATATCCTATGGTGGCATGTCATGGCAGAGATGGTGTTAGTGAAGGGCAATTTAACCAGGTTTTGCTACATGAGATGGATGCAATACGAAAGGTACTGAGATTTAATCACAATGCTTTGTTTCAATTTAGATTATAGGCCATTTAGTGCAGGTTTGGCCTTTTTGTATGGTTATAAGTATGCTCAGGTAAAGGGATATGCTTTCTCATTCTCAATTTTGTGTGTTTCAATCCATGTGCTACCTTTTTTTATTTGCTTTACCAAATTCTCTCATTTGTAATCATTCTCAAGATCCGCATGCTGGCAGAAATTTCAAGGATTATTTTGTGATTATCATGATGGATATGATTAGTCAATCACTTTTGTAGAATGTTTCTTCACTAAGGCTATTGTGCATATGTGATTTTCTTCTTTCCAGGCTTGTACATCGTTGGAGGAGGGATACTTGCCTCCAGTTACGTTTGTTGTTGTCCAGAAGAGGCACCACACACGCCTTTTTCCGGCTGAACATGACAATCGTAATGAGACAGACAAGAGTGGGAACATACGCCCAGGTTTAAGAGTCTTTTCTTTTGACGGTTTGCAGTGCATCATTCTTTGCCTGAACTGATATTTGTATTCCTAGCAGGAACTGTGGTGGAGTCTAAGATCTGTCATCCAACAGAGTTTGACTTCTATCTGAATAGTCATGCTGGAATTCAGGTCAGAGCCATATCAGCCTAATAATAAATTTGACCAGTAGTGAGCCACTGCACTTGGTGTGGGGTCCAATTTGATGCTCAAATAAACAATATGATTTATGTTTTATGTGATGCTTGCAGGGCACGAGCAGGCCCACACATTACCATGTCTTGTGGGATGAAAACAGGTTTACAGCTGATCAGTTGCAAGTCCTGACCAACAATCTATGTTACACGTAATATTTTAAAGTCATACTTGAACTAGTTTATGTAAGATAATCCGTGGCTTTTCATAAGTTAGATAGTATTGTAATTATTTGTAGCAATCATTTTCAGGTATGCAAGGTGCACCAGATCAGTTTCTATAGGTTTGACCCTGATTTAATTTCTTGCTGGTTGATTTTTTATAATTTATTATAATTCTACGTGCTAATGTGTTCCATATTCGGCAGTGCCTCCTGCTTACTATGCCCATCTAGCAGCTTTTCGGGCCCGTTACTACACTGAGGGTGAAACATCCGACAGTGGATCTTCAAGTGGGAGGATCATGAGGGGGGCGAATTTGGAAGTTCAGCCTCTTCCTGGTATCAAAGATAATGTTAAAGATGTGATGTTTTATTGCTGAGTTAGCGGGCACTTTGTCTTTTGTTTTCGGAACAATTTTGCACATGGTGGCACTGGAACGGTAAAGTTTATACTAGTACATGACAGCTGGAATTACTGAATGAAGTTAGCATTACCAAACTCTTTTTAAACTAAGGGAGCTACCTCTTTTGTAGCAGATACTATTTTTGAGCCTGACATCCAGGCTGCTGCTGTTCTGGTTATTTGTGGGTATATGTCCAATTAGGATGCTGTTCTGATATCTGGTATCAGGTTTATTGAATTTATACCGTCCATCAACAGCCAGTTTGAACTAGATTATATCTAGTTCACATATTTTTGTTCCTTATTTGAAATTATTTTTTATGCAAAAGTTGATACAAGTAACCTCCCAGAATATGTCTCTGTGTAATGTGATTGGAACAAATAGCATTGTTAGACAAATTATCGTATGAGAGTATTTAGTTTTTTATGCTCTCGCGGATGCTATGCGAGAACTGAGGAGGTAGCTTTTCGGTCTTAAATGGCCTTTAGTTGGTAAAACAAAGATTGGCTATTTAACAACTCAAAAGTCAGAAAAAAGAAAAAAGGGTAGGGGCGTTCTCTGTCGGAGCTGGGTGATCTCAGTCTGCCGATAGGAGCTGAACGGTCTCGATTTATAGTTCTCTTTTTTCGTTGATAAGAAAACAAGCTTGCTTTTCTGCCTGGAGACTAAGTTACTGGAGCTGCAAGTTAATTGTGTGTGTGATATTAACAGAAAACGAGGTCAAATGAAATGAGTTCTTTCAAAATTAAGGTTCTGATTCTCGAATCGCGCGAAAATACGTTTCTCCAGGTTTCAGGGGTACGTTGGTTTCTCTCAGGATCAGAATATTCTTTATTAGAGGTGTTCAGTGGGGGCCATCCCCCCAAAAGAAGCAGAAATCACGGAATTGGGTATTGGGACCCACATCTTGTCGACCTGAACCAAGGGTATTTTCTCATCACAAAATTAAATTAAGGCTAAAAAAAGACGAGAGATTTTCCATTTTTCCTTCCTCCAATACTCCCTAAAAACGCTTTTACTCTTTTATATACGATGTGATAAAATTTTAAGGTTATGTTCAAAATCTTAATTGATCTTCCATTATTGCCCAGGTGAAATATTATATGGGAATGACATGATTTTAACTAGTAATATTTTGTACCCAAAATAATGATGCGACCAAACTATGCCACATCCTCTACATGCCATTTCAGTTGGTTTACAATGACATTACAGATAATCTTTTTCTTCCACCTCCTATCAGTATTTTAAAATTAAATTAGATTCATTGATTAGACCATTCAGTTGGTCAAATTACCAATTTAGTTTAATCTTAAAAATAAAAGAAAAATTAAACCAATCAAACTTATCCAAATCGACTAAAAATTTGAAAAACCAGTCTAATTTGCAATTTAGTTATATATAATATTTATTAAGGTAATTGAGTTGAATAGTTCAAACACATATTTTTAGAAAATTTTTTTAGGTTGACATGAGAGTTGTATCTTTATGATTTCATTGTTTTTAGCGTCGAATATTGTCTTTTTAAGCCTTGCTTCTGTCTTTTTATGGTCCATAAATTAGCAACAGTGTCCTCATCTCTTTGTTCTCCACTCTAAAATAGAACAAAACTTCAATTTATTTTTGAACCTCCAAATTCATTGCGCAGAATACCACCAAAGCCTACCATGCCAGGATTCCCTTGAAGTTCCTAGAAATTCAAAACTTTCCTTTGGCTTATAATCAAGGGTAAATTGCTAACCAATGCTCATAAATATTTTCTGGTCCTAGCGTTTCAAATGCTCGAATGGATTAGCATCCTATCTATTATGTTCTTCGGTCATATTGATAGCATTAATTTCAAATTCTCGAAAAACTTAACAACCAAAATCAGCAGAGGGCACATGGGCCTCGACACAAGATGACAAAATTTTGAACAATCGGCGTTACCAAGCGTGATGCTTAGGACAGGCTTTTGCAACTATCGGCTGCATATCCTAATTAATTCATTGTACTTTAGTTTTTGGTTTCCAAAGACTAGTTGCATTGCACCTTCTAACTCGACGTGTTAACATTAAGGGGTGTTTGTTTTTGCAAATTGTTAACATGGAAATAAGAATCAAGCGTTTTGATAGCCTCCTAAATGTTGGTCTAAAAGATAAAAAAATAAAAAATAAAACACGCGTGGTGCAGTACTCTCTGTGCCTCTCTGTGGAGCTGATTGTTCAATTTTGGGGGTTGGGTCATTTGTTGTGTTGTGAAGAAAGTGAGATAGATGGGGTAATGGCAATGCAAATCAACTATTCATCTTCCATTTTCTATCGTTGTTTGTTTGTTAATGTTCGACGATTCTTATATATTTTGGGTTTCTTCTACTTTGTCAGACTCTCAAAGGGAATTTCTCTTTCTCAATTTCTCCAACATCTCCCCCCCCCCAAGCCGTTCTTAAAAGCTTGAAACTTGTTCCTTTGTGAGTGTTTGCATGTGTATGTTTGTTTGTCCCTTTTATTGCAAGGCTGAAACTTGACATGGAATGCAGCAAACAAACTAATATTGGAATTTAGAATTGCATCTGATTGTTTGACAGCCTTCCTGGACTTGATGGTTTCGAGTCTGCTATACTTCCATTACTATCCAAAGTCCAAATTGAAAATGTTAAGACAGGAATAGGGATTAATTAGAGATTATTTTTAGCTGAGCAGGTTAATCAAACGTCCCAAGAAGGTGGCGAACCGTATACGCCATAGTTCAAAAAAAGAACCGTATATACACTATGTTCGTGAGTGGCAACCAACTTGCCCCGTCACTTCCCCATCCACCTGGCATCGCTGTATGCCTGCCACCCTCTCCCACCAGCACTCTCCCTCTTCAAAACAATGTTACGTTAAATCCTTCTTCTTTCTTTCTTTTTTTTTTTTTTTGGTTAAAATTAATAAAGATTTATTATAAATTAAAAATTACTATCAAACTAAAAGTTAAACAATTGAACATATATATTTTTAAATTATTAATGAATCTTATTTAATACAATTTTAATATTTAAGTAGAACTAAATATTATTTTTGAAGCATACAAAGCCTTTTGTATAATAATAATAAAAGGTTACAAGTTTAAATTATAAAAACATCCTTTTTATATATAAAAAATAAAAAGAAAAGAAATATGAAAGAAAGATAAAAAAAATTAATAATAATAATAATATTGAGGTTGCTTGCCCTTAACTCTTCCTGAGACATCACAATATGTGCGTGTGTAAGCCTTTTGTAGTAGGAACACTTGATGTACTTGGTGTTGGTGCATTGCATTAATTCGAGAGATCAAATTTCAAGTTTTAGTAGAGTTTGAAGATTGAAAGTGTCATCTTGCTTTGTTTTTTAAATTGTAGCCGCCTTGTTTGCATTCTTTGAATTTGAAAGTTAGTGTTTTTTATTTTTTATTTCATTGGAGTTTGTAATCTTGTTTTATCCCAAAAGCTTTTATATATATTAAAGCTCGTCTATGAATAAATGTAGTTGAAACTTTCTTCTCTCATTTTTTTCTCTTCTATTTTTCTTCACAAACCAGAAAGCATTTGTTGTTGCAATATTTTTCATTTTTGAAATTACTAACACTCTATTATCAAAGCAAGTTCGCCTTAAAGGGACCATTGACAAGAGTGAGAGAAAATACTTAGAGTGGTGAGTGAAAAACCAGTGAGAGTTTTACAAAAACACCTTGTCAAATTCTAGTATGGCTTCAACAAGCTTTACTCCTCTTCCTCTAAAGTTCATAGGGAAAAACTATATTCAGTGCACTGTTATAATAAAAACTCATTTAAGTAAGGGCTTTTGATTTGTACGAAGTGATAGAAAGCATACACTACAAGGATCAGTTTTGGACCTTTCCCTATAGAGATCTGAGGTCAAGGGTGTGACCTTCTTACGCTTGTAGGCCAAGAGTTTGGGACTACTACTAGTCATCCTCATCAAAGTGGATGGCTTGATGTAGTTGCACTAAAATATTATTATTAGATTAATGGTTTTTCATTTTTGAATCTAACCAAACTTAATGTTTTGTTAGATCTCCTTGAAATTCAGTTAAGTGTTTCTTATAAAAATATTGATGGTAGACCAATTAAATCATTCCCTACTGATCTTCATCTTCTTGAACAGTTAGAGGCAAGTTTGTGTATCCCAACTCTAACTAATATTCATGTTATTAATAAATTGGATATAATGGAAAAATAAATTGAAATTGAAGTTCAAGTTTATTATCAAGATAAAGTCTTAAGCTTAAGTTTTGGGGCTACATTCAAATGATTCAGATTCACTACTATAAATGCATAACACCTCTTGGATTCCTAGTGAAGTTTCTTAATTCTGTTTACTTTATTTGTGTATATGTCTATTAGTTTCAAGTTACAATCTTATTTTGGTAATATTTTTTTTTGCAAATTATTAGCCACGATAATTAATCTCTCTTGTTTGGAAAAAAAAAAATAAAATAAAAAACCAGTTGGAATATGATGTTTTATATAAACTACTAATATGTTTTGTTTTTACTCTTTGGGTAGAATATAAAGTGTTATTGTGATGGAAGAGCGATATCTCATTTGTTAGAAACTATCGGACCTTCCAAAAGCTGCACAACAATATGTGGGGAGGATAAAAGAATTTGTTCGTCTACCTATCCATTGTATCGGTGTTGGTCTTGGACGTGATTGCTAGAGTTAATCTAGATTAGAAATTCATTAAAATTATAGTAAAAATCATATTAGTTAAGTTTAATTTAGTACAATTTTATTATTTAGGTAGAATCATATGTTTGTTATTATATATATATATATATATATATTATTGTGTATATTTCTCAAGTGCATTTTATCATATTAATATAATTACGAGTGTTCATATAATTGTATAATAATAGGATCACAACTGTTGAGTTCTAATTTTAACAATAGTATTAGAATGAGAATTTGAATTTGAATGGAGAGTAAGCTTATATATCTTGTTGGAAGTAATCACAAAACTCACCAACACTACCACAAAAGTCACGATACTTGCCATATAAGTTGTTGCAGCTATAGAAGTCGCCAGATCCACTACTTGTCATTGTTAGATCACCGCTGCGTACCACTGCATGCTACTAGAAGTCACCATTTTGTCTCCACAGGTCATCTCTTACACCACTAGACGCCAACCAGCCCAAATATGGCCCTTGCGCGCCCACAAAGTCACCAAAACTAAATAGATCTAAAGAAAACTAAATGTTGGCCGTTGTCTTACATTGCCAGATGCTCCCTTTTTAACCACCGCTAAAAGCACGAAACCCTCGCTCCCCATCTCTTGCCATCCATCTCTGTCCTCACACCAACGATGTGCCGAGATAACGCTGGAAAAAGTTCAAACTCACTAGCCCCAACTACACATTTGCTATCTCTTCGTTATTGATGCCATCTTCCCTTGCTGGTTGTTAATGTTGTGAATGCGAACAATGAAGAGAAAAAAAGGGCTAGATTGAAAAATATAAAAGTTAGTGTTGATTTGAAAAATCATAAATTTCAATATGAATGACATGATCCTATTTTTAGTTTTTGTTTTGGGTGAGAAAAATTATAATTCATGGTACAAATAAAAGTGTCATTTGATTATAATAAATTACTGAGTATTATGAAAAATGAAATCATAGAATTTGTAATAGATGTAATGGAAGCACAAAGAACTACTCATAAGAGTTATAAAAAAAAAAAAGACAAAATGACACTTTATTTCGTATATCAAGAAGTCAACAGTGAAATATTTGAAAAGATTGCAAAAACAACTTTGTCAAAGTATGCATAAAGATATTATTTCAAGAACTAAATAAATTTAAAAAGGTGAAATTTCAAATTTTACGATATTAGTTTGAAATTTTGAAAATAGAATTTTTAAAAACTATTTTAGTTTATATAAATAGAGCTTTTGTCATTGTTAAATCATATGCTATTTAATTTTAATATATTAACATAATTGAGTGGTTATGTAAATGATCAAGTCTGTTTGCATAATATTACTATCATATGCTATAAAGTATTTGTTTGCTTATTTAAACATATGTGATACAATTAAATGTCAAAAAATTAAGTTTATATTGTCAAAACTTAATTTAAAAAATTAAACTTACACTGCCAAAACTTAATTTGAAAAAATAAGTATAAGCTACCAAACTTAATTCTTTTTGGTAGCTTACAAATTAATACACATGTTCTAGGAAATCAAAGAAAAAATTTATGTTTTTGGCTAGAACCCCAAGATCCCATTGTTGAAATTGTTGTTAGTACATAAGTTTCAATTTTTGTCACAAAAAAAGTTTTTTTTTTCTTAACTAGAGTATTTGACCCAAATTGATTTGAAAAATCAATTTGGTGCCTTATATGAATAGATTTTCATCAATTTGCTACAACAACAGACAAATTATTTCTTAATTTGAAAGAACTTCATCAATTTTCTACAGTTGCCCAACAGATAAATTATTTCTTAATTTGGAAAATCTTCATCAATTTACTACAATTGCCTAGCGGACAAATTATTTCTTGATTTGGAAGGTATATCAGCAACATAATGCATTTTTAATTTAAAAGCACATTAATGGATAATCAAATTTTCTTGGTACGAAAATGTTTCAATGCACTTGCCCTTTTTATGGACCAATGGACAAATTCTCTTGGTATGGAAATATTCCAATGACAATTGTCTTCTTAATGAACTGATGGACAAATTCTCTTGGTATGAAAATATTCCAATGGCAATTAACTTCTTGATGAGCCAACAGGACATGCTAATGTTTAATTTTGAAACACAAACAACTCTCCCTTGGCCTATATATAAAACCCCATTTGTAGCAGCAAAGGTGACAGACCAAGAAGCCTATATTAAATTGTTTTGTTATAGTGTACGAGAGAGAAAAAAAATTATTAAAAGCAAGTAAAACACTGAAGAAAATTTTGTAAGCATTTTAAGTTGTAAAGTTGACTTATTAAGAGCTTGAGAAACACGTATATGTAATTGTATTGTAACAAGATCGTATACCATTGTGAGGTTGTCATTGAGTGTTACATTATTGTTATAATTAATCTCCTTCCTATTAGGGAGTTTGTGAATTTGAAATTTCTAAGAAGGTAATCTAGGGAGGACATAGAAATAAAAGTTTCGAAGATCATGTCTCCCTCTCCTTATTCTCAATTATTTTTATTATATAATCTCACACATTCAACAAGTTCTTAATAATTACACGTTTTAATTATTTTTAATTTTTTATAAATTAGTTATTGGTTTTACCAATTACATTTGTTTGATTTTTTAATCTCTAATCAATATTAATATTATTGTAATTACATTAATCTATTTACATATCACATTAAATTTTTATTTGTTGTAATCATTTTATTTTTTACGATGTACGCACTATAGTTACGTGTCCTTTATCAACCTAGTTCCTCTTGAGTACTTTTGAGACCAATATTTGGTGTCAGAGTATGGTCTCTAAAACACTAGCTTCACTACCTTAAGTTGATCTATGGTTTTTTTTCAACCTATGTTTCACCTTGAGGGCATTAAGCCTCTTCAACCTCTAATCTTTAATGGTACAAATTTTTTGCTATTGGAAAAAAAAACCATGTAACTTCAATATTATGATTATCATTTGGCTAATCATTTTTCAAAGTCTTAAAAGAATTACCAAAATTGAAAATGGAGTCACTACTAATCAACTTGAGAGTGAGTATGCCTCAAAATATTTCAAAAATAAAAATCTTAACTTTAAAGCCAAATACTTGTTCTGTTGAGCCATGTCCCCAGATGAATACAACCATATCTCTTCTTATTAGTTAGCTAAAGAGATACAAAACAATTTTGTGTTGACATATGAAAGAATTGCCCAAATCAAGGACATTAAGATTAACATTGATATGAATGAGTTTGAATTATTTTAAATGAGTAATGATGAGAACACTACTAAAATGTATTCAAGATTTACTAACATTGTTAATTCTTTAAAAAATCTTGGAAAGAATCTTCATAATGCAGAACTAGTCAAAAAGTTACCTAAATCACTCCTAAAATCATAAAACCCAAAGGTGATTGTTTTAAATAAATTAGTGGATTTATTACTCATGTACAAGATGACATTAAAAAAGAAAGTCATAGAGAAAAAGAAAGTAGTTGCTTTTGAGTCCTCTACCTCGGCTAGAAGAGCAACCATAGATGACTAAAAAGATGATAAAGATGATATTTCATTTAATGAACAAAATCAATAAGAGATTGTGATTTTTGCATAAAAATTTTCTAAATTTTAAAATAAGAAAAATCAACTTGGTAGAAAGTCATTATCCATTGAAAATGATACATAACTAAAGAAAGAGATTGTTTGTTATAAGCCTAACAAACTCGGTCACATTGCGACAAATTGTCTTAGCAAAAAAAAAGGTAACAAGCCAACCAAGAAAGAATATAAGGTGTCATAGGGACAACACTTTCACTTAAAATTTGACCTTATGTTGACATTAAGTCATACTTAATCTTAGCCAACTTTTCACATACTAAACACAAAACGCTTACAAGAATTACTTCATAACCTTTATTATTTTCCATAAAGTATACAAAGAATGTCAAGATCATTCTCTCAAATGTTTTCTCTACACTTTTTTTGTATGACCCTTGGCTACCATACTACACATATTTATAGTAATAGTAGTTAACACCCCTAACTACTTAGGGATATGCATGACTTGACTACTAAGCCAATCATAAATAGTGGGACTCCCCATTTTTAGGTAACTCTTCCACTATCTCACAAAAAACGTACTTCTCTATTGAAGGAGAGATTGACACCTTATCAAGAACTTGTTCGATCACTTTTTTTAGCCACTCATATTCTCCTTCCCTTAAGGATTTCATGCCAACACAATTGACATGGATAGAGTTTCTATAAGCATGGAAATATACCACCATTGCTACTCCCACATTTTAATGGAGATCACCACCCATAATCTCCTGTTTTGTGTATAGGGATAACCAATTCTACCATGGTCTACCCTATCACCCTTCATGTTTCTATTGGTTACAATTGGTCATGGTTTGGTGTTAGCTTAAACCCGTAGCTCGTGTGCCAACAATGTTGCCATTGTTAAACTTGTGGAGTATAATGTTAACCTTACTAACTTTAAGAGATATGTACTACCTCCCTCCTTAAAAGGTATTAGGGAATCTAGTTGTTTGGCAAGAAAAGACATTGATGTGTCTAAGTAATCACATCCAGGTTTATAACATGCTATCACATCATCAACATGCCTTTAACACCTAACTAACACCTTCAAACAATTGTATCATCAACTCTCATGCCTTAGCCTTTCACATCATGCTTCCTTGCAAATGTCCCTAACCCATCTTGTTTTAGTTGAGTGTCCACACCCAACTCCACTGCAAGAATTGATATAAGGTGTCATCAATCTACTTGCATTCTCAAGCCAATGGGCTTAAGGGGATGACAAACCACACCCACCAATTGAAACCAATGTCCTCGTTGGTAGGATTGATTAGTAGTCCTGAATATACTTCTTAAACTGTCAGAGAGTTACATCTCTCTCTCTCTCCTAACTATTCTTATTGTTTTGAGATTTTTTCCATTTCACCAAATACTCAATCTAGGGATTCTTCTTGCTCTGCCCTATCACTCGATGATCAAGAATCTTTTTTACTTCTCATTGAAACTTTGTGCTAATTGTTAAGGGAGTACGTCTCGCTTGTCTCCTTAGAGGCTTATCACTTGCCTCCTTATGGTATAGTTTCAAGAAGCTTACGTGGAAGGTGGGATACACTTTTAGCCATTTTAGTAGTTATAACTGATAAGCCACATTGTCAATATTTTTTATGATGATAAAAGGACTGTCATACTTGGGAATTAATCCCCATGCACCATTTTACTATTAACCTTTTTCCATATTCGGGAAGCCAATTTGAGCAACACTTTGTCTCTTATTTGAAACTCCACATCCCTTTTTCCATCGTTAGCATACTTCTTTATGCGTTAGATAGCCTTGTTTAAACTATCTTAAGCCTTGTCTAACAACTCTTGCTTTAATCGAGGATAGTGGTAAGTAGCCAAACAGTTCCCTTTAATTTTTATCCTTGCAATTTTATTAGGCATAAAGGGCTAATGACCTGTAGCCAACTCGAACGAACTTATACCTATTTAAGATGATTGATGCAGGTTGTAGCAAAATTGTGCTAAATCCAACAACTTCAGCCAATTTCTTTGCCTAGTTGTCACATAGTGCCAAAGATATTCCTTTAACATGCCATTGATTCATTTGATTTAGTCGTCAGTTTGAGGATGATTGACAGTAGAAAACTTCAATTCTAAGCCCATCATATTGAAAAAAGTTTTCTAAAATTTGCCTGTAAAGTGAGGATCCCAATCACTCACTATATATTTCGACAACTTAAAGTATTTCACCACTTGTTTGTAAAATAATTCAATGATCATCTCTACCTGACATAAAGAAAGGTCAGGTATGAACATCGCGTATTTGGAAAATCGATCAACCACCACCATCATGGATCTTTTGCCCTCAGCTTTTGGGAACCACCAATGAAATCTGTTGAAACCAACACCCGTGGTTTCTTTCAAATTGGTAACAGTTGTAGTAGTCTTACCTCCTTTTGTCTCTTAACTTTGTCTTATTGATAAACAATGCATATCTTTATGTATGTCTCGATATCATCTTCTATCCTTGGCTAATGATAGTTGTGGGAAAACAAGGCTATCATCCTTTCCTTACCTGTATAACCTGCCATTGAGATTCATGACAATCCCTCAGAATCTCTCGTCTAAGGCCTACACCTTTAGGAACATACAAACGGTTGCTCTTAGCATGCAATAACTCATCATCAAGTTAATATCATCTTACCACACCCTCATTCACTTGCTACACAAGATTTTGATAGTTTGCATAATATAGGTTTAGGCCTTTATTTTATCCACCAAGTCACTTTGCACTCCATTGAGGGCAACAACCACTTGTTGCACCTCTCGATGACTCAAGGCATCAACTACTTTTTTGTGCCTTCCTAGCTTATGTTCTCGTACAAAGTCGTACTCTGCCATTGAGCTTGTCTAGTAGATAACTTCTTCTGAGTTTGGAAGAACGTATTAGCCATGTTGTCTTTGCATACTACGAACTTGGTACTGAGCAAATAAACTTGTTAAATATGAAGGCAATGCATACAACAAGCATTTCCTTATAATAAGTTGAGTATTGTTGCTTCACTTCGTTGAGTTTCTAGCTTTGATAGGCAATCAGATGGCCTTCTTGGACCAACACCCCACCAATTGCCTTATATGATGCATCCATGATAACATCAAAGGGCAACTCAAAGTTGGGTAGCCGTAACACCTGTTCTGTAGACACTGTTGTCTTTAACTTGTCGAAATCTTTTTAGCACTTAATGGTCCAAGCAAGTTTGTGAGAAAAGAAAATTTTTTAAAGCATCTTTGCACAAACTTCTTGTAATAGTTAGACAATCTAAGAAAATATCTCAACTCAATTACTTTGGTAAAAGGTAGTCATTCTACAATGACTTGAATCTTCTCTTTATCCATTTTCACTTGCCCATTACTAATCCTGTGCACAAGGAACATTATCTCTTGCTGAGCAAAATCACATTTATCTTTTTTGACATAAAGTTGGTGCTCCCTTAACCGGGACAACACTTTCTGAAAGTGGACTGAGTGATCCTTCAGGGACTTACTATACACAACAATGTCATCAAGATATACTACCATAAATTGATCAATAAAGTCATGAAAAACATCATTCATCGAATTGCAAAAAGTAGCAAGGGCATTAGTCAAACCAAATGGCATCACTAGGAATTTGTAGGAGCCATAACGAGTGATGCATATGGTTTTCCCCTCATCTCTTTATGCAATTCTGACTTGCCAATGCCCTAATCGTAAATTCAGCTTGGTGAAGAATAATGCTTTTGCTATCCAATTGAACAAGTCTGCTATCAATGGAATAGGATACATGTTATTCATTGTGACCTTATTCAAGGCTTTGTAATTCATGTACATTCGTAAGGAGCCATCATGCTTTTTTTGGAATAATACCAGGGCATCATAAGGCTCATTAGAAGGCTAAATTAGGCCTACATCTAATAATTTTGTTAATTGCGTCATTCATTTAGCTAGTTCCATCAAACTCATGCGATAAAAGGCTTGAGCTAAGGACTTAGAACCTAGAACCAAATCAATTTTGTTATCAGTAGCAAGCCAAGGGGGAAGGCACTTTGGTAGCTCTAAAGGCATCATGTCCACAAAGTCACCCAATAGATCAACAACACCATCGAGTACCTCTACAACTACCCTTTCCTTCATTTCCATTAATGTAACCAAGTAGATGGCTTCGTCATTTTTCAAGTCATTCTGCACCTGCATCGTAGAAACATGCCACCCGATTTCCCACCATCACTTACTGGGAGAATTATCTTGCTTACAACAAAACAATGATGATTCTAATGCATAATCATTAGTCCACTCAGATAGGTAATAAAATAACTTTGACATGCATAAAAAAACTTCACTCCCAATATGATATCCAAATCATCTAAAGACATAATTGTAAAGTTAAGGTTCTCAATCCAATTGCCAACGATTACCTTTACCACCATTGTCACTGCTACATTTTGATGGAGATCACTACCTATAATCTCTTATTTTTGTGGCATATGGAAAGTCAATTCTGCCATTGTCTGCCTCATCACCCTTTATGTGCTTACTTGTCATAACTATTCATGGCTTGGTATTAGCCCAAGTCTATAGCTTGTATGCCAATGTTGCTTCCATCATCGAATTTATGGGGCATAGTGTTAGCGTTGCTAACTTTGAGAAACATGCACTACCTCCCTCCTTAAAGAGTATTAGGGAATGTAGTTGTTTGGTAAGAGGAGACATTGATATATTTAAGTGATCACACCTAGGTTTACAACATGTTGTCATGCTACCAACATGCCTCTGATACCCAACCAACACCTTTGAATGACTGCATCATTGACTCTCATGCCTTAGCCTCTCACATCATACTTCCCCACATATGTCCTTGACCCACTTTGCTTTTGTTGAGTGCCCATACCTAACTCCTTCTACAAGAATTGGTACAAAGTGCAACTAATCTACTTGCATTTTTAAGTTAATGGGCTTAAGGGACTGGCACAAGGCCACTTAGGATGATTTTAATGATTCAAATGATGAATCCTCCAGTGTTAAAGAAAAATACATGTGTTTAATGGAAAAATATGACAAGGTAAACTTTAGCTATGATTTTTGTGATGATATTGAGATGATTGGTATGCTTGAATGCACGAATAATGAAATGTTCAAACCAATAGCCAAATTTAGGGATCTCAATACTCGTTTTAAAGTAATAAAGCATGAAAATGAGTTCTTGAAAAGCAAAACTGAATCATTCAAACAAGAAAATGAGTATTTGCTAAAAGCACATGATGTTGCTTCAAACAAAATTAAGGAGGAAAATTTTCATCTAAAGAAAGAAAATAAAAACCTATAAAATTTCCTTTTAAAGTTTGTCGAAGGGGAAGAAAAGCTTGACTCATTATTGTGTTCTCAAGGACCAATCAATGATAAATTTAGATTAAGTTTTAATCACTCATATTATCCACATAAACTTTAAGTTACAGTTACCCACACAAAATCACATGACTTCTTATCATATAGATGTACAAATCATGCATTTATATATGGATATCAATCATGGTAGCATAAAGCTCCTCATGCTTCTTAACTTCACATGCACAATTTCTTTAAAGTATCACATTTGTCTTTGCATAAAAAATATCATATTAGATGTCATTAGTATAATGATTTTGAATATATAATTGATGCATGAAACATTAGAAAAAGTATTCTTGACATGAAACTTTTTTTTCGTAATGCAAAAAGTACCAAATCTTACCTAAAAGGACTTAAGAAAATTTGGTAACTAAAATTAGATAAAACTTATACAATATGTTAGAAAAAACAAATGAAGAAGAAAAAAAAGTGGTACTTGGATAGAGGATACTCTAAACATATGATTGACAATGCAAAAAACTTTCTTTCTCTTAGAGTAATTAACAGAGAATATTTGAAGACATTGTCAAAGGTAAGATAATTGACATTGGAAAAATCAATAAAGAAAGTTTGATAATGTCTCCTTATAGTATTAAATTCAATTTACTTAACATTTGTTAACTTTGTGATAACGGTTACAAATTCTTTTTTGAGCTCAATGTATGCGTTGTTTTCAATTCCAAAGCAAATAAAACTTTATTTATCATAAATTAATATGATAATATTTATGTTATTGATCTTTACTCCTTTACTAACCAAAATGTCAAGTGCTTAACTTCTATAAATAAAGAATCTTCGATATGGCATAGGCACTTAGGACACGTAAATATGAAATTATTATTCAAGCTAAACAACTATAATTTTGTGGAAGGGTGACCTAAGATAAAATTTGAGAAAGATAAACTTTGTGACACTATTCAGATGGAAAAACAAGTAAAAAGTCATTTTAGAGTAAAAAGATATAATCTACTTCCAAAGTTCTTTAATATTGCATGTGGATCATTTTAGTCCATCTAGAATCTCCACTTTAGGTAACAAGTATTATATACTTATCATTGTAGATGATTACATTAGGTTTGCATGAGTTTTATTCCTCACATAGAAGGATGAGACATTGAAAGTATTTAAGAAACTTCACAAGCAATTGCAAAATGAGAAAGGATGCTGCATCACTTTAATTAAAAGTGACCATGAAGGAGAACTTGAGAATGAGGGCTTCGAAAAATTTTGTGATGCCTATAAAATTTTTCAACCCTAAGAATACCTCAATAAAATGGAGTGGTTGAATGCAAAAAGAAAAAAAAAACCATATAAGAGATGGCTCAAATAATACTAAATGAATTTGGCTTGCCTAAATATTTTTTTGGGCCAAAACTATCCATATGACATGTTATGTGTCAAACTAGGTTTTAATTCATTCCTTGCTCAAAAAGACTATCTATGAGTTGTGGAATAAAAGAAACCTACAAATTAATTATTTCAAGGTTTTTTTTTATCTAAGTGTTTCATCTTGAACACTAAAGAAAATGGTGAAAATTTTAATTCAAAGGCCAACGAAGGTATTTTCTTAGTATATTCTTCCTTTAGTAAAACATATATAATTTTCAATAAGTGATCCTTGGTAATATAAGAGTCCATGCATATTAATTTTGATGAAACAACCCTTTAAATTTAAGAAAGATGCTATAGAAAATGTAACGTCTGTTTCAATCGATTCACTAGGTGAGGAAGCACAAAATAATAACAATAACATTAAAAAAGTGTAACTCAAACCTTGAAAATTTAGGTAGCTTGGAAAATATGATTCACAAAGTGCCAAATGAATAGAAGCATGTTAGCAAATTATTCCAAGATCAAATCATTGGTAATGTTTCCGATCCTATTAGGTTATATCATCATTTAGGCACTTAAATATCAACTTAGCACTTATTTTTTAAATAAAGCCTAAAAGTGTAGAAGAAGTATTGAGTGATAAGCATTGGGTGCATGTCATGAAGAATGAGTTAAAAAAAAATTGAGAGGAACCAAGTGTAGAACTTAGTCTGTAAGCCTAAAAACCATTTTATTATAAGCACTAAGTGGGTATTTCATAGCAAACTAGATAAGACTAAGAAGATAGTCTTGATTAAAAGTCATTTGCATCTTGCTAATATATGCATCTTTTATGAACTTCACATTATATCAAATGAATGTGAAGAGTGAGTTTCACAGTGGTTTTATTGTCAAAGGAGTATATGTTGAACAACCTTCAGGTTTTGAGAACACTAAATTCCCCAATCGTGTGTTTAAGCTCTTTAAAGTTCTACATGAATTAAAGAAATCCCTCTGAGCTTGGTATAAATGACTCAAATTTTTTTCTATTTAAAAACGTTTCATAAAAGGTAAGGTAGACACCACAATATTCATAAAGGTAATAGACAGATTTATTGATTGTGCAAATTTATGTCAATGATATTATTTTTGGTGTCACTAATGATTCTTTATATACAGAATTTGCTTCCTAAATAGAGAAGGAATTATAAATGATCATGATGGAGAAACTTGATTTCTTCCTAGACCTATAAATTAAGTAAAACATAGATTGAATTCTTATTAACCAAACTAAGTATATAAGAAAAATGTTGAAAAAATTTAGAATAGAGAATTCAAAGCCTTACAGTGCACCAATGTAAACATCCACGAAGTTTAATGAGGATGAAATTTGTAAGAAGGTAAATGAGAAACTATGTTGAGGTATGATTGAAAGCTTTCTTTACCTTACTACTAGTAGGACTGACATTATATTTGCTATGGAATTATATGATTATTTTTAATCATCTCTTAGAGAGTCATATTTAGTTACATAGAAAATATACTTCATTACATTAAAGGGTCTACCAAATTAGGACTTTGGTATCCTAAAGGAAAAAAATTCAACCTTATGGATTACTTAAACTTTATTTAAACCAATGATTGGCTTAATAGGAAAACTACCACTAGTACTTGTCAACACTTAAGTGGTATGGTTTAGTCGAAAACAAAATTTTGCAACACTTTCAACAGCTGAAGCTAAATACCTTATCGTAGGTAATTATTGTTCACAACTCTTATAGATCAAGCAAACTCTTAAGGATTTCAAGTTGTATCTTTTTGGAGTTCATATTGTATGTGACAACACTAAGGCCATAAACCTCGTCAGAAACCTTATTCATCATTCTATAACCAAACATAGATCATAGACATCATTTTATACGGGATCATGTGCTAAAGGAAGATGTTGTTTTTGTATTTATGGATACAAATAAACAATTTGTAGGCATCTTTACAAATCCCTTAAGTGAGGATAGAATCTTAAGCATTAAAAAGTATTTAGGGATAGTAGATGCAACCTAAACTCTTATTCATACATTTTAATTTGCATATATGCACAATAATATGTCTTTGCTTTTTATTTTTTATTATTGTGGCTTGAGATGTGTTCATTTTTTTAATCAATTTGATATTATTTATCGCACTAACACAGTTATAACAACTTCAATTAATTTTTTTTTTTGCTGACTCTCTTGGACTAGTGAGAAAAGCTCACTCTTGGCAACTTGAAAAATTGCTAATCGTCCCAATCCTTTCTTTCTTAGTTTCTTAGTCATTCTTGATTTATTTGGAAAGTTGACAACTCTCTTCCATGTTCGTCCTTGGTTTCACGAGAATTTTTTATTTATTTAGAAAGTTGTCAACTCTCTTTCATGATCCTTTTTGGTTTCATAGCCATCCTTAATTAATTTAGAGAGTTGCCAATTCTCTTTCATGTTCCTTCTTGGGTTTACAACCATCCTTGATTAATTTGGAGAATTACCAATTGTCTCATCAATTGTTAACTCTCTTCCTTTTTTAATCATAATGTTTTATGTTCTTTTCCAAAATTTTCCCATTTAATTTCATCCTATTAATCTATATATAAAATGGTGCTAGGTCTTGTTGTCTCCACCTCAATCCATCATCTCTCTTCTTTGAAGCTATACAAATAATTATGCATTATGAAATAAGCAAACTCATCCCCGAAATCCAATCCTTCCACAACCAAAAATTACAAAAACACTTAAAACCTAAAACCAATCAACTAATACTCCTCCACTCATACTTATTTTGATGAAATTGACTTATTGTCCCCACCTAAAAAAACTTCCTCTCTAGCCAAAGGTCCTTTTACATTATTAGCTTCTCTATAAGTGGGAACCTTTCAACCCCCTTTACCCTTTTTTTGGCTCATCATCTTCACCAACAAAGGACTCATTATTAACTCTTTTATGCTAGCTCAATCTTTTGAGATATAATTGATCTTTGAATGGCTGTTGAACTTTTATGTGAAGAAATAAGTGTTATTTGCAAGATTTTAGATGATATGCTTATTACTCATTATGGTTTCATCAACAAGTGTTCCTCTTGGGTTGCTATAACTAAATACAAGCTCCCTCTTTTGATGATGACGAAGGAGGAGAAGTAGTGTTGTGCGCTTAGCTTTGCCTAGATTTATTTTTGGACAAGTTGCTAGCTTTGCCTCTTAATATTTTTGGGAAAATTGTTCATAGCTAGTTCCTATCTTTATTAATTAGTACTATGAACTCTTAATTTACTACATGTGTTTTATTTTTTATGTATAGTTTGAGGGGGGAGTTCTAATAAAATTTTCATAAAATCAATTATGTTACCATTATTAAAAAGGTGGAGTTTGTGTTGTTGAAACTTAATTTAAAATATTAAGCTTGTGTTGCTAAAACAAATGACTCTATTTTGGCTTATATATAACCCCATTTGTAACAACAAAGGTGACATACCAAAAAGCTTATATTAAGTTATATTTACAAGAGTGTATAAAAGAGAAAAAAATGTTAAGAGCAAGGAAAACTTAAAGAAAATTTTGTGAGCATTTTGAGATTGTAAAATTGAGAAATTAAAAACTTAATAAATATATTTATGTGAGTATGTTGTAACAAGGTCTAGATCTTTATGCAGTTATGAT
This sequence comes from Kandelia obovata, assembly GCA_021464305.1. Lineage (NCBI taxonomy): Eukaryota > Viridiplantae > Streptophyta > Magnoliopsida > Malpighiales > Rhizophoraceae > Kandelia > Kandelia obovata. The sequence goes on along the minus strand of CM038485.1, from coordinate 2,859,982 downwards.
TAAGGATCATATTATTGTTGTACTTTGTATCCTTTCTATTGAAGAGCTTGATAATGGATTCAAAATTTTCAAGACGGTGGTCTTAGGTAAAGGATGTAGGAACAAGAGTTATAAATTTCTCTAAATCATTATGTCTTACTCTCCTTATTCTTAACTATTTTTATTATAGAAACTCATACATTTAATAAGCTCTTTCAATAAACATTTTAATTATTATAAATTTTTTTATGAGATGGTTATTGGTCTTACAAATTAACTTTATTTGGTTTATTTTGTTATCTTTAGTCAATATTAACATTATTGTAATTGCATTAATTCATTTATATACTGCATTAAATTTTTATTTATTGTAATTATTTTATTTTTCATGCTATATGCATTATAGTTATTTATCCTTTGTTAACCTAACCACCATGCTCTTTGGTATCTTTAAAACTAATAAGGTTAACAAATTATTTAAGAATAAATAAAAATAGTTGAATGATTAGGTAAAAGTTGAAAAGAGCTAACAAACACTCACATTGTAATATGAGTATTTCATAGTTTTAATAGAAGTAGCACATGATTTATCTTAAATGTCAATTAATGTACTAATATATACGTTGTAAGCTTATAAAAAACATCAATTAAAGAAAAAGCAAGGTTCCTCTTATGGGAATGGATGAAAATGTGGTAGTAAGGTTAAGGAGGTCACTACAACAATTATGAAGATAGAGATAATCAATACAATGACCAGAGGAGATCAAATCAAATGTATAAAGATTAAGGTCAAAACTGTGGTTAAGAAAGGTATGACAAATTCAATGTTAAGTGTTACTCATGCTATAAGTGTGGTAATTATGTTAGTGAATGCAGGTCTAAGGAGAATAATCAAACAACTCATTATGTACAAAAAAGAGATGCAGATGATGTAGATCAAGTGCTCATGATGGTTACTACAACCACTAAAATGCCAAATTACAAAATATGGTTCCTTGTTACTAGGTGTACTGATCACACATGTAGAAAAAAGGAGCTCTTTGTTGATCTTGATTTGTAAATTCATTCCATAATTAATTTTATTGATGGTAGTAGTGTTTTAATGATGAGAAAGGGAAAAATTCTCATTAAGTTAAAAAAATGGAGATCATAATTATATCTTAAATGTGTTTTATGTGTCAAATATGAAGAGTAACTTACTCCACTTAGGTCAATTGTTAAAAAAAGGGTATAACATACAATTACGTGATAATTGTCTCTTAATTTTTGATAGGAAAGATACACTCATTCTTAAATCTCCTTTAACGAAGAATCAAATGTTTCAAGTTAATATTGTTACTAATATTTATACATGTCTTAGTATTATTTGAAAGATGAGTTTTAGTTATGGTATCTTTATTTTGGTCATCTAAATATTTGCAATTTGAAATTACTTGCATAAAGAAACGTGGTGATAGACTTGCTTAGGATACATTATCCTAATCAGATTTGTGAAACTTGTATTCTTACAAAATAGAGTAAACAAAATTTTATGACAAGGAATTAGCTCATAAGGCAACCACTTCAACTTATCCACTCTAATGTTTGTGACCTAATAAATGTTCCATTAAATGGAAACAATATGGGTTTATTGCATGCAAAGGAATTTTGAGTTATTTGATTATTTTAAGAAATTTAAGGCTTATATTGAAAAATAATGTAGTACTATATTAAAATTATATTGATTGATGCAGGTGGTTAGTATATTTCTAATGAGTTTAAGAAGAATTGTTAAGCACAAAAAATGAAAAATGAAGTCACAATTTCCTACATCTTACCACATAATAGATTTTCTAAAAGGAAGAACAAACCAATCATGAATATGGTAAGAAGTTTGTTAAAGGCCAAAAGAGTACTAAATCCATTTTGGACATAACCTCTTTCGTGTTTTGTTTATTGAATAAACAAATCTCCAACAAGTATTTAAAACGACACTCTTGAAAAAGTATGAAGCGATTTCAGGCCTACTGTAAGACCTCTCAAAGTGTTTGGTTTTATTACTTATTCTCAAGTTTTGGCAAAGACAATAACAAAGTTAGATGATTAATAAGTGAATATAATCTTTCTTGGCTACATAAAAATTGGATATAAGTCATTCAATCCTGTGACAAAGAAAGTGATTGTGAGTAGAGATGTGACTTTTGCTGAAACTGAAGTTTAAAATTTTGATTCTGAAGAGAAGATTAACTTGTAGAGATGTCCAACTGTTATTTTGGGAGAGGAGGAAACTTAAGTTGTAGTCCCCACTACAAATGGAAAAGTTTTGCTAATTGTTGCACATAATCCTATGCCACAAACTTCATAGGATAATAGAAGATCAAAGAGAAATCACCAACATTTAGTTTATTTTACTATATTTGTAGATTGTAAACCTATGTTATTTGATGAAGTGATTCATGATACAAAGTAGGTACATGTCATGAATGAAGAAATCAAAAGAATTAAGAAAAATAATATATAGAAACTTGCTACTATTTTATGAGATCAAAAAGTTATTAATGTAAGTGGTTTTTTAAAACTAAAAAAAAGTTAAATGGAGAAATAAAGAAATATAAAGCAAGATTAGTCATAAAAATATTTGATCAGGTATTCTCCTAAATTGCTGGAATGGAGACTATCAAACATATAATTACTTTAGCTGTAAAAAATTGTTAGAAACTCTATCAAATGAATGTGAAGTTAGTTTTTCTTAATTATGCTCTTGAAAATGAAGTGTTTGTTAAGTAGTCACCAAGTTTTGTGAATAAAGGAAATGAAGAGAAGGTATATAAACCAATGAAAACATTATATAGCTTAAAACAAACATGTATAGCATGGAACAAATGCATTAGTTCTTTCTTCCAAGAGTCTAACTTTCAAAAGTGTTTTTCTAAGCATGCCTTATAGGTAAAAGTCAATGATTATGGTAATATCTTATCGATGTGTTTATATATTGATAACTTAATTTTGCAAAAAATAATCTCATAGTGATTAAACACTTTAAAAAGTTTATAATATATGAATTTAAGATAATAGATTTGGACCTAATATTTTATTTTCTTTGCATTGAAGGAATTTAAGGAAATGAGGGAATCTTTATTTGTCAAAAGAAGTGAGCTTTTAAAGAAGTTTTGAATGCATAATTGCCATCACATAAGAATTCTCGAAGAAGTTAAAACTTAATTGTCTAAAAAAGGAAATAAAGTATCACTTGATTTTAAAAATTTAAGCATATTGTTGGGAGCTCAAGATATCTAACATGCATGATGTTTGATATATCTTATAAAGTTAGTTTGATCAACAAATTTCTAAAGTTTCTCTAACAATCTTATATGTAAGTTGCTAAGAAAATTATACGATACATAAACAGGACTTATGATCATGACCTACTTTATTCTTCATTAAAATTGTTCTCTTATGGGCTATTTTAATAGTGATTGAGGTGAAGATGTTGATGATCAAAGAAGTACTTTTGGTTAATATTTCAACTTTAGAACTATTAATTATTCATAGTCATTGTTGAGCCCATATTCGATGGCTAATGTTGGATTTGTTGTCAACACCATCTCACATGATTATGTGTGTTGATTTAAGGTTATAAATGTTATTGAGATGTAGAGAGGTCATTAGGAAAAATTGGTGATGACAGGTCAACCCTAATATTGAGGAGTCAATGTTGATCGTGACTCTAAATTTTAAGGGTTAAAATTGATAGTTGACCATTAACTCTAAATTTTAGGAAGTCAATGTTGACCATTAATCTTAAATTTTAGGACTCAAATCTAGTTGTTGATTATGAGGCAACCTTTGGGAATCAACAATGATCGTTGATGATCGTGTAGCATTAATCTCAAGTCTCTATAAATAGTTTATACATCTTGTAAGAAGAAAGTGAGTTGTAGAAAATTGAGTAAATGGCAAAGGTAAGATGACTGGTCAAGGAGAGAAAGAAAGAAGGTAAGACAACTGGGCAAGAATAGTGCAACAATCACCAAGGAGAAGCAACAAGGTGTAGCTAGACAAGGAGGAAAGAAAGAAAGAGAGCAAGGTAGTTGTCCACCCATACCAGCAAACCCTCGCCAAGACAACCACCACACCTGCAAGCCCTCACAAAGGTGACAGCAGCAGCCAACCACCACACCAGCATGTCTAGGAGGTTTTCTAGTAGACCAACAGCACGTTCCTACACGTCCGGAGGGTATACCAACAACAATAGACATCCCTGTAAGTCCTAGAGTCTATACCAGTACCAACAGCACGTCCAGGAGGCTTCCTTGCATTAGCAGCACATTTAGGACGATATACCTGTACTAGTAAACATCACCAAGGCAGCAGTCGCACCAACAAACATCACCAACATAACAGTAGGTGGTACACCAGCAAACGACGACAGTGTGCAGGGATACCAGTAGCGGAGCAAGCAAACAATAGCAATGTAGGCGAATAGCAGTAGCGGCATAAGAAGACAATAGTAACACACTTGAATAGCAAGAACAATGCATGTGGACAGCAACCACAATGTGTGCAGATAAAAGGCACAACTTGTACAGACAGGGGGGGCAAATAAAGGGCACAGTGCATGCAAACAGCAGACACAACAGGTGCAGACAGCACGCATAACAGGTGCAGACAACAGCACAATGTGTGTAGACAGTAGACATAACGCATGCAGACAGTAGGCAGCAGCAACAACACACACAGATAGCATTAACAGCTCACATAGACTGCAGTAGACAGACACGAAAGTGCATACAAACGGTAGCATATATGAATAACATTAATAGCGCATACAAATAGCAGCAGATAACATTAGTAGCACGCATGAATAACAAAAGCAGTGCATGCAGATAGCATTAGAAACAAACAAAATTTGCAGCATACACAAATAACAACGACAATGTGTACAAACAACATTAACATCACGTGTAGACAGCACCAACAACAATGAAACAACACCGACAATGAAGGAAGGAGAAGATCCATATTATACTCTAACAGTATATACACATTGAGTGATCATTCTTTAAAAAAGGTTTTACCATAAACTCTTGATAAATTTATTGAAAAATAGAGTTGGATATCCTTGGAGTGATCAAGAAATTAACTCCTTGATCGGAAGATCATTGTAAGTGGTTAAGGAGAGATCCTTCCACAACCAAACTGTATCACTTAATAACAAGAGTGGATTGTGTGATTTAGGAGTGATCCTATCACACTATGGATGTAGCTCACATATTATGGGTGAATCACATAAAAATTATTGTTTGTTCTTTGGTATTTGCATGTGATTGATATCCGTACTACTGTTCTCACATAAAGAAGAGAAAAAAAAGTTGTATTATCACGTCTAACAAGTCACAGAGGTTGAATCAGGAGTAATTTGTTAAAAGGGCATATCTCACATTGATTTACCTCCCTCTCAGTGAGAGACCTAAAACGGTCGTCATCTAGTGGTATCATATCTTGGTTCCTTTTTTGATCTAATTTTTCTACTTTGAAGTAAAGTTGTGCATTACTGTATGAGTTTTTATTTCTATTGCTACTTGAGATCATGGATAGCATAAACAGTGTAAGTAGCATAGGCATCCCTATGTTTGATGGACAGAATTATCAATTATGAAAGAATATAATGCTTTCATATCTAATATCCCTTGCTCTTGATGTATTTGAGTCTGTCATTAGTAGCTTCATCCTTGTTGCTGAAGGTGATACTATGACGTCAGCTGATAAGAAGAACTTGGAGTGTGATGGAAAGGCAATAAATGCCTTACATGTCTCCCTGTCCAATAAAGAATTCACTAAGGTGATGAGGTGCAACACCGATAAGCAAATCTGGGACAAATTGAAGAATATCTATGAAGGAGAAAAGGTTGTGAAAGAAGTCAAGCTATAAATCTAAAAGAGTATATTCAAAGACATAAAGATACAGAATAATGAGACTGTAGATGCATTCTTCACAAGAGTCAACGAAATTGTGTGCTTCATCAGAGGCTAAGAAGAGGAGATCCATGATGCTACTATGGTAAGGAAAATACTTAAAACCTTGTCGGAAGCTTACAATGCCAAAGTCTCTTCCATAGAAGATAGAGATCTAGATAGGTTGTCCTTAGATGACCTGCACAGCATATTGGTGACTTATGAAATAAGAATAGCCCTAATGAAGAAAGAAAAGAAGTCTAAGGTGGAGAAGGAGTTGGCTTTCAAGGCAATGAGGAAATTAAAAATTAAAGACCAAGAAGAGGAGTCCAATAACAACTCTGAAGAAAAAGATGGTGATACTAAGCTAGATGAAGTCATGACATATGTCACTAGGAACTTAAGGGAAAAAAAAAAGGAAATTTCAAGGGAAAATTACCTTAAAAGTGCTTCAGGTGTGGAGCAATTAGGCACATTTTCGTGAATTTCCTAAAGAGAAGAGAAGTAAACAGTGAGGATGATGATGAGTTGGTCCGAAGGAGGAGAACAAAACAATTTAGCTACTCTAAAGCTGAAAATTAAGGTACCAAAGGGAAAAAGAAATTCTTCAAATCCAAAAGAAGGAATTTCCTAAGTAAGATGGATCAAAAAGATTCTGAAGAGGAAAGTGATGATGATTCCAATGATGAGGCTACAAAGGATGTGTTAGTTGCTCAAGTAGATGATGATCAAGAATCTTTAAGTGATGAGGAATCAAAAAAAAGAGGAAAAGGATGAGTCAGTGCAGCAACTTGAGATTGAGTTGAGGGCTTATATACACAAAAACAACATGCTAGAAAAAGAAGTAAATCATCTCAGGAAGTTGTATAAAAATTCTACTGTTGATGAATTTGGTCTCCATGTGAAGATAAAAAGAATGAGTACTTGAAGAGAATTAAAGAGCTGAGCATACTTAAGGCAAAGCAAGACAAGATACATGAAGACCTTGGTGCTAAGGTGATTACACATGAGCAAAAGATGTTGACTTTGTAAGCCAAGTTTCACAAGGTAGAGTCCAAGGTAAAGAAGCATGAAGAAAGCTTTATGTAGGTCATGGAAGTGAAAAGAGAGTCATCATCAACAAATGCCATCAAGAAGGATTTTACCAGAAAGTTGGATGAGTGTATAAGTAATCAAAGACCTCATTCCATGGGGAAGAAATGACTTGGCTACATTGAAAAGCTGAGTGAGAAGGTAGAAGAAAAGAAAAAAATTATGTTTGTACTCGAAAACAAGCACCATGACGTGATAGAGAAAAGAGACCAATCCAAGTTAATGGATTAGGAAAAACATGGTGGAGACTCTCATCTAAAGGAGATAGGCTGTCAAAGATGGAAAGAAGGTTGTCATACCAATTGCTAAAGAAAGGATATATGAACTTGGTAAGAGAAGTAAATCTAGGTTCAAAGGTTTTTACTAGAGTTGTGGTAAGTATGGGTATAAGGTCAATGTGTGTTGAAGTAATAGGTGTAAAATGAAAAGAAATGTGAGGCAAGAGTCTAGGGGAAGACTCTATCAAGAAAGGAGGCGGTCTCAGGTAAACAGAAGTCATATTTCACTACGAAACAGGTTTGATTTGTTAGGAGAGATATGTGGAAGATGTGAGGGGGGTGGACACGCTGTTGAGGATTGCTGTACATTACTTCCCGATCAAGGAATGCAAAGGAGAACACCAACATAAGCTCCTTCATTCGTCCAAAGAAGAAGAAGAGGAAAAGAAACGTCTATGGTTGTGGAAATAGCCTCAAAAGCTTCCAAGAAATAAAAGTCATGGATCCTAGACAGTGGCTGCTCTTCACACATGACAGGAGACTCCAAGATTTTGAAAGGAGTAGCCAAATACGATGAAGGGTTAATCAAATTTGGAAATGATGGTGCCTTAAAGATTTAAGGTATTGGTGCTGCTGAAATTAGTGCAAAAAAGCTAACATCAAAGAAAGTGCTTTATGTTGAAGGGCTAAAATACAATCTTATTAGTGTTAGCCAACTTTGCGATGATGGAAATGAAGTTACTTTCAACAAGAGTGGTTGCACAGTAAAGAGACTAAAAGATGGTGTCGTTCTTACTAAAGGTGAAAGAACAACCTATACCAAGTTTCTAGAAGTATAAACAAATGCTACATGAGCACCAAAGATGAGAACTTATTATGGCATAAAAGATTGGCACATTTGAACAAAAAGGGCTGAACAAGCTATCCAAAAATAAAACTAAGAGAGATATACCTAAGCTGAGAAGAGAGAGACGTAATTTGTAGCACGTGACAAAAGGGGAAGATGGTGAATGCTTCCCACAAAAACATGGAGAACCAAATGAAAATGCCATTGAAGCTCATCCACTCGGACATCTATGGGTTAATGAGACAAAGATTAATCAAGGGTGATAGGTACTTCATTTCCTTCATTGATGATTTTACAAGAATGACTTACATTATGTTTTTGAAACATAAATTAAAGGTTTTCAATAATTTCAAGATAATCGGACAGAAAAGAAATTGGGGGAAAAAATTAAAAGGCCCAGGATAGATAATCGGACAGAATATACATGCGGTGAATTTGAAGATTATTTGGAGAAGCACGTAGTAAAGTATAAATATGCTAGTCCCTATACACCCCAACAAAATGGGGTGACCGAAAGGAAGAATAAAAGCTTAGTGGAGATGGCAAGAACTATGTTGGTTGAGCATAGTACATCACATGGCTTATAGAGAGAAGCTATCACCACTGCAACTCAGGTTAAAAATAAATGCCTGATGAGACAACATACTTAGAAGACACCCTATAAGTTGTGGTATGAAAAAAAGCCAACTATAAAACACTTTAAAGTGTTTGGGAGCCCATGCCTTATTAAAGCCAAAGGCAAACATCTTAGTAAATTTGAAGAAAAGGCTGATGAAGGCATATTTTTGGGCTATATACCAAATGGAAGAGGTTTCAAATACTACAATAAATGGTTGCTAAAAATGATAGATAATTTTTATGTTAAAGTGATTGAAGATGGTGTTGTAATGCAATCACAACATGTGGAAGTTGAAGATGCCATGTATGACAACTATAGATAGTTTGGCAGTGATGAATTTGAGGACACTTAGCATGAGGAAGATGTTGATTCTCAAGTTACAAATGATGAAGAAGAAGAATCGAGGTATCTTCAAACTTATAAAAGAGTTAGAGTTGAAGTTAAGGCCAAAAACATTATTGGTAAAAAAAAGGAATCTGTACAGACTAAAAGAAGACTAAGGGGTGGCGAACAAACCTCACTGATTTTAAGGTTAAACCCAAGTTTGTGGAAGAAACATTAAAGAACAAGGAATGAGTGTGTGCTATGAATGAAGAGTTTGATCAAAATGAAAAGAATAACACTTGGTGTTTAATACCTAGACCTAAAGGGAAAAATATCATTGGAACCAAGTAGGTGTTTAGAAATAAGCTTAATGAAAAGGGAGGGGTAGTAAGAAAAAAAGGCAAGACTTGTCTACAAAGGCTACTCACAAGTAGAAGGTGTTGACTTTAAAGAGACCTTTGCTTTGGTGGCCAAACTAGAAATAATCAGAATATTTATGGTTATTGTTGCTCAGAGGAACTATAAAGTCTATCAAATGGATATGAAATTTTCATTTCTAAATGGAGAGCTTGAAGAGAAGGTGTTTATTGAACAACCTTATAGTTTTATACTTGATCATAATGGTTCAAGTGTGTGTACATTGAACAAGACTTTATATGGCTTAAAATAAGATTCAAGAGCATGGTATTCCAAGTTGGATACATGCTTTAAGAACATGAAGTTCAAAAAAGGGAATCTGGATAGCAACCTGTATATAAAATAAGACAACTAGGGTCAGTTAATTATTGTGGTCTACGTTGATGACATAATCTTTGTTGCATAGAAAGAAACCCTGTACACTGCCTTTGCTGAGCAGATGAAGAAAAAGTTTAAGATGTCCATACTTGGTGAAATAAAATTCTTCTTAGGATTACATATATTGCAAAATAAGGCTGCAATTTCTCTCTCAAGAAAAGTATACTTGTAAGTTGTTAAAAAGGTTTGGGATGAAAAATTCTAAAGAAGTAAGCATTCACATCATGGTTGGAACAAAGTTAAGTAAGGATAAATAAGGCAACATAATTGATCAAAAGGAATATAGGAAGTTGATTGAAAGCTTACTATATTCGACAGCATTAAGGTCTAATATTGTTTTTGTTGTAACTCTTTGTGCTAGATTTCAAAGTGACCCCAAAGAGTCTCATCTTATGGCAACTAAAAGAATTTTAAGGTATGTGAAGGGCACAACAAATTATGGGTTGTTTTATGATAAGAGCAGACAACTTAATCTGTATGGGTACATAAATGTAGATTAGACTAGAAATTGTGATGATAGAAAGTCAACATCTAGTGATGCATTTTATTTGGACAGTAGATGTATTTCATGACATAGTAATAAGCAAAATTCAATAATTCTAAATACTATAAAGGTTGAATATATGGCTACCACTTAAACTTGTACTCAACTGCTATAAATGAAACAACAGTTTAAAGATATGAAGGTAGATGTACAACTACCATTGCTGATTGGTTGTGATAATCAGAGTGTCATCAATTTATCAAAGAATCATGTTCAACACTCCATAACTAAACATATTGAAATCAAGTACCACTTTATTAAAGAGAAGGTAAAGAAAAATGAAGTAAAGTTGGAATATGTGTCGACTACGAAGCAGATGGAAGATATATTCACTAAATCTCTATCAATAGAGATGTTCCAAAAGTTGAGACTGACCCTATGTGTTCAACTTATCCTTAAAGGTTGAGGTATTTTCTACCCCTTCTCCCTTTCTTTCTTCTATTATTGTTTGGATTTATTGTCAAAAGGAAAGATATTTTGCATAAATCTAAAGAAGATATACATTCATAAAAAAGGGGAGTAGCTTAACGGATAAAAGGAGAGAACTTGTCAAGGGGGAGAAAAAAATAAGGGGGAGTAGCAAGAAATGCATGTTTCAGCGGGAGTTGTAAATGACAATGTGTAGGGAAAACAATAAATGTCAACAATTTTTATGTGTTTTGTTGAATTTAATGTGTTGCCAACAAATCTAAAGAGGGAGATTGTTGAGCCCATCTTCGATGATTAATATTGGATTTGTTGACAACACCATCTCACACGGTTGTGACAATCAGTATGTCATCAATTTATCAAAGAATTATGTTCAACACTCCAGAACTAAAAATATTGAAATCAAGTACCACTTTATTAAAGAGAAGGTAGAGAAAAATGAAGTAAAGTTAGAATATGTGTTAACTGCAGAGCAAGTGGCAGATATATTCACTAAACCTCTGTCAAGAGAGATGTTTCAAAAGCTGAGATTGACCCTATGTGTTCAACCCACCCTTAAAGGTTGAGGTATTTTCTACCCCTTCTCCCTTTCCTTCTTTTATTATTATTTAGATTTCTTGTCAAAGGGAAAGATATTTTGCATAAATCTAAAGAAGATATATACTCATAAAAAAAGGGAGTAGTTTAACGGATAAAGGAAGAGAACTTGTCAAGGGGGAGTAGCAAGAAATGCATGTTTTAGTGAGAGCTATAAATGACAATATGCAAGGAAAACAGTAAATGTTAACAATTTTTATATGTATTGTTGGATTTAATGTGTTGTCAATAAATCCAATGGGGGAGATTGTTGAGCTTATCTTCGATGACTAATGTTAGATTGTTGTTAACACCATCTCATATGGTTATATGTGTTGATTTAAGGTTATAAATGTCGTTGAGATGCAAAGAAGTCATTAGAAAAAACCAATGATTACATGTTAACCCTGATGTTAATCGTGACACTAAATTTTAGGGGTCAAAATTGACTGTTGACTGTTGACCCTAAATTTTAGAACTCAGATTTGGTCATTGATTGTATATTAACCTTTGGAAATCAATAATGACCATTGATGATCGTGTAGCCTTAATCTCAAGACTCTATAAATACTCTATAAATCTTGCAAGAAGAAAGAGACTTGTAGAAAATTGAGTAAATACTTTATACAAGGCAAGGCAGCCAATCAAGGAGAGAAAGAAAAAGGGCAAAGGCAGTCGACCAAAGAGAGTACAACAGTCACCAAGAAGAGTATAACAGTCACCAAGAAGAAGCAACAAAGTGCAGCCAAACAAGGAGGAAAAAAAGAAAGAGAGCAAGGTAGCTGTTAACCCATATTAGCAAACTCTCACCAAGATAGTCACCACATCAGCAAGCCCTCACAAATGTGATAGCAGCAGATAGCACCACACCAGAATGTCTAGAAGGCTTTCCAATAGACAAGTAGTATGTCCCAACTCATCCAAGAGACTTTCTAGTAGACCAGTTACACATCCTAGCACATCTAAGAGACTTTTCAGTAGACCAGCAGCACGTCCTAGCATTTCTAAGAAGGTATACCAGTAACAGCAGACCTCCTTGTAGGTCCATAAGGGTATACCAACACTATAGCACATTTAGGAGGCTTCCTGCACCAGCAACACGTCCAAAACGATATACCTGCACCAGCAACACGTCCAAGACGATATACCTGCACCAACAAACATCACCAACCCAATAGTAGGTGGTGCACCAACAGACAATGGTAGTGCATAGGAATAACATCAACGACAGACCAAATAGCAGCAGTGCAAATGAGTAGCAATAGCAATGTGAGCAGAAAACAGTAACACACTCAAATAGCAGGAACAACGCGTGTGGACAACAGTCGTAATGTGTGCAGATAGAAGGCACAGCGGGTGCAAACAGCAGGCACAACATGTGCGGACAGCCGGCACAGCGTGTGCAAACAGCGGACACAACGGGTGTGGACAACAGTATAGCGCATGAGGACAATAGGCAGCAATAGTTCATGCAAATAGTATTAGCAACACATGCAAATAGCAGCAAACAGACACAACAATGTGTACAGACGACAACGCATATAGATAATATTAATAGTGTGTACAGATAACAACAAACAACATTAGCAATGCGCATAAACAGTAGTAGCAGTGCATGCGGACAACATTAGCCACACACGCAAATAACAATAACAATATGTATAGACAATATTAGCATTACATACAGGTAGCACTGACAACAAGTGAAACAACACTAGCAGCGAAGGAAGGAGAAGAGTCGTATTTTTCTCTAACAGTTTGTACACATTAAGTAATCATTCTTGAAGAAATGTTTTACCATAAACTCTTAATAAATTTATTAAAAAATAAGGTGAAATACCCTTGTAGTGATCAAGAGATCATTGTAAGTGGTTAAAGAGTAGCTTTTCCACAAGTAGTTAATGAGTGATCTTTCCACAACCAGATTGTTTTAATAATAAGAGTGGATTGTGTGATTTAGAAGTAATCCTATCATATTGTAGACGTAGCTCGCACATTGTGGGTACTTGCATATGATTTATATTTGTACAACTATTCTTACGTAAAGAAGAGATAAAAAAAATTGGATCATTAGTTTTAATAAGTCACAGAGTTTAAATCCATATCAATTTGTAAAAATAGCATATCTCACAATGATTTACCTTCTTTCAGTGTAAGACCTAAAACAATACTCATCAGTCATTCAAGAAATAATATATTATTACATTTTCAACTTATGAAATAGAGTATTTAGCTCCAACTTCAAGTGTTCACTAACTTATTTGGTTGCGTAATTTTTTAAGTGAGATTTATATTCTAATTAGGGGACTTACAAAGATATTTGCTAATAATATTTTTACAATTAATTTTTTCAAGAATCTAGTTACCTAAAGGGAGTAAACATATTAATACTTATTTTTATTTTTTAAAAGATAATGTTAATAAAAAAAATTTATTGGTTTATTGTAAGTTTGAATATTAAGTGGCTACCATTTCAACAAAATCATTAAAAAACGAAATATTTATCAAATTGAAGTAGATATTAGATTGAAAACATTAACAAACCAAAATTAAACGAAGATTTTAGAATTAATTTAGATTATAAGTTTATTAAAATTATAATAAAAATTATATTAGTTAAATTTAATTTAATATAATTTTACTGTTTAGACGTAATTAAATATATGTTATTATATAATGATATAATGTTTATATTATTTTTTATGTATTTTAAATATTATGTAGTAATTTATCATATTAATAAAATTATAAATATTTTTATAATTAGATAATAGTGTTATTGAAGTTAATTGAACTCTAACTCTAGTACGAGAGGTGTTGGACTCTAACTTTAACAATGATACCCTCGTATTTAAATAACTCAGAGGATCCCAAACTGGGCTATTTTTGGTTAATTAGAGCACAAGCTCGTTAGCTAGTTTACTTCAATTGAGAGTGTCCCATCTAGCACAACTATTAGACTTTATGCTGGTCTTAAAATGCCCACTGATTTTGAACTAGAAAAGTTCTCTTGCAGTTGGTATCTAACTGCTGCTCGATGGATTGGTTGCTCCAAGCTCCAAATTGAGCTGATTTATAATAATATCTCTGGTTGCAGTATATACTAACCTAAATTAAATTGAGATTGTATCGTTGCCTCTGTACTGGTTGTAGTTGTTTGATACAGCGGAATTATTAACTGCTACGAGGGTATTGTAGGCTCTGCATTTTTCATGAGCTCTTTTGTTCTATAATTCTTCTAGTCTGAGCTTTTTAATTTTTATTTTACTTCATGTTAACAGTCCGTCGCATGCGGTATATATTTTTTTCTTTTTTCTTTTTTTTTTTGAACAGAATTGACGTTGGTTTGGACATTAGGAGAACCCCCTTTTTGAGGAGAATTGCATTCTTCTGGTCTGAGTCTTTTTATTTTTATTTTACTTCCGCAATGCGGTTGTGTCTTCTTCAAAAACCAAAAAAAACAATGCAGCTGACTCCCTAGCCAGACAATTGTATCCTTTTTATGCATCACGCTTGTATCATTTTCATTCATCTTGCTAGAGTGCTCTCTGATGGTTCTGAACACATCTATGAGCCCCAGTTAATGAACAATAGGCTTATCCTACAAATATGTTTATAAATAAGTTGTTATCATAAATCTTGTAAATTTTGTGACCCAAGAAAGATTTTTGCACGCATATGAATGATCTAAACTCAAGCTAAGTAAGGGAGACCCAGGAATGAAGGGTTCTTTATTGGAAGGAGTCGATGAGTAGTTCCAATGCACTGATACCGTACACAAATAGAACATGTTCCACTTTTCTTCAGGTTCTTTTCGAATTCTTATTATTTTCAATTACACTCGTATCCCCATTTATCATTTGATTCTTTCGAATATCGTTAAGGAGTACAGAATACAATGTGGTTTGCTCAGAAAAGAGAAAGACCCTGTGACTCAAAAGTTTTAGCAATTGAATGTACAAAAATCTGTGAAGAAGGCACAAAAAAATTAAGAAATCTATATAAATTACTTCTATCCGTAGAATGTAATTTACAAAGGTGCCAATAGGGTGACTATTGTAACAAAAGTCACACGTATAAATATCTGAAACTGAAAAAATAAGAAACTGAAGGAAAAAAAAAAAAAAAAAGCTAAAAACAAAATCCACAAGCCACACCAGGCAGACACCACCTGCCACTAAATCAACAGTACATAGCCCTGCTGGTTGCCTTAAATATAAACCAGAATGAGCATTACAATGGTAGCCTAAGAAGAGAATCAGCAGGGTGTGCTACAAGAATATGTAACTGGCAAGCTTGAAGATATGCAGAAGGAAAGCTATTGTGGTTATCAGTATCAGTTTGTAAGGCAGAGTCTGTTGTGAACTGTTATTATCCACCTCTCCTGCATTTACAAATTCGCTTTTTCCAGTATTTGTCACAGTAGAGACGTTCACTGACATCGAGCCTGATAGTAGATTTGCAGTATATTGTCAGTGCATGTGTGAGATAATTCAATTATTTTCCTGGAAAGAAAGTACTGTTTCCTTTTGAGAAAATAAGCTTGAAAAACTGTTCATTGCATGACTCAGCCAACTTTTGTTGCTTTGATTTAGATATCAAATTGTTTTAATTTCACATAATTCCAGTGCCAACAGTACAAGTGAATTCCAACTTACAGTCATAATTAGCCCACCCAACACGTTGATTAGCAATGTCATAGACAAAAATTTTGTCTTTCAGAACAAGATCTGCAGAAAGAAAACAATAATGTTAGATAAGCGCAAACTACTTGACAATATTGCTATAACACATATCTTGTTACAAAAGTAGCTGCTATACATATATATATAGAATGATAAGCAGAGAAAAAGGGAAATATAAAGTACAAAATAGCAAAAAACAGAAGTGGATCATGAGCAAGAATCCCTCAAATTAGACACAGATTTGGTTGTGGAACTATATATAGGTCAGAACTTTTGCAGGGGAGTGATGATCATTGGATCAGTGCACATTCTGTATCGGGAACCATGCATCAGGTAATGTTAAGAGGGCTTAGCTATTATATTGACCAAAGTTGCTGATAATTGATCAATGAATACATGGTATACTGAGATACATTTCACAAGAAAAGGCAGAAATGCCAGAAGACTAATACTAGCAGATTCTTCTGCAAAAATCAAAATGAAACAGAATGACAATGAAAATGACATGGAAAACCTCATGTCGAACAACCAATTTAAGGAGCATTCTTTATAAAGATACGTTCAAGAATAGCAAGAGGAACTCCTATGTTTCTAGCTCCTACATTTATATGCAATTTAGTTACAATCTTCCTGGCATCAAGAGATTAAAAAGCCAAAGGATACAGAGGTACAACCTATAGAACAGAACCTGTTTGTCCTTTGACAAACTTTAGGTATTCCATAGCAGTTGAACTGCCAAAAAATTGAGAGCCCCAGTAAAAGGCTGACATTCCCAACTCATAGAATATTAAACTTCTATGCACAGTGGCCGGAGAAAGACTGGTGTCTATACCTCCTAAAATTGTTATTCCTTGACCCTGAATTTTCTGAAAGCCTATGCACCATACTGCAGCACCTCCCTGTAATACAAATTTAATTTCCCTGATTAAGGATTCAGAAGCTATGCCAGAACAATGAATAATGTGAAACATAATCATGATGTAAATCACCACTCATTGTCCTTTTCAGCAGAAAATAAGGCTAAGAAGGGGCAGCACCAAACCAAGTGGCTAAACAACAGGAATGAATGTAACAGAACACGAAACAGAAAAAGAAAAAGAAAAAGAAAAAAACCAAGAATCAGCTTTCTGAAGTTGAAATATGCTATTGAAAGGATGAAAAAGAGTGCTTAGTGGACCCATAGATAACAATGGAAAACAAGGGCAGGTTTCCTCACCACTTCAAGGCAGCAGACTTGAACATAGGCATGCAAGGGGGAAGAAAACAATTTCCCAAAAAGTCAACATATTCCCAAAAAAGGACTAGGCAAGTAAACAGCAAAGTTGGCATAGAACAAATATTAGAGTTAACTTGTTCCCACTATTTTGAAACACAAGCTGAACACAGAAGACTGAAATTGAAGACAAAATAAAGAATTGTAGGCAACCACTGACAAGATCTAAAATCATGGATGCACCATCAGCAAGCACAGAGACTCACAATAGAGTTTTGCTGCAGAAGGTAGTCCTGAGGATTTAAAATCATGGATGCACCGCCAGCAAAGTTCAAACTAACTTGAGGAAATACGTTGTTGACATTGCTAATAAAGTAGACAAATAACTGTGTGATGAGACTACCTTAGAAAAGAACATAATAGACAGAGAACAAACTTAGAGAGAGTAAATTTAGAAACCAAACCTGGAGGTACTCAGATAACACTGATTTCCCTTGGAAAGAACTGGGCGCAGAGATTGTGAAACAACAGTTGTGATCTGCAAAAGAAGTGAACTACTATGAAGGAAAACAACAGATTGTGTAACTTCTTGCTCAGTTATATTCAAATTATAGTAAATTGAAAGGAAAAATATGAAACCACGAGGCTGATTCTCATTTCTTATGAAGATCTTTACTAATATTCATTTTGAAGATTCTAATATTCACTTTTGATGATGAAAGAAAAAAAAAGAAAAAGTTTTGTGGAACTTACAGCACTGACAAAATTATCATACATGGTTTCTGCAAGGTATGCTAAGGTTGTTCCAGAATCAACTATTGTCCCTTGGTTGCTTGATGTTCCAAAAACTGATGGATCAATAGCTAAGGGTTTCCCATTAACAGATATGCTCTGCAGATTCAAATTGTAATGAGACCTGCAATCTCAGAGGGACAAATGTTAACTGGATTGAGTAGGATGCCATATGCTCTGAAATATTCAAGATAGACAGACCAAAATCAAATGGTAACAAGAAAACAAAAAGGTTCTTCTCAGCAATCATTAACTATTGAAGTTTGAGATGGTATTGCTTAAAGTTGGCTATTTTTGAATTGATCCTGTGTCATAGAGCTGATTTTGCTTGCTAAGACTGGAAGATTTAACAATCAACAAGCAAAAAGCTGGTCTAAGTGATTTCATGAAAAACATATTTCTTCAGCCTTCAGTTCTACATTTAGAGATGTGACTCTGCATACAGAAGCATACATGGACTGAAGTTTACATTTCTCTCTTGTATCATCAGAAATAGAAGCCTAACATAAGCAGCAGTATGGGTTTATTTGAGAAACAAATCCATAAAAAAATTTAGGAAACTCAAATAGTCCTGCATCAGCTAATGAGCACATTATATCGTAAGAAATCATTGGCACAACATCCATGTCATTTTTTATAGCGAAGTTTTCATATTAAATCTAAGGAAGCATTTTCAGATTATAGTAGTTATGTGACATAAAAAAAAGTGATCAGTAATTAGAAAAAGAATAAAAGATAGAATCCCAGATAAGAACTCATAGAGTCAGTGATTGTTAGGCAAGAAATTCAATGTGCAGGTAATTGTCAAAGTGCTTAAACAGAGCACTGAAAGGAATTCCCTCTTTATCCTTTTAAAAGTAGAGTGTAATCATAAATAAACTGAGGAAATCAATCAACCTATCCATCAGATCATGCTGTTGGTTTAAACCAAGGATACAGTTTGCTTATTGCATGCAGAGCTGCAATGAATCAGATGAACAGGGGAATATCATAATTTTCAATGCCTAAAACTGGGATTCAAAGTTATACAACCTCATAAGAATGAGCCAAAAAGAGAAACTGTCAATTTTTTCCAAAGGAAGAAAACATTACTGAACACAACGGACTGCCCATAATGTTAAAACTTAAGATAAAGTCATGCATAATTCCATGACAAATGACCAGGAACAATTCTTACTTCCCAGATTTAGTAGGATCCCATCTCGATATTCTTTTGTGTAGGCAGAAGCCAGATGACTAGATATGTCAATAACTTCCCATTATTGAAAGAACTGACAACTAACACACGACCAACATTCACATGTTGCAAGACTGACAATTTTAGGAAATAATCTAATCTTGTGTGGCAGAAACGCCATTCAAGACAAGAAACAATAGTCATGAAGATGTTATGGGTAAGGCCCCCTAACCTTAAGCTATGTACCAGTTATCTGCTCCAATAAATAGATTCACACCAGCTATGAACCAGTAAGAGATGGATTTAAACGAACACAATTCCCTGTGATAAATATTCCTAAAAAAATCAAAGATTGGAAGTCTGCTAAATATTCATGAAATTATAGAATCATATATTTATAAAAATAATTCAGTTTCTCGGGAGGAAAAAAGTCTAGGATGATGGACACACTGTGATGGGACAAGTGGAGTATAAACGATATTTGGCTCCACAATTTCTCCAAGAACCAATATACCACCACCAACATCATTTCCTTTCAGGCAGTGAGAGAACACTCTCGGGGTAATTCCCTGTGAAGCCATTTGTGAGATTAGAGACATGTCCTGTTGCCCAAATCCAAAGATTCCATCAACTGCTCTATCTGATTTTGTCAAGTCTCCAGTCTGTAATGAGCTACACCTGTTTAATAAGCCCCATCCAAATCCATGAATTCGCAGTTCTAAGAAATAATTATGACACCACTAATATTATGACTGTAGCAGATTCATGAAAGCTCACCCAAAAACAATGGAAGCTGAAGAATTATTAGTCATAGACCCAGCAACAATAGCATCAAAATGCAACAAATCTGAGACATAGTAGCCCGAGGTGCCACTTCCATCACCATATTGGAATGTATAACTGCACTGATTGGTTTGCGAAGCACAGGCAGAATCTGTTGATTGAACTCCTAGACTGCACCTTTGATCTGAACAAGAGATTAATGAAGCCGTTGATGAGCTCCCAGGATCAAACAAATTAAGTGGTATCTGCAAAAGAACCGAGGGGCAACAATTGAAAATATTGCAGCACTAAATTGCTCCTATTGTTTCACAGACTCAATGCGATTGAAAGAAATTAACTCAAAAGATGGACAAGGGAAAGTGAACCCACTTGAAGTCCACTTGTTTGAGGGCAACCGTTGCAGGGTTTGCAACTAACCCAAAGAACATCACTCCCAGTATCTATTTGTACATAAAACTCTTTTGGAGGAGACCCCAGTTGCAACTTTGTATAATAGAGCCTACCAGAACCACCAAAAATCACAAGTGAGAGAAATTAGATCCAACCAATAAAAAAAAATTTTAAAAAAAAAAAATTCACTGGATACAACCATAAAAGAAATGACACACATTGATTGACTCTAGAAAGCATATATGCATATATTACTTTCTCTTTACAGGACTGAACCATCTTCAAACAAAAAATCATTTGAGGAAGAAAGAAAATGGGAAAGCTTCCATAGTTCAAAAGCTTCAGACTTGAAAAACATAATTGAAACAAAAAATAATAATAAAAAAAGGACCAAATTTAAACTAAACAAGAAGAAAGGAAAAGAAACCAAAATTCAACAGCATGTAAATAAATACAGAGGAAAAGATGAAGTTACCCAACAAGGAAAGGATCGAAGGTGCCTTGAACTGGGAAATCCACCACTCCACCAAAGGAGGACTGCAACGTTCTGCCGTGTCTGACTCTGTCCCTCTCTTTGAGTTGACTCAGCTCCAGCGTGTGGCTAGGCGGAATCCCTCTCACCAACGTCAGCGTCACAGGAAAAGAGCATAGCACCACCGCCGACGCCTCCACCAGCACGGCGGCCATCACAATTCCAGCGGAAACGGCCCACCCCATTTATCAAACTCCACCTTTGCAGCAGCTCTCGCTCTGTGTCTCAGTCTCTCTTTTTCTCTCCGGCTTTATCTTGAAGGATTTTCCTTTTGTGTTAAAGATGGTTGATTAAGCAGAGAGGGAAGGCTTAGCTTCAAAAGGATTGGGATAGGCTGTCTATTTAACGGTCAGGTTTCGTGTTTTTTTATTGATACAGAGACGCGAGCCCAAAATCAAGAGTTGAAAAAGACAAAATTCAGAGCAACAAGAAACGCAGAGAGAGAGAGAGAGAGAGAGAGGCTCTCAGAAAAAAAAAAGGACAATAGAGAGAAGCTAGAAATAACAAGAGTAATTTCAAACATAGATCGTTATAACCGTTACTTATTTCTTTTTATTTAACTTTATTTATTATGTTACTTTTATTTATTTATTTTAACGAGGGTCACTATGTTGGATTACGAACAATAAAACAGCATGATTAGTCCTTAAAAATGTGTATATAAATATTTTACAACAAACAAGCGGAACTTTTTCAAGATTTAACATTTAAGTAGAATTAAATTTACCAAAATACCAACTATGGTTAATAAGCAACAACTTTCAAAGTATTCAGGCTAAAAGAGTCAGTTTAATTTTCAATTGTGAACTTTTTCTCTTTTATGGTCAACTAACTATTAGAAACATGTGGGTAATTTCTACGAGTCTTCCTTTCTTTCTTTTAATATATATATATATTAGTATTATTCTTTACTTGGATTATCTAAGTGCATCTTAAGTTGCTACAAGCTAAGTTAAAAACATTCCCCTTGTCACACTGCTACCATGTGGCAGACAATGCGAAGAGCTAGTTTTTGAATTTGGATCTTTTTTAGTTTCTATGACTCAATATTATTGAGTCAAAACTCATGGATAAAAAAGCAGAGCTCAATTATACGGAATGAGATTTTTGACATAAAGCTGTAGTATGATATCAGTTTATAATAAAATATTATTTTTTATTATTTTAAAATTTAAAATTTAAAATTTTCTAGTTAAAAATTACATTATGTACCAAAAAAATTTAATTAAATGTATAATCAAAACGATAAAATACATGCTAAAACTAGAAAACTAAATAAATAAATAGAGTACTACGATAAAATTCAACAATTATTGCACCAAGTTCTGAAACTTGGATGGCAAAGGAAGAGGGACAATGCGGCGTACTAAGTTTTATGGCGCAAAGAACTGCTAATGGTTTGTAAGAAAATGTTTGTTTTCAAGCTATAAATATGCTGAAAATGTGATCCCCCCCCCCTACAATATAAATGTCCTTGAAGTAAGAAATATTTGTCATTTCACTTGTTATTCTCTTATGTAAAGAAACAACATAATGAACATGTGGGGCTTCTAATCAATGCAAACCAAATCAGATTGGTGGGTTGGACTGAAAAGAAACTGAGAATTGATGGGATTTCTAATTCGGTTCTATCATAAAATAGGATTAGGTTCGAAGCCAGTCAAAATTAGGGTGAACCGGTAAAAAATTTTATATGAATTTAAAATTGAGTCTTAGATTTTGCTTAAACTTGTGATCAACACCCAAGCTTTCCCTAAACTTATAACTAGGCCAATGAAAATAATGTTTGTATTTTTATTATAAATATGAGATTATTAATAATAACATATATTTTAATTATGTTTTATTCAACCTTAGTTTAACTCGATTGAAAGTGGTTTGATTTTCAAAGCATTACTTGCGAAAAATACTTTTGGTAACCACAACATAAAAAAAATTGTCAACTTCTTTCGCTCAATTGAAGAAGAGATGGAAAGGAAAAGTTTTTTATTTTTTATTATTATTAAAAATAGTTTTATAGAAATTTTAGTCATAATTTTTTTATATTTTTTTTATTTAATTTTTTTATAAAAAAATTATTATTTGAATCGCTATAATTTTTAACAGATTTCTTTGTATATTTTATTACAGCGAGTAATTATTGAATCGGAAGCACTTTTTCTAAAGAGGAAAGTTGTTGACCCTACCAAATTTCTTTATTGACACTGGGGGTGGGGGGTGGGGTCATCTTCTTTTCTTAGCATAAAAGGGCCCAACAACACCGCCAATTTCAAATAAAGCCAAGATCTTCAAAGTTCCAGCAGCAGCACATCTTTGGGCACTTTGGCACTGCCCAATGCACAATTATTTCGCATATTTAACTTTCCATGGTCTGCTTTGGTTATAAAATAAAAAGAGAAACAATTTATCGTCTTCACACTCCTTTAATACTTTATTGCTACTATCGAAATCAGCCTCAAAGACAAAGCTTGTGCTGTCTTTTGCTTTATGACTAATACACCCTTGGACTCCTTTGATCTTTATATCTCAGACCGTAAATAATCACTATTGGTTTACAATTAATAAGTACATTATAAATGGAGTTTGATCTCATGTATTTTCAGATTCAAGAATAGATGGCCAGTCATTAGGCTAATATTTCACTAAAAGTTATGATATTTGGTAAAGATTTATGTGAATCAAATTCAACTATATTTTATTTCAATTTCATAAATGTAAAACTTTGAGACGGCCAAAAAATAAAAAGAAAATAGAAAAAGTTCAGCGGATGAACCAGAATCACATCGCAATAAAAAAATTTTTTTTTTTTTAAATTTCAAGTTTCTCATTAAAATTTAGTAGATGCAAAATCAAAACATCAAAACACATAATAAACTAGATAACATATGTAACAAATTATAAATTTATTAAATAAACATCTTGTTACACATTTTTTTATTTCTAGTTACATATTTTAACTTTTAAATTATATATCTAATTATTTTAAGAAAAAATATTAATATTTTAACAGTATTTTACAATCGCTCTTTTAATTTAAAATATTTATTAATATTTAAACTAAATTTATACGCATTCGAAAGACAAATTCATCCGTCTCCAACTCTATTTTTAAGTAGCTGAACAATTTAAATGTACCAATTCGTCACAAAGATTTTTTTATTTTTAAAAAAAATACAGAAGAGGAAGAAGAAAGAAAATGAAAATAATGAGGACACAGTCAGCATAAAGGAAGGGTCCACATTGCAAACTTGTTAGTGTGCGGTTCATTTCTTTGAGGCAGTTGTTTTGACCGGTACTCAGTAGTCACTGCCCACGTGGAAAAACCGGGCAAGTACCTCCTATGTTATGCCTCATACGATAAATTTATATTTTTCTCAATTTATTATTTATTTTTATTCTTCAATTTTAATCTATAATAATTAAATTATTTAATTATTATATCATTCTATTATATAAAAATTTATAAAATTTACTCTCTAATAATAAAATTTTTATGTAATTAAATTATTAATTAATATATTAATAAAAATTAAATTATATTTTTTGAATCAACGCATTATAACTAATGATAAAATTAAAAAAAATTTAAAAATGAACGAGTATATTAAAAGGAATTTTTTCTTATATTTAATAGATTGTCTATTAAATATTTTTTCAGATATAGCTCTAATAAGGCATTAATCCTCTCAGTTTGGCTGTCACTTAGGGGATAGAAGTTGGTTGAGAAATTTAAGTTAGTCCCTAATAACTTAAATAGCTCATGTCAAAACTTGTCTGTAAAGCGAGAGTTTCTATCATTTATTATACTTCTTAGCATCTCTCATAGTTTCACTACATTCTTAAAAAATAGGTGAGTTGCTTTGTTAACCTTACAATTAGTAAAGGTTAGAATGAAGGTGACATACTTGCTAAATCGACCAATAACCACCATAATGCTTCTAAGCCAATCAACCTTAGGTAAGACCATAATAAAGTCCATTGAGACACTTTTTCAAGGTCTTTCGATAATGGATAATGGTTTTAATAGACCAGTTAGATGTTGTTGTTCAACTTTATCATGTTGGTAAACAAGATAAGTTCAAAATAGGGCTCGACATCACCTTGTATTTGAGGTCAATAATAGTTTTGTTGGAAAAAAGCAAGAGTTTGTGTCATATTTGGGTGACCAACCCATAGGGAATCATGACATTCCTTGAGAATTTCTTTACACAAGTTTCCCCACTTAGGTATAAAAACTTGGTTGCCAATAGTGATGAGGACTCCATCATTCAATCAGAATCGACGAGTCTTCTCGTCGTTAACCAATTTTTACAGGTTTTTCTTGTGACATGTCTTCCTTGATTTACTCTAGGAAGTTGTTCTTTAGTATGCTAGTCGATAATGCAACCAATTCTACCTTTTGACTTAGCGCATCAATAACTATATTGGTCTTGTTTGACTTATATTGCAGATTATAGTCAAATTTAGCTAGGAAGGAAGTTTTACTAATGAACTTTCTTGAGGATGATTTTCTTTTGTGTCTGGAAGTAACTCGTAGCTATATTATTTGTCATTATCACAAACTTGTTTCCAAGCAAGTAATATCTTTATATGCACAAACAATGAATTATTATAATCATTTCTTTATTTTAGATGGTATATCGCCTTTTTGTGTTGTTTAACTTACAACTTTCATAAGAAATAAGGTGCTTATCTTGCATCAAGACTTCACCAATGGCAAAGTTAGATGCATCCATATGGACTTCAAATGACTTTTCGTAGTCAAGTAGCACCATAACAAGCTCTTCAAAGATTGCTTGTTCCAACCTCTTGAAAGAAGCTTGACAATTCTTTTGACCAATTTCATATGTGGTTTTATTGAGTAAGTTAGTCAATAATGTTGTGATGACAAAATATCCTTTGATAAATCAATGATAATAGTTTATTATCCCAAGAAAAGATTGCAACTTGGGGACCTTAGTTAAAGGCTCTCACTCTTAGATGGCTTGTACCTTTGTTGAATCCATCATGAGTTTTCCATCCTTGATCTTATGACCAAGGAATTCCACATCTTGCTGACCTTAGTTAAAGACTCTTCACTCTTAGATAGCTTGGACCCTTGCTAGATCCATCATGAGTTTATCATCCTTGATCTTATGACTAAGAAATTTTATCTCTTGCTTAGTAAAAGAGCACTTCTTCTTCTTGACATATAACTTATTTTCACGCAGAACTTGAAAGATTTTTTTGAGGTGATCTACGTACTCCTCAAGAGTCTTGTTGTATATCATAATGTCATTTGAGTAAACCATCATAAACTTGTCAAGAAAAGGATTGAGTACCTTATTCACAAGGATGCAAAAGATAATAGGTGCATTGGTGAGACCAAAAAGTATGACTAGAAACTCAAAGGCTTCATATCACGTCACACAAATTGTTTTAGGTTTGTCGCTAGGTTTAATGCAAACTTGGTAATAACCTGATCATAAATCCAACTTTGAGAAGTACCTTACCTTCCTTAATTGATCAAAAAGATCAGCTATCAAAACTATTATGTACTTGTTCTTGATAGTAACCTTATTCAAGGCCTGATAGTTTATGCACATCCATAGCGATTCATCTTTTTTCTTTTGAAAGAGGATTGGAGCACCATAAGGGGCTTTGGATGACTGTATGTAACCTGAGTCAAGCAAATCTTAGAGTTGCTTCCTTAGCTTCGCGAGCTCAGGAGATGTCATACGATAGGGGGTCATGGCAAAAGGTTTAGCACCGGGTTCCAACTCAATGCGATGATCTACATCACATTTAAGAGGTAGTTTCTTGGGCAACTCCAAAGGCATTACATCCTTGAACTCATCAAGGACACCTTGGATGAATTACGACAAGGAATGGGTAGGCTTTGCTACTTTTTTCCCATCGCTTAGCTCTCTTATAATGACAAGATAACTCTTACTTATCTTGAGACCTAGTTTGAATTATAGGACAAAAATCATTTATGGTTGTGACTTCTCCATGCTTTTCAAAAGAATTACTCAAATCTTACAATCATTAAGGATCAAAAGAGAACTCAAATTAGGAACAAGAAAAACCAAAGTTTTGCAAAAGAAAGCAAAACCTAATATCATTTTTAAATCATCCATAGGATTTGGATGGAGACTCCGTCTGTTATGCCTTTAATAGGTTTTGCCTCAAAATTAACTGTTTTGATGGTGTGAACTTCCTTTGTTATTTTGAGACCTAAGCAATTGGCCTTTTTCATATCCATAAAATTATGTTTGGCTCTTATATCTAATATTGCACATGCATGATTTTTTCTTAACAACAACAACATAACATATAACAAGCCTTTCTCCTTGGAGTTCGTTGGAGAGAAAGGTTTGGTTCGAAAGCTTAATTATTAGGTAGATCCTCAACTTATTTAGGACTCTTTGTTGGGCTTTTCCTTGTGAAATTTTGTTATGAGGATGCTTTCCGATTGAGGTAGTCCCTCACTCAATGTGGTCTGTCATATATAAAGCAAGACTTTAGAGGTCTACTCGCATCATGCTTGCCTTGAGAGTTGTTATTATTCTTCAGATTGCTACTTGAGGATCTTGGGTGCCCATTCTCTTTGTGACCAACATATTTCTTCTAGCCACTCTTCTCTCCCCCACTTTTGGTAGAGTTAGACTTTTTGCCTTTGGAATAGGAAAAATAGTCGATAAACAAACATTTAGGGTATTATTAATCTAGGGTCTGCATATCACACCAATCTAATTCCACTCTTACCTAATCCTTCAAGTCATCTTTAAAGTGGAAGAGGAAACTTTTGTCAAAAAAATTGTCAATCTTAAGCATAAGAGAAGTGAATTCTTTAATGTAGTCAAAAACACTACCAGTTTGCCTTAGACGATGTAACTTTTCCCTGACTTCGTTGTTTGCATTGTGAGGCACAAAAGTTTTGTGTAACTCTGCCTCAAATTGATTTCATGTATTGATCACACATATGTCTCTTTTTTTTTTTTTTTCGGTGTGCTTCTTTCTCCACCATAATTGGACAACATCCCTAAAGAAGTAGTCATTAATAACTCTTATGACCTCAAGGTATTACTTAAGGCTAAAAAGAAAACTCTTTACAATAGTGACATTGCAAATGTCATTATATATGATAAGTTTAGGAACATTCAACCCATGCATAACAATGGTGTTAATGGAAGCAGTCGTACCACTTGAGTGTGACTACTTCGATGAAACGACTCCATCTCCCTATGAAGGTTGTGAATATCTCATTCAATAAAGTTTCGCAATTTATACAACTCTTGGTTGACAGAGCATAGTTCCTTATTGAAGGTCCAAGATTTTTTATCATGAACTTGACAGCCCTTATAACTTCAACATTATCATGGATCAAGTTATCAACTTGATCACTAAGTTCGCCTATAATAAAGCTCACGTTAATGATGCTCCTCTCTAAGTTAGCAACATGAGATTTCATCAATTCCTTGGTTAGAACTTTAGACTTGTTACACTTGGTAGGAACATGTTATTCCTCTCTCGTCCACAAACTTGCTGTTTTTATTGATGTTTTGCAACAACAATTCCTTTCTCGTTTTCCATACTCCTATCTCCAACAAGAATTAGGTTATACCTAAAACTCAACATTTACTTTGATACCACCTATCATGAAATTAGTTTTTGATCATATTATATTGCACAATTTTTAGTTACCTTGTAAATAAAAATAAATTAAGTAAGTATTAAAGAATTTTAAAAAATTATATTAAAACAAATAGAAAACTTCATAAGTAAAGAAAAGATAATGAGTATAAATATATTTAATAATAAAAAAAATATTTACTATTAAGAAGTAATTTTATAATTAAGAGGAGTGAAGTATTTATTAATATTTTTATTTTCCTAATATATGGTTATAATTATTTATTTTAAATTTTTTTATAAAATATTTTAAATTAAATTATTATAAAATATCTAAATATTTATAATAAAATTTTCTAAACAAATAACAATTAAATATATTTATAAAATTTTTCTTGTCATCTACATGAATCAAACTTGACATCGGATGAATTTAAACTGACCGCATTCTTAGACAGCTTTTAACATTTACTGTACTTTAACGCTGACAACATTCTTAGACCGCCTTTAACATTCTACAGTCCTTTAACGCTATGCTGAATCTGAGTGGGCGCAATTGGCCAACCATGCCCGTGAAGATTAAAAAAAAAAAACAGAACAAATACATAGCATAGATTATCAGAATATATATATATATATATATATATATATATAAACAAGGCAATACATCAATAATTAGTTAGCAGTGATTAATAGGTAGAAAGAAGTACGTAAACAGGCAATGGGTGAAGTGTTGACTTGAACCCACAGGCCCAAACACATTTGTGGGCATTTGCCCACTTTTGTAGAGCAAGTGGTGTTCCTTTTTGAACATCGACAAAGCCTTCTTTAATACAAAACAACTGTGTGCCCAATACAAATGAAACGGCGTTTTCCTCAAAGATCTCTTGGTTCTATTCAATGTACTTCACCGCATGCTTATCAACCGGAAACACCTTTCTATTGGGGTCCCCGCATATTTGTCCAGCAATAATGATAGTTTCAACAGGTCCCTAGTGTTTTCCTCCAACCTGTCATTGGTCCATTGATTACGACATTGCTCAATTAGACACATTCAACAATGTGCTCTGAAGCACCAAGGGTTGGAGTCGGCATCAAAAGTAACCCATATTCATTTATATAATGGCATAAAGAAAAATATATTCTTGTCAAAAAGACAAATGGTTCGCTCATCTCCCCGTATCCTTAAATCTGCTGAAAAATGAATTGCGGACATTGCTAGACTATTTCAGTGTTTACCATTTGGGACTCCAGGAAAACAGCTTTTCTGGTGATCCAAGGTTTCAACATGCAACGCATCCAATTGCCTGCGAGTAACAGCCACCATCTCACAACCATAAATCACGTCTGCACAGGCCAGTATCACTTCACAAACCCATATAACGCAGAGGAACTGGAATAGTTTTCTTATAGCAAGAACGTTATTGGGAACATGGTCAAGGACACTATTAAGACATAAGCTCCTTGGAATTTTAGATATATCCCATGATGGGATTCTTAAACATGGAATTTCAGATGAAAAAACACAAAAGGATCCAGGGGGTCAACTAAATCATTTCTCTTCTAAAAGAAATGATGTGCAAGAAATAAGGGAAGAAAACTCCTCTTCAGTGGCCAACCCATAGCCTTGCCATCGTAATCTACCAAATTTGTCAAGTAGGAAAATATACCTGCAGAATGTTAAATAATGAGAATGCATATCTTTGAACCAGTTCCATATGGATATCAATGACATAAAGACAAATTTGACAACATGTTAGTACCCAGTAAGAAGGTTCAGGATCTTAAGTTCTTTTCTGAAGTAATAATGGTCACCAAATGAATAAACAATCTGTCTCTGAAGGGCATCATCTGGACGACTGTCAGATTTTCTCATAATCCGAAGAAGAATCTGCTTGAAAGGAGTCCGACATAGGAGCCAAGAGTCTATAAATGACACCTATAAATGGTAATAATAACATCATCTTTGTCAACAATGAGGAAAACCTGAAAGATCTAAAATGTCACATGCACCCAGACATAACTTTCATTTTCTTTGCTAAATTATATCAACCAAAAATCTCTAGTTCTTCATCAGTATAGTTAAAGAAGAAGCAGCATGTGCCACTACTTTCTGCTTTGGTTGTTTGCTCCTTAGATTACTTGGATACTTCTTCAAGATGTAAAGCAACCTGAAAAATAATGACAAAAATTGGATCTAGGGAACATTTGTCCGTATGCTTAATATAAGCACCAATTTTTCATTTTTTATTTCCTATTGGTTAAATTAATTTAGTAGCAGGCTCAAAAGCATGAGAACTGCAAGACTACTCCTTTTCCATTAAATTTAATCTGACACCTACAGTCTTACTAAACACTGAAGCAACATACACATTAGTACCTCATATAATTGAATATTTTTTGCATCGCGAAATGCATCAAGGAATGGCACACTCCAAGAATTAATCATCACCTGTAAAAGGAAAGGAGCAGCGATTTAGAAAAACTAAATAAATTTATTGAGAACAGAAATACATTAAAGGGAAATCAATTCATTGTTGCCACAAGAACAATTCGGGCTTGAGTGCTTGTTACACATTCAATTATGTTTTAAACTTTTTCTTATCTTAGTGTGCATGTCTTACCTATATGCAAAAAATGCAGATTGGCACTGTAAATTTATTGTAATAGTGTAACTATTATTGTTGACTAGAATTAGAATTGCTCGTCATTCAGATTTAACAATTCTTCTACATTTATTTTTGTCAAAATTGCCCTTCTGTTTTCCTTAATCATAACTCAACCTCTTATATGCACACTTCTATTACTGTTAAAGCTCCAACAGCAAATTCACCATCATTTGTAATAATTGCAGATTGAACAAAAGACAAGTTGAGTGATGTTAGTTGCAATCCAACAATTTTGCCTTCTATTTTCCTTACCTATAATTTGTTCTCTTATACACACAGATCTAAAACTGTTGAAAACTCAAACAGAAAGTCCACCACCTTTTTGTAATAATTGCAGATTAAAGTTTACACAATAAAAGTTGAGTGGTACATAGTTGCAATCCAATAAAAAACAGTTACTCTGTACCTGAGAACTTGCGCGAAATGAAAGGCACAGCAAAGATGCTTTAGGAATATCTGATATGGCAGAATTTGCCACATGCCCGTTGGACCTGACAGGAAGCTTTATAGTTCTACCATCTGAACAGCTCACTTCTAAGTCAGGAAACTTCATGGCTGCCATTGCAGGAACTATATCCTTATTTGCAACTGCAATCTGCATAAGCATATTGCTGAGTCAAACCTACAAACTTAAAAAGAGCCCCTCTAACAAAGTTGCAGAAACCTAACACAGTGCCTGGCAATGCACCATTCACCATGCAGAGCATGCCAAGACTAAAACAAGTATGCTCCAACCCAAATTACAATTCAAATGTCTTCACTACAATGCTTAATTCAGCCTTCAGACAACAGGTGGCTGCAGCTCCTCTGGTTAATCCAGGATGTATCCATTTCACAGGAATGAAATTAGAACTGTCATAGCAGAAGACCCAGTCTATACAGTTACATATCATTCTCAGGACACATCATATCTTCTGACAGGACCAAGGATTTGACATAAACACAAGAAAATGCATTGAACAACAAAACAATGTTCAAATAAAACATATCGATGAAGTTTTTTACAACAAAATGTATCAAGAAAAGATTTTACTACAGTAGATACTTAAAGTTTGAACAATATTACCTTACCACCATGTTTCTGAAACTCATTAATATCAGCGAAGTACCCTCTGCTCATCTCATCTCGACTGCCCTAAAAAAAAAAAAATAGAAAACATCACCCCCATGTTTAACTAAACCTTAATGTTCTTGTACTTACATAAGAAAAACCCAACAAAAAAGAAAAGAAAAGAAAATAATAATAAAAATTTTCTAACTTACATAAATAAAATAAAAAAAAAGTGAAAAACAAAGAGAAATAGGGGGGGGGGAGAAACTTACAGCCTGGCCTTCTCCTTCTCAATCGCGTCTTTGTTTGCAAGCTGCAAATGTTAACACCAAAAAATTAGTAAAAATAATTATATATATTAGAAAAAAAAGACCAATAAAACAAAAATTATATAAAAAATCCACAACTTAAAAACATATAATAACAAATTGAACAAAAAAAAAAAGAGAAAATTTTTGGGTTGGGGGGAAGTTAGGTGGGTACGTGGTAAATGTCGAGGAAGCGGGCGGTGGTTTTTCGAGAAGGAAGCTGAGAATTGAGAAGAAAATGACTGTGTTGATGATGTAGTTGTTGTTTGCACAATAACAATAAGAGAAATGAAGCAGCTCCTCCTCCTCCTCCTCCTCCTCCTCCTCCACTCTGGTTTATTAATCGATTTACCCTCAACATGTTCTTCTTCAATTCTCTCGCCCAACTTCCCCCAATGCCCTGCTTGCTTGCCTGCCTGCCTTTCCTGCTCCACTACACATGCAAAAGCCCTAATCTATCTCAATGTTAAAAAGCCAAAAACCAAAAATAATAAATAAAAAATATCAACAAATTTATTAATATTATAATTAAAAAAATATATACATCCATCATATATTATATATTATGTGATTAATGGTTAGTTGTTATATGATTATAATTAAAATAATATTTAAAGTGTGTTATTTAAATTAAAAAATTAAAAATAATAAATTTTGATCGAATGTTCTAATTGTCAAAATTAAAAACTATATATAAATTGAAACTATAGGAAGACGAAATGCAAAAGAGGTAAACTACCAGAGATTGAAATTCATTTAGCCCTATATTATAAGAACATATTTTTTAATAAAATTAGATTAATTAAGCTTAATTTTGTATTGTAGATAACAAATTGTTTTGAGTGAATTGATTAAAACAGTTTGCTTGAGAACATTAGACACGGACAAGTGTAACGGGCAATAGGCTAATACCTAACTTAGCTAAAGACCTGAGTGTATTTAATAAATTATTATGATTTAGTTAACTTGTTTATTTATTTGATGTGAAATAATTGACAGCCTCAATATTATTATTATTATTATTATCATCAGTCTGGCGACAAAACTCCATTTCCGCAGAACTGCTGGCAAAAAATTGTTCCCGCCAATGTTAAACTTAGGGCCGTCCTACGTTCTCTCCTTCTTTCTCTTTCTCTCTCTCTCTCGCTCTTTCATGTCATAAAAGTCTAACAATTAGGGCAGTGGCCAGGCATTCGCCCTTCCAATAAGAGAGAGAAAGAAAACAGCTAAAACAAGCTCGTGCATGCGTTAATACTTTTGAACATCAAGAAAGAAAGAAAGAAGAAAAAAAAGTAGCAACAGCTATAATGGGAATACAAGGGCTTTTGCCCCTCTTAAAATCGACAATGGTGCCGATTCATATCAAAGATTTGAAGGGTTGTTGTGTTGCTGTTGATACTTACTCTTGGCTCCACAAAGGCGCCTTGTCTTGCAGCACTCAGCTTTGCAAAGGATTGCCCACTTCTAGGTCTCTCTCTCTCTCTCTCTTTACACACACACCTGTCTCTTATACACATCTAGATGTGTATAAGAGACAGCTTCTAGGTCTCTCTCTCTCTCTCTCTTTACACACACACACACACTTGTGATTTTTGATGAAAATCTTGAGATTTGATCGGTTTGGTTTAATGGGTATTCCTACATTTACGATTTTTATGACCCATGTTTGACGTCGGTAATGTGGGCAACCATAGCAGCAATTGTGTAATGTTGTTTGTTGAAAAAGTTTTGGGCTTTCATCGATCTGGGGTGATGGTATTCGTTATCTGATAGAACTTTTGCATTTTTTTTTTTGTGTGTGTGGATATTGGAGATACTTGCCTCTTTATTTGTTTGCAGTTTTCAGATTGTGGTTGAAATGGTTGTAATTGGGAAATTGGGATACTGGGTATCTGTTTGTTGGACCTTCAGTCCATGGGTGTCATTGTGTTGCCGCTTGAAAGTTCTTAGAACTGTGATAATTATAATGATTTCTGTATGGCTTTGGGCAATGATGAAATTCTTCTGTAGGGTATACATAAGCTATGCCCTTGCAAAATTTTTTCTGGGTAATGGGTGGCCTTTGCCCCGGCCTTTTGGTGCATATTACTGCACCTAAAATCATAAATTTTTATCTTTAAAGGCTGTGCTTTTTATTGTTTGATCCCTGTCTGTTTCTCAATTTTGGCAATACTTGTGCCATTTCTTTTTATCTCTGCATGTTCTTGGGGAATCAGTGAGCTTTAGCGATGTGGAAACGTACTTTATATTTCCTATTGAAATATGGGGTTTTTTAGGACCAAAAAGGTTAACAATTGTTTTTCAATGTTGTGTCGGACAATCTATTTTGTACCCTTTCTCATGACT
The DNA here is from genome assembly GCA_021464305.1 of Kandelia obovata. Lineage (NCBI taxonomy): Eukaryota > Viridiplantae > Streptophyta > Magnoliopsida > Malpighiales > Rhizophoraceae > Kandelia > Kandelia obovata. The sequence goes on along the minus strand of CM038485.1, from coordinate 2,825,065 downwards.
TTAAATCTCTTGTGAGTGGTCGACACTTTCAATATCCTATGATACTGTAGTGCTTCCAGTCCTGGAAAATCAGTGTAAATTGTTCTCCATTTCTTAAACTAAATGATACATATTTTTCTGAGTAGAAATTTGCAGCAAGAGTTAGAGGCAAGGGTAAATGTGCTTATATTTTGATTGAATTTGGCTTTATTTCTTAAGCATTCTGGAACATTTGAGTGTGATGCCTGCGTTTTGTGTCCAATATTGTAGGCACATTGAGTATTGTATGCATAGAGTAAATTTACTCCGACATTATGGGGTCACACCTATTCTTGTATTTGATGGAGGTCTTCTTCCAATGAAGATTGAACAAGAGAACAAGCGAGCAAGGTATACAAAATTTCTTGACATGTAAATTTTGCTTCCCAATTACTAGTGTCTGCAATTAAGTAGACATGCAATCAAGTCAGAACTCATCAAGGTCTTCATTTTTATGGCCCAAAATGGCTACAAAATCTCTCTGATTTTTTTGTCTTTTTTCCTTTTTCCAGTTGACTATTGTTAAACTGTTAATAATTGCTTTATAGTTCCATTTCCTCTTCTGGCTGGAATCAAAATGTTCTCTATTTTCAAACCTTCTTGGCAGCAATTGCTGCTATTGAGGTGTAGCTGTGTTTGTCTTGGTTTTTCTCTAGGTACCACTCAAATGACCACATGCCTTTATATACATCATTTACAAGGTCACATAGGTGATAAGGAGTTTCCTTGCACCTCTACCTATAACTTTTTTTTTTTTCCTTTTTTGGCTTTCTGATAAGATTTCTAGAACATTATTCAATGCCTTCATAAAGAAAAAAAATCTCCTCTCTTTTATTTTTATTACTCCTCTTGGAAGAATTTTTTCACTGAAATGCCCAATCACTGTCTCTCAGAAATGCAGGAAATGGAGCTATCATACTCTTTGGCTCTTAATCTTATGTTGCTTTGTGGCTATATACAAGGTCCTTGGCACCATTAATCAACCTGTTATCTACATTTCAACAGCCGACACATACCTAATGAAAAAGCATGCTAATGTAGAAAGTTTCCACTAAGCTAATAAATAAATTCTCAACTGTGAATCTAGGATAAGAAAGGAAAATCTTGCACGTGCTGTAGAGCATGAGTCAAATGGAAATTCAGCAGCTGCTTATGAATGCTACCAGAAGGCTGTTGATATTTCACCCTCAATTGCACATGAGCTAATCCAGGTATAGATAGTGCATCATTTGGCTTGCTAACCTAATCTGCAATGAACTTTGTAGTTCTTCTTAGCACTAAATAATTTTGCTTCTTCTGTTGATATCGTTGCATGCGGAAGTTCTTAAAGCAGGAGAGTGTGTCTTACATTGTAGCACCTTATGAGGCTGATGCTCAAATGACCTTCTTGGCGGTAAACAAACAAGTTGATGCAGTGATATCCGAGGACTCTGACCTAATACCATTTGGCTGCTCCAGAGTGAGTTGCTTATCCGGTTATTTATCTAAACCTGTTATGCTTTTGCCATTGAAATTTGCAATTTTTCCTGTCATTTTCTTTCAGAGCTTCAACTAAGCTGTTTTATTTTTTTCATCAAGATTATCTTCAAAATGGACAAGTATGGGCAAGGCATTGAATTTCATCATTCCAGACTTCAGCAGAACAAAGAAATAAGTTTTGCGAGATTTACAAGCAAAATGCTTCTTGAGATGTGCATACTGAGTGGTTGTGACTATTTGCAGTCACTTCCAGGAATGGGACTCAAAAGGGCTCATGCGTTGATTACAAAGTTCAAGAGCTATGACAAAGTAAGTTTCTCTTGAATGCACTAGAAAATAACTTAACTCTATAGAACAAGATTTAAAAACAATAAAGAATGTATGGTTGGATGTAATATTTCTAAATCAATATATGCTATACACCAATTGATGATTGGTTTGTTTTAGGTAATCAAGCACTTGAGATATAACACTGTATCTGTCCCTTCTCTTTATGAAGAATCGTTCCAGAAAGCAATGCTGACTTTCCAGCACCAACGGGTTTACAATCCAATTAGTGAAGATATTGTGCATTTGTCTGACATATCTGATGATCTTGGCAGTGATTTGGACTTTCTAGGCCCATATCCTCTACATGGAATTATCAAACTAGTTTAATTTCTGCATTTTGTTTTCTGATTGATTAAGATGCTTCAGCGTAGACTTTAACTGTGAACACACTGATACCGAAGCATGTTGCTAAGGGTATAGCAAAAGGAGACCTGGATCCGTTTACACAAATGCCATTTACGGTATCCTCTGTTTACTTCATCTTGGCTTATGTCTCTCTCTCTCTCTCTCGCTCATGTGCACACACACACACACACACACACACACACACACACACCCCTTTAATTTGGCTATTTATCCGGCTAGTGATTGCAGAAGCTTCCTTCTTGTGATAGGTGGTAATTTGGGCTTTCTAATCTTCTGGTCATAAAATATTTTAAGTGCCCAACTTACATACTCATATTTGCCTGAATGAACTGTATGCCATATGCATAGTTGCATAACTTCAGTAGGCTATTAGGGCTGTTAACTAAGGTCACATAACTAGAGTCACATATCTGGTGCCAGTCTGAACCAAAAAAAAAAAGGCTTTTAGAAAGAAAGCTACTTCATAAATAATAAACTGCAGGTGTTCGCCTAATTGAAATAACCTGTTTTTGTTAGGCTATAGGACATGTTCTTGTCTAATTGTCACATGGTGCTTTTTGTCTGACTGTAACATCTTTTGGTATTGTTCTCAAGCATGTTTCACTGCAATTTCAGCTAGATATTTGCTCACATGTGCTTTATTGAGGGAGTTGTCATCATAATCAATTAACACATTGCTTGAGTCTGCCTTTTTTTGTTCTTGACATTTAGTTTTCCCTTGGACAGAGAGGAAGTATTAGTTCAGGGGTTGTGCTTAATACAAATTCTGAGTCCAAAAAATATAAATCTGAAAGTGGAAGGAGAAAGCTAGATTTGCCTGTGCAGAAGAATCTCCTAACTAAGTACTTCTGTATCCTTTTAAAGTAATTCTCCAGAGATGTTTACTGGAGAATTTTGTTTTTACCTGTTATTACAGAAAATTTCTCCTGGTTAACTATGACAACAATATCACAATCACTTGCACAAGTTGAGTTATTTGTTGCATGTCTTGGAACAAGAAGAAAAATAATCTAAGATATTTACCCCCATGATAATCCAAAATGCACTTTATCTTAGCTTCTATTTTTCTGGAGTCCCTCTAGTTGGCAGAATTGCAACTTTTCCTTGTTATATAGATTGCTGAGCTTTCATGTTGTTCATTTTTTTTAATAGGTCATTTTATATCTCATGAAAGGGAAGGTATCCCTTTGTATTATTTGTGATGTTATTCCTTTTCCAAAAAGGCCATGAAAATAGGTGATTGAAGTTTCAGGTAGAAAAGAACACACTATTCATTAATAAATTTCTAGATAGAGAAATAAATTATGTTCATGAAACCTTTCAACTTTTTGATAAGGTAATGGCAGGGCAAGAGCCAATGGATCCTTCATGCGGTTTCCCTAGTTCTGTTAGGTTGGCTGTCTTATTGTATGTTCTGTTCAAATGCTACATATTTGTTTCCAACTATCCTTGACACCACAAGGCTTTGCATCACTTGAAGCAAAGAGAAACTTTAGGGCCCCTCGAAAATCACCAACAAATTCTATTTCACTGGATACTGAGGCTATGAGCCCCAAAGAAGACTGCAGTATTGAGGCTGCTTCCTGTGATATGAATACTTCAGCATCACCATTTGAATCTGAAAATTTGGGCAACAATCTTCCTAACATTATTGTGAGTGGAATAATGGGAATAGCAAAAATTTGAATTAAAATCCACTGGTTGAACTTGTTCTTGTCTTCACATCTTCATTGATAATATTCTTCCTGTAGGCAGAAAATGGTTTTACCCCTCAAGTTCTTGAGTTTTCAGAATTTCAGCGTCCCGGTAGGTTGTAAATTATTTCAAATGGGTTTTACAACAATTATGAGTGTAATTGGTGCATAATATCAACATATTTTATGTTCTTTAGGCACTGAAGATAGGTTGAATAATAAGCATAGTGTAGAAAATGCCTTGTATCAACAATTCGAAGTTCCAGTGGATAAGCCTGGTCAGGCATTGCTAAAGGAATGTGAGGGCAAAATAAGGAAGGAGAACAAAATGGCCACTGCAAAGAGTCCTTGTTTGCAGCACAAAACAGTCAACAAGAGTGATCAAGACAATAAAATGGAGCAGTTTTTTGTGAAGGATGATGTTGCAAGTGACAAGTGCAGATATGGCATTGATGAGAGTACTTGCAAAACAAGCAAAGCAAACAAAAAGGTCATTGTGAGAAGCCATTATTTTCATCATATGTCAGTAAAGAAAGAAAAGGAAGAAGAATTGGTTTTAGTCAAGGATGACACTCTCAATGATAATAACGGGGGCATCATCCTTGATGGTTCTGCTTCTAAGGCTAACTATCGTAATGATATCTCATCAAAAAGGAAGAGCTCGCCAAATGATATTTTAGATCAAGTAGGTAACTTCTTCTAGTTTCATTTGGGGTTTATGTGCAATAGATGAGTTAGGAGTGCTTGTCTTTTCTATGAGATCCCAAGTCTTTTGGGAAGGCACTGATTTTTTTTTCCTTTTGATCCAGTTGGAGTGGGGGGATAGAATTTAATTATTGGTGATATTTGAAGTTTGAACCTTAGATTTCACCCTAGGTTTTATACTTGGTGGCCACTAGGCCATACCTAGCAGTTAAGCACCAACTGACTTTTCTAACTGCAGCTAGTTGATGCTTGCTTCAGTTTCTTAGCTGTCTGCTTAACATATAAACTTATTTGTTGCTTTGATTACTTCAGGAGAATTTGGGACCCAAGCATATGCGTACAAATGCTTCTCACCTTGAGGAAAACCCTATGGATGCAACAGCTGAGGAAGGAAAGTTTGGATCTAACATCTCACATTTAAACCGATATTCTGACATAGCAGAGAAGTCATTGGAGAGATTTGTTTCAGTGATATCATCATTTAGGTTCTCATCTGGTTCTCGTGCCAGTGGTCTCCGTGCCCCTCTGAGGGATATAAGGAATGGTAGTCCTATGAGGTAATACATTGTATCCCTGAAAATTATTTTTCTTTTAACAGTTGTGTAATTTTCATTCAAAGTTCCCTGTCTATTGACTGAAGGTCAAGTGATGGAGTGGATTTTAGCCAATTCGCTTATGTACCAAAAAGCCAGAAGAATGCAGTTGTATGTCGCAGAAGCTGATTTGGGAAAACAGGCAAACGGGGATGTCAGTTGGCTGGAAGTTGTAATTGCAGGAGATATGGAGACCATATTTCAGAAACTGCATGCGGATGATTTTCTGTTCATCATTTATTGCCTGTCTTATTTCATCTGCCTCTGGTAGCGGTGCCCTTGCAGGCACATTCCTCACTGGTTCGTTCTGGTATAATTGAGGTCAACTGACTGCATAGAATATGGGGTGAGTTTTCTCCAAGCTAACCGCTTGAGATCATTGGTGTCCGTTTGGAATCATGGGGCACAACTGACTTCGTCGATGTTCTCGCATTATATAAGTTGAAATTTAACATTTTGGTTCTCCGTACTTTGATCTTTTCATTTTTCTTCAGTTTTGCAGACAAGAATCTGATCTATCATTACTGTTTTGTGAAATCATAACATGTTGGATGCTAAATTCAGATATTGGTAATCAATCTTCAAATTTCTTGTTTTTTATTTTTATTTGCATTGCACTCCTTTTGCATATATTATTCACGGCAGAGAGGTGTTTGCTTTTTGAATGCAAAATTAGGAGTGGAACTCTTTTTCTAAAGCTGAAGTTACCATTTGTATTCCATTGTTTTGTAGTGTGATTTCTTTTGTTAATTTTCTCAATTGTTTTCATCTTGTCGTTCTTCCTCCCTTCAACTTTTATCCTGGGAATACATATCTATATACAGAGAGGGAGAGAGAGAGAGAGAGAGAGAGAGAGAGAGCTGGGACGGATAGGCTTCAGCCTGAGCCACTGGGTTGTATTTGCCATTTTTTCATGTCATGAAAGAGGTCAAATTTTCATTTGATTGGATGGGTTGATCCGAACCCACGTGTGAAGAAACCCATAAAAAAATTGACTGACTTGAAAATAATTTGGAAATTTTAGAACCAAAGTTGATCGGAAATGTGATCACTATGATTGGATTTTCTTTTTTCTTAAAATAAAATGATAGATTTTAATTTTTGAATCATAGATTTTATGTTAAAAAAATTATAATTTTTACTGTTTTTTTTATGAGTTTTATGAATATTTGTTTGAAAAGAAAATCAAAGTAATTTTATTATTTAATTTTTAATATTTTTATTTATTATTTTATATTCTTAAGTTTATACACATGCATCACTTATTTTTATACATTATATAAATGTATACTATATTTAATATGTATATAATATTAATTTTAGTTTATTTATTTTTACATAATATTCTATTTTATTTTTTTATAGTTATAATATTTTAAAAATTTTATACATATATACATATTTTATATATATGTACATATTTTATATACACATGTTATAAATAATAGAAATATTTATAATATATATAATATATTTATAAATTTTTCATACAAATTAATATATATAAAATATACGTAAAATAATAATAATTTTTTTATCTATTATAAATTAGCAATTGAAGTTTAGAAATAAGATAAAAATTAGTATAAAAAAATTATATATTTTTTATACAAATTAATATAACAAAATAAAAATAAAAAATAAAAAATAAAATTTAAATAAAAACTTTTCAATATGTAAATTTAATTTAAATCTGAGCGATTTAATTTGAAAATAATTTAATTTGACATGATTTGAATTCAAAATAATCTAATCCATAATTAATATGATAATTTGTTTTAATACTTTTAATCATCAAATTAAAACTCTTGCCTTTTTTTTTCATTTTATTTATTAAGAGATTTATTGAGTTGTGAGCTATACATTATAAGTAGTTTTTCATATTTCTATAAATTTTATACTCTTTTATTAGAATTAATAGTTTTATTGGGTTGTGAGTTATACAATATGGATATGATTTATATTTTCATAAATTATATATTCCTTTTTTAAAATTTGAATATAAGATTTCAAATATAAATATTTAAATTTTTAAGCATTAAAATATTTCTTGAATAACTTCTCTTTTTATTTTAATTATAAATAAAAAGGGATATAACTTTCTTATTTATGCAATAGTTTCAATTTTGTAGTCTAACTAGTTTCTAGTTTAGAAAGCCTTATTATTTAGGTATTGCCTAAATGAAAAATATCATATTTGCAAACAAAAACACATTATCAAGTATAATTAAGCTTTGGACCTTATAAACAAATGAAAAACTTGCTCCAAAATTTGAATGCTAAAATGATCTTAGAATTAACCATTTTGGCAACCTAAAATGAAGAGTTTTAAGGGATAACCAGTTTAAATGGAGGACACAATTTGCAAGAATTTCCATCCATCATTTTGTATTTGTATTTAGGATTAGCACGATGAATTTAGTTGAATTGGATGCAAGTAAATATATTTATAAATTAAATGCATCATAAAAAAAAATTTCTCTTTCTTAATAGTTATATTAATATCCAAATTATGAAATTAAAATAGGCTGCACAGTACAAAATTTCATGAGATACAATTGTCTCGTAGTTTTATAAGTTTATGGACAATATATGTTACGATATCAAGTTTAGTGTTTGTATTACAATGGACAAGATAATCAATTAGAATTTAAAATTAATTAACTTATAACTTAAAAACTTTATGCTTATATTAACTTGATTGTTGAAGTGCTAATGTGGAAACCCTACTCTAACCTTTAGCCATGTGTTCTTATATAGATCTTAGATCCTACCAAGACTTTTGCTTGCTAGATAGTTGTTTTGTCCCAACTCCAGAAGACTTTGTCATATGTCATCCTTGGTGAGCTTATCATTAATTGGCACCATTTTTTTGGAAAGACACGATGTGTGTTTCTTAATCTACACTCTTTTGAGGACATAGTTATTCAGTCCACATGAAGTACAATGGTTCTTAGTAGTCCTAGAATAGAGCCTTATAATGAATGTGTAATATTTATCCACCTACATATTGTTCAACCCTTTCGACAACCAATTTGTCATTAACCTAACACACTTGACTAAAGTACTAACAACATTTATAACACCTAAACTAGTCGTGGTCACCTTAGATTGGTTTAACTTACTAGTTAGTTAAGTTGACTACTTGGCCATTATACTAATAGTGTTTCTAACAATGCATGCACACTTAGCATCTGTGTTAACTCCTCCTAATCTAGTAAAGGCAACCATAATTGCCCCTATTATTCAAACCTTAAGAGACAAACCTTATATGCCTTTACTTTTATGATATACCTTTTAAGGTATGCTTGAAATGAATGTGGCACTAGATCCCTTACTAACTATTGAAGGAAATTGAGAAAACCTTCATTAAGAGGGAATTTGAAGGAGGTTGGTCTTTTTGGTGAAGGAAGCTTGCCATTAATGTCCCTAATAGCCTTTGAAAATGACGAACCCTACTTAAGTAGCCACTCCTTCCTTTTGCCATACATTCTATAGGCTTAACAAGGGGACAACAAAGGGTTGATTAGGGTGTATCCCTTATACAACGATCTATTAATAACGTAGTTAAAGTGGTTGTAAGAGGAGATGACAACTTTATAAGCGCAACATCTCCTATTGTGGGAAGTGAAAGTGAAAAAGGTAACATTTCCTTTATCTTAAAAAACACTAGACACTCTTATTTTAGAAAAGTTTAAGCTTCTAAACCTAGATAGTTACAACAAAACAAAGGACTCCACAGATCAATAGATTATGTTTTAAGCACTTATGTTTTTCTCGCTTAGTTTTTCATTAGTTGACCTTGACGAGCTTATCACAATTAGACAAGGCAAAAATGACCCGAATGTGAGTTTGTAACTTATTTTATCAATGAAATGCTTGATATCAAAAGCCTAAATTTAGACATAATACTTGCTACATTTTTTAGTAACCTCGTTGACTCTTTTCTCATAATGATTAGAAAAAAAAATCACCTTGTAGACTTTGTCATCATGATGAGCTAGGTAGAAAAATTTATTAAAATGGACGAAGTAGGCAATGTTATGAGGGAGATGTGGAATAAGTAGACATGAAGGGAACCCTTTTTGAGAAAGTGGGAAAGGGACAATAAAAGAAGAGAGTAAAGGGTATGCCCCAACTCTAGGCTAAGATAATAGAGTATTAGCCTTGACGCCTTTAAATACAAAATTTACACCTTTTATAGGGCCCTATAGTCCTATATCTTGATGACAGTATATAGATAAAACATAAGATTTAACTAGATATTGTGAGTACCATAATGAATAGGGCAAATGATGGAGAAATGTTGAAAGCTCAAGAGTGAAATTGGAAAGCTAATAAGGGGATGACACTTAAGAGAATACATTCAAAATAAATTGCGTTGTGAGAACAAACAGACAACCCACTAGTGACTAAATTATGAGTTGATAATTTAGACCTAAATCTCCCTTAGGTAGAGGAATGAGAAGCAGAGATCAAACCCTACCCAATGTCTTAAAGTAATCTAGGGAACCATTTCTATGATTATTAAAGGAATTTTACATGTAAGGGGTGGTGTCATGACAAAAAAATTGTATATCTGAATAATTCTTAATATTTAAGGCAAATGTCCATAAGATAAGGAAACTACTCTCTTCACCTTTAAAGATAATCACTTGAAGGGGATTGAATACCCTTATGATGACCCTTTAGTCATCGTGACCACAGTTAATCTTTTTAATATCAAATGTGTACTCACAAATGCTAGTAATTCATTTGACACCTTATTCTCTGATGTGTTTTTTAAAATGAAACTAATAAAGGAAAGCTTATAATTGGCAAGTTATTCCCTTCATGGTTTCAATCCATTATTTTAGAGGAAGTTAACAAACTACCTATTTTGATAAGCTTGTCTTGGTAGTCTCGAGTATAGTCCTGAAGTTATTGGTTATAAATTTGTTGTCCATTTATAACATGATCTTTGGGAGACTGGGATTACTAGTTCTTGATGTCATCCTATTAATTAATCACCTTAAGTTGAAGTTTCTCAAACTTAAAGGGTTGCAAGAGCTATAAGTAGTATTAATAAAAAGACAAAAGAAGGGCACTGGCAGTTGAAGCAATGAATCCATACATGGAAGAGTGAAGGATCCTTGTTGAGGCATTAGTCTAAGTTTTCTTTGATTCTGGTTAAAACTCAAAGATGGTGCAAATAAAAAAAAGACTTTAGAAAAGCCAAAAGAAGATATTACCCAATTCTTGTAAGGGCATCTAAAAGTATTCGCTTGGATACTAATAGACATGTTGGGTATTAATATGGTAATAAACTCATACCACCTTAGCACTGACATTAAATACCCATAAGGGAGAGACACTATTTTTGTACCTTTTTGTATGTTAATCTGCTATTAGCTTGGTCCTTATTCAAGAGCAAGAAAAGTTATAACAATTAGTGTACTACATAAGTAAAGTCCTCAAGGAACTAAACTATGATACCCAAAGTTTGACAAGTTAGCTTTTAAGCTAGTAATAACAGTTAGGGAATTTAAACCTTACTTTTAGGCTTATCCCTTCATGGTTGTGACCAATTAACCATTTTGTATAGTGTTGCATAAACCAAAAGTAATAGGTCAACTCCTTTAATGGTCAATTAAACTATAAGAATTTAACATCCAATTCCAACATTGTAAGGCCTTAAAGGCATAAACGTTGACTGATTTCATTAATAAATGCATTGGTTTTGAGGTCTGCAAAGCTCAAAAGGTATTAGTTAAGCCCTAGTCTCTGTGTATTGATAACTTATCTATCAAAGGAGGAAGTGCTGTAAGTTTGGCCTTTATGGGACCAAGTTGGGTCACACTTAAGTATGTGCTAGAATTAGCTTTTTAGTATCAAATAACAAGGTATAATATAAGGTTGTAATCAATAGACTTAGCATAGTTAAATCCCTAATAATTAAAAGGCTAAAGGTTTATAGTGATTTACAATTGGTAGTAAGAAAGGTAAATGAAAATTTTGAGGTAAGAAGAGATAACATGACTAAAAACTTATAGAAAGTCAATACCCTTTGTAAGGAAAACACCATGGAAGGAGCCAACTTTTTACTTGAGTGAGCTCTTATAATGTCAAATGCTTGAATGGATGCCTTAGTAAGTGACACGCTATGGAAGTAACCCTTAGACAAGCAATTTTTGTGGAAACTCTTACACAAGTAAGATATGAAAAGCTAGTGAAACATGAAATAATAAAGTCTAATGCAGGCCCCTCATGGTAGATTAGTCATTGTCTACTTTTAAATGGGAGAACTTTCAAAAGGAAGGGTGGAAGTAAGACAACTTTAGCTTAAAACCGATAAAGTATTACTAGTAGATGAAGGGTTGTACAAATGGTCCCTAAGTATGCCCATCCTTAAATTCTTGGTAGAAAAAGAAATAAGTTATATTTTCTACGAAATCCACAAAGACATTTATGGATACATATAGGTAATAGAACCTTTCTCTAGAAGAAGTAATCAAACTAAGGTTTTAGTAGCCCACTTTGAATGCATACGCATCAAGATGGTAAAAGGTTATAGCACAAGCCAACAGTTCGACAACCAACTTTAAGCCCTATTCATATGCCTCACACTCATACCATCCCCATAGCCATTCTTTTAATGGTGACTCAACATCATCATGTCATTCATAATAGTTATCAAAGGTTCGTAAATTTGTAGTAGACGTTGTTGACTACACAAAATGGGTGGAAACTAAAGCTTTAGTGTTAATCACAAAAAAACATATACAAGCCTTCATTTTGAAGAATGTCATATACAAATTTGACATCCCTTATGCCATTATCATAGATAACAAGGAGTTCGACAATAAGTATAATAGATTTTGTTAGGATTTAAGCATTACTCTTAAGTTTGCATTAGTAAAGCTCCCCTAAAAATTAATGGTTAAATAGAGGTAACTAACCACACCATCATCTAAGGTTTCAAAAACTAATTGGGAAAAGTAAAAGGCCTTTGGGAAGACAATTAATTAAGGGTCCTATAGGCATACCACATAACCTTACAATCTATAACTAGTTAAACCCCATTTCTTCTCTTTTTTAGGATGAAAACCATAATGTTAGTAGAAATATGTGAACCAATCTACAAGTAATAACATTTCAACAAAGATTGAAACAAAAAGGAGTTATAGAGTGAACTGGACCTTTTAGATGTGGTGCACAGACAAACACTTATATGACCATCCTTATATAGAAAAAAGTTGACCTAGTACCATGAAAAAAGGGTAAGAGAACATTTGTTCCACAAAAGTGACTTAGTGCAAAGAAAATAGGAAGACATTAAGAATGATAAAGGGACTAATAAGCTAACCTTTAATTGAGAAAGCAAATACAAAGTCATTGAGGAAGTAGTGTTAGGAAATTACCACTTGCAAGAACTAAATGGGACCTTGATCCCTTACATATGGAAGTCAAAAATCCTTAGGGCATATTATTAGTAATGTGCATGTTTCCCTAATGTATGAAGGTTGTCTTAAAGTTTGAATTGTCAATGAAGTTCTCCTTTTCTTGCCGTACTACATCTTATGATCTCATGCCTAAAAAATTTGCCTTTACGGCCAAGTTAGGAGTCATTTAAGGCACTTTACATGAGACCACCATATGAGCCTTTTGCTAATAAACCTAAAGGCACCTTGTATGAGCATTTCCATATAAGTTTCTTACTTTTACAACAAAGCTAGAAATTGCCTAAAGTACACCATGTAGGGTCACCATATAGATATCCTAGCAAAAATGCTTAAGACACCTTATATGAGTTTTACCACATAAGATTCTTGCCTCTATGATAAAGCCAAAAGCTACCTCAAGCACCATATATGAGGTCATCACATAGGCCTTTTGCCAAAAATGTTGAAGACGTCTTATGTAAGGTAGTCATATGAACATTTTTCAACTCAAGTCGTTAAGAAGAAAAATGTCATGAAAAAAGAATAATGAAGAATGCCAATTGAAAATGATGTATTTATCAATAATGGTACTTTTATCTATCAACAAGTTTTAACTCTCTAGAAGAAAAGGTTACATTTTTTCGTAACTTGTAGTACAATATAAAATCAAAAACTAGCAATACAATGATTTGGACAAAAAGGAGCTCCTAGTTAGACAATAGTGACCAACGACATCTTAGAACTATTCATCCATAGCTAAGTGAGAAGAAAACAAAGGAAGAAATGACTTAGTTTAACACACACCTTTATGTCTTCAAAATATAAGTCCCACACAAATCGACCCTTTAACTATACTCCTAATCTTTATCATATGTTAGCCATTTACATGAACATTGGACTTGACTTAAGTTCCACCTATTATAGGGAAGTTGCAAGTTGGCATAAATTAAACTTGGAATTTGTAAGTGGCTAGCAACATTGAGGAGGCGAAGGGGTTAATTGCTTCCCTTTGAACATTAACATTATCCATAAACTACATGACATGGTAATGTGCTTGTCAATGTGGCAAGAGATAACTCTTCTTAGCAAGATGTTGGTAAGTGGTAGACTTTCTTAGTAGTCCATTAATTATAGAAATGGTGATTTGGTGACTAACCTTAAGAGAATAACAACATTTACAATAAGTAATCAGATTTTAAAGTGTGAATTGGTAGGAAGGAAGACAAATATTATTAGATGTTGAACAAGGGGCCAATCCTCCTAATTTATAGTCCTCTCACACCTCTAGTCTTAGGACATGTTGCCATAAAAGCTCAAGAAACATAATTGTTCTTGAAGAGACAACTTACTCTTATAGGCGTAATAATTATTAAAAGGCACTCCACTTACAAAGCATAATTGACACAACCCTTTGATTGCACATTCTAACTTGGATTTACGCCCTATAAATAATATTAAAAGCAATATAGTGATGCTTTTCACATGATAATTAAAGTCAAAAAGTAAAGTACTTTAATGCAAGATAACAAGGCAAAAGATTCTTCATTCATAAAAAAAGATATACATGTTACATGTGTGATAAGAGGTGAACATCGAAACACTGCTAGTCCATTAACCAAAAATGAAGATAAAATACCAAGTATAAAACAACATCATAGCCACCAAAGTAAGCTGTATCCATGATTTGATATGTAATCCACCAACGATACCTTGGACAGAAACACACCAAAAGCTAGAGTATGCTTAGTAAAGGCATTGGTTAGAATGAGGGACGCTAACTCTTGGTTTGATGTTGACAAAAGATAAACCTCCTCTTACCTTGCCTTACTTGATCTTAAGTAATGGAGCATTCGAAGAAGGTTCACCTAGCAGGGAATAAGGTGACATAACACAATTACCCTAAAAAAGCTTAGCAAAATAAGGAAAATGAAGCCTTTCCTATAAAATCTTATTGTTATTAGAGAGCTTATCGAACTTTATGTTGTGCTAGAGAACTTGTATGCACTTGTAAAAACTAAAGTTCTTTACTATTGCCAATTTCTTAATAATATCTTTGTTTGTTCTAGTTACCTATTAACTTGTTAAAAGGAAAACTCTTACTTGGAAATCTTACCTTTCCTATTCATTATATGTTGTTCCAAAGTTGCTTTAAGGCTATACTTTTTGGTGAGAATGACCTTCAATGCCTCACACTATGAAAAAAGGGAGGTGGACCCACTTGAGCCTACTAATATTTGTTGATCATTTGAATCCCTACGGAAAAAAGAGTTAGTCACTAACTTTAAATTGTGGAAAGGGTTAAATTAGGTTAATCCAAAAAAAAGAAAGGTCACTTGACCTAGTGATGTGGCCGCACTTAATACCATATAGGGGGAGCATGTCTTCTATGTCAACTGAAGGATTAACAGGCAAGTGACATCTCATTGTACCAGTATCCATCATTAACTTACCATTTAGATTATTGATGTGACCATCCCCTTCTAGATCGACCCATTCACTTAATGGAGAAATTTGTGTCATATTGCATAAAGGGCTTAATAACACAGACTCCCTTAGATGACCATATAACAAAATAGGCCCAAGATAGATAACCTACTTTGTGGAGTCTTTACTAGCAAGAGTTGCTAGCTAGGCTCAAAAAGAGAAGTCCATTTGGGAGGTAAAATCCTCATGAAAGTCAATTGTATTTGCAACAAAGTCCAAACAAGATAAGTTAATGCACTGTGAGCCACAACATAAACTAAGGAATGAATATAATACCTCTTCGACAATCTCCCAGTAAAAAATTTTCACTGGGAACTAACCCTAAATCTTCTTATAATAACACAAGCACCCCTTATCACTTGCTTCCTCCTCTAAACCAAGTGACCATGATTCCAAAAAAATTTTGACATCCATCCCTTTTGAGTCCCCTCTAATTGCTTAAGACCATACTTAACTTCTTTACAAGAAAAATCACATCCAATGCCTTCAAGAAGTGTGACGAATTAATTAGGCAATAAGTTATCTACTTGTCCTTTGTTAGCAAGTGAATAAAATTTTTGTGCATTCTATCATTGAGCACTTTAAGGTAGTAGCATAGTTTAAGCAAATGCTCACTTAACCTCTTGTCATCATGGTCATCTAAATCTGAGCACTTTGTTATGTAATTTGAGGAACTTCACTCCAACGACAAATGATTGGAGTCACTTAGGTAGATGAAAAAGCCCTTATTCAAAATCAAGATAGGAGGGCATCTTCCTTTTTATTTCCTTCAAAATATTCTAAAAGTAATTAAATGGCTTAAGTCGATATATCTATAACTCTAATATGGATAACTGTTAAATGCTATGAACGTGAGCCAACATCAAACCCTTTAATAAAGAAGGGTTGTGTTGTATTGTGAGACACAATATCCTTGTAAGCCTCTCTAATTGTTAGGATTAAGTTGGGTTAGACAAAGCTTATTAAAAATTAAGAACTCTTGTAACAAGTGATGTATTGGCAATTGTAAATTGACATGAAACTGTTTGACAAAAAATGTGACAAACACATTCAGAGGAGAGCATGCCTTTTTCTTGGAAAGAGGCAATACCAACTCGTAACAATATGGAATCTAAAATGTATGCCTAAAATCACGTTGTAGGAACCCTCGATACTCTTAAGAAATAATCCTCTTACAAAAGCATTATATGAGGACCTAGGGCGACATGCTTGAGTCATAAAAGAATGACAAAGAATTGTAGTTGTAAAAGACTTCCTAGAAGTCAAGCCATACCTCTTGGAGGATGAAGTTACTAGAGAAATCAATTCATGATGAAAGTTAAAGTATATAATACCAAAACTACTTAACATTCCTTCTAGAAAATGACAAAAAAAAAGAGAACGAAATTTTAAACATTACATGATGGAGAAGCAAAATAGAGTGAGGGGAGCCAAGGAACCACCTTCATGCCTAGTATTAACCAATCATTGGGGAACATGTCAAATGGCTACAATCAAGGAAAACGAAATAAACACTTTAAAGAAAGCACATTTGGTCTGCCTTACTAAAAGCATTAAATGGCAAAGTGGTAGCTTATTTTGAATTTCAAAAATGCTTTAAGCCTTAAGAAAGGTAAGCTATAAGAAAATGACAAAAATATTCAAAGGTACAAGTGATAAAGGGCATACATAAGGCATAAAGGAGCAAGACAAAATGTAAGAATAAACTTACATTCTTATTGATCACAAAAAGAATCTAGTATATATATATATATATATATATATATATATATATAACAACACAAAAATTGAAAAATTACAAATAAGCAAAGGAAATACATTAGCAATCCATGGAAAAAATATTAAGACTTAAAATGATGAATCCATCTTAGGGAACCTTTTCTTTACTAGTATGTAGGCTTTGATGAGCATGTCAAAATGCATCTTAGTGATCTTCTTAACCATATAAAGACTTAAACACTTCTTCACATCCTCTTTAACTCAAGCCTTAACTCCAGATAACTCCCAAACATGCTCCTTTATTGGACGAAGTGCTTATGTCTCCACCTTTTTAACCTTATTTATTAGGACTTAAACTTGATCATGAGAGTTGCTGGAAAAGGACTCAACGTTAGTGGCCCCACATAAGTATTATGATGCATTTCCTTTACCTAAAGATGGTAGCATCTTGCTTTGCCTATAATTACTCATTGACCACCTCATGTGAAGAGGACCCCTTATCAAGAAGGACCTTTAAAACTTGCTCTAATTGCATGTGTTGTACCTCAGACTCTTGTAGCTATCACCAAAATTGGTTTGGGTATTCCTTAGTTTTCCATGTCACAAAAAAAGGGCCTTATCTTATGAATTAAAACTATAGGAAAAGGACTTTACTTGGGCATTCCATCATTTTAGGTTTATGTGCATTATGACTAGTTGAACCTTAGATCCATCTAGGGCTTTCTTTAGGCCTTGGCATGTTTCCTCCAAATTTATCCACACATTAAGATCCTAAGACTGTGAATACCTAATCTTATCATATAAATCAACAAGATAAGAACAATGTTGAGCTTCCTTTAAAATGAAAATCCTTATGAGGCTGGTAATGGCCAACCCATTGTTAGGGCATATAAGTATGTTTTCCTTAATAACAACTAAGGCATTTAAAGAATCTAGGAAGTTATTGATGAGATCTCAACAAGGATGAATGTGAAGCATAGTTGTCTCACTACCAAAGTTGCCTTTTCTAGAAAAAGAAACCACCCAAGTGATTGGGAGATCCAAGCCACTGGGAATAGAGGATAAGTGTTAGCCCCTTAAGTCCTTCAACCAAGGAATGCAAGTAATTGGCGAGCCCTTGCACTAATACTTGACATCAATTTGGCGTGAGATGGTCACATAAAGGAAGTAAGGGGCATCTATAATGTGTGGGGACTGCATGTTGTAGAGATTTGAAGCATGAGAGGGTAAGTCGTTGGTTAAAACGACACCATGCAACTGCAATAGTAGAAACACTGGGTGCGTGGCAGTAGGTACGCTAGGAGCACAGCAGCATGCTGGGAGCGCAGCAGCAAACACGCTGGGAGAACAGCGGTAGGAACGCTGGGAACGCGGCTGCAGGCATGCTGAGAGTGCGGCAGGAGGTACGCTGGGAGCACAGCAGCATGCTGGCAATAGCAGCAATGTTGGCACATGAGCACGGGCTCAGGTTAACACCAAACCACTATCGGTTGCAGCCAGTAAACACTTGGAAAGTGATGGGGTGGATCATGGCAGAAGTAGCTCTCCATAGACCATCAAAACAGGAGGTAACGGGTGGTTATCTCTAGAAAAACGTGGGTGTGGCAGTGGTGGTAGATTTGTATGTTTCTAAAAGTCTTATCCAAGCCAAGTGAGGTGACATAAACTCCTTAAGGGAAGGAGAACATGGGTAGTTGCAGAAAGTGGTTGAACAAGTCCATTATGAGGTGGCAGCCCCTCTTTGAATAAAAGGGCATGATCTTGGGAGTTAGTGGGGAAGTTATCTCAAAGTGGGGAGCCCCACTATGTATGATGAGAGTTATGCATATCCCTAGGCTTGTGCTTTCTTTTCTAATTATGTGAGTTTGTTTGTAATTGCGTTTTAGCAACCAACGATGGGCATTTGGCTGAGACCAAGAAATGTCTTGGTGCCATCACAAGTTTCAAAATTTTGGTTGAAAAATTTTGGCCGTGTGACAATAAGGGTATAGTCAAGGTGGATCATTAAGTGCAAAGGAAGATCTTGCCTTGATGTGACTCTTTACCACAACTTCTTTTATGCTCTCTACTCGATGTAGTAAGTTCTTGGATCATAAAAGCAACAAAATGTCAAAAGTCTTAAGTTGTGTCAAGCGTGATTCTTATCATTATCAAAGGAAGTACTTAATAAGGGTTCCTCAAACAAAAACGCCTTTTCCTTTCATTTCTTAAGAGAGGCAAGATTTTACATTAACACCATTTTTACCTTAATAAATATCATTCCTGAACTAACCTAAATCATGGTGACGAGAGCATCACCACCAAACAAGATAACCAACTGCTTAGGGTTAGTGCATTAATGCTATCAATTGTCTCACCCTTTTTAAGGCATTTCCTTAATTGCTTGGATAAGTCCAAAAGGATGAATTCCTTACCTACCAAAAAAGGGAGCGAAGGGCAGCCTTATGCATATCCTCCCACTAAACACCTTAATAGACAATAAATGAATGAAAGCAAAGGGCTTTTTGTACTCTATCTTATATGAGAAGGCCTAATAAAAGCCTTATTGAAGCCCTTTCTTGCTCTCGATGGAAAAATAAACCAACACATTAATTAAAGCTTGGTCAATGAGGTACAAGCCAACTTGTATTGCTAGAGTAATAGTCCCATGAAGCACCTTTCACCTATTAGGGGTAATTTGATTGGGGGCTAATTGGTAATACCCTAGAAACTCCAGAACAACTAAGAAAAGGGCAAGAAAATACTCATTTCCTAAAAAACCTTTAGTGACATGGTGATGTAGCTTGTAGGGTTGCTTCACACTTCTTTCAACTTAAAAAGGAGAAAATTGTGTACCCTATCAGAAACATTTGACACATCAATTCCATGTTTGCATTGCTCACACTTGGCTTAGAAAGCTCTGCTTGATGCTCTCCTTACTTCTACAAGGATGTTTAACAAGATGACTGACCATGACCTACTTCATACATAACATATAACGATAAATTGAGAATCATAAAAAAAGATAAAAAGCAAGTACTATTGTATAAAGGTAGCTGACACCAATTTAACGGGGCTAGCACATCATTCAAAATGATTTTTAATGATTAGACATTGTCATAAAGAATGTGATTGTCCAAAAATTCAAAAATTAAACCACTCATGCTTGATCCAAGTACTAATATTTGACCCTCTTGAGGGAGGAGGTAAGTGATCTAGAGGCACAAAGCCAACCTTAGGCCCTTTAGACCATGCTTAAGATGCCTTGCAACTAAACTCACTAGATGTCCCTGAGACCTTAAGGAGGCTAGAGATCCTCCCTTTGGATCCACATCACTAGACTCCTAACCTAGATTTTATCTAGTAGATATTGACTTTGCACTTGTCATATCATAATTAAAATTGACTTGCTACAAATACCTTAACAACATATAAATAGACAAATCCTAAAATCGTAATTAAAATCACTAGACTCCTAACCTAGATCCTACCTAGTGGATATTGACTTCACACTTGTCATATCACTATTAAAATCGACTTGCCACAAGCACCCCAACAATGTATAAACAGATCAAACCTATGTTTAGTCTATATCCATACTAACTTGATCGTTGAAGTGTTAATGTCAAAATCTCAACTTAACCCTTAACTGTGTGTTCTTGTGTAGAACATGGACCTTGTTAAAATCTTGTTAACTCCATAAGACTCTACTCCTTGTACTCTTTCGTGAGCTCCTTATCAATCATCTAGATTGTTTCATCTTGTAATGACTCTTAACTTCTATTATATAATAAAAAAATAATAAAAAAAATATTAATGACAATTATGAAGGAGTTAAGATGTTATTTTCATAAAATAGTTTATCAATACTTCTTATTACAATAATATAATGGGAAAACTCAAAGAAGGTTGCACATTTACATTTTTAACCATGAATTTCAAATGTCAATGCATGATATTTGCTTACTATATTTACTTATTTTGTTTTACAAAAGTAGCTCCAAGCACCAGTTATGTCTCAATAAAATCGGTGTAGTATTTTATTTTTTTTTCTCAATCGAATCCCCCTTAATTTTTTTTCTCCCTTATTTCTAAAATCGTGTAAATTTTACTTCACGAAAATCTCTACTTTATATTGTTCTTGATACTTTCTCAATCAATGAGTGGGTAACACTGTCTCGTACACCAAACACCAAATCCACCGTTATCCTTGTACACATGAGAAGAAAAGGAAAAGAAGTAAACTCCCAGTAAGTATATTACGGCTACGTGGGTTACAACCTCGAAGAAGAAAATTGCAATCCATACCTAACCGAATTTGACAATTTCATAAAGGTGAAGCAAAGGCAACATAAAATAATTGCTGTCACGTGACTCACGTTAGTAATTAATTTATAAAAAGTACATTGAGTCGTAGTTTTTATTAATTTTGTTTTTTATCCTCAATAGTGGACGCATACGGGACAGCATCGCGGCTGTGCCTTCTTAAATACTTAGTAGAGAAACGATAACCTATCAAACTGTAAGCTTGAGCACGTAGAATTTATATGGTTCTACCAAACAAATCAATCAAACCAAAGCAAGAATCAATGTGAAATGTACACGGATTACAATAACACCCACATCATATTCAAATTCCGCATCATTTCCATTTTGCTACAATTAATTTAGGATGACAATTGATTGAGCCTAATAGTTTTAAGAGGAAAGTAATAAAAAAAAAGAAAAAAAATAATGAATTGCTACACATTATGAGAGGAACATGCTTCTTCTTCTTCTTTTTTCCCTCTTCTTTTCGTCTCTTTTGAATAAAATGTGCACCGATTCTTAAGTCCTCAATCAACCATAAATATAACAATAAAATTAACTAATCATCATGTTTCCAAAAACCCTGTCATTCTGAGAATTGAGTTCCTAACTTCACTCAAGTCCCTTCCTTTTAACGTCCTCCCATTTCCAGTGCAAACCGAGAATGCCATCTTCCCCTCTCTCCTTCTCTCCACTATGAGATGCGGCGGAACTAGCTTGCCGCCGCCGTCGTATTCCTCGTCGACTCCATTATCATCCGGGATATTGATCAACTTCTTCTGCTTCGTTTTCTTGGCCTTCATGTTGTTGTTACACGACACGCGCGAGTTGGGGTGATCCAATTGTGCTTCCACATCCATTTCCTGGCAGCTGAAGTAATAGTTGTTGCAATTGTTCTCGTCGTGGTGGTCTTGGTCGGAGAAGATTACCTCGGATTCTTGAAACTCCTCGGCCATATAACAAAGAAAATGCAAGAAATTGAAGCAAATATATATACAATTCATAAAACAATGAGGGTTATTGGGAACGCAATAGTTTTGAAGAGAAGGGCTGGGAATGATGGCATGGGATTTACGGGGAAAAGAATTCTGAATCGCAGTGAGTGCAATATTGATTGTTTGTGTTGTTAGATGTTGTCTTTGTAAAGGACTTGAGTGTGGCCCCTACTTTCTCTCTCTCTCTAACAAGTTTTGTCCTTCTCGGAACCTCTCTCTATAATAAGAAGGGTAATTATTTGAGTTTTTTTTTCCCTTTTTTTAATTTCTTTATAGGCATAAATGTAAAATAAAAAATGTTGAGTGTATATGGATTTTTCTGACACGTTCTTGACACTTAGATGTGAGAATATGAATTATGTATTTAACAAATATAAATATGTAATTTATGTATTATTAAAATAATATTTATTATATATTTTTTACTTTTTAATATATATACATATACATATATATATATATATATATATAAGACAATATAAGTTTACTTTATTACTTTTTATTTCGATCAAATTATATTTAACATTAAGTTAAATTAAATAATCTAAAAAAGTGAATTAATTTAAAATTTTTTATTATAAAACATTAATAAAAAATTTAAAATACATGTTAAAAGGTATAATTAATAATAATTATTAAAAATATAAATATAAATGTAGGAATGGTAATACCTACAAATATAAAATAATATAATTATCGGATGAATAGGTACAATTAAGTGAGAGAAAACCGTAAATGTAATAGATAATATCTAGGAGTGCTTCAAACGTCACAAAAATCCGTTATATATTGACATTGCTAGTTAGATCTATCGGTGTTGTAGGTATTTATCTAAACTTATGGTGTGGGTTTTTTCTTTTCTAGTGAGTTGTGCACGTGAGCGTGCAAATATTTGCCTAGTCGGCTGCCTAAAACTGAGCTGCTTTTCTTGAGGCAGACGGCTCTTTGCTTCGTAGCTTGTATGGTTAATATTTTTGACTTGACTAACTTGGCTTTCTTACAGGGCGCGGAATCTAAACCCTTTGCTTTTGCAAAGTCATAAATGTCTTTGCAGAACCGTCTTGTTTTGTTAGTGGCCAGAAATTCAATATATTTGTTGGATATTGGAAATTGCATTTGAATGTTTAGAGTGTGGAATGAAATTACCTCTTTTATGACCCGATGTTAAGGTCTAAATGTAAGAAATATCGTTCACTTTATACAAAATCATTGATTTATATTTTGTTAAGGTATTTAATGAAATTGAATATACATTTTAGATATAAACAGTTTTGAGATTAATTAGTTTTTATTCAACCTATAAAATGTGTGTGTGCTTTCAGTAAATTTAGCCTAGAATCAACCCACTATATGGTGCTTAATAAATAAAACTGTATAGTGTTACCTCTAATTTCTCATTTTACGTAGCTAAAAACATTACACCTCTTTTTTGTTTTTTTTGCATTAAGGAAATTAAATATGGTTTAGTCCAATCCATAAGCCAAAAGAGAAATTTTTCTTGACATGTACCCTAAGAATTAATGAATTAATTACTATTTATACACGTATTAAATATTTCATACATATAATTTTATTAATAAGGATATATATATTTTTTATGTTTAGTATATTTTTTATATGAGTGTTAATATTATTAATAAACTCTTAAAGTAAAGTTTAAGAAAAAAAATGTACTTTATAAAAATAATTATGATTAAATTATTATCATGAAATATTTATTGTATTAAAATATTATTTTAAAATATTTTCAATTGTAGTGTTATCAAGATTGGGTATTGTTAGGCTTGTGAGACTAATGTATATTATGTTATTTTCTTACAAAGAAAACAATTAATCTTATAGACTGAATTATAAAAATATTCGAATAAATGTATGAATACTTCATAGATGAATGAGTTCATTGAATTAATATATTATGAGAATTTTTAAATAAAATATTATTTGTGTGTCAATAAAATTATTCATACAATATTTGTATAAATAATCTTTAAATTTGATGTCATAAAGGTATCTCAAATAATAATTATTATGCTTTGATATGACATTTGAATTGTCTTAATTAAGGATCGCTTGAAAAGTTTTGCATTAACTATAATATGAACTTTATAGAAACGGTTAAGTAATCAATAAAAGATTCAACTTAAACTAATTATAAGAGAATATTTCATTATTTTCTATGAATATTTATTTAAGAAATTATTTGATCAAGGTACAATGATTATTCATAAAAAATTATGATTTTATCCATTGAATTAATGATATATAATTGAGAATGAAAATAATTAAAAATATAAAGTTTATATTTATTTCATATTTTATATCAAATTGAAATATTAGTATGATAAAATAATTGAATTATACTAAAAAATTGTGTACTAAAAATATATGTCAAACTAGCTTTCGATGGTCATAATATTTAGATATTCTTGATACGTAGTGAAAATCAATTGTAATTTATAAATATGAATTAATAAATTAGTTAATTAATAATAAGTTAAAGATGTTTGATTTATTTAATTTTTTGAGATTATAATTTATATTTATTGATAATAATGAGTTACATATATAACAAAAATTTTTCAAAATATAAAACAGAGATTAAGTTGAATTTGATTAAAAGGTTTAATAAATTATTAAAGTCAAATATGAAATATTTGAATATACAAAAATTAAAATGTAATTTATAAAAAGTTAGAACAAGTCCTTAAATTAGAATTCAAGATTGAGAATTTTTATATATACCTTTTTATTTGACTGACCAAGAAATATTAACTTAAGTACGTAATATCGATCTACCTTTTCTCTCGCAAAGAATTTAAAGAGTTATTTTTAATTATCTATGTGATCACTGTTACAACTCAAATATTTAGATAACGATTGTTTGTTACAAGTCACTAAAATCAATTTATAAAAAAAAAATCAAGAACTCTTCAATAGCGATTTTATCATTTAGATTAATTTTGTAATTATATGTAACAAATAATTGATCGATTTTTTTAAGAAATAAATTTTAAAATTTTTATTTTTAAATTTATTGTGTATTTATTTGATAAATATTTTTATAATTCTTAATAAATTTTTGTTCCTTTTTTTTGTGTGATAAATGTCACTCGTGGGATTAGAGAAGAGATAAAACTAGATGGATTGGTCTCTTCTTCTCACATTGGCGTTAATATGACCTGTCAACACAAATTGCATCTTTGTTGAATTTGAGTTTAATAGGTTGAGATCTAACATTGTCAATAAGTTTGGTTGTTTTTTTGTTTTTTTTTTTCCTTGAATATTTTTCAATACGACAGGTACCCCATCTTTATGCCAAATGTCACTGATTTAATTACAGCTATTATGATACGTCTTACTACATAAAAATGCAGTTTTGAGTGGAACACGTTCGGCCAAATAAACTTCCAACTCGGTGAGGCTGTCTCATGGTTTATTACTAAATTCGATACAGTAGTTGTAGCAGGATTTTGAAAACCGAACTGGACCGTTCTATCGGACCGAAAAAATTGAGAACTAGCCTACAATTTTTCGGTTGGGTTTGTTCACACACCGCTAGTGCAGCAAAGTAAGTCAACAACGTCGTTTTGCCGATACACCAAATACAATTGAATATGCTTCTTGACTATTTCGTATGCATTCAAAATTCTTCTTTTTTTTTTTTTTCTCATTTTCAAACCATCCGATTTTAAAATTTGACAAAACTTTTATATGGTATATCTATTTGCATTTTAAAGATTTTGTATAAAATTGTAAATTATATTATATTTATATTTATTATTATAATTTGGAATGGCAACCTATATTGTATTATTTTTCAAGGAAGAAACTATATTGTTTATTCACACCCTTTTGTACTTAATTTATTTAATTTAAATCACTTCCATCTATTAATATATTATATTAATTCATTTTGAACCTTATTGTATATTAAGTTATCATTATTATATATATTTAAATTTATCAAGTATAATATTATAACACATACCACATTTATATTCTATATATTATTACATTTTGCACATTAATTTTTGTTTATATACAGTATGCAAATATCATATTTTTATATATTTAAAACTAAATATTGGTTTAACTGATTCAAATTTCAATTAAATTTATTGAATTGGTTAAACTTTGAACTTTTAATTTTCTAACTCGATAATTAGTTTAGTTTTCAAAATCTTAATTTGTAATTCAAATATGTTCCACACAGCAGTGAATGTCTTTTGAATTGGAATATTGTCATTTTGGAGTTAATTTCATGACATCATGTTAGATGCTTCAACATTAATTTGGAGATACAATCGTCCTGAAGAAATCAAATTCGGCATGGCATTAAGAAGATGAGTCCATGAAGTCAAGCTTTCTTGCTACAGGTTCTAATCCATAATAAGAATATGCCATTCCGGGTACTAGAGAAACAGAAAGCATTCTCCAATTTCAGCGAGAAGTAACTACTTTCTTTCTCCAAATTCTTCTTCCCCAATATTCAAATCATCCAGAGAAGAGTTGATTTATCTTGAAGTTGAATTGAATTACTTATAGCTCTAAATGAAGCTAAACATTTTATTTTATTAAATAGTTGACAAACGAGAAACGCCATGGCTTGTCTTTGATCAAAATACCAAGGCCCACTATTTATCTCTAGATATACTTTGAATAGGAAGCATGAAGACACAGTTAAATTGAATCCGCCATTAACGTTAAAAGGTCCACAGAATATATATATATATTAACATTACCACAACTAAATAGTGAAAATTCAGTTTGGTCCAAAAGAAAGTCACTGTAAAGGGCGATTTGGTCGAGGAGTGAAATGGCCGAAATAACACCATTGTTCATCCATAATCTACCGGTGTCAGTTGATCCAAAAGGACGAGAGGTCGATGTGTTTATCGTGAGGTGAGTAAGCAAAATTGGTCGGCCATTCGGTTTCATAAAATTCGATTGACGGCTAGACACGATGGCCGCAGCAGAAAGGTTGAATGGGAAACGCTAGCACGTCGAGGAGGAAGACAATTGGTGGTCATACTTGGGAATTAGATAAGATAATTGGTGGTGTACAGGTACAGAAAGGCTATTCGGTATGCTTCCCAACTTTGTGGCTCTGTGCTGGTGCCATGCATATTTTGTGGTTGAAAGAATGGTGAAATCACTTGAACTGAAAGTTTTTAAGAGCAACAGTAAAATGAAGGCAATCAATTTGATAGCTCGTGAAGTTCTTGGTATAACAATGAGTATAAAGGTAAGCATCAATAGTTGTATTTGGAGCTGTAACTTTATAATTGTAACTTTGGATAATTTTGATATCATATTAGGAGTGAAGTTTTTTATGTATGCCAAAGTTATTTTATTATCTCATTTGGGTGGACTAATTATCATTTATGAGAACTATCCTTATTTTATTGCAAATAAGATAACTCTCCCAACAAGTGATGGTGGGAATGACTTGAAAAGAGGGGAAGTCACTTACCTGGCTGCCTCAATAGAAATGAAGGAAGGGGTAGTTGCGGAGGTACCTGAGGGTATTATTGAACTATTGGGTGATTTTGTGGATGTAATGCCGATTGAGTTGCGAAAGTACCTTCCTTCTCAACGTACTACTGACTACAAAATTGATATAATGCTGGGTTTAAGTTACTAGGTCAAGTTGCTTATCATATGAGTCCGAGGGAACTAGTCAAATTGAGGAAGTAACTAATGGAATTGCTAAATACAGGCTTAGTTCAGCCTTCCATGGCACCTTATAGTGTCCCGGTACTGTTCCAAAAAAAGCACGATTGTACCTATGTGTTAATTATCGAGCTTTAAACAAAGTTATGATGAAAAACAAGTACCCTATTTCATTGATACCAAACTTGTTTGATAGGTTAGAGAAAACATTATACTTCACCAAGTTGAACTTGTGATTGGGGTATTGGCAAGTCAAAATTGTAGAAGAAGATGAGAGGAAAATAACATGCATCCCTTGTTATGGCTCATACGAATTTTTAGTGATGCCTTTTAGTTTGACTAATGCTTTGCTACTTTTTACAATTTGATGAATGATGTGTTTCATGACTTTATTGATCAATTTGTGGTAATAGATTTGGATGACATTGTTTTACATAATGAGTCCCTTGAGGATTACTTATTCTACCTTCAAAGATTACTATATCGATTAAAGGAGCACCAATTGTACATAAAAAAGGAGAAGTGTGAGTTTGCTTAGCAAGATAATGTTCTTTAGGCATATGATAAGTAATATGTAGGTGAAAATGGATGAAGGAAAGGTTTAAGCCATTGTAAAATGATCACCTGTTACCAAAAGTAATTGAGTTGAGGTATTTTCTTAGTTTTTCTAACTATTATAGGAAGTTTATGCAAAGTTACTCTAAAAAGGTTTCTCTTCTCATGAACTTACTTAAGAAAGACCAACCATGAAGGTGGACCGTTGAGTGCTAATAAGCTTTTGACAAATTAAAGGTAGCAGTGTCAACACAACTGGTGTTGTAGTTGCCTAACTTTAAGTTGCTTTTCGATGTCATCATAAATGCATCAGATAAGGCAATTGGTGATGTGTTGATCTGGGAAGGCCATATGATTGCTTATAAAAGCTGAAAACTAAATGATGCAGAAAAACAATACTTGGTTCAAGAGAAGGAAATGCTTGTTGTTGTGCATTACCTTCATATTTGGCGAGTTTTTTTGTTGGGTACTAGGTTCATCCTATGCACAGATAACATGGTCAATACATTCTTCCAAACTCAGAAGAAGTTGTTAGCTAGGTAAACTTGATGACAAGAGTTCTTGGTAGAATATAACTTTGTATGGTAACACAAGCCAATAAGGTACAATCAAGGAGTTAACAAGATGAGTCATTGAGAAGTGTAACAATTGGTTGTTGCCCTCATTGGAGTGTAAAGAGACTTGCTGGATAGAATAAAGACATAAATCCCAAATGATATGGATTATCAAAAGCTTATGTAGTAAGTAAACGAGGGTGTGGTAAGACAATATTATCTTGATGATGGGTTATTGCATGCTAATGGTAACCGTTTGTATGTTCCCAAAAGTGTAGGTCTTAGACGGGAGATTCTGCAAGAGTGTCATGAATCTCAGTGGGTGGGTTAACCAGGTGTGGAAAGGATGATAGCCTTGTTGATAAGAATCATAGAGATGATGGATGAAAGGTTTCAATGGATGCAAGAGGTCCATTGCACATTTCAGAAGGCCTAATACTAAGAGCTAAAGCTTTAATGGATGTAAGAGGTTCATCACACATTTCAAAAGGTCCAATAACACGAGCTAGAGTTTCAAAGGATAAAAGAGGTCCATTGCATTTTCCAAAAGGCCCAATAACATGAACTAGAGCAAAAAAGATTAAAGAAGTACTAAATAGGTTGATTGAGGACATTCATACCAACCAAACTTCAAATGGTGCGAATTCAAGTTTGACAAAGAGTCCATACCTAATTAATATAATTGGAATACTTAATAGGTCAGACTAAGTAATAACATTCACTCTTAAATAGGAGTTTATTTTTTGTGTTGGAATTTGTCTATAGTTAGAAATTCCTCCAAAATAAGGATTTTTCCTAAGTTGGAATTTGTGCCTACTTTGGATTGCTATTTTAGCCTATAAATAGCCATCGCTTGTAAGTTCTAGAAAATCAAACAACTTTGAGTGAAATAGAAAGTAAGGATTTTTCTCCCTCGGTTCTTTTGAGGACTAAAGAACTTATCAAGAGATACTTCTTCTTATGGCATTCTAATCGACTTATCACTCATAATTCCTTTCTTTTCTGAAGTTTGATGTCTATATCCTTCTTAAATACCCTAAGTTTATGTTCCTTCAAATGTTTGGTCTAGGGTTTATGTTATTAAACTCTAGTTTAGCTTTCCTGATTATTCTTTGATTCCTTGTAAGTGTTGGGTCCCTAAGCCATGTCTTTTTGGGGTTTTCCACATCACTTGTCCTATAATTATCATTGACCAAAGATGGAAGACAATATTAAGGCATATGTGAAGATATGCATTGTTTATCAATAAGACAAAGTTGAGAGATGTAAAGAGGTAAGATTGTTATAACCATTTCCAATTTTGACAAAACCATAGGTATTGGTTTTGATGGATCTCACTGGTAGGTTCTTAAAGGTTAAGGGTAAGAGATATGTGATTGTGGTGGTTGATCAGTTTTTAAAATACAAGGTGTTTATGTCTACCTGTTCTTTATGTCAAACAGAGATGGTTGCTGAATTGTTCTATAAAAAAATGGTGAAATACTTCGAGTTGCTCGAAGATATAGTGAGTGATTGGAATCCTCGCTTTATAAGTAGGTTTTGGACAAATTTTTTCAATATGGTGGACTCAAAATTGAAGTTTTTCACTATCAATCATCCTTAAACTAATGGTTGAACCGAACAAATCAATGACTTGTTAAAGAAATATCTTCGACATTACGTGATGATTAGCCAAAGAAATTGGCTGGAGTTGTTGGATTCAAGACAATTTTGCTACAACCTGCATTGATCATCTTTGACAAGTATGAGTCCCTTTAAGTTGACTATAAGACATCAAGTCCTAATGAAATTGCAAGAACAAGAATGAGAGGGAATTGCATAGTTGCTTACTAGTATACTCACTCCAAATAAGAGTTGCTAGATAAAGTTCAAGACAATTTGAACAAGTCAACTAGGTGCATAAATAAGTATGCTGACAAGGGAAGGAAGGACATCGAGTACAAAGTTGGAGACAAAGTGTTGTTAAAATTGACTCCTGAGATATGAAAAAGATCAACCACAAAATGGTACATCGTAGTTTGATTCCCAAGTATGACGATCACTTACAAAGAAGGTTGACAATGTTGCTTATTGGTTACAACTACAAGAAAAGTTGAAGGTGCATTTAACCTCCCATATAAGTTTCTTGAAACTTTTTTATGAAGAGGCAAGTGATGAGCCTCTAAAGTGACAAGTGAAATGTGTTTTATCAATAATCAGAACAAAGTTGCAACACAAAGTGGAGAAGATCCTTAATGGTTAAAAATTGGTTCAGAGCAAAAAGAATCATTGGATTGAGTATTTGGCAAAGTGAAAGAATTCTTTAAACGATGAAAATAGTTGGGAAAAAGATTTGACTCTTTGACAGTTCGCGAAGCACATTCAAGACTACTTATTAACCTTACCAACAAAGAAGTTGGCTTCAACAAGTAAGGGTGGTTTCTTAGTCCCTTAAGTTTGATTGACTTAAGGATGTAAGTGAATTGGTGACAACTCGCACAAAACAATTCATTCAAAGCAAGGTGTATTAAGAATATGTTTATTGGAGTATGGTGTGAGAGGCTGAGGCATGAGAGTTAGGAAGAAAGGTATTCAGGGTCATTGGTTGAGTGCTTAGGCACATTAGTGACATGATAGCATTTGCTGGCAATGGGCTAGCGTGCTTTATGACCACTCAAACATATTGATGTTTAGGGTCTAATAACTTGTTGAAGTTGGGTGTGACCACTTGGAGACATCAACATCTCCTCATCCATAGGGGATGGTGTACATCTCTCAAGTTAGCAAGGCCTAACTTCATACTATAAGGATTGGTTATAATAACAACATTGGTGCATGGGCTATAAGCTTGAACTAACCACAAAGGGACCATCATACTTAGGAATTAGAACACGATGTAACATTTTGTGATTGATCTTTTTCCATATTTGAGGAGTTAATTTCAATAATATTTTGTTTTTAGCTTTGTACTCGATGTCTCTCCTTATTCTGTTAGCATACTTCTTCATACGTTTAGCTACCTTGTTCAAACTATTTTAAGTTTTATCTAGCAACTCTTGTTTGGAGCAAGCATATTGGTAGGCAGCTGGGCAATTTCGTATGACCCTCAGTTGCCACACTACACATATTTATAGTATTGGTAATTGACACCCTTAACTACCTAGGGACATGTATGACTTGGCTGCCAAACCAATCATGCAACATGGGGCTCTTCCTTTTGGAAATACTCCCTACTATCTCATAAGAACATGTTTCTCTATTGAAGGAGAGATTGACATCTCATAAAGGACTTGTTCAGTCACCTTCTAAAACCATTCGTGTTCTCCTTCTCTTAATAAGTTCATGCCAACACACTTGACTGAAATAAGGTTTCTAAAAGGCTCCCATTTCTACCACCATTCCCTTCCTATCTTTTGGTGGGAGATTAACACCCATGATCTCCCCTTTTCGTGGTGTTTCAGAATCTCATTAAGTATAGTTAGCACCAGTAGTCCTTGACATGTCAACTAGTTGCAATTGGTCTTAATTTAGCGTTAGCCTAAGTTTATAACCTGTACACCAACGTCGTTACTGTAACCAATCCTTAGAGTATAAAGTTAGGCCTTGCTAACTTGAGAGAGATGCACCACCCTTAAATAACATTAAAGAATTTGATTATTTAATAAGAGGAGATGTTGATCCACTTCACCTATTGGGTAATCAAATTAGGGTAAAATTTGCTAACTTTCTTTTCTCCAAGATCAACGCTAAATAGTAAAACATCAAATTGATTAATTGTTTTGGAAAGGAAGTTTATTCCAATGGGTAAAAAGACATTTTGTTCAATGTCTATGCCTCAAATAATTTTGCAAAATAAAAAGGACTATGGAATAAGCTAAGGTGCTTGAAAAAACAATTGAGGGGTGGTGATGTGTGAGGGGGTAGATTTTAACATAGTACTTGTAGAAGATCAAAGAGTAAAATTGTCTCTCCATTGACAATGTGGCAATTCAATGATTTAATGAATTTCTTTATGATATAAAATTGAATGATCTACCAATGCATGACAAAGAATTCACCTGGAGAAACTTTAGGCAAAACCCTTTATTGAGTAGAATTGATAGATTTCTCATTGATGAAAAATGGATAGGGATTGTATCAGGAATTAATAATAGGGTGTACATTGTAGCTTCTTAGACCATTCAGGTGTATGCTTGGGTATAGAAAATAGGGAATGGGGTTTGATCCCATTTTAAGTCTTTAATCATTGGTTGGAAGATGAATAAGTGAATAAGGGAATTAAAGAAAGATGGATAAGCTCATCTAGTAGTGGTTTTCTTTAAAACAAATCATTTGTGGAATTCTAAAAGCGATCAAAGAGTTTTAAGATCATATGGTAGGAACAAAAAAGTAAGGAAAGGGGAACAACTGAAAAAGGAAAATCGTAAAATAGAAGAGTTATTATTGAAACAAGAAAAACAAAATTTATCAGAAGAAGAGGGACTTAAATTGTTGCTAAATAAAAAAAATATTTGGAAGAGATGTATAAAGGGGAATTTAAATGGTTTTAGAAATTACATTTAAAATGAATGGTAGATGGAGACCATAATTCTAGATTCTTCCACATTATTGCATCTAACATATGATATAAAAATCTGATTGATTTAGTGGTGGTAGGGGGAAACAATTAACAAGCTGGGTGAGATTAAAGAGGCCATTTTCACACACTTTAAACAACAGTTGGGTAAGGTTGAGAAGCTGTGCATGTAGATGGATAAGTCATTTTTTTGTAAGCAAGATAGGTTTGACAACTTGGTATTAAAAGGTCTATTTATATTGTTTAAAGTCTGGGAAGGAATCAAAGATTATGATGACAATAAGGCATCAAGGCTTGATGGATTCAACTTGGGTTTCATTAAGTGACATTGAGTCAAGCAAGACCTAATGGTGTTCTTCACAGACTTTTATACAAATGATAAATTATGCTTAGTTGTCAATGCCTCTTTTATAGTACTAATTCTAAAGGTGGTAAGACCAAAATTGATGTCTCATTTATGTTTGATCTTCTTAGTGGGTTGCATCTACAAGATTTTGGCTAAGGTGTTGGGAAACTGATTACAGTTGGTAGTTAGGATGTTAATTGGAGAATTATAGTTAGCTTTTATAAAAAGGATGTACATTATAAATAATGTTCTGATTACAAACAAGATCATTAAAGAGATGAAGAGAAGAAGGAAGGAAGGGGTGATTATCAAGATTGATTTTGGAAAAGCATATGACTCAGTAGAGTGGTGTTATTTGCTAGAGGTAAGGCAACATATGGGTTTTGGGGAAAGATGGTGGCAATATAAAAGGGAGTGCACTACTACCTGCAACTATTTGTCTTGGTGGACAATTGTCCACCAACTATGAAGGAACTCAATTCACTCCTAATAAAAGGGTTTAAATGGGAATGGTGAAAGGTATTAGGATTGAGAATCAACTGCGCTTTTCTTATTTATAGTTTATAGATAACGCTATCTTGTTTAGCTCAACAAAAAGGGAGTTGATCAAGAATTATAAGAGAATTATAAGATGTTTCCAATATTATTAGGCTTAAGCGTAAATCTTGATAAAATAGTCATGTATGGGGTCAGAGTAGGAGAGGAGAAGATGAAGTGTTAGGCTACTTTCTGGAATTGTCAAAAAATACATAGGGTGTCTATTGGGGTTAATTGAAGAGATAAAAGGCTGCGAGATGCTATCATCTATGAGATGGAGAATCAATTAACTAAATGGAAATCTCATTTTTTATTTAAGGTAGGACATTTGGTGTTATAAAATCTTGTTTAGGATCTCTACCTATCTATTACATGTCTCTATTCAAAATGTTAAAAAGTATGGATGAGACAAGATAAAAAATACAATGCTCTTTCTCTAGGAAAAGGACACAAGGAATAGAAATATTCATCAAGTAGGGTAGGGGCTGCTATGTAGAGTAAAATCCAAGGAGGTGTAGGTATTGGTAGGATCAAAAACTACAATAAAGGTCTTTTAACAAAGTGAAAATGAAGATTGAGAATAATACATAAGCAATATGGGTAAGACCAATTAGGGTAAGAAACAAGGAATATGATCATTGGTAATAAGGATGTGGTCTCATCCCAATTTGGTTCGGAAATGAGCCACTCAAATAGTGGTTTCCATGTCTTTTTGCATCGGTAACAAGGAAACATGGCTCTATGGAGAACTTTGGGTTATGGGCAAAGGGGAATTGCGTATGATAAGTAGAGTGGTGTTGGCAGCTGTTTGACTCGAAACAAGAATACCTAAACAAACTCTACATTATATTAAAAGTTTGTTGTTTATCGTGTGAGGATAATGATAAATTCATTTGGTAGGGTGAAAATGATGGGCATTTCTCTATCAAATCCTATTGTGATCCACTAAATAATCTGAGGGATATACCTCCTAACATAAAGTTATGTATTTAGCAATTGACTCTTCCCAAAGTCAAGATTTTTGGATGATAGCTAATTCAAGAAAGACTGTTAGTGGGTGAAAGGGTTACATATAAATTAGGAGAACATGATGACAATTACCCGATCTGTGTGCTCAAATAGGAATCAATCAATCACTTGTTCTTACATTGCTACTTGATATGGTAGATCCGGGGTCACTATCTAAAATGGTGGGAAATACGCTGGGTGATCCCAAGGTTTATCAATGAGGCTTGGGAGTCATGGTTGAACCTAGGTAATACATGCAAATCAAAGGAACTACAAAGAATGAGATTTTATAATTTGGTCCCTATGGTTAGTGAGAAATGAATTGATATAAGCCCTTTGTGATGGAAATGATTTACGACTTGATTCAAGTTTATATGTTATGGTTTTAAGGTTAAATGGCCTCACGGTGGTTTTACAAGTAATGATTTTGTACTAGGTGTTGCAGATATTGTTCTATTGAGGAAAATAAGGGAGCAAAAAGAAGGGAAAGGATATAAAGCACCACTAGAGGGTTATTACAAGTTTAATATAGATGCCTTCATGATTGGTAACATATGATTGATTGGTATAAGAGGAGTTTTAAAGGGCTATAAAAAAAGGGTTAAATGCATATTCTCCAAGTCCATTAAAGCAGAGACTATTGATGAATCATAACTTCTTCTAATTAGAGAGGCAATTAAATTATAAAGAGGATGGTCTGATGCGAAGAGGCTGAACTTGATAGTGGAGAGCAAATCCTTCATTATCATGTATTAAGTAAACAAACGTGGGGGAAAAGTATGGTTCCTAATTGCAATTTTTCAGGAGATAAAAATGCTATCAAAGGGGAATGTTTCCTTAACATATAATTCATATGAATGCAATTCTTTTGATAATGCCATGAAAAAATTAGTAACATCTAGATTGGTACCTTTTGTAATGTGGTTATAGGTGTTATATATCTTAAAGAAGACTTTTTGATACATGTGACATAAAATAGTTAGTAGATTACCCAACTTAAAATAAAGGATATGTTATGGGTCATGTTTGCATAAAAATAAAAGGTGAGTTGTTAGATCAGGAAGGAGTATGTGTCACTTACATAGGAAGGTGGTATTGGTTGTATGACTAACAATGAGGTGTTTTTTGTTTTTGGTATGGACCAAGGTAAACACCAAATGGGGTAGGCCCCTATTGGAGACAATAAAACTGTAAAGCTATATTTTTTTATAAAGTAAGGTGAACTCCACCCTTTTATCGTTCCATGCAATTTTTGACATAAATGGAGTCTTTTGATGTAATTATCTTATAGGTTTTATAGTTCATTTTACACGCATAATGATTAATGTGCAATTCAATTACTTAAAATGAAGTATGTTTGAATTCAAGACTATCTATAAATTCTAATATATATTCTTACCTAAAAATTTTATTCAAAAGTAATGTTTATAGTGAAACTTACTCAAATTTACTAAAATATTTATGTAGGATGACTCTAATTTGTTTTGCTTTTGAACTCATGATTTCAGTTTTAAAATTAAGAGAAATTGGAATTTAACTATAGTGGTTCAATTTAAATTTCTAGTTTTAATTTAAATTCTAATTTGGTTCAAGATCCAAGTTCACTTTGATTATAATTAAATCCAATTTGGAAGTCCTCGGTTTGGCTTGATTCAGACTGATTTAATTACTTTTTTAAAAAAAATAATAAAAAGCTTAAATTTTAAAATGCTTATGTCAGAAAAATGAAGACTTAAGTTAATTAAACTACCTATGTATCTTTTTAAAATTTAGAAAAATAAAAATTTATGTAATTCTTTTGTTGTTATATGAACTGCTATGCTTACTTTTAGAATACAAATTATATCATCAATCCAATATTCCTAGTCCCCTTTCTTTAGATGTTCATTTGAGTTCTAGTAATATGTTTGGTTGTAAAGTCACAATCATTTTTTCCTTAGTTCTCAAAAATTGACTTTAATGTTGTTTTCTCCTAATTAGCATAACATATGCTCGTGTCTTAAGTGTTTAGATGGTATATTGTATTAATCTTATTTTACTCACTTATAACTTTTGTGGTAATGGTTGTATTTTACTTACATATGATATTTGTTTTATAAATAAATAATTTAAGACTTAAAAAGATAATGTCAGGTAAAAAAATTAAATTTTGCAAACATAAAATTAATTGAAAAAAAATTACTTTAAAATTGTCTTATTGATAATCAAATTCTTTTTTTTTTTTTTAACGGAAGTCATTGGTTAACTTTTTCGAAAACCCATGTTGAAGTGTTGTCATAAAAAGGAAAGGTTGATATATTCAAATCATACTTCATATCTAATTAAGTCGATGACGAGCTTATAAGTTTCTTTAAAGATCTTTCCTATACCCTTGTTGCATCTTGAACTTAAATATATTTTTTAAATATATTAAACAATACTTGAATTTAAAAACGGTAATATATGCGAAAGAATTTTGTAAAAAAATATATTTTCAAAAATATTTTCTTAAAAAATGTAACTTATAACAATAACAAAAAACATTTCGCTAAATAATTTTGCAATAAATAAAAATTAGAATTTGAAATATTATTGAAAAATTAAAGTAAATGTAATTGAGAGAGTAAAGAGTTTATGATTTAGATAAAGAGAGATAGAGAGAATTGGTGTGATCATTTGGGAGAGGGGAATTGGTATTTATAGGAAAAGATAAAATAAAAAATAAAAAGAAAGGGTTGATTGTTGGTTGGAATGTGATAGAATTTTTTAATTAGTAATATTAGAATATTTTTGAGTGATATTTTTATCAAGGACATGATTTGATTACAATTTTAAATTTGATTTTGGTATTGATAGACGTGTCTAATTTAAGTTATGTATATATATATATATATATATATATATATATAACCAATTATCTCTCTACCTAATGCATATAAAAAATTAATCTAATATAAAAACTTCATCTAAAGGTGTGTGATTTTAGTAAAAATTAAGAGAGAGAAATTTGTTGAGGCAAATTTTCTATATGCATTAATAGTTTTACTTTTTACAAAATCAGATATATTATTTACCTAAATATATTTAGTTTCAAGGTTTAAAAGATTAATATTTATGATTACAAATTTTTTAAGAAATTTAATAAGTGGTATTAGAGTATGTGATTTTGCAAACTGAATATTTTCTGTATATAATAAATAATATATATATTATATTTGTGAATCTTTCTTTAATTGATATAAAATTATTGAGGATTTATATTTGCTCATTATCTACCTTTTATATTTCTTGTTGAGGTCTTTATATGTATATATATGTAAAGAATTGAACAATTTGTTAATTTAAGAAAGTCAAAGGGATGACTTTAAGGAATTAAATAAATTTCTTAATTTAAAAGGATAATCAATTCTCTATAATTGTATAATTCAAAAGAGCTTTATGCTTTTAGTGATGTTGTGACACTTATATTTTTTTTATAAAAAAAAGAAAAAAATTAATGTCTTCAGTTTGAACAATGGCCATCAAGAGATGTAGAAGAGATTATTCAATCCCTTGAAAAAAGAAATGGTGCAAAAATAAGGACTTATAAATTCTTTAATTAACATAATTAGTGGCTGAATGTATCTTAATGAATTATAATTCCATTTAGTGAAGGGCGATGACCTATATCGAAAAAAAAAGGGTCATTATGTTTTGGTCGTTAGGCACATTGAATAAAATAAGAATTAATTGTGTCAAGGACTATAAAATGTATTTCAATCTCTTTGCTTTGACGCTTATGTTAATTTAAAAATTAACATATGATATGTATTACATGATTGTAAGCATGTCTAAGTGCATATAACCATCGTTCATAAATGTATGATGGCTTATGAATATGAACGTTGATCTTTGTTAACAAATATTGTTTTGTATTTTCATATGTATACATTAAGGTTATAATTTATTAGTTGTCAAAGAGATTAAACTAATATGTTTAAGGTTAGTTATATTGATTGCCACCAGAATGACTAAATTAGAATGTTTGAACCGATATGTATTGTTAATAGTTTGTTAGTCACCACAATGACTAAATTAGTATGTTTAATGACATATATAAATAAGTTATTTATCCATGATTTTAATGAAATAGTTACAAATAAAAATTATTAGATAAATTGACATCATTATCATTAGAACTTTAAGATTTACCCAAAGGTAAATTATTATTCCATGATTTGTTATGTAATTGATGTAAATTAATATTTTGATTAAATATATTTATTTATTTAAAGATATCAAATGTATTTAATTGAAAAATATTTAATTACTTATTAAAGTTAATGGTATTACTTATACTAGTATATTGTAGGATTGACGAAAAGAAAACTAAAGTATACTTTGATTGTTTTATTTGACTTATGATTAATTATGAGTATTTATGGTCGTGTAGCCATTATAATTCATTTATATGTTTTAATTGTTGTTTTGTTTAAGGATTGAACTTTTTAAAATCATATAAACAAGTCAATGTTTACTTATATGTTATAAATTTTGACTTGTACTATTAGTGATGAGCTTATTGCTATTATAAATATAAGTAGTAAAGGATATAAGTTATATCATAAATTTAAAAATGAAAGAATAGATTGATCTTTATGTTTATAAAAGTAATTGTTAATAATAACATTAAGAAAACTATTTCACAAATAGAAAGTATAAAAGAATATCTGCAGTTTTTGAAAAGATGATTTCATTTGATGGATAATTCATTTGTTGGTGCTCTTATGACAAAACTCATAACTAATTTTATTGTAAAAGTTAAGACCTTATGATAAATGATAGATGACTCTTTTTTATGTAGTTTATTTTGAACTCATTACCTCTTTAAGTGTGGACCATTTCAAGTTCATTACAACACTATAAAAGGAAAGCGTGAAAAGTTAATGAATTGACTAGTATGCTTATTTAGGAGGAAACGAGAAAGAAAAATTAAGTGAGTCATTTCATTAATATCATAGGCAATAAAGTTAGGAAAAGAATCAAACTAATCTCATTAAGAAATGAAATAGCCTACCAATGTTATTTAAGTTAAAAAGAAAGAATAAAAAGATGATAAGTGTCACTTTTGTGAAGAAAGTTGAACACTATAAAAAAGATTATCCAAAATGTAAAGTTTGATTCAAAAAAAGAAAGGTGAATTATATACCTTAGTACATTTCAAATCAAATTTAATTAAAATTCCTTATAATACTTGGTAGCTTTATTATAGTATTACTATTCATGCATTTATATTAATGCAAAGATTCAATATGATCTTATTGTTTTAGTTGATATAAGAATACAAAAATTTTCTTAATGTATTTTTATTAATGTTTTATGTCAAATAAAATATTATAAAGTTTATAAGAATCCTTACTTACTGTATATCGCAATATTAAAATTAAATATAGTACAATAAATAAAAATTTTCACTTACTTGTGGCATATATGTTGGGATTATATAACTAAATAAGGATTGGTGAGATTGGTCAATAATGAAATTCTTTCGAATCTAAATTTTGCTAATATCAGAATGTGTATGGATTGTATTAAGTATAAGCAGATTAAACATAGTATGAAAAAAATCATAAAACGCACCTAGCTTCCTAATATTATATACATTAATGTCTACAAACCTTTTAATACTATTTTTAATGAAGAATTATATGTCATCACCTTTATAGATGTTTATTTTCTTATTATAGTTATGTCTATTTTCTTTATGAATATTTCAATTATTAAATACCTTTAAGGTACATGTAAATAAGTTTAAAAGCAATTAGATAAAAGGTGAAAATTGTAAGATCTAATAAAGGTAATGAATATTATAGAAAATATAAGAATTTGGAACAATGCTTAAATCCTTTTATGAAATTCCTTAAAAGTTATGATATAAGCATACGATAAACTATGTCAAATGCACCTCAGTAAATGGTGTAATAGAAAGAAATAATTAAATATTAACAAATACAGTTTAAAGCATAATGAGTAACTCCTTTTTACCTAAATCTTTGTGGATATATTTATTTTAAAAAAAACTATTTTTTAAATATAATTTTTCGTAAGACAATTTAAAATGCTCTTATTAAAGTGTAGATAGGAAGAAACTTAATTTAAGATACCTAGATGTTTAGGGTTCCTTAGCAAAATTAAGAATCTATATGAAAAGAAATTAGACTTTTAAACAATTAGTAATTAGATTATTGGTTACCAAGAAAAATCTAAAAAATATATAACCATAGTTCAAGAATTGTAAAAATTGATAATGTGAGATTCATTAAGAATGATGAAATTAGTAAAAGTAATAGTTGTTAAAATATGGATATAAAAGAAATTAAGGTAAATATTTCTTTACTCGTAATAGTTTCTTTGTCTACTACAACACTAAATGTTGTTCAAGAAAATGAAGAACATTTGGATAAAAAGATATTTTTTAAAGAAACTAACTTATAATTAACTAATGTAAATTAACTACAAGATTAATATTGAGAAAATCTCAAATCGATCAACTATTTCAAATGATTATGTAGTTTATTTGAAATAGTTAAGATTTTGATATTAAAATCAATAAAAATTTAGTTTTATTTTCACATATTATGAAAAGTATTTATTAAAAA
Organism: Kandelia obovata; assembly: GCA_021464305.1. Classification (NCBI taxonomy): domain Eukaryota; kingdom Viridiplantae; phylum Streptophyta; class Magnoliopsida; order Malpighiales; family Rhizophoraceae; genus Kandelia; species Kandelia obovata. The sequence continues at coordinate 2,783,129 of CM038485.1, read as the reverse complement.
AAATTAATGACATTAGTGACTCAATATGATTTATAGTTGTACCAAATATATGTAAAATTATCTTTTTTGATGAAATGTCAAAGAGAAAATTAACACGAATCAACTTGAAGATTTTTGTTTCTTTTATAAAAGGTAATTAAATAATGCAAACTAAAGTAAAGATATAAACTGAAATAAGTTTCCCTATAGTAATACATTAAGTTAAATGATACCAAGGAAGATATGAAAGAAACATTCTTTGTGATAGAAATAGACATATTTCATTATAGATCACAATAAATGAGGATTATCTCAAAATAGCAATATCAAGAAAATTTTAGAGAAATTTAATATGAGTATATGTTTATCTAGAGTTATCCTTATATATAAAGGTAATAAATTCAATCTTATATAATGTTCCAATAATGACTTAAAATGTGAGGAAATGAGATTAATTCCATATGCCTTTGTTACTGGTAATTTAATGTATTTGTTGGCTTTCCCTAAACCAAAATTTTAGTTTTTGTTATCTTACAATTGTATATATATTACTATTTTAAAATTAATAGAAACTTTTTTATGAGATATCATTACGGACTATTATAAAATTATATATATTTTATGAACTTGGTATGATAGATTACAAATATTTTAGTATATAGAATATAGTGTTCTAAATAAGTATGACATAATTGTCATAACTCACATTATATGGTTTATCATATTATGGTCTTACGATAGAATTATAAAGAATTGTTATCATTACTGTGCATAACAATTAATATAATAGATTTTAATTAAGTCAAATTAAAGAATGTTAGAAATTGTCAATTAATAATATTATAATATTTCTTAATAATATTTTTATTAAGAACTCAATTATAATTTAGTTTGATTAATGAGTGATAATTTTATATAATATTGTACTATTAAGGATTATAATTTTAAGTTTAATTTGAGTATAATGGACATACATAATTTAAACTATGTAGTTATATATATTTTGTGTGTGTATGTGTCTACGTGTATATATATATATAACTAGTTATTTTTATTCTTAACACATATAAAAATTTTATTTAAAAATATATAATTACAATAAAAATTAAGAAAAAAAATTAATTATTAAGTTGATGCAAATTTTAAAAATACGTTAATAATTTTAGTTTTGGCAAAATTAAATATGTTATTTATGATATTATTTATATAAATATATTTATTTTTAAAATAAAAAATTAATATTTATGATAATAATTTTATTAATAAATTTAATATAACAGTTAAAATGAATATTAATTTTATTTATATTTTTTTAAGTAGAAAATGTCAAATCCCAATTCTTAAATTGACTTTTTCTATAATTTCAATTCAGTTGGTCAAGCTAGATGATGTCAGTTTTAGTTTGATTTTAATTTCAAACTAATTTAATTCTAGTTCAATTCTAATTTGACTTAAAATTGTGCCTATTCCTCCTTTTATGGTGTGCACCTCATAAGACCAAAGAGTAAGGTTATTCTAGCAAGATAACATTCATTAACATCATATCATAGTAATTATAAGTATATAATATAACCACTCATAATTAATACGGTGATAAAAATGAATTCTATATATGTGTGTTGGACACATAATTTTAAGTTTAAGTTTTATAGGTATATTTAATATTTTAAGCAAAAAAATTATAACAATAAAATATCATATATAGATATATATCTGTCTCTTATACACATCTAGATGTGTATAAGAGACAGGTTTTAATCACCCCTAACCATTTTCTTGTAAAATTTGACCTTACCAATTTGTTAGCGTGTTGTGTCGCACTTTTTCGATCATTAAGTTTTATATTTTTTATTTTTTAATAAAAAAGAATTCGTTTAAATAAATAATAGACTTATATATATATATATATATATAAGTCTATTATTTATTTAAAAGAATTCTTTTTTATTAAAAAATAAAAATTATAAAACTTAATGATCGAAAAATTGCGACACAACACGCTAACAAATTTGTAAGGTCAAATTTTACAAGAAAATGGTTAGGGGTGATTAAAACGATAATTAAAAACTAGTGATGTGATTATAATAAGGTGAAGTTGAGTAAGTCGATTAAATTATGTGCCAAGCTCAGTGATGAAAGATTCAAATTACGCCGTTAATCATTCATAGAATCAAATGGGGTGAGAAATAAGACGAGAAGAAATCGTGTTTCTTTCTAGTGATAACGAGGGCAATTGAAAAACTGTAAGATTCTTTTATATTAGGAGGCGAAAATTGTTCGGCTGGCAAGCCACAAGCAGCCCAGCTCGGCTGCCCGCAACAGTCGGCTCATGCTCCGCTTCAGGGGCCGTGGAATTAGTGGGGGTCATAATTTATCCGTATAAATTGATAAATTCTCTTGCCGAATGCTACCTCTAAAATATAATAAAATAATTTTATTGTTATATTAATATTAATTCTTATTGTGATTTGATGAGAGCGAGTAACAAAGTTTAAACTAGTAACAATGCAAATTTAAGTAGAACTCGTAAGTGTTAAATGATTTCATTGGTTAAAACAATGTAATTTGCTTCGAAATTTAGGATTAAATGGGCAGTCCAGACTGCCTAAATGTTCCGTTAGAGAAGACTTTCAACATCACCTCATTCAAGTCCAAGAGATCTAGAACTATCTCCATTCTTTGCGATACATGGTATACATTCAATTTACAAGCTTTTCAACTGCATCATGCATAAGTATGCATTATTCAAGCTAAAACATGCAAATCCTCATGATAAAGTAGCTTTCTACCTCAGGCAGTATACTACATGCTGAAAATAAAAAGAAGTCACGGGACAAAGAAAAGCATATACTTTCAAAGATTCTCCGTATAAAGTTTCATGACAAGGATTAAAAAAAAAAAAAAAAGACACGGGACAAAGAAAAGCATGTACTTTCAAAGATTCTCCATATAAAGTTTCATAACAAGGATTAAAAAAAAAAAAGCGAAATTAAATGTAAATTTATCATAATTATTAATTATAATTAACTTTTTTATAAATAATAATTAATTATGATTAATTTATATCTACATTCACATTTATTTTCATGTATCTTCCCGTAATTTATTTTCTCTATCTAACAAAAAGGGTCAAATGGTTAAATTGTGCATATGAATGTAGGATGACATCAAGGGAATAAGTTAGCCCCCCTAGTGTCACACAGTTGATTCAGCCTAGTCATAGCAGCTTTCTGCTCCCTGGTTTTAGCTTCAAATTTATTTCCCTGTTTTTATGCTTCAAAGATTTATTTATTTATTTTTCAGATTTGCCTCCACCTTAATAAAAGCTATGAGGGCCAAATTCAAGAGAAATGCAAACATTGTTAATCCGTTTAATTTTATGTTATACAAACTAATAAACAATAGCTAATTTTACATTTAGCCCTCATTCAAGAAAAAACAATAATGACAAAGTTTTAATTCAAAATTTAATTGAAATCTACCAAATGAATCATTTCTCATTATTTTATTCTATTGTGAAGTAAGTTTGGCGTGCGATGTAGGCGTTCTAAATCCGTCATCACTAAGAATTTCTAAGTCTATTTAAGTTGTGCTCTCTCTCTCTCTCTCTCTCTCATTGTTATTCACTTGAATTTAATCCTCCATCTTAATCGGAGCATTTATAAGTCTATGATAACGTGGCTAATCCAATGTAATTACTACTGCACCTGCTTATTTGCAACTACTGTTGTACCTATTTTGCTACAAATATTTTTATTTTCTATTTGGTCATCCTTTGGTGCAAATCAACTATAATTGGGAAGTCTCTTGTCTCAAGTCCTAAACCAGAGGACTTAGTGGGTCCAAATCAATCTCTCTCTGTTTTTTTTTTTGGTTTGATATTCAAACACTAATTGTAAAAAGAGGAAGAGAGAGAATTTGTTAAGCAAGTTATAAATTTAACAATTACTAGTTGTGTCCAATAAGTTTATTTTTTTTTTCCTGCTTGTTCTGTTACAAGTGAATAATGAGAATTGAAATTTGGACCTCCTAGGCACAAGTTTCAACTTTAATAGTTTGATAATTATCAATCAAAAGGTTGGGTTTATAGAACTATTCCAGATAATAATTAGTTATGCTACGCAAATTGGCAGGCTAAGTTGATGGTGTTAGAAAAGGTCGGGAGAAGTGTCTGGCAACGTTTCTTTAAGGCAGACATCCCTGTCGTAGATGCAACATTGACCTGACACGGGTTGCACCACAACAATCATGGCAACTAGAAGTAGCACTAAGCAAAGACAACAAGCATAAGGCTTTGAACATTAGAGTATTAACCATGTGAAGCAGTATTGGCACTGTGAAGGTTTCAAAAAAGTTAATTAAATATTTGGAATAATTAGCTATGCTAAAGGATCATACATACACCTTCAAAGGGGGTATCCTTGTGGACACCTGTCGTTGATATTTCCCATTTAATAGGGTCAGGGCACAACCAAGGGTACAATATTTAACAAAATTCAAATAGATTGTATTCTAACCGTAAAATGCTTGGTAGGTGGGTGCGTGTACAACACATCTTTAGTGCCGGATTCAAGAATTAGAGCCAGTGGGGCAAACAAACTTGTTCTTCGTAAAATCAGAGCAGCATGTATATTTTTTTACATGTGTTTATAGCATTGAAAGACCATACATGTGTTAAAAAAAAAAGAAAAAAAGAAGAAGAGTATTTTAAAAATATTATCTTAACCATCTAATTACTAAAGAACGGTTTCATAATTTCACTACCATTGTTCTTATGAAACCTCATTGATGATTAAAATATATGTTTCATTCAGATGCCTTAAGAAATTATAATATATACTAATAATTTGTATCTTTTTACGAAATGACCATTTGATAAAATATTCAAAGTCTGAGTATGATTGGCATCAACTATTGCGTTCCTATAAAACTGAGATATGATTACTGGGATTATGTTTTAGCGTTGTGCAAATTTATACTATTTAGCAAGTTTTAACTAGGTTATATGAAGTTATGTATATATTTGTTCCTAATCTAAGACATGATATAAAATATAAGGTTCGAGGATTTATTAAAAAAGAACAAATCCAACAATTTAAACCAGTTAAATGTATTATGTATCATTCATTTGACAACTTCAGTCTTTCGGGGGGGGGGGGGAAGAAAATAAAAATTTCAATACCCTGCATTTAAGCATATCCTCCGCATTGGTACAAAGGACCATTTCTCTTCCTTTGTTCTTAAAATTAGACACGAACAGCAATTTGAATTGGTCTTAGTACCCCGGATTGCAGGCTAACTTTACCACATCATTAAACATTGGAGGTTTTTGAACATGTTGTTTGTTGGCAAGCTCGCATGAAACGTTGAGTGACACTTTTTTTGGAAGTACAGATAACAACCCAACTACGAAATCACTTGGCCTTGATTAAGAAGGGCTTGATTTCACTTAATTAGTGTCAGTGTCGTCAGAGCAACAATAGAATATTGATACTCCCCTACTTCTCCGAATGTTCTATAGAATGTTGCCAGTCGACACAACCACCATCCAATTGGAGGCACGAGTGAATTTCCGTTGGCGTGACCTGGTTATAACCCACTATTAACTTTATATTTTATAACCAAGTTCAAAATGTTACACGGTAAAAACTTTAAAAATAGGCAACTATGGCAACAACACTAGCACCTGAAACAACCAAATGTGATGGGTTGCAAATAAGTTGAAGAAAACCTGTTTGCACATTCTTTCCTACGCTTTGCATTATTGAGTTCCAGTATTTAGATCTCGTAGAGTTGGAGAGTAATCTCATTATGCATAAATAAACAATGCACAGATTTATCTTCTCACCGAGTAATGTGACCTCCTTTTTGGGTGGTTGCGGCCAAAGTTTTCATTTTATGTACTAAACATTATAGCTGTCATGGTTGAATCCTCAATACCATTACTGCCAAAATTTTTATGCCCGATCCACAACAAATTAAGCAACAAAAAAATGTCTAACAAAAAAAAAAAAACTAGTTATGAACAAATTGATGCTTTCACTACAAAGATCATAGTTGTCAAGGCGGCAATAACTACTGCAAAATTGCATTTTTTAGTGCACATGTCAGGGTTGATGACTTTCTGGCATATTCGTTCCACAAAATTGTGTTCATATTGCATAGGTTGTTAGATTGTGTAATTAATATATAAATTCAAGATGCATATCTGGTAGTAAAATTGCTGTTTTTGCTACTTTGTAGGTAATTGTCACAAACTAATGGCATCGAAAGTGTTAAAGGTTCATAGGTATTCCAGATGCATTTTGGTTGCCATTGCTGCGTATGTAGTTATCTAGAATCAAATCCAGCTGGTCCAAGTAATTTTTCTATTGCGATTTAGTCATCATGGAAGAGTAACATTGATGCCTGGACGAGTAATGTTCTGCAGCATGAGAAACATCAGTTGTAATAAACACTGCCAACTTTGGTTCCAATGTAAGCAGTAGTTTCTTGCTTACAACATGCGTATTTGCCTTTATGCCATATGGAATCTTCAAAGGATAAGCTTGTATTGTCCGTGTTGAATGTCATGATACTTTGCCATACATAACAACTCAATGTCAAGATGCACCCATGTACTGGCACCTTCAACATAACTAATATAAAGCATTATGGACATGAGTTAGCGTTTTACAAGATTCCTGTGTAACTGAAGGCTACTATGGTGCTGCCATTTTGCAACATTGGAGACCAAGTTATAGACGGTGACTTCAAGAATTCAAATTTCAGTTAGGATAGTTGGGCACCAGGAGTTGAAGCAGCTGATTCTATCTTGGCATTTCTATTTTGAACTCCAGTAGCCTTAGTTTTAATTTGAATTTAAACTTAACTTTTTGCTTAAGATAGCAATCATTGTGTACTAGTTTAATACTTTTTCTAATTTGAATTTTAACTTGTAAAAGGTCGCAACTTATTGTTGGTTTTTGTTTTTGAATTTTGTAATTTGAAAACTTCTTATATAAGGAAGTTACAATGTAATGAAATGTAATCTTTTGAGTCATGTTGCAAATAATATTAGTGTCATTTTTTCTAGTTCAATCTCCTGTCATTGGTGTGCTTTTCTTATTGTCACAAAGAAAACCAACAAGCATTTTCAATAAATTTTAGCCTTCAACTAACAAAATTGTTATTAGAGTCATAAAGTCCTTATGTTACTTATTCTTAGTGAGAAAGAGAGGGCATCAACACCCATGAGAATGAGTAGACACCGATGAGGTAATTTGTATAGGGTAATCCTAGATGGCTTCAGCTATCTTTTCTTCCCTTTCACCTCTAATGTTTACTAGCGATAATTACACACAGTGGACAGTAATGATGAAAGGTTAACTAAAAGAATTTGATCTTTGGTAGGTTACTGAAAAAGGGTTTGAACCAGTGTCTTTGCCAACTAGTTCAACCATGACTCAATTGAAATATTATGGTGAGCAGGTTCCAAACAATATAAATCAATCACACACATACTATTGTCATTGAGTCCATATTTAATATGATTATGACATATGAAACTAGAAAAGAGGCTTGAAATAGATTAAATAAGAAATATAGTGGCAATTAGAAGACTGTAATCATGCATTTGCTCAACCTTAAGATAGAGTTTCAACTTATGAGGATGAAAAAGATAAAAATTGTAAAGTACTACAATGATAGGCTATTAAAGGTTATAAATCAAATTAGAGTATTGGGAGAATACTCCCCAAATAAAAATGTTGTTCAAAAGATCTTGGTGTTCATTGCAAAGAGGTTTGAAGTCAAAATATTCTCTTTAGAAAACTCTAAGAATCTGAATATTATTTTATTAAGAAAGCTCTTCAAGTTTAGGAGTAGAAAAAACTCCTAAGGCAAGAAAATATAGTGAAAGGTACCTTGCAAGCTATTCACATGTAGAAGGGGGTGATAAAAAAGGAAAACTAGTGGCAAATAGTAAGACAAGGAAGCTAAAACAACCAAATCTATTGCTAAGAAACAATACTCACCATGTAAGCATTGTAAGAGAACTAATCATTTGTTGAAATTCTATTGGAGAAAACTAAACATCATTTATAAGGTTTGCAATAAAAAAGGGGCATTTAGAAAAAAAATTGCTAAAGTAAAGATAGGCACCCTCGCCTAAAGCCCTAATAGTTTAAGCAAAAAGCTTAAATTGTTGATGAAAATCAACTTTTTAAGGAGTACTTGTTTGTAGCACCTTTATGTACTAAAAGGAAGGACATTGGAGCATGGCTGGTAAAAAGTGACTTCACCAACCATATGTCACCATCACCTAAAATCTTCAAAGTTCTTGATCAAACATTTAAATCCAAAGTAATGATTGACAATGAAGAATTTATTGATGTTCAAGGAAGAGGTACTATAACTGTGTATATAAAAAAAGGTATCAAACTCATTTATGATGTTTTATTTGTTCTCATCATTAGTCAAAATTGGATTAATGTAGGCTAGTTCCTAGAAAAAGGGTTTTTCACTAATATTTAGAAACAAATTTTATACCATTTATGACAATCTTGGTACTCAATTTGTATTTGTGCTTATGAATAGAAAAAGCTTCCATTTAAACATTAAGAAGATTCAAAATCGTGCTTCACCTGGCATCTTTGATGATTCTACTTTATGACATAAAAGATTTGGTCATTTTTACCATATTGGCATTCAAAAATTACAAAAAAAGGAAGCTAGTGCATGATCTACCTTTCATAGTTTGAATTGTCCTTATATGTAAGACTTGCTATCTAGGAAAGTAATCTAGGCTTTTTTTCTCTTTAACTCAATCTTTTAGAGAAAAAAATAAGCTACAGTTAATCCACTCAGACCTTTGTGGACCTATAAGAATTAACTTATTGAATGAAAATGTATATTACATCATTTTTGTTGACGACTTCTTTATGTTATGTTGTATTTTCTTTCTTAAGTTGAAGTGTGAAGCAACTACCATATTTCAAAAGTCCAAGGTGTGAATTAAAAGACAATCAAGAAGTATAATCAAAGCTATTAAAACTAATGATGACTTTGAATTTGTTTTAGCATCCTTCAATGATATATGTACATCAGCGGGTATTCAACAACTAACTACTCTTTATTCATGCTAACAAAATGAGGTTTGTGAAAGGAAAAATAGAGCCACAATAGACATGACAAAGTGCTTGATGATAAAAAAGGGTTTGCCAAAAAGGTTTTGGGCAAAAGCAGTTGTAACTTTTATCTATTTATTAAATAAAATACTGACAAATTCATTGTCTAACTTAACACTATTTAAAGCATAGTTTAGCAGTAATCCCTATTTAGGTTACTTAAGGGTGTTTGATTGTATATGTTATACTCATATGCCTAGAGTTAAAAGAACTAAGCTATACTACAAAGCAACTCTTGCAATTTTTATTGGTTATTTAAGCATACCAACCAATTATAGGCTTTACAATATAGATACTCATAAGATTTCTATTAGTAGAAATCTTAAGTTTCATGAAAATGAAAAATGAAATTGGGAGACCTTTGAAATAAAGCAACGTATAGTTCAAATGTTTAACAACTTGTTGATTCAAAATCAAGAGCTCTACTACTGTTGAGAATATCGATGAATGATGTCATGCAATTTTTCTTAAACCTACAACTTACTAGGAAGCAAAAATGGCACCTAGGATTTGGTTCTAAACTTGATAATAAGAAGCCAATAGTTATGAGATAGATCTTTAAAGTCAAGTACAATGTAGATGGGTCTATCAACATATTGAAAACCAGACTTAATGTAAAGGGATTTACATAACAACCTGTTGTAGATTACATAAAGACATATACACCTATTGTTAGATTGGATACCATTAAGTTATTGGTTGCTATTGTAACACAAAAAGGTAGGTTTGTACACTAATTGGATATTAAATCTACCTTCTTGAATGATATGCTTCAAGAAGAAATTTATGTTAATCAACCTAAGGATTTTATGAAAAAAGGGGAAGAAGATAAAGTCTATTTGTTATAGATGGTCCTTTATAGGCTAAAGCAAACTCCCAGAACTTGGTATTTTAAAATCCATGAGTACATATTTAAGTTAGGTTTTAGTAGAAGCCATAATGATGCCACACTTTATATTAAGAATGAAGGAATTCGACTATTTTGTATCTCATTTTATGTTGATGAACTTTTGGTCATTATAAGCCTTATTGATCTAGTAAACAAATTTAAGGAAAACATAAAGAGTAAATTTGAAATGACTGATCTTAGCATAATGCATTACTTTCTTGGCTTATAAGTTTAAAATTCTATCTAAAAAAATAATCATTATTTCTCTACCCCAAAAGATTATTTATATTATCAAAAAATTCTTCATGAAAAAAGATTAGTTCTTATGGAGTCAACTCAAAGAAGATATGAGTAGGTATATAGTAAGTTCACTATATAATAAATTTTAACTTTCAAAAATTGGTAAAAATATTTTTTTTTTCAGATAGTAGAATTAAAATAATGGTATAGGATCAAAATGTATAATAATTTTGATTATATGAGAGCATATGAAGAAAACTTATACTATGAAAATAAGTAAAAAAAATAAAATTAGTATATTATCATCAATTTAGTCCATGATATGATAAAATTCCCAAACTTATTTAAAAGTTGCTTCTTTAAATAGAAATTTTATCCAATTACTTTATCCTTAAGGGTTAAAACTAAATACTAATGATTTCAAGCTATGATTCATAGTATTATATCATATTTTTTGGGTATTAAGCTAGGTTATTAGATCCACTCCAAGATTGTTAAAAATATACAAAAATAGTCTACGAACATCCAATAATTATGTAGAAGAATCTTAATTAAATTGTGGAATAAATTCTAATTTTTAAAAGATATTTGTCTATAACGGGGAAGAAGTCATTTCTTTATAATTGAATTAGGTAATTCCATTTGAACTTGACATTCCTATAGTAACCCAAAAGATCAAGAACTTAATGCAATACAATTCTAAATAAGAATCGAAGAAAATGATAACTTTTATCCTTTAAGAAGAATTCAATAAAGGAGACAAATAGGATGATATAATGCAAAATCACGAGACTCTTGTGAGTTGTAAAGTAAAGGAATTGAGTAAGTCGATGAAAAAGTTGAAGATACTTTTATTAAAATTTGCTTTAATAAACTTTTGATGATGTAAACTTTTATATCAATAACTTTGTCTAATATGAAAAACCATTTGTATAAACAATAAGTAAATGCACTTACATAAAGACAATTTATTAAAAAAAAATCTAATTTTTACTAGATTTCCTAACTTATGAATTTCCACAAAATTATGAGTGAAAGGTCCAAAGAAATCATGACATTAACAAAGCTAATTATTACCTTAACTCAAATATCCACAAATTCTTTTAAAATTTAAGGACTTGATAAATTTTCTTAAGATACCTATCAAAGTGGTATTATTAAGAATATTATATACTTATACATTCCAAATCTTTCACATTATCTAATCTTAAATAAAAATAAGTATATTCAATTAACACCTTATGAGGTAGTAGAATTTTATCTATAGGATAATATGTATCTTTACTTTATCATAAAAGATTGTTAATATTATCAATAAATTCTTTATAAAAAAAATTAGTGCTTATAGAATCAATCCAAAGAGCACTTGAGTGTGCTTATAATAAGTTCACTACAAAAAAAATTTTGACTCTTAAAGATTTGTAAGGAGACATTTTCTAAGTAGGAGAATTTTAAAATGGTATAAAATCAAAACTTATAATTATTTGGATTTTATTTAATTCTAGGAAAAATTCTTATATTATGAAAATAGAAAAAATAAAAAAATCAATTAATTGATTATTGTCCATTTAGTATATGATATATTCAAATCAAACTATGTTTTAAGTTAGTTCTTTAAATGAGAATTATTTCTAATTACTTTAACTATAAAGTTTCATGCTATATATAAGAGTACTATATAAAGTTTCATGCTATATATAAGAGTACTATAAACATAACCCAATTAATAACGATTTAAGACTATTATTTACAATAGTATATCATGTTCCATGGATATTCAGTTGAAATTATCAAATTTATGATGAGAAAACAGAAAACATAGGGAAAATTGATGAAAATAACATAGTTATACTAAAAAATCTTAATCAAGTGGTGGGAGAAATTCAAATTTTTTTAATGATTTTGTCTATAAGGAGAAAAGAGTTTTCTTTATAAGAAAAATGGATAATTCCACCCATTAAGGCTTAAGTGTAAATATATTCTTTTTATGAGATTTGTGATGCCAATGTGTGCTAGAGTCTTGACAATTTTCTTACTTCCATGGCATCATAGATGACATAATTTGTTATTTCAAATATTGAATAAACACATTAATTTGTTATGTTCTGTAATTAGTAATATATGAAAGAAAAAAAAAAGAAATACATGTTTAAAGATCAATTATATGATCATGCATTTTTTTTAACTTATTTTAAAGAAAAAACATATTACTTTTAAAATTGTACATAAATGAAAATTATAGGCCTGATTGTCTAATGATAAATAGTTTTAAAGTAAATTAGAGAATATCAAATACCTAGCTAAGTCGTCACCACTACACTTGATTTGGAATGCATAACTTATAGTATGCATTGACATTGATATATTGTTCTAAAGTAAGAATATACATGAAACCACTTAATGATGTGATCCATAGTAATATGAGAGTTGTCTAAGATTATGTGATTTATAATTTTGGGTCAATTACTTATTTAAGGACCAAAAGGACCCCCCTTTGAACAAGTTTAAATCGTGGGGCTTAAATTATGGCAAGAGTATATGACAAAACAATTTAAGCAATTGACTTAAGCTATTAAAGCAATGGTTGTGTAATAACCCTTATGACTATGCAACAACCCTTATGGTTGTATGAGCCTAAAGCACCAAGAAGGGTTGCCCATGATGATGTGGGAAATGAAGATAAGTTTGAAATAATAATCTTGGCAAAGAGGCAATAATGGGATCTGATAAATAACATAAAAATAAATATTTTGCCATTCAAAGGAAGCAGGTCACTAGACGAGTATTTGGAATGGGTGCAACAAGTGGAAAAGGTGTTTGAGTGCTAACATTATACTAAGATTAAAAAAATGAAAATTATAGGCTTGATTGTCTAATGATAAATAGTTTTAAATTAAATTGGAGAATATCAAATACCTAGCCAAGTTGTCACCACTACGCTTGATTTGGAATGCATAACTTATAGTATGCATTGACACTAATATATTGTTCTAAAGTAAGAATATACATGAAACCACTTAATGATGTGATCCATGGTAATATGAGAGTTGTCTAAGATTATGTGGTTTATAGTTTTGGGTCAATTACTTATTTGAGGACTAAAAGGACCCCCTTTTGAACAAGCTTAAATCGTAGGGCTTAAATTATGTCAAGAGTATATGACAAAACAATTTAACCAATTGACTTAAGCTATTAAAGCAATGGTTGCGCAATAACCCTTATGACTATGCAACAACCCTTATGGTTGCATGAGCCTAAAGCACCAAGAAGGGTTGCCCATGATGATATGGGAAATGGAGATAAGTTTGAAATAATAATCTTGGCAAAGAGGCAATAATGGGATATGATAAATAACATAAAAATAAAGATTTTACCATTTAAAGGAAGTAGGTCACTAGACGAGTATTTGGAATGGGTACAATAAGTGGAAAAGGTGTTTGAGTTCTAACATTATACTAAGATTAAAAAAATGAAAACTTGCTGATCTTAAATTCACAGACTATGTTACTTTTAGGTAAGAGAACTTGAAAGCGCAACAAAAGAGAGATGACATTGAGGAGATTAAAAGTTAAGTTATGAAGAGATTAACGTAAAATTGTTTTGTTCTTGAATATTATAGGTAGAAATTATATATTAAGTTGCAAAGTTTTCTGCAATAAAGTATATGGATTGAAGATTATGTTAAGGAATTTGAAATGTTAATGATGAGACGTGAATTATAAAAACCTCAAGAATAGACCATTTTGAGGTTCTTAGGAGGACTGAATAAAGATATCACAAATACAATGAAGTTATAATTTTTTATACTTTAAAAGGATGTGATTGAGCTTACTATTAAGGTAAGCTTAAGCATGAAGAAACAATTTAAGCATGATACTAAAAAGCAAAATATGTCATAGTAAATTGATAACAAAGCATGGTCTAAATTCAATTGGAATGCAAAGTGAATAGAAAAGTGGACCTCTAGTAAACATTAAATGTCTTGGCAATAAGCGTATTACTTCTGAGTATTCAAATAAGAGGGTAATGACTATTCATAAATTATAAGGGAAAGTAAAGAGTAAAGATGAGGCAATGTCAAAAGAAGAAGAAAGTGAGTGTTTTAAGGAAAATAATGTAAAGTATGTTGATGAGAGAGAATTTTTTGTAGTTTGATGTGCCTTAAACTTACAATCAAAGGTAAATGATGAACAATATGAAAATGTCTTCTATAATAGGTGCACGATTGATAAAAAATGTGCAAAGTGATTATAGATAGAGGAAGTTGCATTAATGTTGCTTTTACCTCCTTAGTGGAAAAGTTGAACTTAGCAATAATAAAGCACCCTCACTTATATAAGTTGTAATTGTTAAATGATAATAAAGATGTAAGGGTTACAAAATAAGTTTTGGTGTCATTTATGATTGAAAAATCATAAAAGGATGAGGTGATGTATGATGTGGTTTTGATAAGAGAGTTGTACATGATGGATTTGAAACACTTATTCTTTTGTTAAAGATGGGTAAAGCATAGTCTTAGCACCCTTTAGTTTGCAATAAATGCAAAGAGGGTAACTTTTGGTTGAGAAACGAAAGAAAAAAAAGACCTATTTATGAGCAAAATAGAAGTAAAACGAGCTTTTTCCATTTCTAGCCTAGTTCTAATTTTAATAGTGAAGGAAATGATATCAAGTGAGAAAACTTTCTTTCCACTGTAAATTGAGAAGAGTTTATTGATGTGTTTCCAGAAGAATTAACAAAGGGGCTATTTTCAATTGAGGGGATTAAACATTAAATTGATCTCATGTAAGGATTTCTTTGCCTAATAGACCAGCCTATAGAATTAATCTAAAATAGGCTAAGAAGTTGCAATAATAAGCAACTGAGTTGTTGGGGATGGGTTTGTAAGGTGTAAAAGAAAAAATCCTTACCTTTATATCATTGTTCATAGTACAAATATGAAATTCCCTTCACAAAAATACGATAACCTATGATAAATCTTTAGTCAAATTTGGAACCTAACCAATTTATATTTGAGAAACACTCAACATGAGTATGACCATGGTTACTATATAATATATCATGTCCCAAAGCTCCTGTTAGATAACATAAAATTTATTCTAACACTTGCCAATAAGTCATAGAGAAGACATAAATTGGCTTACAGTGTTAATAGGATATGTAATGTCAAGACAAGTCATTGTAACATAATTCAAATTTTCAACCAACCTATCATAAGTTACATGTTGATAAACCATAGGAGTATTACAAGGTTTAGCCCCTAACTTTCCAATTTCTTGTAATCAAAGATATACTTTTTTAGGGATAGAAAGATGCCTTTCTTGCTTGTAATTTCAATGTCTAAAAAATAATTTAATACACTTAAACGTTTTGTCTGGAAATATGTTTAAATGAAAGACTTAAGTGTTAAGATATTTATATTGTTACTTCCTGTTATAACAATATTATTAACATAAAAAACCAATAAAATCAGACCAACTTTACATTGTTAATAAGACACAGAGTTATCACTATTACTCTTCTTCATATCAAACTTTTGAATTACATCACTAAATTTGCCAAACTAAGGCAATTATACTTTTGGCAAATTATTAATAGCAATAAGAGAAATAAATAATCTTACAGAATCAAGAGTAGCCACCAAAGAAAAATTCTTGGAATAATCCACCTTATATGTTTGAGCATGCCCTTTAGCAAAAAGTCTAGCTTTGAGATAATTTATAAGTCATTAAGATTAGCTTTCACAAAAAATACCCACTTGTAACCAATAACTCATTTACCTTTCAGTAAGTGTGTTGATTCCCCAATACCATTATGATCTAAAGCCATCATCTTTTCCTTTCATCCTAATGTGCTAACCAAGATAATATAAAACCTTAACAACTGTCTTAAGAATAGAAACTTAATCTAAAGAAGAAATAAAGCAACATAAAGGAGAGGACAAATTTCCATCAGGTACAACGAAAGAAATTGGTTAAGTGTATGTTCATGTACATTTTGAATAGTAGGAGGAGGATGAAGACTAGGATTTATAGATATAGGAGCTAATAGAGGACATGAATCATGATATGAAACACAATAAGAATACGCTTAAGTAATAAGTGATTTAGTAAGTATAGTAGAACCATAGTAGTGGTTATATGACAGTCAAGAAAGAATAAAATAGTTTAAAAAAAGTAACATTAATGAGATTAAATAATGACATAATTTAGGAGAGTAATACTTGTATCTTTTTTAAAGACGAGAATACCCTAAAAAGACACTTTAAGGGATTTGTAATCTAATTTAGACACATAAAGATGAATATCATAAATAAAACAAGTACACCTAAAAATATGTAGTTTAATCAAAAATAATAAATGAAGGAAATAAAACAGAGAAAGGAATATCACCATTGAGAATTGATAAAGGTAAATGATTAACTAAGAAATAGGTTATGGAAACAACATCAATCTAAAATTGCTTAGGGACCTTTATTGAAAAAGAAGTGTTTTGACAATTTCCAATAAATGTCTTTTTTTTTTCTTTTCATAATATCATTTTGGGCTAGACTATCAACACATGAAGATTGATAAAAGTATCTCATTTTAGGACATGTAAGAATTAAAAGGCTTAGAACAATATTCTTTGGCATTATCACTTTGAAAAATATGGACATATACACTAAATTATGTTTTGATCTCAACACAAAAGGCACAAAATATGAAACATAACTCTAAACAAATTTTCATCAAATATAACCGAGTAACTTAAGAATAATCAATGACAAAGGTAACGAAATATCAAAAACCATGTTTAAAGATAATTAAACATGGATCACAAGCATCAAAATGTACCAACTTAAAAAGGGGCATAACCCATTTATTCATTCTAAGCAAATAAGATACATGACCATGTTTGGAAAACTGACATAACTCATTATCTAAAGATGAAAAATGTTGTAAATTAGGAAATAATTTCTTCAAAACAAATATAGATGGGTGCCCCAACTGATAGTAAAGCTTAAAAGGGGTTAGAACACTTAGATAAGCACTAGGTTTTAACACCATCGAGGTGGTTGTTTTCAAAACATACAAACCTTTAGATTTGTATTCTCTACCAATAATCTTCCCCATCATAAGATCATGAAAAATATAATGATTGGAAAAAAATGAGACTAAATAATTTAGAGCTCAAGTAATTTGACTAATAAAGATTAAATTGAACAAAAAATTAGGTAAACATAAGACAAATGATAATAAGAGGTCTAATATAGGAATAACATTTCCAAAACCCATAACATAAATAGTTAGACCATCAGCTAAAGTATAACTTGGAAGATTTTTGTGCAAGTTAAAAGAAGAAAGATTACATGTCATATGATTTGTTGCACTTAAGTTAATGACCCATTTTGAGAGGATGACACAAGACATGTAGTTAGTTTACCTAATTGATTATTAATGACTGGACTAAGAGTAGAGAATTATTGTGAGGCTTAGTATTGACTAAAGTGAGTAAACTCATGAGCAAAAATAAGCACAGACTTATTAATGGACAAAGATGCAGTAGCAACATGATCAGTCTCCTGAGTTGTAATATTAGTGACATAAGACTATTATTAAGATTTGCTATAAAACTTCCAACAATTACATCTTGTATTATCAAATCACCAAAATGATAGAAAATTGATTTAGTTTGATCTTCTTGTCCATAACCACCATTCTAAACAAAAGCATGACCACTAGCATCTTTGTCAATTCAACCACCTTTACCACCATAACTATTATGACCAACCTTATTCTAAATACCACAACTCACATAGACACTAGTAGTATTAAGAGGAAAAGCCTGAAATCCTTTTACATGTTTTAATCAAATAAAGATGTCATGAAAAGAAGTAATCTTTAAGTTAGAGAGGATTTGTGTTTGAATAACATAAAATTTAAATGACAACCTTGTAAGGAAATTCATAATAGTCATTTGCTCGCATTGAGACTACTAAGTTCTTGATGAGAATTGTAGAGATGATAGGCAGAAGGCTTCAATGGGTGCAAGAGGTCCATCACACATTTCAGAAGGTTCAATAACATAAGCTAGAGTTTCAATAGATGCAAGAGGTCCATTGCATATTTCAGGAGGCTCAATAACACGAGCTAGAGCCAAAAAGATTAAAGAAGTACTAAATGGGCTGATTAAGGATATTCAAGCCAACCAATCTTTAAATGGTGCAAATTTAAGTTTGACAAAAAGTAGAGGCCTAATTAATATAATTGAAGTACTTGATGGATCAAACTAAGCAATAGCATTCACTACTAAATAGAAGTTATTGTCCATGTTGGAATTTTTCCATAGTTAGGAATTCCTCTAAAATAAGGATTTGTCCTAAGTAGGAATTTGTGCCTTTTTAGAATTGCTATCTTAGCCTATAAACAGGAACCCCCTGTAAGCTCTACAAATAGGGAGACAACTTTGAGTGAAATAGAAAGTTAGAGTTTTTCTTCCTCGATTCTTTTGAGGACTAAAGAACTTATCAAGAGGTACTTCTTCTTGTGGTATTTCAATCGACTCATCACTCCCAATTCCTTTCTTTTTTGGAGTGTGACATCCATATCCTTTTTAAATACCCTAAATTTTTGTTCCTTCAAATGTTAGGTCTAAGGTTTGTGTTATTAAACTCTGGTTTAATTTTTCTGGTTGTTCTTTGATTCCTTATATGCATTGGGTCCCTAAGCCACGTCTTTTTGGGGTTTTCTGCATCAGTTGGTATCAGATTCTAGTTCTAAATCAGGTTGAATCCACTAACTCTTCAATTTTTTACCTTGTGATTTATTTATTTATGTTAAGTTTGTCTATTGTGTGCATTTTTATTCAAATGCACAAATCTGTTTGTTTGCAATCCTTTTCTTTTTCCTTGTTTGTTTAAGCTCATAAACGTGTCAATTTTAATTCCAATTATTGTATATAAGTATTCTACTATTGTTTTGTGTTAAGCAAAAAACAAAAAACAAAAAGAAGGATCAACAAAAAAAAAGAAGAAGGAAGAAGAACAAGAGAAAGAGAACATCAAATTCAAGTTATTGATAAGGTTAATAGTTTGGTCATATTAGTCACAATAATAATAAAGTTTTCTTATTTAACTCTAATTATACCATCTATTTTCCTATTTTGTTACCCAAGTTTAACCTCTAGCTTTAACTACCCATATCATGTTTTGTGAGTTTAGTTCATTAAATTCGTTTGTCTTGATATCCTTTTTCATTTTTAATTCCTTGTTCTCCAAATTGTTAAATTCTACGTCATTTATCTTATTATGTTCAAAATTAATACTTTTGATTTATGTTGTTTAGTTTTTTATAGAGCTAAAAGGGGAACTCTGAGTGGTAAAAGGCAAGAGTGAAAGTTCATATAAATAAAAAGTCATAAAGAATGTGACACCATCTTTTGAGTGAAACACATGAGGGAGTGTTCTGCGAGGTATCTTAATTAGTTTATGTAGAAGTAATAATATGACATCTAAAGACAAAGGTGCAGCTGAGGAGGGAGTTGGTGATGTGTCCTTTATGATCCTTTAAGCACATGAATACCATATTTGATGATATGAGGGAGAGGATGGAGGAGTAAGCTAATACAATAGCAAAGTTACAAAGGTGGCATGGGGAATATGAGGTTCCTAAAGCAAAAAGGCAGTTGAGACGTGCCTATGACCATGAAGATGATGTAGAAGATGATGAATTTGACGATTACACTACTATGGTTAGAACTGTTAACAATAAAAGGGATCAAAGAGAATTTGGGAGGCAAGGCACCTATGACCATAATTTAGGCAGTATTAAAATGACAATTCTTTCATTTCGAGGTAAGAATGATCCTGATGTATACCTAGAATGAGAGAAAAAGGTTGAATTGGTTTTTGACTACCATAATTATTCCGAGGAGAAAAAGGTAAAGCTTACTACAGTTGAATTTACTGGTGTAGCTTTCGTTACAAGGTGAGCATTAAATGTGCAAGTAAAGGAAGAAAATGAGGTGCAACGAGATAATATCTTTCAAACAAGGTGTCTTATCAAAAACAAGGTATCTAGTATGATTACTAATGGTGGGAGTTACACGAATGTTGCTAGCACAACTATAGTTGAGAAGTTGAATTTATGTACTATGAAGCATCCTAGGCCATATAAACTTCAGTGATTGAATAAGAGTGGTGAAGTCAAGGAAAATAAACAAGTGCTTATATCATTTTCTATCGAAAGGTACCACGATGAAGTTTTATGTGATGTTGTACCTATGCATGCAGGTCATATTTTATTGGGAAAATCATGACAATTTGACAGACGAATTATGCATGATGACTTCAAGAATCGATATTCTTTTGTAATGAATGAAAAACCCATCACTTTTGTACCATTATCACCTCAACAAGCTTATGAGGATCAATTAAGGATTAAAAATGAGAGTGAACAGAAAAAAGAGATTAATAAAAGAGAAAAGAGAGGAAAAAATGTGAGGACACAAGAGAAAGAGAAGAAAAAAGAGAGTTTCTATGTAAAAAAAAGTGATGTCAAAAGAGCATTATATGCCAAATAGCCTATGATCGTATTTTTGTACAATGAGGCTTATTTTAATACTAACAAGTTTGACTCATCTTTGCTTAGTGTTGTTGTTGCTTTATTGCATGAATTTGAAGATGTATTCCCTAACGATGTTATAAATGGATTGTCACCTAATAGAGGAATTAAGCATCAAATTGATTTCATCCTGGGTGCATCCATCCCTAACCGGCCAACATATAAGAATAATCCTGAGGAGACAAAAGAGCTTTAAAGGCAGGTTGATGAGCTTATTTCCAAAGGATATGTGAGGGAAAGTATGAGTCGATGTGTTGTTCCTGTCTTACATATACCTAAAAAAGATGAGACTAATATGAGTCGAGCAATCAACAAAATCACTGTAAAGCATTGTCACCTCATACCTAGATTAGATGACATGTTGGATGAATTGCATGGTTCATTTGTCTTTTCTAAGATTGATTTGAAAAGTGGATATCATCATATTAAGATGAGAGAGGAAGATGAGTGGAAAACAGCTTTCAAAATTAAATACGGTTTGTATGAATGGCTTGTTATACCATTTGGTCTCACCAATGCACCAAGTACTTTTATACAACTAATGAATCATGTTTTGTGTCCATTCATTGGTAAATTTGTAGTTATGTATTTTGATGATATTTTGGCATATAGTAAAACCCTAAAAGAGCATCTTGATCATTTATATTCCATTGTAAGTATTTTACATTCTAAGAAATTGTATGCTAACTTACAGAAATGTTCCTTTTATACTGATCAAATCACATTTCTTGGCTATATTTTCAGTGCTAAAAGTGTTGAGGTTGACAAGGAAAAAGTTAAGGCAATTTGTGGTTGGCCTATACCTAAGTTAGTAATGTGAGTAGCTTTCATAATCTAACTAATTTCTATAAATGCTTTGTTAAGGACTTTAGCACCATTGCTGCACTACTCACTGAGCTTATCAAAAAGAACATGAGTTTTAGGTGGGGTAGTGACCAAGACAAGGCTTTTAATTGCATCAAGGAAAAATTAAGTTCTGCACCCTTACTTGTTTTTCCTAACTTTGCAAAAGCTTTTAAGATTGAATGTGATGTTCCAGGTATTTGCATTGAAGCTATTTTGATGCAGGAAAGGTGTCTAATTGCTTACTTTAGTGAAAAATTAAGTAAAACAAGCTTTAATTATCCTACTTATGATAAAGAGATGTATGCATTGGTACGGGTTTTGAAGACAAGATAATATTACCTTTGGCCCAAGGAGTTTGTCATCCATACTGACCATGAATCTTTGAAGCACTTAAAATTACAAGGAAAGTTGACCAAATGACATACCAAGTGGATTGAATTCATTGAGACCTTTCCCTACATCATCAAATATAAACAAGGTATAAAAATGTGGTAACTGATGCATTATCTCACAGGTATGCCTTTATCTCTACACTTACTACAAACTTATTAGGATTTGAACATATTAAAGATTTATATGTGAATGATCCTAACTTTGTTAATATGTATGGAGCATGTAAGACATCAACCTTTAAGAAGTTTTATAGGCATAAGAGTTTCTTATTTAGGGAAAATCATTTATGCATGCCTGTGAGTTCTTTGAGAGAGTTTATTGTAAGAGAAGCTCATGAGGGTGGTCTAATAAGAAAACCCTATATGTCCTAAATGAACCTTTCTTTTGGCCACGCATGAAATGAGATGTTGAGAGGATATGTGAGAAATGCATAACATGCAAACGGGTGAAATCTATAGTTTTACCCCATGACTTGTATACCCCTTTGCCCATACCTAATCATCCCTAGGTTAATTTATCTATGGACTTTGTACTATGATTGCCATAAATAAAAAAGGGTAAAGATTCTATATTTGTTATTGTTGATAAATTTTTAAAGATGACACATTTCATCCCATGTCATAAAAATGATGATGCAAACAATGTGACTGACATATTTTTTAGAGAAGTAATACATTTGCATGACACGCCACGAAAAATTATTTTAGATTAAGATACAAAGTTCTTAAGCTACTTTTGGAAGACTTTATAGGGTAAGTTAGGTACTAAGCTATTGTTTTCAACTACTTGTTATCCACAAACTGAGGTGGTTAATCGAACTCTTTCTACTCTTTTTCTTGCTATTATTCGAACAAATTTGAAAACATGGGAAGGTTGTTTACCACATGTCGAGTTTGCGTATAATAGGAGTGTTCATTCTACTACTAGTTACTCTTCATTTGAAATTGTATATGGTTTTAATCCGTTGACTCCTTTAGATTTGGTACCTATACCTGTCAATGAGTATGCTAGTTTAGATGGTGAACGCAAGGCTGACATGATAAAATATTTGCATGAAAAGGTGCGACAACATATTGAAAAAAAAATTGAGCAATACGCATCCTATGTCAACAAGGGATAAAAGAGGGTGGTGTTTGAACCTAGTGATTGGGTTTGGGTATATATGCGCAAAGAACAATTCCCAGCTCAGAGGCGTTCAAAGCTACAACCTAAAGGAGATGGTCCCTTTCAAGTTATAGCACGAATTAATGACAATATTTATAAGTTAGACCTTCCCGGTGAGTATAATGTGAGTGTAACATTTAATGTTTCTAATCTTTTTCCTTTTGATGTAGGTGATGATTTAAGGAAAAATCCTTTTAAGGAGAGGAGGAATGATGAGAACCACAGAGATGATGAGTGGAAGGCTTCAATGGATGCAAAAGGTCTATTGCACATTTTAGAAGGTTCAATAACACAAACTAGAACTTTAATGGATGCAAAAGATCCATTACACATTCTAAAAGGCCCAATAACACGAGCTAGAGCCAAAAAGATTAAAAAAGCACTGAATGGGCTGATTAAGGACATTCAGGCTAACCAAGTTTCAAATGGTGCGAATTCAAGTTTGACAAAGAGTGGAAGTCTAATTTATATAATGGAGTACTTTATGGATCAAACTAAGTAATAGCATTCACTTATAAATAGGAGTTTATTTTTTGTGTTGGAATTTGTCCATAGTTAGGAATTCCTCTAAAATAAGGATTTTTTTCTAAGTAGGAATTTGTGCTTCTTTAGGATTGCTATCTTAGCTCATAAATAGGCACCCTTATAAGCTCTAAAAATGGGGAGACAACTTTGAGTGAAAAAGAAAGTAAAGGTTTTTCTCGCTTGGTTCTTTTGTGAACTAAAGAACTTATCAAAAGTACTTGTGGAGTTTCAATTGACTCATCACTCTCAATTCCTTTCTTTTCTAGAATGTAGTGTTCATATCCTTCTTAAATTCCTTAGGTTCGTGTTCCTTCAAATGTTGGGTCTAGGGTTTATGTTATCAAACTCTTGTTTAGTTTTCCTAGTTGTTCTTTGATTTTTTGTGTGCGTTAAGTCCTTAAGACAAGTCTTTTTAGGGTTTTTTTGCATCAGTTCTCACATAAAAACTAAAAGGAAAAAAGGCATAATATTGTTATTGTAGCATAATATTGTATTTTGGTACTGTAACGCGATTAGGGTTTCTCTCTCTTAAGAGAATTTTCTATCTCTCACTTGAGTGACTTTCTTTTTTCTAACGAAATCTTTTTAAATCGACTTTGATGCTATGTTAATAAACTATTTCACTTAAAAGTTTGGTACCAACCTTGTTAATACCAAAGAAGAATGAGATTATGAGAATATATGTATATAATTGAGTGTTAAATAAAATAACAATGAAGTATCACTATTTTATTCATAGGATGGTTGATATGCATAATGAGTTACATTATTCTAACATGTTTTTAAAGGTAAACTTGAAGAGCAACTATTATCAAATTTAAATGAAAGAGGGAAATGAGTGAAAAATCATATTCAAGACAAAGCATTGGTTATATAAATGGTTGGTCATGCCATTTGATTCGTCTAATGTATCAAGTACTTTCATGCAATTGATGAATCATGTGTGCTTCGTAAGTTTATTGGTAGATTTTTTGTGATTTATTTTGATGACATTTTAATTCATAATGAGAATCATGTGAAGTATCTTAAGGAAGCCTTTAAAATACCATGACAAGAGATTATTTGACAACTTAAAGAAGTGTCAATTATACCAAGATCGAGTCATCTTTTTCAGTTATGGAGTTTTGCAACATGAAGTTGAGGTTAATGGGGAGAAAGTGAAGGCCATTGAGGAGTGACCTATACCTACTAGTATTTCAAAGGTAATGAGTTTCCATGGGCTAGCCTCCTTTTATAGCCAATTTGTGAAAATATTCAACATTATTATTACTCATTTAACTAAATGTATCAAGAAAGGCAGTGACTTTATATAGAATAAGGCTACTCAAAAGAGTTTGGACTTGATTAAGGAAAAGTTATGTTTGACACCTATTATAGCACTTCTCAATTTAAGAGTGGGAATTGGAGCTCTTCTTATGCAAGAAAAATATCTTATAGCATATTTTAGTGACAAGTTGAATAGGACATGCCTAAATTATTCAATATATGATAAGAACTTTTATATACTAACTTAAGCTATAGAGATTTGGCAACATTACTTGTTGGCCAAAGAGTTTGTTATTAACACAGACTTTGAATCCTTGAATCATTTGAAGGAGCAAAGCAAATTGAATAAAAGACATGCCAAATGGGTAAGGATCCTTACAACCAATAAAGTAAGAAAACAAATTTAGTTTGTTCCTAGTGATCTTATGTGGATTCATCTTTGAAAAGATAGATTTTCATGCAAAAATAAGTTTAAGCTTTTACAAGATTAATTTGTCAAGTGAATATAATGTATTAGTTATATTCAATGTAAGAGATTTATTGCCTTATTAGGAGGGTGACAAGGAGTCAAATTTGAGGGCAAATCTTATTTAACTTAGGGAAGATGATGTGATCCATGAAGATATAAGTGTTATCTAAGATTGTGTGGTTCATAGTTTTAGGTCAATTACTTGTTAAAAGGTTAAAATTCTTTAAATAGCCATGAAATTGTTTCTTAAAAAGAATACAACATGTAAAGAAAGTCTAAAGGACAAAGCAAAAGAATCAGACCCCACATTGATCATATTACTTACTTGCTTAGAGAATTCAATATGAATAGGCCTAGTTGAATTACAGTAATTACATGAGTTTATTTTCAACTTATTTCTTTTTATTTTAATTAGTTTTCTTTTAGACTATTATTTAATAAATATGTAAAATTTAGTTCATATGTGTTTATTTTATATATTTTAAGTTTAATTTTATAGTCTATTTTATAACTAATTAGTAGTACCCTAAATTTTCCTATTTTTCAAATGTCTTAAATACTTTTTAGCATTGTTCCCTCTTCAAGGGATTAGGAAATATTTTAGAAAAAAAGTTTTGGAAAGTATTATTAAATAATTTATTTTACAGTAATTCTTATCTAAACAATTTATTTGTTTAGTATTGTATTAACAACTAATTTTTTTCACTCATCCTTTCTCTATGTAAGGGTATAGCAAATCAAACTTTTTTTTTTGTTGAATTTTTTATCAAACAAGGAGCTGTTATTTTCTTTTATTATTTATTTTGTTTATTTTCCTTAAATTATTATCTTAAACAAAACAATTGTTACTTTAAATTTTCCTAAATACAATATAAACATATCTTTAATTATTGGGCACACCACCTAGCCCATTCAACTTGACCAACCTTACCAAAACTAAATCAAGACCACCAAAATGGTTGAAAAATATGCTAGTTATAGTTTGTAATTTAAGCAAATTGCATTTAATGACTTGGTTATAGTTTTGAAAATCTAAAAATTTTGGAAATTGAACCAATCATTTAATAAGTCTAAAGCCCAAAATTATATATTATATAAACAACAATTACTCAAAAAACAAACAAAAAAAAAACATTTCAACCAAATCTAGGGCTTAAATTAATTTACATTTATATTTAAGCATAGCTAATTTTCTCCAATAATTTACTTAAAATAGAATCTCATTTATGTTGTTTATGTTTTTTTTTTCTTTTGCAACCTAAATTTTTTTTCCATAAACATGGTTTAAATTGTCAAATTGACCAAATCAACCCACAACCAATTAACGATAGTTTGATTGATTTCACTTTTATGTTAGTTTGATTGTAGTTTTAAAACTTTTCAAACAACTAGTAATAATTTGGTTTGGATATATGTGCAAAACGACCCATGTAACCCCTAATCCAAAGTATTATTTTCAAGGTACATTTATCAAAAAATGATTTTTTCTTTTCCCTTTTTCTTTTTTGTCGATGGGTATAATATCTATGACACCTTTGTTTCATCATTTTACTATTGTTAAACCTACATGTTGCATGGGTTTTAAAAATATTTTCAAATATTATAGTGAAAGTTAGGTTGATTAAGATTAAAAGAATTAAGATATTATAATATTAGACTAGTAGTCTAATCTCAATAGAGATCAACTCAGTTAAATATCATTCCTTTATCAAATTCAACTTATGTATTGATGTTAGTGGTATAAACCATAAGTTGTGCAAATTATGATTAATGTCCACCTATTTTATTATTATTATTATTATTATTATTATTATTATTTTGTCAAATTCATACATGACTGAATAATTGTACACACAAGAAATCAATTCAATGACATAGCAATTTAGAACTTTAATAATCTTGATTAAAAGCAGCAAGACATTCAAAAGGAGAACCATAAAAAACTAATTTTTATGATTATATACCTTCATGCTTAAAGATAATGTTAATACATTCTATAATGTTATTAACATGTCGACAATAACTTTATTAGGACAAATCATATGATTGGAAATAAAATAGCCTTGCTACCATTCTTTAATAAACAAAAAATAATTTTTCATTTTTTAGCTAAACATGGATTAAGAATTCATCATCAGGTTGCTTACTAATGTCCAATTTTCTAATTGCAACAGCTTGTTGATTCATAGTTACCCTTCCATATAAACCCTCTCTAATTAAGGAATTTGTGCCAAAGTTAACCTTTTTCATTCCTTTCATGATTTGAACTTCTAACATAACATCCAAATATTTTATGTCAAAACAAACATAAGTAGCTCTTAATTTTTGGATGATTTTTGTAAACATTTTATTTCTTGATTTAACCTATGGAAGACAACTAAAAAATATATATATTTTGTAAATTGAGAGATTATTGTGAAAGATTAGTCTTTTGAATGCATTTATAGATGATCCCTTAGTAACTTAGAAGGGTAGAAAAGTGCTAAAGTAAAGTATAATTAAAGTGGTAAGAAAGGAATTCTAAAATGATTTTAAGGAGTTTCTTTATCTTTTCATGTAGAGAACTATAGGTTTGTATCTTGTGTAGGGTATGAAATACTTTTGTGAAAATGGGATGTGACACTCCTCACACAATGAAAAAGACAAGTAAAGAAAGATAATTTATAAGTTAAATAATAAAATAGATAAAATATTAATTAGATCACTTTTGGACTATGGTAACTAAAGTTAACGTAGAAACTCTTTATTTGTCTAACTCTACCTGCACATGTTGCATTTGGGTGAGGGATTAGGTACTTAAACTATTTAAGTTACCTAGTATACTTAAATTCAACATTAACAACCATTTAATCCTTTTATATGGGGTAGGTTTTACCAATTCTAATAACTCTAATAAATAACATCATTCAAGATTGATTTGAATAATAAATTGAATTAAAAAGTTTGACCAAATAAGTAAACATCTTTTGTATGATTTCTAGTTTTGAAAATAATTTGGATGTGATATTAACTTGATTGGTCTTTTAGGTTATATAAATGATTTTATTATTAAGGATTTCTGCTTTTTTTTTTTTCAATTTTTAATTTATGAAATCAGAATATGCAAGAATGATCATTTTAAATCAAAAGAAAATATATAACAATTAATCTTGTGTCCATAATATTTTGGAGAGTATATATATAAATGTACATATATATAGACAAATATATCTTATAACATATTTAAACATAATAATTTTTTCACTTTGAAGTAATTATAAAATTATGTTTTATTGTTTTCAATAGACATTGATTAAGGAGATTCCTCAACTAAGGTGGAATGAGTATTCATAATTATGATCACATTTATGAAATCAATAATCTATACATGAGAATGAAAAAAATTAGATAAAATAGAGTAAACATTAATTTCATATTCTATATTTAATTAAAACATTAGTATTTCAAACCACCTTTTAATAATTGTAACATTTGAGTATTCATAATATGTGGTTAGATGTCAATCAAGATTTATAAAAATAAATTGATTAATTGGTAAATTAAAAAATTTTAATTCATCTAATTTTTGAAAATTATAATTTATATTAATTGTCAATATATTAATATCTCAATGGGTCACATACATAAAAATAATTATAAAAATATAAAATAAATATTAAGTTAGATTTAATTGAAATGTTTAAGAAACTTTAGGTTAAATATAAGAAATTTAAAAATACAAAAAATAAACTACAATTTTTAAGAAATTGACACGAATGTCTAGGTTCAAAATTCAAAATCCCCATATAAACTTATCTAACTAGTTAACCAAAACACACTAAGTTTAAAATAATAATATTGAACTCTACTTCCTCTCTCTCTTTAAAAGAGTTTAAAGTGTTATTTTTAATTATCTATGTGGATTACCATTAAAGCCTAAATATTTGGACGGTGATAATTTATGACAAGCTATAAAAAGATTTGAAAATAATAATAATTAAGAATGATTTGGTAACAATTCCATCTTTTAAGCTAGTTTTGAAATCATATATAACAAACAATCAATGTATTTTTAAGAATTGAATTTTGAAACTCTATTTCTACCATATATTTACCTAATAAACAATAAATTTATAAATTTGATATTATATCTCAACTCAAAATATTAAATGATAAAGTTTATGAGTCATTTCCACCCAAGTATAAGTCTTTTTTACATTGAGCCTACTCTTCTTGAAAATGCTAAGAGTACATTACCTTTCCAATGAGCTCTTTCACTTTAAATCCTAAAAATTTTCCCTATAAGTATAACTCTTTTTCATATTAGGTATACTCTTTTCTAGTTTGTTTCTCTAGTCCACTAAGCTTATTCACAAGCCAACTTTGATGCACCTAATCTTGCAGTGTGTCTCTACCAGTGGTTTAAGAGTCAAATTGAAAGTACACGTATTACTATTCTTCTTCCAAAATCACGCTTTAATACTCTACTTGGCTGGCCCTTTGTGAGTGTAACAAGTCTCTTTCTTTATTATGGAGGCAACAATCATATGAAACATATATCATTTGTATTCATATTTAAATAAAATATGCATAATTCATATTCATTCATTGACCAACCATTGGTTTTGATATCACTTATAAGGAAATAGAATAAACTAAATTGGGAAGAAATTTGAGTAAGGTTCAAATAAGTAAAATAATAACAAATTTAACATTATATTTTAATTTAAAATTTTAATATATTGAGTTTATGATTTTTTTTTAATTTATATATTATTTATTTTTTTCATTTATTTTTTAATGTGAGATTTTTTAATCACACAAGTTATATATTCACACTTTAAATTTTTACTGTAATTACCTATTTGTTAATGTGAACATTCAGCTTACATGCACCCACCATGTTGTCCTAGCCTACCACATGACACACGTGCCTCAGCCAATTTCAAAACGTTGTTGCCATGCCTAGACCCAATCACAGCTTGTTGCTGGCCAATGCCTCGGCTAATTGTCCAATCTACCGACTACTTTGCCTCGACAAACTGACTTCCCACTACTTTAATTGCCTGGCGTACCCAACTCACGTCTACGTCTCTGTCAAACATTCGCATTTGTGTTATTTGCCACCAATTACTTATATGCCCGTGCCAATGGACTTTAAGGGACTAACAGCCGGTTGCCAAGCAGTTCTAAGGAGAAAAAGCCAAGAAACCCATAGAGATGTTCAATTATTCATCATTCTTTTGTTTTTTTTTTTCCATTGGAAAAAATGCCCATGGGTAATTTTTAGAGCGTTCGATCTAAAGATCATTCTTTCCGCTCAAATCAGGTAGCAGATTCAGATACCTTTTTTCGTTTTTTTTTTTTTTTTTTTTGATACGAGTAGGCATCGATATTACTATCTCCCCACGTTGATTAAATTAATTTTGGTACATAATCTCTTTTTTTTTTTTTGGTTTAATCTTTAACTTTGATTTCCAAGAGATTTATTATGTATGGTTTGTGAGTGCGTGAATCAATTCCTGATTAGATAATCGGCAAGTGAATCTAAGACATGGGAAATATTTATTTTGGACCAATGGTTCGCATGGCATTTTCTTTTCTTGGGGTCCTTCTTCAATGGACATTTCATCGAGTCCATTTATGTGTACCGTATAATTTTAAATCTATGTGGCAAGTAGACTCACAAGTGGAAGGAAAAATTAATTACAAAAAAAAAAAAAAAAAGAAAAGAAAAGGAGGAATGGACGATATGAGAGGCATTTAGAGAGCTAAGGTCCAATGTGGACTCCACTACTATCTAAATTTTCTGCTAGAAACTTTAATGGAAGAACAACATTGTGCACGGACAAGATTATTTTATTATAAAAAATGTGTATTGCATAAATAGATTCTCTTAAAATATAAAGACAAATATGTGTACATTTTTCTAGTTTTTTTTTTTCCGTGTATTCGATGGTAGCAGTTTGTTTGGGAGAGAGAAAAGCATAGCGGAGAGAGTCAAATAGATAGGAAAACAGTTTTATTATTTGTTTTATATTTTAAGAGTTGAGGGAAGAAAGAAAATTTTTAATATTTATTCTCCTAACACGGTTCCATTCTTCCTACTTCTGGGAAGAGAACAACTGACTTCTTTAGTCCAATTTGATAGATACAATTTTATTCTTTCTACTTATTCTATTTATCATATTATATAAGTAAAGTAAGAAAAGAAAAAAAAACATTTATAGTATATTATGCATTCCAAAATTAATATATCATTTTTATTTTATTTTGAAACAGAGAATATCACAATTATTTTCATTAAATAATAATAAAAATTAATATTACTCGTATAAATTTATTTAATGAAAAAAAAGTAATAAATACTTTCTCTTACTTAGTCACTTCTTTTCACAAATAAAAAACTTTTTTTTTTTTACTTTTCATTCGTGACCTTAGTTTCGTCTAAAACACAAATGATGAAGAATTTTATGCTACGTGATGATGAGATTTCATGCTCCAGCTGCCAAAACCTAACAATTTAGTGATGTCTTTTTATAATTTTTGAAAACAAAAATGTCCATAACATAATTACAGCCGATTGCAGCTAAAATTTTCTTTACATTCTTAGACCCTTTTTCTTTTCTTTTGTCTTATCTCTAAATAATCTCACGTCAAAATAAAGCCCAAACCTTGTAGAAAGCATGAGATAATAATTTCAACTCCAAAATTTTTCTTAGTGAATCCGTGCTTACTTTAACTAGAAAAATATTGGCTATGCAAAACGCATGATTTTTTCTTTAAATTTTTGTTGGAGCATTCAATAGTTATTCTCATCTTCAAATATTATTTATGCTAATGTCGACTTGATCCATATTGTTTAGTAATGAATGAGGAGTCCAAGAGGAAGCGGCTTCTTGGCATTTTCTGTAGTCCGTTTGACCTTTTATAGCAACATTTTTGTGATTAAAATTAATTTTCACTCACGGTAATTTAATAAAATATATTTTTGTAATTATAATGTAAAATACGGAATGTATTTTGTAATATTTAAAAGTACAATATGTAAAATATAAACAACACTATCATAGATAATTTTTCTTACTTTTTACAGTAGTATATTCATATTATATTTTTCTTTCATCTCTTTTTTCTAGTTAAGAAAGAAAAAAAATAATTATTAATAAACTCATTCAATTTTTTTGATAGTAATAATTTATTAATTAAATATTATTAAATTTGAATAAATATTTAATATTAACGAATTTAAATTTAATTAAAATAAATTTAAATTATAAAAAATAAATAATATAAAAATATAAGAAATTTTAACTATATTTAATCCTCAATCAAAATATTAGCAGTCGTCCCTGTCTTCTTGTACAATTCTTGGCCTGTATTTTCCCATTTCGTTTGGGGGATTCGAAAGCACATCACCATTGAACCCAAACACAAAAGTGCCCCTTCTCCACTCACCGGTAACTCAAGCTTCACCACCACCGAGCCATCTCCTCCAAACCACAACACCATAAGCCAGATGCCAAAGATTAATTTAAGACACCCACGAAGCCCCAATCATCAGTAGACATTAACTTCACCGAGAACAACACCACCATAAGCTTAATCAACTAACCATCCATTTTCTTTCTCCATGAATAAATAAAAGGAGCTTGGAAAGCTTTCTCAATAATTTATTTCTTGTATTTTCTGCCTGCGAGGCGTTGGAGAGCTGGGGACGAGAGGAACGATAGCCCAAAGGTCACAGTCATCGTCGTCTCATCTCTAATTGATTTAATTTGATTTTATTGTAAGTATAGAATCGAGTTGTTCGGGTGGGCGGCTACTTAACTTGCTTTCTTCTTTTCAATCCTCTTACCGTGATTTTGTGATAGAACTGAATGAATGTCCTCCCTCTTCGTGTGATTGATCTTTGCTTTTGGTTTTAAGTGATGCTTTCCTCCTAGATGATGGGATTTATTTATTTATTTATTTGGCTATGAATGCGAAAGTTTTGTGTGACAAATGTTTACAGTTGAACCTAAATTAAAATTGAACTTTGAAGTTATGGTATGGAACGGTGGTTGGGATGGCCGCACTTTGAGAGGTATTGAGTATTAAAATTGAAATTGTTGTTGCGTTTTTAATTTTGTATTAAAATTAAGTGACCTAAACCCAATTTGATCGTAACTCAGTTTGATCTGGACCCAATGTGGCCTGACACGTGATCTGAAATAATATATGGGTGCAAAACAATGAATCATCTATATTATCAGACTTTATATATATATATATATATATACACACACATGAAGGTTCTGTCAACGTAGACAGTCGGCCTTGACATGTCCCTCTTATTTCATGTTGCTTGAAGATGCAGATCAGTACAATGGCTTCTGGTTGCAGCAATTTGGTCTGTTTTCATGAGGCCATATCTCAGGTAACTTAGGAGACACTAATCATTTTTCATTCTGTTGTTCAAAATGTCACTTCATTACAGTTGATTCTTAATCTAATGTGCACTTCTTAATCCAGAGGGGGTTGAATGAAGTCCCTCCCTCATTGTTGTCTCTTCTTTCAAGTTGCAGAATCTCCTTCTTCCAGAGGAGAAAAGGGTTTGCTGTCCTTACCACAAAGGTAAGTGCAAGGCAATATTTTCCATTCCTTTAAATCTATTTTATCAGCTTGCAACTCTGAGAATGTGTCTCTCAAAAAATGTCTTCCCTCACATGCAGGTTAGCAGTATTGTCCATGTCAAGTGTTTCAGAAATCAAAGCAGACTATCCATTCCTCATTCAACAGCTGATGGGAGTAGGTGATATCCCTCGCTTCCTAGTTTTCCATCCATTTTTTTCAGTTATATCCAGCTTAGCATTTTTCATTACACAGTTTTGTTCTAAATATCTTACTTGTCTGATTTTAAAATGATTTGTGCTACGTCTCAAAGTAATTCTGTGCTTATGCATATCTTTCTTATGACTGGCCACAGCTATTGCTGTATTACTTGGTTTGCAACTGCTTCACTGAGGAGTGTTAACAATTACATGCAGGAAGACAACAAAAAAGGCAGGAAAGGAAGAACATCACTTGTGGAAGAAAAAAGATTCCCCTGGATCCGGTCAAAAGGCTCTGAACCTTATTAGAAGGGTAGGCTAATTTATCATTCTTATTGTTTAATGTCCTGGCTATTTGTTTGAAGTCTGTCTGTACTAGAAGATCCATAGAACATTTTGATTGGATTCAGTACTATCTGAACAACAAATTCCAGTTTTTTTAACAGGAGATACCAAGATTTGTGCTGTACATGGGAAATTAATTAGCCAGATTGGCATGACATGTCAGGTCTCTGAGCTTCCCAATGAGAAAGAGACTGTTTATGGAGCATTAGATAAGTGGACAGCTTGGGAGACTGAATTTCCGTCAATAGCAGCGGCCAAAGCTTTGAGAATATTGAGGAAGAGGAGACAATGGCTGCGTGTAATTCAAGTACAAAATGTTTAGCTTTTTGTTGTGATGGCATAACAGAGTATACTTTGACAATAATGAGTAATTTCTCTTGGATCAAATGTGATCCATAGTTGTCTCATCAATTGTTGCATTGATGTGTTGTCAAATGGTTATTGCCCATTTTAGGCTGTGCCAATAGTTTTCTCTTTGATTTCTTATTTTTGATCTCTGTGCCTATGTAAAAGAATACAAGTTTGTATGAGCAGAATTTGCAATTGGACAAATAGTTACTGTGTTGTGTTATTAATTCTATCCTACTTGTGCTCTGCATGTTGATGCTATTGAGTACATACTCTTAGGTTGGGATTGTAGCCTACCTGTGCAAATGATTAATACT
This sequence comes from Kandelia obovata, assembly GCA_021464305.1. Taxonomy (NCBI): domain Eukaryota; kingdom Viridiplantae; phylum Streptophyta; class Magnoliopsida; order Malpighiales; family Rhizophoraceae; genus Kandelia; species Kandelia obovata. The sequence goes on along the minus strand of CM038485.1, from coordinate 2,747,785 downwards.
GCTGTTTTGGATGCTACTTAATTTTGTGGCCTTGTAATCCTCTGCAACACTCAGGTAGCAAAGTGGATGTTGGGCAAAGGTCAAGGAGCAACTATGGGAACATATGACACCCTTCTACTGGCATTTGATATGGATGATAGGGTGGATGAGGCAGAGTCATTATGGAACATGATTTTGCATACACACACGCGCTCCATTTCCAGGCAATTGTTTTCAAGGATGATCTCTTTATATGACCATCATGGCATGGAAGATGGTATAATAGAGGTACTGACAACTTATTGTGTTTGGTTGTACCTTTTTCACTTTCTTTTCCTTTAAGGCTTGTGCTTATATAGGAACTACGTGTATAACAGCAATTGCTATACAGTAAATTGAGCTTCTGTTTTTGAGATGCCCAGGTGTTTGCTGACATGGAGGAATTGGGCATAAGACCAGATGAAGATACAGTCAGGAGAGTAGCACGTGCCTTTAGGAAACTAGGGCAAGATGAGAAGAAGGATTTAATTCTTCAAAAGCACCTTTCCAAATGGAAATATATCCACTTTAATGGTGAAAGAGTTAGAGTCAGAAGAAATGGATGGAATGAAGGATAATGATTTGATCAAAATATTGGCCTATACTGGCGTCAAGGAAAATCTAATCATCAATTAAGGCATGCAATTTGGTTGGAAAGTGTCACTTAACATTTATCAGCATCAAGGGGCATGCATTTTGAAGCTTGTATGTGGGTTTGGTGTTAGACATGAGAGATCACCAAGGGTTGCCATGTGAGAATTCATGGTTGTAGTTATCAACTTCAGCAGCATGGGCAAGGCAGCTGCTGATTGTCTAAATGAGTTTCTGGGTCTTCAACGAGGCATATTTTGGTCTGCAAATTTGAAGTTTGGTACCAGTCCTCTTCTCTGATCCATTGCTTCATTATTGGTTCTAAAGTGCTGTAAACTTCACTATATGTAAGAAAAATGCTGGTGTTTAATTGGATACTTATAATAAGATCCACGAATCTCTAACACCAAAGTTTTCAAATAAGTCTCTAGCTTGATTAGTCAAAGGAATTCTAAGATAGCATAATTTGGATTTTCTTTTGTTCACCTACATCGTGGCCTATGACTGTTCTCTCACTTTAAGCACCTAAACGGGCAGGCAAGCGATTTGATAGTGAGATTCCAAGTCTCTAGTTTGAAGTCAGCCACTGGGCTCCTTGTTCCAACAACGGGGAAAGGGTGCTTACCTTCTGGCTAACACAAAATAAAATGCAAGAACGTAATAATATTTAAACAAGTGCAGTGTGTCTTCATCCATTTCGGCAGATGGGCACGGTGTGTGGTCATCTGATCGAGCGTTGTGTAAGATGCTTGTGCAGTGCTAACACTTTGCGTTTATACGTTGCCCGGCAAGGCATTCTTAAACTAGCTTTGCCATATGGAAACCATTAAAGTAGATTTGATAGAGATTACTTTGTGATGCGCAAGGATTAAGAAGGAAAAGAAAAAGGACGTAGTTAAAAGCTTGTGAGGCTATCGATTATTAACTACATAAACATGTGAGATGATAATTTCATTAATTTTTGAGTTCACCTGAAATTCTTATAATTAGGAATTTGACCGTAATTTTGTTTAAAGTTTGATTTTGAATTTTATAAACATTAGTTGTTATGGTCATTTGTTAGAAAAAATTGAAAATATTATATTGAGACATATTATCAATGTTTTATTTATAAATAGAGCAAGCATTAAATTAATATAAAGCTAAAGTATTGAGTTTGTCGTGGATATCTAGATTTGGAGTGAATTGGGTGTGGAATGTTAGTTTGATAGTTTGCATTTTGTAAGGAGGTACTTTGGAGATCAAAAGTGGAGAATCTTTGTGACTTCTTATAAAAGCTCATGCAACGCAGAAGTCCAAGAACTTCTCATTAGTAGATATTCATTTTGGAGAGAGAGACCATTGATTTGTTTAGCACTTTAATCTTCCTTAGAAGAAGTTGTGTTTATTTAGTCTATTTAGGAAACAGTTTCTCATGGGGATTTTGAAGAGATGACTTCAAACTTAGAAGTTTGAAGGTGGGCTTCAAGTTTTAGAAGAATTTCTTGTTCTAACCAAAGTTCTTGGAATCTTCTGTTGAGTTTGTAATATTTGGAGATGTGGTCATTTTTTTCTACATCTATAGCAGGCAATGTCTTTTAGGGATTTATAGTGGGTAGCTTTCGAAAAAGAGGTTCTTTGGATATTGAAGTGGAAGATTTTGAATCAAGAAGACCTAAATTGAATTATTGGCAAAAGGTATTTGCTTCAAAATAAGATTGCTTGAGTTTCCACTTTAGATGCTTTTGTAATTAAAAATCTTTACAGTTTTTAATACTTCCTTTTGAGTGTAACTAACAAACTCTCCGTAGGTCAAATGAGAGTATGAAAAACCAATATATTTAATACTTCAAGAATCTGCTGACAGCTTTGTTGGGAGTGATGCTTCACTCCATGCTGCCAATATATTTACTCCAACCGCTGCAATGTCAGTCTGTTGGTTGAAAAGTTTGATCAGTAGGAGCATGATAGACAGCTACTGCACCTTAAAGAAAAATGATTATTTTTATTACCTTGAGAATGAAGTTCTTGGTGGTGCTATCGTATTGCTGCTCTGAATTGCCTGCTATTGCTTTGATCAACCTTCTTTCTGAAGTTTGAAATCCAGTTATGTCAGTTATGAACAAAGGATTGAGCCGTTACTAATTACCTCGAGTTCCAGAAGCTATTGCTTTATTTTTTAATTGGACTTGGCTTTTTATTCAAGTTAACAATCATTGTGTATGAACTTAGTTTAATCTTTTGATGATTGTACTTTTCCTATTTAAATTTGAATTTGAAATTGTAAGAATGCAAACTTAATTTCTCATTTGAATTTTGTAATTTGAAATCTTTATATATACTGAAGCAAGGATGCAATAAAAAGCTTTAAGCCATCTTTCCCAAAACCAAAAAGCTTATCCTCTTTCTCTGATCCTGTTCTTTTGTTAATATTGCAGTGAGTTCTTGCTGCTGCAAAACTAGCTAAGAATCACAAAAACTTTTAGCTTAAAAACTAACAGTGGTATCAGAACAAAAAATCCTTGTGTAACTTGTGTGGAGAGAGAGAGAGAGAGAGCTTAAATATTGGTAAGGGAGAGCAAACACCAGAGAGAACCTGTACGGTTTCTAAATTGCTTCAACAAAATTTTCTCATCTTCCACCTCCCAAATTCGCTAGTAAACTATACATCATGGACAGTAATGATGAAAGCCAATCTAAGGACCTTTGATCTTTGGGAGGTCACTAAAAAGGGGTTTGAACCCACCCGTTAACTAGCAAATTCAACCATTCCTTAGTTGAAACATTATAATGAGTAAGTCTCCAAGTAATATAAGACATGGACTTGTGTTCATACAACTATCACAGAGTCTATTTTCAATAAGATCATGGTCCATGAAATAGCAAAAGAAGTCTGGAATAAATTGAAGCAGGAGTGTATGGAGACAACTCTAAAATAAGAACTATGTAGCTGCTCAATCTCAAGAGAGAATTTGAGCTCTTGAGAATGAAAGAAACAAAGACTTTGAAAGATTATAGTAACAAGTTGTTGAAAGTTCTCAATCAAATTAGGATGCTAAAGGGGGATTTCCTTGACAGTAATGTTGTCCAAAAGGTCCTTATAAGCATTTCAAAGAAGTTTGAAGCTAAAATATCCTCTTTGAAAGACTCAAATGACCTAGATGTCATCTCTTTGGGTGAGCTAATTAGTGCACTTCAAGTTTAAGAGTAAAGAAGACACCATAAAAGGAGCTTTGTAGGTTTGTCACAAACATAAAGGCTAACCAAAAAGGAGGAATTGTGGCAAGCAATCTAGCAAAGAAGTAGAGACAACTAAATCTATTGGCAAAAGACATTACTCACCATGTAAGTATTACAAAATGACCAATCATTTGCCCAAGTTTTTGCTGAGGAAAACCAAATATTATGTGTAAGCTCTATAATAAAAAGAGGCATTTAAAGAGAATTTGAAAAAACAAAGACAAGCTAGCTTAATAAAAATCTCAACACTTTAAACACAAAGCACACGTTACTAATGAAGATTAGCTTCCTAAAGAGCACCTTTTTACAACAACCTTGAGTCCCTAAAAGAATGATATTGGAGTTTTCATCAGTAGATAGTAGCTACACCAACCATATGTCTCCAATACATGAAGTTTTCAAGGTCCTTTACCAGGCTTTTAAGTCTAAAGAGATGATTGACAATGAAGAATTCCTTGATGTCCAAGGAAAAATTACTACAATTGTTTAGACTGATTCAAATATCAAACTAATTGTTGATTTTCTATTTGTGCCTAACATTAATCAAAATTTGTTGAGTGTTGCATCATCTATTATCTACTAGTACTTAACTAGTCTTTATTCCTATAAATGGAAAAAGCCTCCATTTAGACACAAAGAATTTACAAAACTATTCCTTTCCTACCATCTTTGATGATTCTACTTTATGACATAAAATACTTAGTCATTTTCACTATGTTGCTATTCAAAAAATGTAGAAAAGGAAGTTGATGCATGACTTACCTATATAGTTCAAGTTGATAATGTGTGTACGACCTATCAACTGGGAAGCCAATCTAGGCTCTCTTTTTCTTCAACTTAGTTCTCTAAACCCAGAGAAAAGTTATAATTGATCCGCTCAAACCTTAGTGGACTTATAAGAACTAACTCATCAAATGACAACATATATTATCGTTGTGTTTATCTTTGATGACTAATGTTAGATTTGTTGTTAACACCATTTCACATGGTTATATCTGTTGATTTAAGATTATGAATGTCGTTGACATGCAGAAAGATCATTGAGAAAAATCGGTGATGACAGGTAAACCCTGATATTAAGGAGTCAATGTTGATCGTAACCTTCAATTTTAAGGGTCAAGATTGACTGTTGATCATTGATCATTGACCTTAAATTTTAAGAAGTCAATGTTGACCATTGATCTTAAATTTTAGGACTCAAATTTGACTGGTAATTGTAGGGTAACCTTTGAGAATCAACGATTATTATTGATGATTGTGTAACCTTAATATCAATGCTCTATAAATACTTTATGCATTTTGTAAGAAGAAAGTGAGCTGCAAAAAATTAAGTAAATGAAAAAGGTAAAGCAACTGGTTAAGTAGAGAAAGAAAGAAGCCAAGGCAGCTGGCCAAGGAGAGTGCAATAGCCACCAAGGAGAGACAGCAAGGCAGTTGGCCAAGGAGAGTGCAACAGTCATTTAGGAGAAGCAGCAAGGTGTAGTTGGCCAAAGGGAAAAGAAAGAAAGATAGCAAGGTAGTTGTCCACCCACACCAACAAACCTTTACAAAGACAGCCACCGCACCAGTAAGCCCTCACAAAGGTAACAGTAGTAACCAGCCACCATACCAGCACGTACAGGAGGCTTTCCAGTAGATCAGCAGCATGTCCCAGCAAATTCAGGAAGTTTTCCAACAGACCAGCAGTATGTTCCAGCACATCTAGGAGGCTCTCCAACAGACTAGTAACACATCCCAACATATTCAAGAGGCTTTCTAGTAAACCAACAACACGTCTCTACATGTTCAGGAGCGTATACCAATAGTAGCACGTCTCTGCATGTGTTGGTTTCACATATAATAAAGTATCCCACTACACCATAAAGTACCCATAGAAGTGATTTTATGACAGTAGTTTACAATCATCACTTAAAAATTATAAAATAATGGTTATAATTGTTGCATATATAATTTTGCAAAATGCGTGGCAATGGTAACTTTTATGTAGTGATTTCTTAAAAATAGTTAAAATTTGATACAATATATGTTCATATACAAACTGTTTTTAGGTAGTGGTCCAAAATTGAAGTCATATGTGTTTAAATATAGCGGTCTTGAATTAGTTGAATTGAAATTTTTAATCCATGTTATTTTGAGGGACAAGTTTTAAAGAAATGGTCCAAAACTAACTTCAAATATGTTTAAACACAACAATTTTTAACCGATGCTACTTTAATACATGATTTTTAATACAACATTCCAAAACTAACGCTTTATTTGTTTAAGTGTAGCAATATTGAAAGGTTTTAACAATGGTTTATCTATTAACATTTCCCAAAAGTTTTAGAAGCCTTAGACAATGGTTTTTCTAACACTAAAACAACATTGTATAACTACTTAGTCCAAGTCCTAAAGTTTCCATCAACAAAAGATCCTTAGTATTGATACCTAAATCCTTTGGACAAACAATCTTCACTGATAAACAATTTACTTGACTTGATCCTTTTGAAAAATGATCCTTGTAGCTTAAAACCCTAAATCTTATCTTTGTTGATAAATGATCTACTTGACTTAATCCTCTTAACAAATCTTAAACACAACAGTTCCCTTCAATTCACATCTCTCAAGTTACTTCCTTAATTTGAAACCCTAAACAATCATCTTTTGTTCCCTTTAATTCATTCACTGACTCGCTTCCTTAGTTTGAAACCCAAAACAAGCCTTAGCATTTGCTTGAAATCATTTCTATCAAAAATAAGCCTTAGGTAGTTGATTTTGGTATGGAACTAAACCAAGCGCTTATGACATACTTTGATTTAGGATATTTAAACTTCCTTTGGTATGGTTTTTGATATTCCATCCATTAGAATTTTGCAATTTCTTATCATGGAATGAACTGTTATATATATATATATATATTTGAATCATTAATAATGCTTTACATTCTTTAATTTGTTATATAAGAACTAATAGACACACACACACACACACACATATATTATTTGATTTCATTTTTGTCAATAAATATGGAAGACAAAAGTTAGATGCATTTTTATAGATTAAGTAAAGAATACATAGATGAGCTTGAAATTTTCTTAAATAGGGATTTTGTTATGGTTGCAATTGACAATGAAATCTCTTGTCCTTGTAGGAAATTTCACTATTGGTTTTGGCACTTTAGAAATGTTGCTTTGAAAATTTAATTGTTAAAGGTTTTATGAAAGGATATGAGGCAAAAATTTTCTATGGTGAAAGACTCACATCAAAAGAGGTAAATGATGATGAACTTGAAGTTGATGTGAATAATGATATTCATAGGCTATTATATGACATTTTTAACAACACAAGTGAAAAAACAAAGTCTAATACTGTTATAGAGCGGCCAAATGTACAAGTTAGAAAGTTTTACAAACTAGTTAAAGGACAACAAGAATTATATTTTGGTTATAAGAAATTTTTTAAACTTTCTTTCACAATTAGATTGTATCTTCTTAAGTATCTTTATAGACTCAGTAATGCAACATTTAAAGATATTTTGGAATTAATAAAGGAGGCATTCCTTGAAGTAAAGATACCTAGTTTTTCCAATGAAGCTAAAAGCATGGTGAAAGATCTGGGACTTAAATAGAGAAAAGTTCATGCATGTCCTAGTAATTGTATCATATTTTGGGAGAAGCATGAAAGGGCATATGTCCATGATGTTTATGGGGTGTCTAGATAGAAAAGAATTGAGGATTTTAAAAGGAATAATGTCACTTTTTTGTCCTTAAATGGACATAAGGTTCTAGCCAAAATTCAAAGATATTTTCCTTTAAAATAAAGGCTCTAAAGAATTTTTATATGCCTATAAATGATTATTGATATTGTTTGGTATGCAAAGCATTGACCTATGGAAGATAATATAAGGAATCTTGCTAATGGCCAAGTTTGAAAAGATATTGATTTATTGCATCTAGAATTTACAAAGGATCCTCATAATATGATATTAGGTTTGGTCAGTGATGGGTTCAATCAATCCTTTTAGAATTATAAGCATTTCTTATAGTACATTGCTAGTTGTTTTCATTAATTACAACTTAACACCATAGTTGTATATAAAACTATAATATCTGATGCTATCTATGATTATTCTAGGCGTTAATTCACCTAAAAAGGATATAAATGTATTCTTATAACCTTTAATACAAAAATTGACAAAAAACTATAGAATTTGGTTATGACACTTATGGTGTATCTAACAAGCATTCCTTCTAAATGGATTGTGAGTGACTTTCCAACTTATACAATGTTATTGGGGTGGAGTATAATAGGCAAGTTAGCATATCCTTTTACAACAATTGTTCCTAATATTTTTACCACAATAAAAAAACTTATTATATGGACCATCATAGATTCTTAGATCCAAACCACCTTTAAAGATGAAATAAAAGTCTTATAATGGTTATCTAACTTTGATAATTAGTTTGGATAAAAAAAATACAAAAGTGTTACTTTAATGACCCATGAAAAAAAAAGAATTATATTCTTTTAATTATTATATTGCTATAGTAAAGTGTTGTCATAATTTTGATGTGATGCATATTGAGACAAACATTTGTGATAGTATTCTTAGGATACTATTAGACATTCCTAGCAAAATGAAAGATCATATAAAATCTCAATTTAGTTTATGAGATATAGGCATAAGAAAGGAACTTTAACTTATTCTCTACAGTGATAGTTGACATATATTTTTATCAAGAGCATGCTTTGTAATGTCACCAAAGGAGAAAACCATACTTTATTAGGTTTTGAAAGGTACTAAACTACCTTAAGGTTGATTATCTAATATATCTAAAAGTGTCAACATTAAAGATTGGAAAATAATTGGGTATAAAATTCATGATGCACATTTCACAATATATTATCTTATTTAAGTTGTAGTTAGAAAAACAATTATAAAGCATAATGTTATGGCTTTGATAAGATTAAGATCTTTTTTAAGAGCATTATGTAGCAAAACTATGAAAGCACAAGATCTTGATTATTTAGAAAAAGAAATTAGTGAAACACTGTGCTAATTAAAGATTATCTTTCCTCTAAGTTTTCTTTTTTTAGGACATAATGGTGCAACTACCTATTCATTTAATTAATGAAATCATACTTAGGGAGCATATGGATTATTGTTGAATGTTTGGAACTAAAAGATACTTATGCAAGTTAAAAGCATATGTATGATGGAGTGAAGATTCAATATTACTAAATAACCTAAAAGTGTCAAATTTGAGCAAACAGTACTATTTCCTCATAAAGGTCATACAATAGGGAGTAAAAGGAAGAGAAAGGGCAAGGCTTTGATCTTGGACATTCTTTCTTCAAAACAAGCATATAGATATATATTGTTTAATTGTGAAGATGGAGAATTGAGAGTTATATTGATTAAGCTAATTGTGATGGGTGCACACTACCCAACTCCCACAACCTTAAGAAAGAGGGGGATCTTAAGCCATATAAATGGTGGTACTGCACACCCTAACAGGTACCTTTTGGGAAGAAGGTAATGACCCCGTGACAAGTGGTATCAGAGCTTACCCCTTTCCTACTTTGGGACCTTTGACTTGGCACGGAATGCCCAGAACTCCTGGTTTCACCAGCTCGGTGCATGCTCGAACATCGATGAGGATATTGATGAGCTAGGTGTGGGAGAATGTGACAAGTGCATACTACCCAACTCCCATATCCTTAAGAAACATGAGGATCTTGTGTCATATAAATGGTGGTACTACACACCCTAATGGGTACTTTTTAAGGAGAAGGTAATAATCTCATGACATAATGCTCTAACTAAATTATAATAATCATTTTATCTTTTTTTATTATTTAAATTGCATATCTTAATATTCATACTAAAATACCTATTGTAGAAAATATAAGGAATTGATAAGTGGACAATAAAGAAATAAGTGGCCAGGAGCACAAAATCATACTCAAGATTTTGCAATTTGGTTTCAAAATGAAATCAAATATAAGCATGTTCTTAGTTATCTAATAGTCATATGATATGATGTATATTTTATAAATAGGCATAGATTTCACACTATAGAACATGATGCAAGTTGTACAATACAAAATAGTGGTGTGACATTAAATGCTCTAACAAATAACTTTGCAAGTTTGAAGGACCAAACTCCTACCATGAGAGATGTTATCTATTATTTGGTAATCACATAAATTATAAAATTAGGCTATTTAGGTCAATTTGATGTCATTTTGTTTAAATGTGATTAGTTTTACTTAGAGAAACACAATTAAGGTCCTAGATGTATGTTATCCAAATAATCCCTTTATACTAGCTTCTTAAGTTCACCAAGTTCTTTATGTTATGGATCCAATTAAGAAAAATATTTCTTATGTAATGAGACAAATTATTTAAGATTTATTTGATATTGTTGAAGAAGATAGTAAAAATTTACAAGACATATTTTAGGGAAGCCTTACAAATTAGGTAAAATGTAGAATTTCTTATAGTTAATGAATAGACCATTTGGATAAGAAAAGTCATGCCAAGTATTAGACTTGACCTATAAAAAATATTATGCAATTTGTAAAACATGATTATTTTGATGAAGATTTAGATTTTGATCGCATGCTTTGGAATTAAATGGATACTAATGATTAAAGGTAATAGCATATTTTCAGTTTGTTGAGACTTTGCAATTTAAGTTGTAAATGTTTAGTTTTATTGTTTAGTAAATATTCACTTTTTTCTATATAACTAACATCTTTTTTTTCTTTTCCTTTTTTTTGCAATTGGTCAAGTTCTTTTAAAATGGTTCAACATTTTATGTCTGACATACAAGCTTTGTCAAATACAATGAAGTAACAACCAATGCAAGAAAGGAACAACAAAGGTACTAAAGTGGCTAGTTTTAACACATTTTATATTCAATGAGTTTTATTAGTTATTTGACTTATTTTCAAAATGCTGGCATGATTTTAGGGCTGAGAGAGAGAGTGTGTGTGTGTGTGTGTGTGTGTATGTGTGTGTGACTAGGACCTATAACAACAAGTGAAGTGAACACATGAAGTTTAGAAAAGCGTAAACCTATATTTTTGAAAACTAATAACTAGTCCATTGGTTTATATAAAAAGACATTGAATGAATTCAATAATCTTATTGGTACTCTGACTAAAAATCCTATAAGGATAAATTATAAGAGTTTGTCTAGGAAATATTAAATTAAATTTTTTTAGCACATGCTACCAATTTATATATCCATCTTATTAATTATATTTTAATTAATACAGAAAAAAAATATTTGTTCCTAATGAAGGGAAAAAAAAGGGTACTGACAACAATTATAACAAGTTAGAGATCAAAGAAAGATCACTTTATCAAATACAAAATCAACAAAGTCAAAATAAAATACTATCCAAAATAATATACTTATATAGCAATTTCTTGGTTTACTCACATATTAAAACTCAAAAAAATCACAAGTTCACTCTAACCAAAAAATGTACTTGTGAAATTTTGTTGCTTATTTATAGAAGAAATGATTTTAATTCTTATCTTTTGAATATATACATATATGTAATGGCAATAATCAATATAATAAGTTGATAAAAGCAAAAAATATTTACATAGCAAGTTAAAAGAGTTTTGCTCAAATTCCAAAGTCAATGGTAAGAAGAGACATGTTATTGGTAAGAATTCTAAAGTTTATTTGTTAGAAATTTTCAATTTATTGTTGTTTGTGGCATATCACTTTCAAGTAATTGATTTTGATTGGTTTAGTTAAGTAGTTTGTGTGATTATAATCATTTTTCACTTTAAACAAAGAAATGAGAGTCCCAATATAAAACCACATTTTCAAATAGACATGTTTAAGGCTACCCACGCAATCAAATTATATTACAAGTTTAAAATTGTAGCCATTAAGTTGAATTTAAGTACTACATCAATTTCCATACGTTATTAGTCTTAAAGTACATGTTATTGTTGGGTTTAGGCTGACATAAAGAAGATTTAATCGAAAGGTGAAGGAGTTAGCAACCACACAATTAATGCTTTTGCTATAATCTTAGGTTAAGAGCACTCTGAACTTATACGACTTTATGGGAAGGGGATGAATCCAACTACCCTAAAGGAAAAGAAAGTTGTCAAGGATACTATGAAAGTGCTTACAAGTCTTATGCAATATATTCAAAAGAATATGGAAAATGAAGTGCAAAAGTGGTTGAAAGCTTAGAAATCTGCAATGGCACAAAAAAATCTTCACTATGATTCTCTTAATTTTACAACTAAATCTATGTTTGAACATTAATGCCAGCATATCAACTATATTTTTTCTAGGAGTTGCTTCACTCGATGACTCTTTTAGTGCTCCATGTTTGCGTAACCAACCAAAGAATCATTAATCTTTAATGAGTGCATATAGTCCACTCAACTAAGTATGCTTAGAGACATTAGTCATTAGTTTACTTGATTTGAAACTCCTACTTACTCAATTGGCTTTATCTTTAATTGGTGGAACTTATACTTACTTCATTGTTTACATTTTGCATGAGGATGATAATAATATTGATGATAATGTTAGTTATGCACATATTTTGTGGACTAAGCCTTTGATTTGATTGGTACTCTCCTTTGTAGATTATATTTAACCTAAACACATGATGATAATGTTTATTTGGATTTTATGTATGTGGACTAAGCCTTTAAGTATATAATGATAATGATCGTTATATTTCAAATTTTATGTTTGTTGGGGTGCTTAGTAAATTGTCTTAGTATTTAATATTTTAAAATTTTATACCAATTATAAATAGTTAAAGTGTCAAATTAGTATAAACAATCTAAAATCAAAGGTTTTTCAATGAAAAAATGGGTGCTTATTCTAAAATTAACCACTACCTTTTAATTTAAAAATTATTGCAATTTAGTTTCAAAATTATTGCCATTACAATTAAAAACTACTATCTTTGGGTCTTAAAATTATTTCTTCCATAACTCAAAATTGCTAGCTTTTTGTTTCAAAATTGTTGCCTTTAGTTCTCAAAATTTTTGCCCTTATAACTCAAAAACACTACAATTCTCTCTCAAAATTGTTGCCTTTAAATCTAAAAAATATTGGCTTTTAGAACTAACGCCATTGTTTTTTTGAACTAAAATCACTATAATAGGAAATTTACACCATGTTTATTAGTTAAGAAATCCCTAACTAACATTTATAAAGCTTTATGCCATTGATTGCAAGAATTGCTAAATAAAATTTTTATTATAATGATTTTATTTTTATTGTAATAACCTTTAAAATTATTGCATAAAAGTTATTGTAACACTTATATAATGTCGTGGTTAGAAAACTACTGCCTTAGATATTAAGCAGTAGTAGTTTTAGGTGTTTATGCAACAATTTCTAGTTAATAGTATAAGTATTCTATGGTTGAGTGATTCACTAGAAAATTTAGGAGCCAATTTTTCTCCTCACTAACCACTTTATAGCTATAAATTCAAATTTTATGTCGATCAAGCAATAATTATTTGTTTATCAAACTTTCAAACCACTAATTTTGCTATATTATTCTAGTACAATGATCTAGTTAACATTTGTCATTCTCTTCTAATACAATGAAAATCCACTATAACATATATTGTATTCATGGTATCTCTCAAATATTTCATAATTTCATTCAAGATACTCAAATGATCATAATGATAGAATAATTGTACTATAACCCAAAGCATGTGAGAGAATGTGTACCAACTAACCATATATTTTAGCATAATAAAAATCATAAATTATATTGTACTAGTCAAATAAAAACTTGGTCATCTATCATAACTTCACCAAGCATTATACTTGCTTTTGAGATATTTCTCTTACATTTACCATGGAAAATAAAAAACACTAAGATTAACATAACATAGTCTCATGGAATCATTATTTTCATTTTTGATTTCTTAAATATTATTGACAACCTACAATACCTTCCTTTAATGGAAAGGAGTAAATGATGGTTGTCTAATGCTACACCAAGGAAGCAATGTTGACCTGTGGGAAAGGTAAAAGCCTAATATGTATTTTAAACTTAAATTGAATTTACACATTTAACATAAGTAAAATAGCAATTGAAAATGCCTAATCTAAATCATCTTTCAAATAGCATTTTCAATCAATCATTTATCAATATTGCCTTAGGCATCATTTAAAGCTTCACTTTAATAGAGATGATAAAATATCTCTTACCTTAATAAATAGAAAATGTCTATTGTATGCCTATTAATGTTATAAAAAAAAAGGTAAAAGAAAATAAACACCAAAAGTGCTTAAATGGTAAGAAATCTTTATTCTTAACCATGATACAAGCTTTACCATTAAGATGAACATGGATTTACAACACATAAAACTCATTGTCATAAGCTAGTTATCAATGTTTTAGGAAATAAATTTCTATCCATGTCATATGTACATTACAATACTTAACCAATCATTAACTTGGCAACATTGTAGTCTCTTATATTAGTCTTAGTGGTTTAACATCACACTAGCATCATCTTTTAAAAATTAAATCACACAGTTTCCACTTTTTGTGATCCTTGCATGTTCATCCAATCCCTTGTCATTTTTATTGTTTTAATGGTGTCACACCTTTTAATGCATTGAAATGAAACCTTTGTATATCATAGAAATGATAAAATTGTCCTTAAAATAGTTAGAAAATAATTAATAAGATTATATAATGCTGCAACAAAAGTAAATTAATAAAAAAAATGATATCATGTTTGAACTGTGCCAAGCATTATTTTCAAAGATAATTTTCATTGCCACAAATAAATTGTCTAGTAGATCATAGTGGTTATTCTCCCACAATACAAACTTCACATATTAAGGCAACAAAAACAACTTAATTTTTTGATTAACTAAGCAGTAAATCATAAATTATTGAGAATAATATTTTTTACAAGAAAGGAAAACAAACTATTTATAATGATTTTAACTGATTAACCCTTAAAGTGATATAATGTATAGTAAACATTGCAACAATAATAATCAGTTAATATTATTATGATACATAACGACTAGTAACAAATACATAATGATTAGCCTTTTATTTAAAATGTAAATTAAGCCTTTTAAAATATTTTAATTTCCAACACAATAGAGATAACTACTTATTTTTATAAATCTCACACTTTTCTTTTCATTATTCAAACCCAAAATCTCAAATTAAAAATTTATATTCTTAATTACTAAAGTGTTCCTTAAGTGATCTATAAGACCTTTAGGAATGTCAAATTCATTACCATATAATTTTTTGATAAAAGAAATTTAGGAATGTATAATATATAAAGGTTGTAAATTAGAAGAAAATAACAACATCAAATTATAAGACGTAAAAAAAAATTAATTAGGTCCAAATCCTTGTAGGAATTGAAAAGAAATAAAGTCTATATTTTTAATTTTGGTTTTTCTTATGTTGTAAAATGCTTAATTAGAAATGAAATAAATACTTTATCTCTCTTTGACCTTATCAAATAGGATTTACTTCTTAACTAAATAGGAATAAACTCCAAATCCTTGTAGGTTCTCTTTCTCTCTTTTTTTTTCTTCACTAAAAGATAAAACTAAAGTTTGCATATTCAAGAAACAAAAGGAGAATAGAATGTAGGCAAGAAGAAAAACAAAAGAAAAATGGATATAAGGCATGACCAAGAAAAACAAAATAAAGAAAAACTCAAATTTAGATAAACAAATCTAATTTAAACCCTACTACTCTAATACCAAGATGATATAAATCCTAAAGAGTATAATGAGACCCATAAGCAAAATAAGAATTAGAATGCCACAAGAATAATCAATCAAGCAGCCTAGAAAAAAGGGTTACATGCCTATATATGAAATTTAAAATACAATAGTAAATCCAAAACATAATAGAATGCAAAACATAATAGAAAACAACAAACTTAGCTAACAAATTACTAAATAAACGATTGGGTGAATTAGACTTAAATTAAGATATTTTTCAGTCTATTACAATTATAAAATAACTAAATAACACATATGACCTTCTAAAGAAATAAGTCATGCAGCCAAGTTATCAAAAGATACAAGGTATGCGACCAAGTCCAGAATTCAACTTAAAATCCTTAAATAAACTATTTTTCAACTTGTATGAAGTTTATAAAGCTTTGATGTTCTTTCAAGTCTTGATCTTTTTATTGTGAATTACTTTTAGCCCATAAGCTCATTTAAAGGTTATTGCATCCTTTTAGCTTTAGTTGTTATTATTAGACCTCCATGCATATGCAATGGATGATTGCACACACTAACTTGATTCTTATCAAGAAGTTATGCATAACTTTTAGGGATACAATAGAAATTAGACAATATGTTTATGCTTCAACTTAGAGTCCCTTAATTAGTGAAAAGGGAGATAATAATGACAAAGATAAAGAGTTTTAAAATGTCGATGTCAATGCTGACAATGACCACCAAGACAAAAGAGCTAAAACAAACTAATTCAGGAACAAGTTGAAGAAAGGAACCTGACTTGATTCAAAGTGCATTGGCTAACTATTTGATCGAGATTCGATAATATTTAAAAAAAAAACTTGAGTTGTTTGAGATGAATATGTGTCTAACTTTATAAGATTGCAATGGAAATTCCTTTAGGCTTATAAATAACAAAGTGCATTATCTTGATATTTGCATAAAGACACTTGAACAATTAAAAGGATAGGTGAAACAACATATTAAAAGGAAACTAAATTGTCCAAGGAAGAGGAGTTTAAAGTTATGTTCTTGAAGATGTTAAATGCAAGGAAGAAAGTTTGGGTTTTAAATATTACAAACTATAACATATTTAAGTGCTTAGAATTATGAAACTTATTAGTATGTGTGCATCGATGCTATCTTTATAGGCTTATTTGTTGTGCTTTATCTTGAACTTATTAATATGTATGTGTTTGGAAATCATTATTGAACAAAGAAAAGTGGTTACTTTATATATTATTAATTAATTTTGCTTATGACATTTTGAGATAATCAATTATTAGGATGAATTAACATACGCATTTTTGTATGATAATAGGATTAATTCAATTTATTAAGATGAATTTAGAGGAACATAATATAAAGAATCTATTATCAGATTCCAATGATGATGTGGAAAAGATTATGGGCACAAATTTTACCCTGGGCCATGTTGACTTGCAACATCAAGATAAACCACACTTACAAAGAATTTTTATGTTGTCTGGTCATAAGTGAGTGGTTGAAATCTTGAATCACTATCCAAATACTTGTGTTGATTTGTTTATGATTAAAAAAGAAATATTTATTTAACTTATGTGAAGAATTGAAGGGACGAAACTTGTTATGTGATTCCAAATTCATGATTGTGCAAGAACAATTAGTGTTATTCCTCTGTATTGCTAATCACAATGAGTGACAACATGTTGGTGGTGATCAGATGCAACATTTAATTGAATCCATTTCTAGATAATTCAAACAGCTTTATAAAAGCACTTTATTCACTTGCTAAGATTGTAATTCGTTCATTAAAGTTTAATGAAATTTCACTAAAAATTTAAAAAATCTAAAATATTTTTCTTTTTTTAAGGTAATAGCTATAATCGTTTATTCTTTCTTACTTTGAATATTGATTTTTTTTTTCAAAATTAATAATATTTTTTTCCTAAATTATTGGCAGGATTGTATTGAAACAAGAGAGTACTCATTTTTTCGCACGTATTCTAGTTGATAACCAAATCTCATACTATGAAAGAAAACCACACCTACTTAAAATATAATGTGTGTATATTCATTTAATATGTAATTTATATTTGTTATGACAAGTTAGGAAGGAACAAAAAATGTTACAAGAATACTCACAAAAACTATATCTCAACTAGAATATCATTTTCTCATGCCTTTACATGATGAATATTATTTGATTAATTTTAGATATAGTAACGTGGCCAAGTTTCTTAATTCTTATCATGGGGAGCATTATCACTTAAATAACTATAGATAAGGGCGAAGAGACCAAGAAAAAAAAGAGCTATTCAATTACATGCATTCTTTACCATGTAGCCAGATTGAAAAATGCTTTGAGGTGCTTACCATAAAATTTTCATTCTTTTCTCGAATGCCCCCTTATTAGTTTAAGAAGTAAGAGCAAATTGTGTTTACTTACTATATAGTTTATATAGTTTCATTAGAATGCAAAGACAATTAGTCACTTCTTTTTACAAATGCTGATGAGAATGTTGATGTTGAAGATAGTGGTGAAAATCATACTTCGGAGTCACATGAAACAATTAACATTAATTTAAGCCAACTACAACAGATAAGCCATATTTGAGATGAGATTACAGGAGGTTTATGGTAATCATATAATACTTGATGCATTGATGTTAATTTTATTTTATCTTTCATTATTATGGATACTTGTCAAAAATTATCAACTTTTTGACCAATATATGTAATGTTTCCAATTCTATTGCAAATCGAAATAACTTCTCTCATTGTTGGGAAATTAGTAGAATAATAATGTTTCTTAAAAAAATATATCTATAATAAAAAATTTAATTGTTACTAATAAAAATCAAAAATTGACAACAAACATTTTTAAAATACAACAAACAGATAAATCAAAAAAGCAAATTACAAAAAGCAAAGACAAAAATCTAAGAGCGTAACATTTCAGTTATATTTTTTTTCCGTGCACAACTTAGGTAACAATGGTGCTATAATCTTATAGAGATTCTAAGTAATTACAGTGTGCCAATAGTTTTAAGCTACTTAGCTAACAAACAACAATATGTTAAATGAACTCGTAAATTTGATTAATACAAAGAGCAATGTGGTGCTAGAATTTTGTACATGTGTTAGGGAAGGGGTCCAATGTAAATAGACAATGAACCAAGTCCAAAAGTTAAGCTATTAAGCAGTGAAGTCTTAAACATCTTAATACCATGCAGCACTTGCGTTACGAGACCAACAAAAATATGTAAAAGATTCCTTTAATTAATAGCATAAAGAAATACCCTCTCTTACTACATCAGCTAACGACATTCATTGTATTACAATTGCCCGAACTAACTTCAAAAACCAAAGACTTAAATATTATCAACGTGGGAAGTTCATGGCCGCCAGTCATTGTCCTTTCTTCTTTCTTTAAGGAGATTGATGGTTACCTTCTAGTTAAACTTTGTGCAAATCTGTGTAGCTAAAGCTTAATCTTGGCACTCATTTAGACTTGAAGAAGGTTCATGATCAGTGTACACTAGAAGGCCAAAGAAGGAAGAAAGTATGCATACTAGAGATACCTGGCAGCAATCCTTTTCGCAACTCGGTAGGAACCTCCACCGTTTTTGTTCTGAGTCACTTGAGAAATCATCATAGCCGTAAAGTGGTGTTTCAAGTCCTCCAAAGGCTTGAAGTTGGCCTAGGTTTTTTAACTACAACAGAACATGCCGCAGCGCCAATGTTTATTGTACTTAGCGCTTGATAAAAATCTTCAAAACAGGTAATTCATGTGAAAAGTAGAGCAAGAGCTGCACCAACAGCAAAGCTGGAATCCATATGGGGAAAAGCCGAAACTGAAATTCTTTGCTCCATGCAAATTTGTCAAATAAACATATAAACTCTTCTCCACATGTAATTTGTTCTTGTTATTGCCTGATACCGCACCTCAAAAATTAATGCCCTTATGAATAATATAGCTGTCCATGGAAGCCAAAAATGGGACGGATATAATTTCTTGCTCCTACAAAACGTGATGCTAGAAATTGACATGTACGTACAAATATTCAATTTTGAACTGAAAACACCTTGATACTGGGTAACCTGCAATCAGCCTGATGAAAGAGCCTCGGCCAATTCCTTTATAAGCGAGACAACATCGTCAGGTGATCTGAGGATATATCTGGCAGTAGACCGCTTCTTTGAGACAGCACATGAGAAGTAATTTTCACTCCTGAGATCAAGTACAGAAGAGCCCTCATGAAGCGACATTTTATCATGTGCCATAGGCCGCCAAACAGAAGCTTTGAAATTGTCCCTTTCTAGAGTTGACAAGGACCGCTGCTTCCTAAGGTGAGCCCTAGACTGGGTTCTAGCGCCTGGAAAATTTGGTTTGGATGTCCTAAATGGGTCTGGTGACCTGGATCGTGTCACAGGTGATGATCCACTGGGAAGCTCTGGCTCAAAAAATGTATATATGTCTTCATCCTGAGTCAATGAATCCAAATGAAAACCTTTTACTGTCATCAAATCTACTTTTGTAAAGCCTGCACGCATGCATGTGTATTTGTTTGTGTTTGCATTTGTCTGTTGTGGCCTTTGATAGTTTGATGTAATTTTCAAGATTCAACTTGAGAAATAATCAGAGCGAAGTGAGAAAAGTTGCTGCAAAGCATAATTTAAAATGCTAGGATTATGCACCAGCAAAATAGGCAAATTGCACTTCAATAAGAAAAAGTTGGTCTGATCAAATTATCCCACTGCCTCTCTTCAATGCCACCCGCCCACACCCACCTAACCCACAAAACCCAAAATAAAACAAAGAAAACAAAAGAAAGGGAAAAGCTTGAGCTGCCAATCCAGCAGAGCTTTTGTAGCCTATGCTTCATAATGCATAGCACCAGTGTCACTGAGTCAGAGAGACCATAACTATCAATTAGAACCACTTTTGAGTACAATCACAAAGAAAGATGCACATGCACGCAACATATGCTTAAAGAAAGGAGAAAGAGTTTCTCTAACACTCACACTGGTAATGTGGTGTTCAGTTGTCTCTGTTTTTTTTTATCTTTTGTTTTTTGGCCCTTTTGTGTTTCTACCTTGTTTCTTAATCTCCTAGGTATTTCTGCCTAGAAAAGCATACCTTTGATAGAAAATGTCCAACACAGAGAACATAATCGATGGGAGAATTCAGGCCTTTGTTATGAACTATTTCTCCCAAAATGCGGTCAATGGCTGCACCCTGTAAAAGATTAATGTGAATATTTATAGGTAGAAATGTAACTATTCTGCTAAATCTCTCAGCATGCATGTGGCTTTGGTAGCCGACAATGCTGCATATACCTTTGTAACACCAATTGATCGGACCTCAACAGAGCGACCACCTTGGACAACATCAACTGCAGCATTTGAGATTGGGCCCGTCCAGAGATGCTGCAGCATATCCCTGGCTTGAAGCCTACCAAACTCAACATCTAAAAATTCCATATCAAACCTCATGAATAAAGATCAGTAGATCAAATACATGCACACAAATTAATGTTATATATTTATTGACTTTTCAGATTTGGAATAAGACCTACTTGACTCCTGCATCTTCCCACTTGACTTGTAAGAATAAGAATAGAAAGGCATACATGGTCAAGTACCTGCATACTTGTAACTCCATACAAGAGATGTTTCACGGAGCTCAAAATGAGAACGAGGTGTTCTTTCTTTAAAATACTCGAAAACATGCTGAAATCATGAATAGGAATCAGTAGTTTAGGCTCTAGAGGACTTCAAATGGAAAACACTGGCTTATTTTGTTATAGCTTTCAAACCTTCACACTGTCAACCCAATCCATATTCAAATTTTCTGGCATTGTAGTCATCCACTCTCTTGTGGTAAAACGTAAGAACATCCCATTTTCCGCTGCCAACCAGATATTGTATCCTCCAAAGTTCTGTATAGGAATTCATTACCCAAAAGAACAGTATACAAGTGGCAAGAGGAACAAGGGTAACTGAAGGGATGAGAGTACATTGTCCAGGACAGCTCTTTTACTTCCACTGATGACAACGACACTTGTCTTGTGATCATCACAAAGCTTCTTCAAAGGTTCCCTCAAGTCTGGATGCAATCTGGGTTCCAAATCTTTAATTTGACCACCTCTTCTACCTAGTGCATCCACTGGTTCAGTTAGAGTTGTATTATATCCCTGCAGTCACGATGCACAGTTAAGAGGTACAATACTGATTCAAAAAATAAATAAATAAATAATGCAAGCACATGAAATTTAATGTGCATGCATTTAATAGACTGAGGAACCCAGCTCAGCCCAAGATCCAAAATTCAATCAAACATGAGTGTCCAGAAATTTGAATATAACCTAAACTACAGGAACTGTCGCATGGTTGCTCCAGGTCAATATCAGTTGTGAACATATTAAAAATAGATGTCCTGAATTAGGATATTAAAAAAGGAAGGTCACCGTATTGTAGAACTAAGGGGATATTGTGCTGAAAAATACGAATGTCACATTGATACAACTTTGAAGGTCTATTCCCCAATAATATACAACTTCACTGGGTGGGAGGGAGGAAATACATGTTGTGATCGAGAAGTACAATAGCTACTCATATTTGCATTGAAAAAGAGAAAGCGACATACCAGTATAAGCAAACGGTTATTGGATTTAATAAACCGATCAACTGCTTCTCTGACTGGGAGAAGAGGCAAAACTTGTGTTGTTCTTAGTTGCGCTTCGACAACAGTATCGTTAAGTTCACTGCAATAGGTGAATTTAAAAGTAAAAAAAAAAATGTGAGGCTGAAAAGAGGATATTTTATAGCTATATGTAAGCTTTCATAGAAATAGCATCAATCACATTAATCACTGCCTTTCATCTCTACCACAACCTATGCTTTCCCACTAATATCTTTTGCAGCTACATCAATTCGAGCAAACACTTTAACAAGGAGATTCACAGAAAACATAAAAAAAGTACCAATGTCATTCTTGTGAGAGATAAAGAACAATTTATGGTTTTTAATGAAGAAATCTCTGGTCGAAACTAAACATACTGCTAAGGAAAAGTAAACATACCACTAATGTTTTTAAAGAGTGACTTCATCCTTATCAATATCCCTATTGAAAAAATAAGCAGGACACATTGTTTCTCATTTCTGAAAAGCTCAGATGAAGAAACCAAGACCATGACATTAAGATCAAACAAAATCAAACTGTCATGTATTTTGATTTTGCTTTTGCTTTTGTGCATTTAACCTTTTTTAAGCGTACTCTAACTGTATATGTATCAGTGCATGTTTTGAATGCACCTCGTTCTACTTGTGCATGTTGGTGTGTTTGAAAACCATAAATAAAAAGGAGCAATAAAAAGAATTTTTTCTGCAGTTACGAGCCTTTTGTGTAGCAAAACATCAGTTTCTACTTTGTCTTTCTTTCTTTTCATATCCAGCATTGTATATTGTTGCTTAAACAATGGTAAAGTAAATTGTTGCAGCAGCACACTTGGTGACCACCTTACAAAGGTTGCAGCCCACTCTTGTGATGTGTGAGTTGTCACATGCATGAAATTATGGTGGTGCCTTTTTTCTCTTTCCACTGCTGGCATATTCAAAGCATAACCAATTGCTGTAGCAACTTCCTTGATATTCCATGGATTCACCAATATAGCTCCTGCACCAAGAGATTGTGCTGCACCAGCAAACTAAAAACGGAAGAATCATTTATACAAATTCATATCATCTGCAATAGTAACTATGACTGCATAATACAAGCGACATAGCCACATTAATTTCTTTTCTTCCCCTCTTTATCACTTTCTTTTATAGATGTTGACTTTTCTCTACAAGAACAGACCCAAAAGATATAAACTTTTTCATCCCAACTTAATTAGGCAGCTACAGATTGCTGGATTAGCAAAACTGGGGAAGAACAAGAAACATCACTCAACAACAATTCTTGGAAAAAAGAATCTTTTGCATTTTAAAGATCCTAAAGAAAATAGAATGTCTTCAATTACCTCACTTAGAATGAGAACCCCTTTCTTGGAAGCTTGGCAAGCAACAAATTCATAACTGACAAGATTCATTCCGTCCCTCAAAGATGTAACAAGCGCAACATCTGGACAAAGAAAACATTAACAAAACAAAGCACGGGTCTTCCACAACCATGTAACTATTCAGGACTATGGTGAAAGACTGCAGTTAGACAAAAATGTATAGATGCATGCCATCATGTATCATTTGTCACTGCTAATATCATATTTTTCCAAAAGTTCTATCACTTATATGATTATTATTTATCAGAATGGGCAGTGAAGCATAAGCATTGGGAGGCTGTGAATTTCAAAATTTTCTTGATAATTGTACAAGGGGATGAATCCTATCAAGGGGACAACTACTTGGACATAATATTTACATTAGCATGTAGACATCTCTAGCTTATAGATCCTGCGGGAGTGCCAATAAGATTGCTAAATGCTCATTGTATGTCAAGTATTACCAGAAGTTTCAGGCAGATAAATAGAAGTCCTCAATCCCAAGAGATAGATGCAAAAATTGATAAATAAATACAGAAAAGATAACATTCTCGATTGTAGGGGAAAAAGGACATCAAAGAATGGCAGCACAGGGTAGCTAGAGCATATATTGCATATTGTACTTGTACATTCAATTAAGGTTCTCCAATTTGTTCTTGTCACCAAGTAGAGATTGCTTAATTATTTTTCATTCCCAGAACTATTACGTTCAATTAAGTTGTTTTTCTCCAACTATGCCGGTGGACCAGAATTATCCAATATATATTGCATATATATTACTATGCCACTTGCTTTTCTTATTCACGTAGGCCTGTGAGGCATGGCGGGGGAAGTATCATTTGATGCATAATCTTCTCTCAAATCATTGTCTTGAGTAGCCAACAATCCCTGCTCATAGCGTCTAACAAACTCAAGAAGATTCAACTTTTTGTTTAGGAAATCATTCATGTACTGAGTGCATGCTTAATATAATATATTGGTGAACTGACTGTTCACCAATATATTATATTACTTAGGCCAGATTATCATCATGCAAGTACAGAACCATATAGAACCATGTGTGTTATGTGTTAAAAGTTTACCTGTAACAGCATATAGTGCACATAATGCATGAAAGTCAAGAGATCGATCCTGGAAAACAATTAGAAACAGTGTTAGCTGTATAATGAGTTGACAAGAAAATGACCATAAAAGAAATTATGTCCTGAGTGATGGACAAATAAATTTGATTACAGTCAAAGAAATCTCTAAACAATCAAGTAGAAGAGAGAAAAAAAAAAGACTAGTAACAGAATTTATAATCTCCACTATCTTGAAGAGTGAAAAACTTTGATTTCACGAAGTCCACCACCTACCAAAAATATCAGTGAGCATGTGAACGTTGGATGTCTAATGGGAACAAAAAGAAATTTCAATTGAATAGTTTTTAGATTTAGAAAGTGTTGAAACTATAACAGAATTTATAATCTCCACTATCTTGAAGAGTAAAAAACTTTGATTTCACGAAGTCCACCACCTACCAAAAATATCAGTGAGCAAGTGAACGTTGGATGTCTAATGGGAACAAAAAGAAATGTCAATTGAATAGTTTTTAGATTTAGAAAGTGTTGAAACTATCCAGCTGCATTTCAGTACAAGAAGGTTAATGGAAGGGTAAAAGTGCACACTTCTATATTTATCTTGTGGATACTGGGAAAGCCAGCAACAAAGATACTCTGCTTTGTCTCCTTTTCACTATTTCATTTAGAGGTGTAAGACAGTTATCAAGACAAACCAAATGATGTATTGGGACTGCCGTAAGAGTTCCAAATCTTCCATTAATGCGTCCAACGATCTCATGGACCTGGCTTGTAAGCCTTTGATCTGCCACACAAAAATTAATTTGAAAGCATGAAATGAAAAATTTGTGGAAAGAATATGCAACCAGAAAGCAGTTAGATTCTGGGAAAACAATTACTTCTAAAAAACAGAAGCTGAATAAGCTAAGCAGGGGAGACCATCAAAATTCAAAACACAAAGCGTGAAATGAAGGCATTCACTAGCTACTACAACCCTAAACCAAATTCCTATGCTTAAAATCTAAGATCAAATCAACTTTCAAAATCCAACATATCAATCCAAATTTTGTTCTCCAACCGTTCTATAACTAATTTTTTAGCATCACAATGTTGTCAAATAATAAAGAACTTGTTTCAGAGGAACTTACATTCAGGCACATCTGTCCTTGTTGGCACAGCAATTTGCAGCAAAACAACTTTGTCACGCCATTCTGGATTTTGCTCAAGGAACTCTTCAAAGGCCAAAATCTTTTGGGGAATTCCTTTAATCATATCAAGACGATCAACACCTAACATTACCTGACATTTGAATTATAGAAATTAGCAAACAAAGTGCAAAAGAGAGAAGTACTATTTAACTTCACAAATGAAGAAATAACAAAAATCTAAGGTTAGAACAACATGTTTAAAATTCATAAAAATGAGTAAAGTCATCAATGATTCATACTATGAATGTCAGAAACTTGAGGAAAGTTTTATCAATAGAACTATCCAAAAGTTTAATCAATAGCAATGTGCATAACATTGGTGAAGGTCCATTTTTGCTCTACATTACTGCAATTGGATGATATTCTATTTTTATTTTTTCCAGAGTGGAAGGAGAATCATCTGTATATTCCAAATTGACTTAACATGTGCATAAGGAATAATGCATATGAAACAGTAATAATGAGAAATAGTAATATTCTTTTGCAGCTACAGTGGACTAAAAAAAGTATTTTAGATGTGCATCAACCCAAATCAACATATGCTAAAAGATACATCACATGGGACAAGAGCTCTAACCTTTCTGCCAGCAAATCTTTCTTTCAGCTCCTTTATGTGTTCCTGGACTTGACGGAGTTCAAGAGCTCGTATGAACCGATCAGAATCTATCCCAATAGGAAACTGTAGTTCCATCCCCACAAGACATGGCATTAGGATCATGAGAAAACCAAGGTGTTAAACTATAAATTATAGTTCTGAGTAATAAGTGTGCAGTTGAAATAATAAATAAAGAATGAACGAATGATCAACAATATACCGCAGCAACATGAGTTAGCTTTCCCTGATTCTCAACTCCTTCAGGTGTTCCCTCAAGTCCAAGGATACGAGTGCATGCACTAACAAAATGCCTTGCATAATCGTATGTGTGGAAGCTGGAAGCAAACAATCTGGAAATTAGATACCTAATGACCTCAACACTTAAAAAACAACCACAGAACTGATAAACAATTTTTTGTTATCCTCTGCATTAAATCAGGACCACATCGAAGGCAACTGCAAATCATTCTACTTGTTCATAAGTTTTACAAATTTATTCAATATTTGAGGGTAGGTACTTTTGTGCAGGATGAAAGTAGGTGAAATTAAGATAATGCTTGTTCCCCAAGAATACTTTCATATGCCTTCACAATCACAGAGAAAGCAAATCTAAAGTAACAGATTTACAGAAAATGTTGCACTTCCAAGAGTGTCTTACATAAAAGAAGGAAAGAATAATTTTTTCCATTTTTTCAAGCATCTTCATACTATCTCTCTGTATGAATTGTGATGCCTGAATTGTGAATGAAAACATGTAACTCAAAATTCTGTTCTGTAAAGGAAATGACTTACCCAACTAAATCAGCAGAAAGAACAGATCTCAATAGCTCTGAACGAGAAGGCAGCATCCTGTGTATTTCAGATGAAGGAAAGGGTGTGTGGAGAAACCATCCAACTTTCATTTTGCTGTTATGTTCTTTTAGGCATTTGGGAAGAAACATTAGGTGGTAATCATGGCACCAAACAACATCTCCCTCCTCATAGTGTTTGTTTACCACATCAGCAAAAATTTGATTAGCCCTCTTATATGCATCAAATTGAGATTGAAAGCTACGTGTAGTTGAAAGGCGGTCTTCTTGAGGTAGCCCAAGATAATGAAAAAGAGGCCACAGTATATTGTTACAGTACCCATTATAATATTGATGAACAATATCTTCATCAAGGAAAACTGGAATGCACCTCTGCAGTCAACAGACCAGAGTTAGGAAGAAAAGAAGTTGTGCATATGTAATAAAAGAGAAGGGAACTAGGAAACAGGGGCTGGGAGAGGCAAGTAGTTATCACTATAGACTTTTGAGCCCATAAACAGGAGATTCATAAAAGGATGGGAACTTCAACTTTTGTCAAAGGTTCTTCAACCTTTTCAGCCAGAGCTTTAGTTAGTGTTCTTTGTCCAACTTCATCAGGTACATTTACACCCGCCCAACCAATCCATCTGGCATCAAACTCCTTCACACCTTCAAGCAATGACAAGGATTCAACAAACTCAGCTTCAATTATAGAAAGAGAATAACATCCACTCAACAAAAATCTGTGACCAATAAAGAAAATTGTTGATGCTCATTGCAAACTTCATCATAAAATGATCTCAGCAAGTAAACTTGGTCATGAAGTGCATGCTGCAGCTAATTTACCAAGGCTTTTTTAGCAGATACTGTATTGCTGGCTAAAGAAAGAGCTTTTATACATGACTTACCCAATAGTGCACTGACTAGGCCCCCTACACTCATCTCGAGCTGCCATGAATCCTCTCCCCGCCTAAGTGCAGAGACTGGCAGTCTATTGGCAACCACCAATAGGCGTTGTTTGGGAGGTCGCCCATCTGGCCTTCCGAATTGATCATTTTCTTCTAAGAACTCTTCCTCATTGATTGCAACCCAATTCTCAGTGTCACTTGTAACTGGATCATTAGCAGATGTCTCTGTCTCCCTAACAGGATCTCCTATTTCCCCATTCAAGACTTTTAGCCTATTGGATCTCCGAAGCTCTCTTTCCCTCAAAAGCCTTTCTAGTCTAGTTCTAGGTGTGAGAGGGCCACAGTTGTTCTTGTTTCCTGGCATATGCTTGTTTTGCAGCAAAGCCTGTAAATTGCAACTCATTTCAATATGCCCCTTGCCATGATGAAGTGACTTTTCTACTCCACAGTCACTTGCAAAACAAAATGCTGATAAAAAAATGAGGGTGCCTCTTGCTCTACAAAAGCTTCCCCATATAGTCCCACACAAAATGTTTGTATCAACTGCTCAACTGTCACAAAAAACTTGCATTCTCAAGTCATGCCCAAAGGGAGTCATTCAAAAATTTATCTTTCATGCTCCACATATTGTGATATTTAAAGCTCAAAGCTTTTGTAGACTCAACAAGAGAAACCTTAGTATCTGCAATCCTATACTTTCTTAAATTATTTTAGAAAATTTAATTAATGGTCTTTGATACAACAGCATGAATAAATTCTTTCAAGAGCAATGATTCAAAGTCAATGTAATCTGCCTTTTGGGTCCTTGAGTTCTGAGAATAAAAATGACAGAAAAGACCAATCCAAAAGAGGGGGGAAATAAACAAAAGACGGAAAAAGAAAATTATATTCCTAAACGACAATTATATTAGAGTTTAGGACTGTATAAGAACTAACAAAAGGTTGAGAACAGTTACTAAGATTCCTGCTTGAACACGAACTCAAAAGTGTTACTATTTTATTAATTTAAAAATTAATTAAGCAGTGACAGATAACAACAGAAGCAAAAAAGATGAATGATAATAAGGGTGTTTCCAGAAACACTCTTTTGAAAGTATCTAAAAGGATTCTCATGAAAACACCAGGAAAAAACACAAGTATGATCATTCTTTTAATTTCTACAATAATAAAAGCAAAATGGCATATTGGAATTATTCCAAAAAAAAAAAAACCATTCTTAATACCAAACAACATAGTCAAACAATGGCAAAAACTAGAGGAAGAGGCAAGAAAACAAGGAAACATAACCATGGCATTCTTGTCGGCCATTACATCATCCAAATGCAGATTACGGCGCTGTCCATTTTCATTCACACGCATAAGAATCATCCAATAACCCAAAAAATAAATAAATAAAAACCCAAAAAAAAAAAAGAAAAGAAAAGAAAATTATTTTCCTGAAACTGAAAATAATTCTATATATATCCACACAAAACCAAAAGAAGAAAAAAAGAATTAAATTTACCAGATTGTTCTTAAGAACGCAGATCTCATCAGATGGTTTGGCATTCAAAGCCATGGCTGAAGATATTTTCGTAGAAGAAGAGAGGCATATGAAGACACCGCGGGGGAGGGGAGGAGAGAGCAAGTTGGCAAAGGCGATATTTTAGGCGGTTGTGGTGTGTGAGAGAAGGTGATCAGATCATATTAAAGCAAATAATATCCAAAATCACATTACGCATCAAACCTCTTTCTGTGTACATGCATATTCCCAGGCCACATACACACATTTGGATTGGCAGAGAGACTGGCGATGTTATGGTGTTTATGCAGACCCAAGGTATTCGGCCATGCAGCTTGGGACCCGCCCAATTTCCGAGAATAATTTTTGGTTGATTCCTTTTTGCCCCAATAATTGATTACAGAGCTCTATTGTTACCTACGCTTATTGAGTGCATAAATTAAATATACATTAATTTTAATTATTAATTAATATATCAAAAAATTATTAATCCAATTAAAACGATAAATTAATTACGGCTAATAATTTTAATTTGTATGCGTTCAATAATTTGAATGCTTTTGCTGCTAAGTAATATTGTGCGTGTATATGTCCCTTCTTTTCTTCCATGGGCATAATTATTGCGGCATCATTCCAAAAAAATTAAGAAAGAGCAACGGTAGTAATAAACACCAAACTTGAACGAGTGAATGTTTAAATCCAAGAAAAGAAAAGAAAAAAAATTACACTATGCTATTATTACGTTGAATGAAATGGGTATAATTATGGATGCAGTGTATCCTAATATTTTGAGTGATGAATGAAAAATGCACGTCGTGCCTTACCTACCATGCAATAGTTAATTAGTAAAATGTCACAATCAGTTCACAAAGTTCGACTGATTTTCAAATTGGAGTCACAATATATATATATATATATATAATTAAATTACTCCCAACATTTTTTACGCCAATTTATTTAGTTCTTTTTCAAAAATTCACTTTAAGATGTGTCATGTCTCGTACAACATCTCCAGTGCAACATTATAATTTTTTTTATGACATGATGTTTTGAAGATAAAATAAAAATTTAAAATTTAAAAGATTTCAAAAATAAAAAAAATTTATAAATTCAGAAAATTGAAATTTTTTTTAATAAAATCCAAAAATTAAAAATAAGTCTAAATTTTTTAGAAAAGAGAAAGATATATTTTTCAAAATATCTAAATAATCCAAAAGCTCAAAATAAAATCTGAAAATTTCAAAAGGATTGAAAATATTTTCAATTTCAAAAAAATATCTAAAAAAGTTAAACAAACAAAATTTTCTTTTAATCACACGAAATATCTTTCTCCTTTTTGTTAAAAATTTTAGAATTGTTATCCAATTTTCTGATTTTATTTTTTATCTTCTATTTTTTGAATTGTTTTGACTTTAAATTTTGTCAAAAATTTTAAACTTTTTAAAAATATTTATCATTTTTTTTTCAAATTTTTAAATTTTATTTTGAATTTATAAATTTTTAATGATTTTTTTATTTTTTTTCAAATCTTTCAAATTTTTTATTTTTTTTAAAAGTGTCATGTAATTAAAAAAATGACAATGTGGTATCTGAATTAATTGTCGTAGCACATTATGTGACATATTTAATAGAAAATAATAATTAAAAAAAAAAGAATAGATAGTGATTACTTCTCGCCATCGTTATATTATCAAATGGGTGTTTTTTGTTCCATTTATTTAAAAAAGAAAAAAAACCATACGTGCTCTTCAGTTTGGCCACGGACTATACGAGTCACTTCAATGCGCCTACTATTCGCATTTTTATGACGTAAATGTTACGTGAAAGAACGTTAGGTAACACAAAATAGATTTCAATTGGTAATGTATTATCATAATTAGTACTTATATATTTTTAATTTTTAATTTTTAATGTACAATAATAATTAATAAAAAAATTACAAATATGTAATTAATAATCAACTTCATATAATGTGAATTTGTATATATTCTACGTCAAATTTTTTGTATCCGTACAGTGAACCTTTTTTATAAATATTAGAGAAGCACTTCCGCATCACTGATGACCACGTGATGAAGAACGTTGTTCCTGCAAGAAGTTAATATACAAATATTTTCAAAGATATTTCCACACAAAATATTTTCAAAGTTCTTAAATAACCTCAAATAAACACTATTTTCAAAGTAAAAATAAAATTCAAAGTAATATATAAAAAAATTATTTTTAAACGAAAAATAAAATAGATCAAAGTAGATCATGATCATAAGTTTTTTTTTATATATTGTATAATTATTTTAGCAACTTACATGTGAGATTGACAGGGAAATTTCAAAAATTTGTTTAAGTTTTATTTTCAGTATTATTCTCTTTGTCAGAGTATTGAGCAATTTATATCCTCTTTTAATCTAACCAAGAAAAAAATTTTTTACTATTCAATCATCTAGTTTTGTTCTTATTTCTATTGGAACATGAACATAGGTAATAAAACCAAAGATTTTGAGATACTTTACATTATGTTTGAAATAACTTCATACTCTTTTAGAAGTGACATTCTGAATACTTATTATTGGAAATCTATTTAACAAATAATTAGAACACAAAATCATTTCTGCCCAAAATG
This sequence comes from Kandelia obovata, assembly GCA_021464305.1. Lineage (NCBI taxonomy): Eukaryota > Viridiplantae > Streptophyta > Magnoliopsida > Malpighiales > Rhizophoraceae > Kandelia > Kandelia obovata. The sequence continues at coordinate 2,715,520 of CM038485.1, read as the reverse complement.
GATTGGGAACTCCCTTGACCTTCAACAAACTTCTTATTATATTCATAATTAATCTATTATTTCTTTCAGTAACTTCATGATCTTATGGGGTGTAGAAAATTGTTACTTCATTCTTTATTTCTTCATAATACTCTTTGAACTCGTTAAAGATATACTCATCACCTTCATCAGCTCTTAAAATTATAATATAGTACCCACTTTACTTTTTAACATATGTTTTAAATTTTTTAAAGTAAATCAATGTGTTTCTTGTAAAATTATCAATGAAGGTAAGAAATTCCTATTGTTGTCATTTGATGGAATATTCATTGGGCCACAAACACCAAAGTGAATTAGTAAGAGTGGTTATTCTGCACGTCAATTTTTTGTTACAAAAGGTTGTCTGCTCTATTTTGCAAGTATACAAACTTCACAAATTTGATTAAGATGTTATATTTTATGCAGGTCTTTTACCATATTTTCTTATGCAAACAATTTCAAACTGTGAAAATTTAAATGATTTAGATGTCACAACCAAGACTTATTTTTTGTAACAACACTTAGATAAGTATAAACATCAATGACAATATCAATTCGAAGTATTTGATTCTTTGTTATTAGATATTTGAGAATAAGTGTACCTCTCATCAATAATTAAGAGACAGTTATTATGTAATTGTATATTATATCTCTTTTCAAGTAATTGGGCGAAACTGTGTATGTTGTTTTTCATGTTTGACATATAAAATACATTGATGAGAATTCACTCATTTCTCATCACTAGTACATTACTATTATCATTGGCAAACTTGATTGTAGAGTAGATTAACTCATCAAGATCAATAAAGAGCTCATTCTTTTCGCATATCTAATTGGTACACCTGGTATCAAGGAACCATGTTTTATAATTTGACGTTTCAATAGTTGCAATAACCATCATGAGGAATTGATTTCCATCATCTGCAACTTTCTCTTGTGCATAATTAGCTGTCTAATTATTCTTCTTGAACCTACACTCACTGACATAATTGTCATACTTATGACATGAGTAACACTTAATATTGGATTTATCATATCTTCCTCTACCAGGACCTCTTCCTTACCCTTAACCTCGACCTCTATATATTTGGTTTAATCTCCTTTAGTCATTATATTGATTATCTTCATCTTTATAATTATTATAATGAACTCCTCAACATTGATTATCGTAATAGTTACTACTACATCCTCATCTTCTACCACTAGAAGAATTTTGGTTTTACTTTAATTAATCACTTTGATCACTTTTGGCAGAGGTCTAACTTTAAAGTGCTTACTCTATTGGCTTCTCAATGGGCTTTTCGTTCATGCACTGTTCATGATATTATAATGTGTCCATCAACACATCAACTGACATTTGTGACAAATCATGTGCTTCTTTTATGACAACCATAATATGCTCATATCGTGGTCTAAGTGTCTGTAAAATCTTTTCAACTTTCATCCAATCATTCAACTGCTCTCTATAGATTTTCATTTGATTCATTAAGATAAGAACTCTGCTTATATAAACTAAAATAGTTGTTGAAACTTCTATTTACAACAACTCAAACTGAAATAGTAACATTTAGAGTTTTACTTTTTTAACTTTATTTGCACTTTAGAATGATATTGTTAGGATATCTTATACTTGCTTTGATGTAATTGCACTTACAATTTTCTCATCATTAACCTCTTGATAGATGAAAAATAGTATTTTTTTATCCTTTTTTCGTAACTCTTGATGAACAGCTTTTTGTGTCTATACTATATTCACGACAAGTTTTGTAACTCCGTAGTTTATAATGCTCAACAATTCGTTGTAATCTAATAAAACTTTCATCTATGTACACCATTAGTTGTAATGTTTTCCATCCAAAACAAGAATTAAAATTGAGATTATGTCATTCATATTAAAATTCATGATTTTTTCAAATTAATTTCCAAATGTTTTAATCTGGTCCTAAACGTTTGGTTATTTTCAATCTGAACCTTTTATATTTTGATTTTCCAATTTGAGTCCTAAACTGTTTTTATTTGCAATCTGAATATTCTGAATTCTAATCTTACAATCAAAACCTAAAACGTTAGTTGCTTTCTTTCTACTCCTCTGTATGGTTGCCAACGGCAGAGAAGACAGACTTCAGTAACATAATGATGTATCGATTGGTTGAAGAGGTAGAGCGGTGACCGGTGATGGCAAAGCTGGTGGTTCGGTGTTACGACGATGATTGGTAGCGAGTGATTAGTGGTGGAAGACAGCAGAAGGACAATCAGATTTTTGTAGATTTATGGCTTTTAGGGTTATTTCAGGGCACATGGTGGCCAAATTTGGGATGAGGGATGTTTGGCGATGCGAGAGATGACTTTTGATGGAAAAAACAATGAACTCCTGTGGTGCATGGTGGCTGGCGGTGAATTTCTGGCGATAGCGGTGACAATTTGAACAACGAAAAATAGTGACTCTACCATATTTCGTAACTCTGGTGACTTCTGCAGTGACTTCGAGAAGTCCAACAAGACTTATAGACTTTCTCTCCAACTGGATCAAAATACCCAGTCTCATCAAAATCACCCACTCTAATACTACTGATTATACGAATACTTTATTTTATTAATTGATAAAAATATCACATAATAATTAAAAAATATGCATCAATAATATAGATCATATGTCTTTGTATAATGACACACACTTAATCTGTTCAAAAATAAAATTTAAATTGAACTCAACTAAACTAATTTTTAGTATAATTCTATTTTTATTCTAATATGCATTAACATCAACACTCTTATTTAACCGAACAAGAATACAAATTGAAAAGATCCTTTGGGCTGTGATAAATCATAGTAAACCATTGAACCATTACCCTATGAAGCTAGGTGTCTTTAATCATGCTAATTTCTATATGTTTCTTAACAAACATTTTTTTGCGTATTAGGAAAAAAAATATATAGAATCATTAACACAATTATTTTGTTGGTCTATATACAATATTCTTTTCAAATAGTTGACAATTATCTATGAATACTTAGTTAAAAATGATCAAATTAATGTTTTTTTATTGTTTTTTCATGTTATTTTATATTACTAAATGTCACTTGTTTTAAACAAAACACCATTTTAATATATGCTTTAAATAACAAAACACCAAAAACAATTTAATTTCTTAATTAACTTAACAATAAGATATAAATTACTATAAATGATGTCTATTATCTTTTAAGAATAAGTGAAATAAACTAATTTATATTAATTACAACTTCACAACTTAAAAAAATATTAAATATAAATTCTAACAATAATAAACGGTTAACATTATTATAATTTGTAATAGCTATTAACAAATATATAATTAGTAGTTTAATAGTTATATAATGACTAATCTAATAATTATAAAATAGTTAATTGATTAAATTTAAAAATATATTAATTAACTTTTAAAAAGAAACTAATTTACAACACTTTTTACCTTTTGAGAGTTTTCTTCCTTATCAAGTTACAAGTTTCTTCACTTTAACTAAGAGTTGTCTCTCTAATAATTAGAGTCAAACCAATTTTCGTTCTATGATTTTTTTCTTCCTCTTCATTTGATCTTATTGGTTCTTATTGCAAGATCTATCATAGCCAATCATGAGGATGCAATTGATCTTAGTTAGACTCTAATGCATCATTCACATGGAGGCCTTTCCAATTATCTTTTTGGAAGTCTTTAGATAAAGAAGGCTTATGCTTTTTTTTAATAGCATAAAGTTAGCACGAAAACCTAAAAAGGAAATGGAAACCAAAGAATTAGGCGCTAACCTGTTTAGCTTTCATTTCTTTAGTGTCTTAGAAAAGTATTATATCTTGGAAAATAATCTAAGGTCTTTTGATAAACATATCATAATTTTGAAGGAGATCATAGGCGATGAATAACCTTTCAAGGTGAACTTGTTTTGGGTGTCCTTTTGGATTTGAGCTTACGACTTGGCGTTTGATGCCATGTTTGAAGCCACTACTGTTGCTTTTAAAAATCAAGTTGGGATATTTTGGCCTACACTAATAGTATTCTAGGCTTTGGGGGACAATTCTTGCGCTTTAAGGTACTTTTTAACACCCATCACTTGCTCTTTAAAGCTATTAATTTAGAAATAAGACTTGGACAAAAAGATAAAAAAAAATTTAAATACCAAAAATTGCCTAATTTTTTTTACATATACAAGTGTTTAGGGCATGCTAGTAAGGAATGTGATCTTGCTAATACAAAAGAGGATTATGCTAAAAAATTTCCTAATTAATCTTTTATTTTTGGAGATCAACTAAAAACGTCACTTATCAAACTAGTTAACTTAAAAAATGAAAATAAGTAGCCTTAAAAGGGACAATAACATGAGCCAAAGCGATACCTCAGCCAATGGCAATACAACTCATCATTTTTCGGTAATGACAAGAAATGCTAGATGTGGTTTTATTTCATAAACTACTATGTCAGAGAAGTAGTTGATAATAAAAGTTTATAATGTGGAAATTCCAAATATAAATACTATTATAATGGAGTGATTCTCATAGAAAATTAATGACATTCAAATTGTGGAACATGTTTAATGAGGTTCATTCTTGGCAACTATGTTAATGTAATTTATATCTCCAGCTATCCAAGGGAATGATAATTTTGGTGATCCTCTAATTCGTCTTATGTTATGTAAGTCATTTGAGATATTACCTCATGATTTACTTGACAATAATGTTATTAGACCCTAAATTTAGTTTCAACCAAACACAACATTATAACAATTTTAGTGGAAGTATACAAACACAATTACATAACATAAATATGTAGAAGTATATATAGTACGTGACATTGTTAAACTAGAATTTTCTCGAGCACAAGTTCCTTGAGTGAGATGTTACTTGTTTCTAGCCAATATACTATAATTATTGCAAAAGTGTTTTGTGCAAAAGGAAAGAAATTACAAAAAATAAAACTTACAGAAGATAACATGCAAAGAAAGGAAAGAGATATTACAGAAGGGATAATATTTTACAAAGGGTTTTGTGTATATGGATCGATGGGAATTTTTCCTTTTTTGCCTTCTTTTATTCTTTTGCTCTTTATTTATAACTTGGAAAAGGCTATTTGAGATTAAGAGTGTTTGAAGTCTACCTACCAAAAGTTCTTTTGTTCTTTTGGGCAACTAGAAAGTGGAACTAACAGTTACGAGAAGCTGTCTACATTAAAAGTTGTCTGATTTTTTGTAAGGAGTGGAACTAACAATCATGAGGAATTGTCTACACCGAAAGTTGCCTTATCGTTTGTAAGTAGTGAAGCTAGCAATCTTAGGGAGATGTTTGCACGTTTTTTCTTTTCTTTTCTTTTCTTTTTATAACAATCAGAATAAAATGTCATAACACCTATTTTTATTGTCATTTTTTAGATCTATAGTGGGTTCACTAGACTCAAAATTTTGGGAGTTTTATGATAATTAGGTTGTTGGTTAGGCTAGTTGTTGGGCTTGGCTTGAAGAAGATTGAAACTACAATAACTGTTATATAACTACAAAATATTCTTCTTCAGTTTAGGCTTTTGGAAAGAGGGCAATTGCATGGGATATTTGGGCCAAAAAAAGTGATGTTTGTGGCTATAGTACCAAAAGAGTTTAAAATTAAGGTTAGACTTTTTGGAGCTAATTTTTAATGATGGACTTCTACAAGTTTTCTGAATATTTTAATACATCTTACCATTTAACCTTGAATTTTTTGATAATGTTTAGAATGCCATTTATATTTTGGTATTCAAAATACTAAGTTAAAACCTAAGATACAAATAATTTTGCATGGAAGAAAATCTTCTCTATTCATTTATAGGGATATACTCTATTTTGAAAAGTTGATATCCTTCATTTACCTTTAGAGGAAGAACATCAAGATTAGAACCATGATATATCCACCGTTATTTGAACCAATTGGGAGTTTAGGAGAAATCATTGTTGTGATTGTAACAGAATAGCCAAGAATGACTATTTGATTGGTTTTAAGCAAAAAATGCATTATACCATGTTTTCTAGTAATCCTAATAATTAAAGAATAAGTAATTGGGCAATGTGGTATTAAAGCTGGTTAGGAAATTTTTTGATTTTGTGAGACTTTAACTCCCATTGACGAGGGCTAAGGATTTTTTTGTATATGGTAGGTGGAATATGCAAGGTCTAATATGTTTTTATTAAGGAAGAAGTGTTTAAACCTGATAGACTTTATTATCTTAAGTATGATAAACTTTTATTAACTTAAGTATGATCTAGTTGTTTAAACCTGATAGGTTTTCTATACATTTTTGGACCTGTAATTGCTTTTGGGAATTTGGAGAGGATTAAGAAGATTGTGCTTATTATATCAACTTTAATTGAATCAACCCATGATTTTATGAAAATTTTGATTTCAGAAAAAAAAATAATAGTTTTACTAGCAATTAGGAGTTTTAAAGAATTTGCAGCATAAAGTCTTTTTTTTTTTATTTGTTTGTTCTAAAAACTTTTGGAGAATGATGTCATTTTTAATACAATTTAAATCAACAACTGTGTCAAGTAGAGCAATAACATCAATTTGAAAATTATTTAAAAAAATAAGGGTAACTCTTATCAAATACTTACGATAAGTTATTTGTTTAAGAGTAAAAAGAAAAATCATTTTGGAGTTTTTCAAGATTCTGAAGTTCCTAGAAATCTTGAGGTTTTCAAGATCAAAATTGGGATCTTTATGTTTCATGGTCTTTGAGAGAAGTTGTAGGATTTCTTAGTCTTTTTGTTATTGGGCTTTGAGCTCTTTAAGTTCTATTTTAATGATTTTAATTTCTTTTTGGAGCTCATGGATAGTTGGGGTAGATTTTTTAAAATTATATTTGGAAAGAATTGAGCTAAGGTTCTATAGAAGTTTATAAGTGGAAGGTAAATTTGGAAAATTTGGGACTTCGCTTTCAAAGGTTTTAATAAGTTTGTCTAAGTATTCCTTTTGAAGAGAGAGATTAATGATATGTTTAACTATATCAATAAGAAGTTCTTGGTCTTTTAAGAGTACGTTGATTTGTTTAGGACTTGAATCTTTTTTAAAAAATATTGTGTTCATTTGTTTTATTTAAGGAAGAGTTTCCAAGGAGGATTTTGAAGAAGTGACTTCAAATTCAGAAGTTTGAAGAAAAGCTTCAAGTTTTATAAAAGCAATTCGTTTCAACTAGAGCTCTTAGAGTCTTTTGTTAATTTTGCAACATTTAGAGATGTAACCTTTTTTCCCATATTTGTAACAAGGGATTTTTTTTCAAGGCCTTTTATGAGTAATCTTAGGAGAAAATATTTGCTTTTAGGTTCTTTTAGGTTTTCGGTAAAAAGGGGCTTTATTGGGTTTTTCTTTATAGGGTTTGGATTTTTGTGGAAAAGGGTTTTTAAGTTTTAAAGTGGAAAACTTTGAATCAAGAAGGTCTAAATTGAATAAATGGCAAAAGGTACATATTTCAAAGTGAGATTACTTAAGTTCCCACTTAAGTGTTTTTGTAGTTTAAGATCTTGACGGATTTTAAGTTCTTCCTTTTGTGTGTAACTAACGAGTTCTCCATAATTCAAATAAGAATATGGAATAGGATTTTCATATGTGTTTCTTAAAGAATTCTTGGCACATTCTCCAGTAATATTGGAAGTCATGCTGGAAACTTTTTTTTTTTTCTAGAAAGGCTGACTAGTCTTCTCTAAATGTCATAGGGTCGATGCTTTCGCTCAAATTTTTGACCTTGTGATGACACTAAATCACACTTAGTCTTAGCCAACTTTTCACAAACGAGACACAAAATGCTTACAAGAATTACTTCTTAACTTTTATTACTTTCCACAAAGTATACAAAGGATGTTGAGACCTATCTCACAAGCGTTCTCTCCACACTCTTCTCTACAATCCTTGGCTAGCACACTAATATATTTATAATGTTGGTAGTTAACACACCAACTACCTAAGGACATGTATGACTTCACTGTTAAGCCAATCATGCATAGTGGTACTCCCCATTTTAGGATAAGTCCCTCACTATCTCATAAGGACATGCCTCTCCATTCAGGAGAGGTTGACACCTCATCAAAAACTTGTTCAGCTACCTATTGCAACCACTTATATTCTCTTTCTCTCAAGGAGTTCATGCCAACACAATTGGCTTAAATAAGACTTCAATAAGCATACAAATCTGTCACCATTGTCACTCCCACTTTTTGATGTAGATCACTACCTATAATCTCCTATTTTTCTGGCATATGGAGAGTCAATTCTACCATGGTCCACCTCATCACCCTCCATATGTTTGCTGGCCACAACTAGTTATAGTTTGGTTTTAGCTTGAGCCCGTAACCTGTGCACCAACATTGATGCTATTGCTAAACCTTTGGGGTATAGTGTTAGCCTTGCTAACTTTGAGAGACATGCACTACCTCCCTCCCTAAAGAGGAGACATTAATATGATTGAGTGATCAATCCCAAGTTTACAACATGTTGCAGTGCCACCAATTTGCCTCAAAAACCAAACCAACACCCTTAAACAATTGTATCCTTGACTTCTATGCTTTAAACTCTCACATCATGCTTCTCTGCACATGTCCTTCACTCACCTTGGTTTAGTTGAGTGGCTACACTCAACTCCTCCTATAAGAATTGGTGCAAGGTGCTACCAATCTCAATAGGTTTAAGGAACTGATAAACCACTCCCACAAATTGAAGTCAATGTCCTTGTCAGTAGAGTTGATAAGTAGTCTTGAATCTACTTCTCGAACTGTTAAAGAGTTACATCTCTCCCCAAACTATTTTCACTATCCTAAGAATTCTTCCACTTCACCAGATACTTAATCTGACAATTCTTTTTGCTCTACCATAATGTTTAACGATCAAGGATCTTTTTCACTTTATGTTGCAACTCTATCCTAACTATTGGGGGAGCAAGTCTCGCTTGTCTCCTTGGAGGCTTGTCACCTACCTTTTCATGAAAAGGCTTCAAGAAGTTTACTTAGAAGGTTAGATACACCTTTAACCTTTCCAATAGTTATAGCTAATAAGCAACATTGTCAACTTTTTTTGTAACTACAAAGGGTCCGTCATACTTGGGAATCAGACTGCGATGTATCATTTTGTGGCTAATCTTTTTCCATATTTGAGGATTCAATTTCAACAATACCTTGTTCTCAACTTTGTACTTGACGTCCCTCCTTCCTTCGTAAGCATATATCTTCATGCACCTAATTGCCTTATTTAAGCTATCCTGAGTCTCATTTAATAGCTCTTACTTTGATCGAATATAGTAGTAGGTAGCTAGATAGTTCCCTCCAATTCCTGTCCTTACAATTTTGATAAGAGTAAAGGGCTTATACCTCATTGCCAACTCGAAGGGTCTCATACCTATCAAAGAAGATTGATGCAAGTTGTAGCAAAATTGTGTTCAATTTAACAACTTTAGCCACTTTCATTTGTTTTGTTTCGTCGTTAGTTTGAGGATGATTGATAGTGAAAAACTTCAATTTTGAACCCATCATATTGAAAAGAGTTGTTCAAAATCTACCTATGAAGCAAGAATCCTCATCGTCCACTATATATTCAAGTAACCCGAAGTATTTCACCACTTGTTTATAAAATAATTTAGTGACCATCTTTACTTGACATAAAGAAAGGGTAGGTATGAACACCACGTATTTGGAAAATCGATCAACCACCAACACCATGGATCCCTTACCCTCAAGTTTTAAGAACCTTCCAATACAATCCATTGAAACTAACACTCATGGTTTCTTTGGAATTAATAATGGTTGTAGTAGCCCTGCCTCCTTTTATCTCTCAACTTTTTCTTATTGATAGACAATGCACGTCTCTATGTATGCCTTAACATTGTCTTCCATCCTTAGTATGCAATAACTCATTATTGAGCTAGTATTATCTTATTATACCTTTGTTTACTTACTACGCAAGTTTTTGATAGTTCGCATTGTTAGTGAGGGTAGCAACCACTTGTTGCACTTCTTAATGATTCACAGCATCAGTTGCTTGATTGTACCTTCTTAGATTGTATTCTTATACAAAGTCATACTCCACTAATAACTCTTACCATCGAGCTTATCTAACAGATAACTTCTTATAAGTTTGGAAAAAATTATTAGCCATGTTGTTTATGTGTACCATGAACTTGTTACCTAACAAATAAACTCGCCAAATGTGAAGACAATGCACAATAATAAGCATTTTCTTCTCATGACCTAAGTATTGTTGTTCTACTTCGTTGAGTTTTTAGTTTTCATAGGTAATTAGATGGCCTTCTTGGACCAATACCGCACCAACTATCTTGTTTAATGCATCTGTGATGACATCAAAGGGCAACTCAAAGTTAGACAGCTATAACACCAGTTTTGTCAATACTATTTCCTTCAAATTGTTAAAGGCTTTTTGGCACTCAATGGTCCACCTCTATAGTCGATCTTTCTTAAACAAGTCCATGAGAGGAGAAACCTTTTTAGAGTAACCCTGCACAAACTTCTTGTAATAGTTAGACAACCTAAGAAAAGATCTCAACTTAGTTACTTTGGTAGGAAGTGGTCATTCTACAATGACCTTAACCTTCCCTTCATCTATTTTCACTTGCCTATTACTGATCTTGTACTCTAAAAACATTATCTCCTATTAAGTAAACTCACAATTCTCCTTTTTGACGTACAATTGGCACTCTCTTAACCGAGACAACACTCTTTAAAGGTGGACTAAGTGATTCTCTAAGGACTCATTATACACAACAAGGTTATAAAGATAAACTACCATAAATCGATCAATAAAGTCATGAAAAATATCAATCATCAAATTGCAAAAAGTAGTAGGGTCATTAGTCAAATCGAAAGCCATCACCAGAAATTTATAAGATCCATAACGAGTGATGCATATGGTTTTCCCCTTATTTCCTTTTGCAATTTTGACTTACCAATACCTCAAGTGCAAATTCAACTTGGTAAAGTATAATGCTTTTCCTAGTTGATTAAACAAGTCCACTATCAATGGAATAGTGTACTTATTCTTGACTGTAACCTTATTCAAGGTCTTATAATCCACACACATTTGTAAGGAGCCATCGTTCTTTTTTTCAAACAACACCAGGACACCATAAGGTGCCTTCAAAGGCTAAATTAGAACTACTTCTAACAATTCTATCAATTACTTCTCAATTTAGCTAGCTCTATTGGACTCATGAAATAAGGGGTTTGAGCTAAGACTTTGGAACCCAAAACCAAATCAACTTTATGGTTAGTAGCATGCTGAAGAGGAAGGCACTTTGGCAACCTCAAAGGTATCACATCCGCAGAGTCACCCAATAAATCAACAACATCATTGGGTACCTTTATAATTGCCCTCTCATTTGTTTCCATCAATGCAACCAACTAACTGGCTTCACCTTTTTTCAAACCATACTCCACCTATATCATAGAAAGCATTGCACCTAATTTCCCACTGTCGCTTGTTGGAGGAGTTATCTTCTAACAAAATAAGGATAGTCCACCCAAATGAGGCAATAAAGCAACTTTGGCATTCATAAAGAACTCAACTCCCAATATTATGTCAAATCTTTCTAAGGCATAACCGTAGAATTAAGGTTACCAATCCAATTGCCAATGGTTACCTTTACACTCATTGTCATGTCAAGAACCTTACGGGAGAGTTCACTACCTTTATTCAACTATCACTCTTGGAAATTTTTAGACTAAATGACTCCACCATTCTTTCCACTACAAAGTTATGGGTAGCAATTGTGTCTGCCATTGCCACTAACTTTTGATTGTTCAGCCTAATCTTCATATACATTAGGCTAAATTATGAAGGCCTTTCTATTTGGACCACACTCACCAATTGCAGAGGATTAAAACGAAAGAGTCCAACTTCGTCCCTACTAAACCTTTTGTCACCCTCCTCAACAATCATAACACTTAACTTTTCCCTCTTCAAGTATTTCCTAGCACAATAAGGGTCATTGCATATGTAATAACCATAATTAAGATTGTTTTCACCTTGCTCTCAAAGGGCAACTTTGCCTTTTCCCTTTCCTCTCTCTTGTCAGTTGTCATTCCTCTTACAATCCTTCTTTTTTCCCTTCTCTTTGGGCTATTGCTACTTTCTTGCATCATCCTTAGACGATTTGTTAATTCTAAAATCAATTAATCGGTCAACTACAACTATGGAAGAAGGCATGTCTTTGACACCTTACCTTCTCAACTTATTTTGTGCCAATAATTGGAGACTTAAAAGAAAGTTAAAGATCTTGTCCTCATCCGACATGTTTTGGATGTCAAATATCAAGAAGATGAACTCCTTAACATAGTCTCGTACCTTACCACTATGCTTCAATTTCTTTAATGACTCCCTTACAACCCATGACGTGTTATAAGACAAAAACTGATCCTTCAGCTCCTTCTTTATGCTTTCCACATTTTTATCCACAACCTACCTAAACTTGCATCATCATCCAACTTAGTTTGCCACTATAACTTGATGTCCTTCATAAGATACATATTGGTAAGGGTTACCTTCTCCTAATCGGGCACCTGAACGACCATGAAGTGTTGCTTCATGTCCGACAAGAAGTTTTCAATTGCTTTGGCATCACGCTCTCCCTTAAAGGCCTTTGGTTCTGGCACCTTCATAAGATGGGTAGAATCGGCAACCCACTAGGTTGGGTGCGTATAACCCTCTTAAGGACAACAATATTCTACTTTATGTCACGAAAACAAGAAAATCATGTAGAATCGAGATCATCATAGTTAGATTACAAGAAAAGTACTGAATTTTCTAGCTTTTCGAATCATGCGAAGATCAAAAGGGTATGTTATTTAGAGATATCACCAAGAGCCTTCTCGATCTTTAACACTTGCTCTCGTACTACATCAAGACCTAATCCACCACCCATAGACTAAACCTTGTTACTCTGACACCAATTGTCACAAGGCTAACGCTTTCACTCAAAATTTTGACCTTGTGATGACACTAAGTCACATTTAGTCTCAACCAATTTTTCACACACGAGGCATAAAATGCTTACAAGAATTACTTCTGGACCTTTATTACTTTTTACAAAGGATGTCAAGACTTCTCTCACAAGTGTTCTCTCCACACATTTCTTTATGGCCCTTGGTTGTCATACTATATCCATTTATAGTGTTAGTAGTTAACACTTCCAACTACTTAAAGACATGTATGACTTAATTGTGAAGTCAATCATGTATAGTGGGGGGCCCTAATTTGGGATAACGCCCTCACTATCTGACAAGAACATGCCTCTCCATTCAATGAAAGGTTGGCACCTCATTAATGACTTATTTAGCCACCTTCTGCAACCACCCATGTTCTCCTTATCTCAAAGAGTTCATGCCAACACAATTGGCTTGAATAGGGCTTCTAAAAGCATGCATTGTCACTCTCGTATTTTAATAGAGATCACAACCCATAATCTTCAATTTTTATGGCATATGAAGAGCCAATTCTGCCATAGTCCACCTGATCACCCTCCACATGTCTGATGGTTGTAACCCATCGTGGTTTGGTGTTAGCCCAAGCCCATAGCCTATGCATTAACACTATTGCCATTGTTGAACCTATGAGGCATAATGTTAGCCTTAATAACTTTGAGAGACATGCATTACCTTCCTTCCTAAAGAGTATTAGAGAATTTGGTTATTTGGTAAGAGGAGACATTGATGTGTCCAAATGATCACTTTGAGGTTTACAACATGTTGTCACACCACCAACATGCTTCCAACACCCAACCAACGCACCAATCGATTGTATCTTCAACTCCTATGTCTTAGCCTCTAAAACCATACTTCCTTACACATGTCCTTGACCCCACCTTGCTTTAATTGAGTGCCTACACCCAACTTCTCCTATAAGGTGCAAGGTGTCACCAATCTTCTTGCATTCTTAAGCCAATGAATTTAAAGGACTAACACTAAGCATGATCCTAGTGAGGAACTTGGTTTTGTAACTTTGCAAATCACTAAGTTTCTTGCACATGAGAATACTAAGAAGATCGACATTTTTATCTTTAAGATGAGAAGGATCTCCAACGAGGTGAAGAGAAATAACAAGGATAAGGCATATGACTATGTCCTTGATTGTATTCCCATGGTTGTCAAGAACAAGGACATTTTTATTTGTGGTTTTGATGGCCTGAAGGATTTCTAAATTTTGGGAATCAGTGAGTTAGTAATCCTACTAACCTTTGAGTTGACCTGAAAGTCCTGCAATCAGGAATTCAGTAACAATTTTGTCTAATGTTTGGTTTTGAATTTTGTAAGTATTGGTTGTCACGATCATTTATTTGAGAAGAATGAGGATATTATACTCAGAATTACTATTAATGTTCCATTCATAAATAGAGGAAGCATTAAATTAATATTAGGCCAAAGTATTAGGCTTGTTATAAATATCTAAGTCTTGAGTAATAAGTCCTGAAATAGGTTTGGGCCAGTGTATGCAGCTGAGGATTGGGGTTTTTGTATTGAAAGCCTTTTCTTTAGAGGTATGATTTTGTACTTGGTCTAGAGTACTCAAGGTTTTACAAGAAGAAGGATCTAATTTGAAGAGTTAGACTTTAATAGAATTGACAAATTCTTTGTCATCTAGTTAGGATACTTTTTGGGGTTTCGTAATTTGGTAAGACTTAAAGACATTACGATGAATTTGATTTTGAGATTTAACCTCATTCTTTTAAAGATGGGTTTCTATTTTGGTGAGTTAGGACTAAGAATGCAAATGGGTATTTGAAAATTTGTTTTGTTCAATGATCATTTTTAAAAGCTTTTTAAGATCAATATAATCTTAGAAAATTTTGTAAGAAGCTAATTCTATAATGTTTTGTTGATAAAAAAAGCTTCAATTGTCACAAAAGAGAGTGTTTTGCTTTAATTACATGGCCATCTAAAGCAATTCATTTCTTTGTCTTGTTTCTTAGAACAATAAGACATATAGTTTTTGAAAAAAGGATAATTAATTTTGTTTTTGGAAGCATAGATTTTAAATCATTCAAAAACAAAATATGTGCCTTTTGTTGATGAATGAAATCATAAAACTAATTTTGAATTTTTTTTCTATTTTCTAAAAAAAAATTGAAAAACCATAACATCTTTTCTGAGTTGCAATCAACATAAAAATCATTATGTAAATATGTTTTGTGAACTTGAAAATCTTTTTCTAAAACACGCAGTTCATGACAAATATTTTTAGTGATGATAGATGTCGGTGGTGATGTTAGGGGTGTATGATCAACAGGATTTGTGTAAATTGGATGTGGAATGTTGGTTTGGTAGTCTTCACTTTGTAACGAGGTACTTGAGAGATTAGAAGTAAAGAATATTTGTGGCCAAATTCGTTTTATTTTGCAAGTTTAGGAAGAAATTTGGGTTCATGTTTGGGAAGTTTTGGAGGTTTATGGTAAAAGATGTAAAAGTTGTTTTAGAAAATTAAGAGTTATTCAATTTTCTATTGAATGTTAAAACAACTTTTTTATTTTGGTGTTGTTTGACATCTAAAAGTTCAATGTTTGGTATAATTTGTGGTGAAGGTTAAGGTTGAGTGGCTCCCTTTAGGATCCAATCTTCTAACAGAGTTACATTATTGCTTTTGGTATAACCAAATAAGATTAAGTAAGGTTTGTTTGGAGGAGGGACTTACCCTTTTTAAATTAAATATAATGCTTTAATGCAAATACAAAAATCATTGTTTGATAATGAATTCTGAAAATCAAAACTACTAAAATGAATCCTTCCAGCATTTTGTAATTGTGAGTTTTGATTTGCAAAACATGACTTTGTAAAATATTTTTATCATGCAAAGAAATTGTGAGATTTGAGTAACAACTAAAAGAAATAGGTCCACTACAAATACTTTATTCAACCGTGCTTAAAAAAAGTATAAAAATTTGTGAATCGAGCATCCCTAAGGATTGAAAATATGAAGGTATTTAATTTTTTTTATGAGAGATTTAATTCCAACCTATATAAGTCATATATTGATGTATTTATAATGTTTTTGTTTGTGATTTTGCAAAGACTTTTAGGAAAGAAGATGAATAGTTTCAAAAGCTTTTAAAATTTAAATGTCTTTTTCTTCAGTTGATTATAAAGTTAGTTTGGAAAAAATTGAGTTTTAAAAATTTGTAAAATTGATGTTTTTCAAAACTCTGGATATTTCTTAGTCATCAATCCCTTTTGTGAAATCTTTTCAAATAATTTCATCACTATTTATCCTATAGCACTTAAAAGAAGAGGATTTAAAATGAGTGGAAGAAGAATAACAAAAGGTAGTATAACACAAAATTGGATTCATATCTTAAGTTACTGGATAAATAATTGTTATAGTTTGAGGAATTGAAGAAGGTCAATAATTCCTATATCACTTAAATGGAATAAAGACCAAATAATTTAAGGAAAAATAACTCAAAATGAAAATATCCAGAAAACCTATGTCTTTGATACCAATTTCAATGTAAGTATACAAACACAATTACATAACAAAAATATGTAAAATTATAGTATATGGTATTGTTAAATTATAATTTTCTTAAGCACGAGTCTTTTAAGTAAGAGGTTGTTGGTTTTTAGTCGATATACTATAATTGTTATAAAATATTTTTGTGAAAAAGAAAAAAAAATTACAAAATGTAAAACTTACAGAAAATAACATGAAGGATATTTGTTTACAAAGAGTTTTCTAGATAGTATGTGGCATTGTCAAGGCAGATTTTTTGCATAATGTTGTTATTCAACAAGAATTTCCCAGCTTTCTGCAAGGCCCAAGTCTATGGCCTTAATAAACTCAATTCATGGCAGAGAAAAAGGAAGACTAGCTAAATTTCATGTAAACAAAGCATCTTCATCATGTAAACAAAAAGTTATAGGCATGAAACAATGTGCACATCCTCAACATCTCTCAAAAAATAAAAATAAAAATGCTAGCATCTCTTTGGTGCCCTATTATAGATTTATATCAGCAAAGGCTGTAGGGCTACCCTACCAAAGACCACAATGACCCTTTGTTTGATCCGTCGTGGATTAGGGACCCCATATGTAGTTAACAGATTAGAAAAGTTTATTGAGTTAATGTCTTTAATATAGTTTTATCATGGAGACTAGACTTAAAGCTTAAGAAATGGAAAAGAATAAAGTCATAATTGAAGTTTTTGAATGATTATTTTATTGATTGCCAAGGAATTAGTCATGATCGTGGTGGTAAAGTGGGTCTACTATGGAAGGAGTCTTTTTAGGTAAGCTTTCAATCCAACTCTAAGCACCATATTGATTCTCTTGTCTTGAGTAATAATTTTCCTATTGATTGACATTTTACTAAGATATACGGATGGTTAGAGGATGATAATAAGATTCTTATATAACAATTGATAAATAGTCTTAGCCTACAACTTTGCAAGCCTTAGTTGTGTGCAGGGGATTTTAATAAAATCTAGCATTCTAATAAGAAGTCAGGTGGTTAGACTAAAACATGTACTTTTATGAATAATTTAAAAAATACAATGTATAAATGAAACCTAGTTGATCTTGGCTTTCAAGGTTTTAAGTATACTTGGACTAATGACAAGGAAAGAAAGGACAATGTTTTAAAAGTGTTTAGACAAAGACTTGGTAATAAAGATTTTTTGGATTTATTTCTAGTGCTGGTGTATATCATTTATCATATTTTGATTCTAACCATAATCCTATTGAGGTAACTCTTAGAGCTTTCTCTCAACCTATTGGTAGTAATAAACATATATTCTTCCATTTTGAAAGTAAGTGGCTTAGGGAGTCTATATCTAAAAAAATTATGGCCAACTCTTGTATTGATGCTTACTCTTCACTTCGTCCTCTGGTCAACTATTATGTCTAGATGTAGCACAACTTTAAAATAATGGAAAAAGTGAACTTTTGGCAACATAAATCAACTCCAAACCATCTATAAGCATTAAGAGTTAGAGCGGCTTCCTGTTGGAAAACATAGCTTCCTTACTACTCAAATTTCAAATCATGTTTTTACTTTGTGTCTAGTTATGTTTCAATGTTCCAATTAAGTAAAAATTAAAAATAAAATTTTTAGTTAGTTGTTAGTAAGGTTAGTTAAATCCACCTACCTTATGATTGCATTTTGTAATTATATGAAAAGGCACTGCTAGAAGCAACAAGGCATATTGATTTTGCCTGTTTCCTTAATTAAGTAAGGCGAGTCATGTCTTACTTAATAATTGTATTTGTAATTGATGTTATAAAAGCTAATTGCATCAATGAAAGGATATGTCTCCCTTGCATGTTTTTTGGCTTTAAAAATTATTGTAAAGGTCTTTCTCTTCCTTATCAAACTCTGATTCTTTCACTTCACTTAGTGGCTACCAATCTCACAACTTTAAAGGAAGCACACTTTGAAACTAATGAGTTGCTTGCAAGGGAGGAGATGATATGGGCTCAAAAGTTGTATGCATCTTAGTTAAAGGAAGGAGACAAGAACATTGGGCTCTTTCATTCAATTGCAACCCAAATAAAAAAAGGTAAAATATCCAAAATCTTATAGATTCTCATGGTGTCATATTTCAAATATTATTATTACTTTAGTTCTTACATCTTATTATAAGGATCTTTTTAGCACCTAAGAGCTTAGAGATATGTAACCAATTTTGGAGATTATAAACAGAAGGGTATGACTCCTATAAATTAGATATTGTGTCAAGCTTATACTAGAGATGAGATCTATCAAGCACTCTAACAGATACACCTTACAAAGTGTTGGTTAATGTTTGCTAAGTTTGGTTTATGATTTTGTTATGTATTGGTGTACAGAGAATAATGACTTGCTAATAAAGCAAGCTTTCTAATAACGAACCAAGATGGAACAATGAAGGAAAAACTAGGAAGATTGAATCTCAGAGAATGCTTTGCTCTCTTCCCATTTCCATAAATCCTCATTATATAAAAGGAATTTTCAAAATATAAAATTTGAAATAAGTACACATGTCAAGTTTTTAATATTCCTAACTTAAAATTCAAATTACAAATGATTACACATAACAATTATGTCACATGCATTTGAATTTCAAAATTAAATTTTTGGAGCTTGACAGGGGAGAGCTTGCTTACTAATAAAGGGAGCCAAAAGCTATTGCACTCTTGCTTGCTGCCACATTTTGATTCTGCAAAATGGAAGCACCACTGGATCTTCACTCCTCCTTGGTGCTTTTGTTTTGTAGACTAATGGCAATCCTTAAGTTTTCAAACTTGGATTAGGTAGGTTCTTGGTTAGGATATTTGCTAACGGGTTTTTGGTATTGCAATTTATCAACTTGACTTCACCAGCTTCTTGTGTCACTCTTACAAAATGTAGTTTAACATTGAAATGCTTTATTCTCTCATGTTGTATAGGATTGTTGGAGATTACAATGACAGACTGATTGTCACAAAAGATGAGAGTATGTTCAATTTGCTTGAGCTTGAGATCAGTATAGAATTTTCTAATCCAATTTGCATGGTTAACTGTTATGACTATTGCAATGTATTCAACCCTAACTGTAGATTGTGCCACTGTATTCTACTTCTTGGAGCTCCAATTGAAAACACCAGATCCAAAGGAAAATGCAAAACCTAATGTGTTTCTCATATCTGAGGGTGATCGTGCTCAATCATTGTTAGAGAAGCCAACCAACTAGCTTGTTGCATTATTTCTAAATATTATTCCCAACTTTACAATTCCTTTGATATATTTCAAGATCCTTTTGGCAACTTTAAAATGAGTTTCATGTGGCGAATGAATGAATCTAGACATCAAGCTGATTGAAAACATGATATTTGGTCTAGTGGTAGATAAGTACAGAAAACATCCAATGAGACTTCTAAATTGAGTCTCATCTGCCTTTAGAGATTCATCTAGCTTGACAAATTTGGTTTTAGATGGTAAAGGAGTATGAGAACTCTTGCAATTAAGCATTAAATATTTTTACAACATTTGATATGCATATTTGGTCTAACGTATTAGGATGCCTCTTTCAGACTATTGTACTTTTAATCCCAAGAAATAACTTAAGTTGTCAAGGTCTGACATTTCAAACCTTTTTTTCATGGTACTTTTAAACTGAGATATGAGATTTGAAGAATTTTTAACAACCATCAAATAATCAACATACACTGAAATACAAATAAACTGTCTTTCATCTCTATTCATACAAAGTGTGACATCATTACAGTTTCTGGAGAATCCTACATTTGTTAGCAAGCTCTCCCCTATCAAGCTCGATAAATTTGATTTTAAAATTCAAATTTATGTGACATGATTGCTATGTGTAATTATTTGTAATTTAAACTTTAAGTTAAGAATATTAAAAACTTGAGACATGTACTTATTTCAAATTTTGTATTTTAAAAATTCCTCTTATATAATGAAAATTTATGGAAATGGAAATAGAGCAAAGCGTTCTCTGAGATTAAATTTTCCTAGTTTTTCCTTCCTCGTTCCATCTTGCTTCATCACTAGAGAGCTTGCTTTATTAGCAAGTCATTGTTCTCTCCACACTAATACATAACAGAACCATCAACCAAACGCAACAAACACTAACCAACACAAAAGGCACCAGGTCTAGATGGCATGCCCACTCTGTTTTATTAGTCTTTATGTCCCGTCATGGGAGATGATGTGGTGTCCAGGGTTTTTGGATGCTCTTAATCAAAAAGGTGATCCGAGCTCTCTTAATCACACTAATATGTGTCTCATACAAAAGGTGTCCTCTCCATCTATACTACAAGCTCATTAGTTTTTGTAACGTAGTTATGAAATTATTATGAAGGCTTTGGCAAACTATCTCACGTCTATGATCCCATCCATCATCTTTGAGTCCTAAAGTGCCTTCGTTCTAGGACACTTAATCATCAATAATGCTTTGGTTGCCTACAAAACATTCATTATATGCAACACAAGTACCATGGGAGGAAAGGATGCATGGCCTTGAATATGAGCAAGGCTTATGAACAAGTGAGGTGGACCTTCCTAAAGCGTAAGTTAGGCTTTGCTATAGAATGGGTGCAAACTGCAATGTGTTGTGTGTCCATAGTTTCATATTTTTTGGTCGTTAACTCCATTCCTAAAGAACATTTTCAGCCTTTTCGAGGTCTTAGGCAAGGAGATCCTCTCTCTCCTTATCTATTTTTGCTATGCACTGAGGGTTTATCCTCACTAATTACTAATGTGTCAAGGCAAGGAAGAGTAAATGGGATTCAAATATGCAGAAGGGCACCAGTTATCTCACACGTTTTCTTTATGGACGATAGCCTTATTTTGATGTAAGCTTCTACAGCATTTCAAGACTATCTTCCCAATATGAGTTAGCTTTTGGGAAAAAGATCAATTTGGACAAATCTTAGCTCTCTTTTAGCTGCAATATGCAAGCAAATGTTAAACAAGCGATACAAAATTATATGGGTTTAACGGCAGTAGAGAGCCACCAAAAGTATTTTGACCTACCTTATGCTTGTGAACTACTCAAAAAAGCACGCTTTTAGTTTGATACTAGATAGGATAAGGAAAACAATTGGAGGCTGAAAGGAAAAATTGCTATCTCATGCGGGAAAGGAAAAGAATATTAGTTAAAAGTTGTTGTCCAAGTCATTCCCACATATTATTATTTTTTTCTTGTTCCTGCAGAGCCTATGTGATGAGTTAGCCTCGAAGGTCAATCGATTTTGGTAGGGATAGTTTGGAATCCAAGCAGAAAATCCGTTGGGCTTCTTGGCGTAATTTGACTTGTTCTAAGTTTGAGGGTGATTTGGGTTTCAAGGATTTTCACAATGTCAATCTTGCTATGCTTAGGAAACAAGCTTGACTCCTTGTTACAAACGAATGTTTATTGTTGTCCCTTCTTCTTAAAGGTTGATACTACCTTGACAGCTCTTTCTTAAATGCCAAGTTAGGCTTCGAGCTGAGTTTTACATGGCCAAGTATCATTGCAGCCCATCGATTGTTGTGTCGTGATCTTAAATGGTTGGTGGGCGATGGTGCTAAAATTGATATTTGGAAGGGTCTATGGCTCCTTGAACAGAACGGATTTAAAGTACTCTCTCTGCGGGTTCCCCTGCTGTCTGATATGGTTTCACCGCGTATTGATTCGGAGACAAAACGGTGGAAAGCAAATTTGTTAGAAAAAAAAAAGTTAGAATTATAATTACTCTTATAAATCTTTAACTATAGACAATAAACTGATCTTTAACGTCTACAAATATTACAATTACTAATACATCATCCTCTGTAATATGTATAGGTAGTAGAGAGAGAATTTTAACTCTCTCTATTTTCTATTTAATGAATTGGGTTAACTCATTATGGACAGAACTACCTAACTCAAAATAATTTATAAGATCTAATGAAGTAATCTTTTACACCGGCATTACGCAAGTAAATTCTATCAATCTCTCGTAGTCTTCGTGGCCTTAAAAATAAGCTTGTATAGCACCATGATCGTAATGGCTGGTTCGGGGTGAAGCTTGCATATCAGTTGGCTCAGTCTTTGGCTGCCTTAGGTCTCTCCACATCGAATTTATCCATTATTAGTTGTTGCTGGGAAAAATTTGACATTTGTAAAAACAACTGACAAGGTAAAGTATTTTGTTTGGCGAGCCTGTAAAGGATTCTTACCAACAAATAATAATCTTACTTGTAGAGTTCTAGCTACTGAATTGATATGCCCCGTTATGAAGAGGGGCTCTTGCTCTTCTCCAAAATTCTTGGGTGGAAGGGGTCTAGTTTATTAGCTTTCTTGGCCTTTACTTGAGAGATGCACCTCACCTAGATTTTGTTGAATGGTTTAGAGGCCTACATGAGTTGAACCAGCTTGAATCTATGGAGATGGCAACAATGATATCATTGGTGTTATGGAGAGCACAAAACCTGATGCATGTGGAAAAAACGAAGCTAGAGCCGCAAGGGTGTTGAAAACTGTTGCACAAAATCGATGCACGAGTAATTCTTTGATGGGTTTGCTGGCTGAAGATATTAAGATATTGTCCCGTCAATTTGGAAGCTTCTGCTTGCGCCATAATAAGAGAAACTTAAATGGTGTTGTTCACACACTAACAAATAAAGTTTGCATCCTTATATGCTCAAGGAGGCTTGGAAATCTCACACCAAAAATGCTAGCCTTATAGATTGATGAATCAATCACAGAAAGATAACTAAGATTGCCGCTAATTATATGATTTAGTGTTAAAATTCACTTGAATTCTTTATTTCATATTTAAGGTTAAACTTTTAATCTTTAAAAAAAAAAAACTTAAAATTATATTTTTAATATTTTAGATTTTAATTTAAAAAAACATGAATTATAAGTAAAAAATGTATATATTCTTATTATTTAGCTTATATTCTAATGAGTTTACTAACAGGCTAAAAAAATCACAATCCAATTAAGGCATTCATCCAGAGATGCCATCATACACCCACGTTATTAGTCCAGCGACATCCATACTCAAGCGTCTAGTCATCATGTATACTTATAAAACTTCTAAATAGTTTGGCTTCAAACTCCATGTCTCAATGAACTTGAAAAAAGTTAAAAAAAGAAAAAGGAAAAATACATTCATTTTATGATAGGTCCCGCCAACAAATAGTAATCCAGAGTATGTAGAGTTAACAAAGAAGCTCGTGTCAAATAACCAAAAACAACCGCCAAATGTAAGAGCTTAGGGGTAATTCGATGGGTCTCACCTCACATTCGCCAAAATTTAAGTTATCTAGATGTGTCCCTCCAAAGGAAATTGATGAAATTCATGATTGATATACCATTAAATTTCAAATTTGATACATTATAATTGAATATTAAAGAGCCATACTTACAGACATTACTTCCTCTCGAGTGGATCCTTTTTATTTTTTTGAATGGTTAAATTAGAACTTTATAATCGATAAAATAACAGTTCAAAAATTTACTATTAATAAATATAATTGACTATTTACTAATAATTCTAAAAATTTACATCATCGAAAAGCACTTTTTCACTGGTATTTGGTAAATTACAAATTAAATAACTATTACGGTAAACAATTACTTTAAAGGACATCATTATTTCAAAATATATTTTTATACAAATTATTGAAAAAACTTAGTGACATGCTATTAAATATTTGATCATTATTCTATTACAATGTAATAAATGTAACATCTGAGGACAAACCATAATTATATATTACAATATAAAAAAAAACAAGTGCCTTAGGAGCAAACTTGTTGCAACTTTTATTACAAAGAGCATTCATTTTTGTAGCTAGACACAGTAATTGCTACGCCGGGTTAGTCATATTTATGATGAAAATATCAATCGATATTGCAAAAGTAACAAAACAAAAGAATAAATACAAATAGCATATTCAAATTAAAGTTTAAAACCTAATGTCAAATGAAATAAAAAAGAAACACAAAAAGAAAAGTCTCTTTCATAATATTAAAATTGTAATTAGTTAGATCTGTAAGGGTATTTCTGTCGTAAGATTATGTAGCATGGCGGCACGCTTCTCCCGATTTTATTGCATTTCCATGCTGCTCCAAAAGCAAACAATCTCCAAGCGCAGGTTCAACAACATGTTAACGTTTGCGCACTGCGCATTTTTTACACCCACAGTATCAAATAAACGGCTTTAAACTTGAAAACGCAAGCTTTGCTCATAAGAGCAATGAAGTTAATGGAAAAGGGCACAAATCTTGTTCATTGACTACAGGATACATTTATATAGTAATAATTTTCTGAGAATGAATACAAATCAATAATTATTCTTATAATTTGTTTAAAAAAAAAATTCTTAAATTGTTACGGCATAATTTGTCTAGATCTGGACTGAAATTTGCTTGATTGTAAAACGATCTTAACTTTCACCTTGTTAGCTGAATTAGCTGTTTTCCTATCAGAGAATTCTTTATATCATGATTTTACTTAGATTGTGAAGAGCTTTTAATTGAAATGTGCATAAATTGTGGAGAAATCTTAATTAGTGCAGTTGTTACATTTATCAATTGATTTAACTGTTTCCTTATCATTGCTAACGCATGGTCGATAGAACGCAATCTCAAACGGGGCCATTATGTAAACAGATCATGAAGAAGAGTGCAAAGCTAGATCATACTGTGACTAGGAGAGGGTGATGGATTGTTATTATCTCATCTTGGAGCCATGAGCTTTAGGCGCGATTCTCGTAAGGATTGTATCTTTTGAATACCACCTACCTGTCTCATCTAGAAATTTAAACCTGGGTCCTAGGATTTGGTGGAATTCAAAGGGAACATTATAATCATTTAGGTGGCAATATAGTCAACTCTCAAGAAAGTCAGAGATGGGTCGGTTTCCTGACTAAATTTTGTTCTTTAACTCATTCTGAATAAGCGATAGATGGGGCGTGGATTTCTTCAAACTATTATAAATGGCTTTTTTTTCTTTTCTTTTTTGTTTTTTGGTACATATGTAAGTTTCTACATTTCCTTACAAAGTACAAGAGCACCTTAAAAATTGGCCTTGGATTACTACATCTTTATTTGAATGTGTGTCATCATGGGATGCAAGTAATATTTTTCCTTAGAGGGATATATGTATATATATATAGACTTGTTTGTTTAGTAAACGAATTTTAGCGAGTTGGGTTTGCGAAGTCTCCATGAATAATGTTAAAAAAAAAAACATAATTAAAAGTACATAAAATATACTATTATTAATAGAATGAAAATGTCATTAATCAAAATAACTCTGTGAAGAATATAATTTGAAAATAAATCAACTAATTTTCTTTTTCTGATAACAGACTAAATGACCAACTTTAAAATGACATTTTAACCACAAGCCTCAAATAACCTCCGTAAGTGACTAAATGAGCCGAACTTGTTCTTTATCAAGTTTGGCTCAGTTATTAAATAAGATTTAAATTCAAATTGAGTGGGTAAATAAATTAGTTTCAACAAGCTCTTAATTTTTTATCAAGTCAAGTTGCCAAGTTTTTAGCATACAAGAAAGAAAGTCAGTCGTTGTAGACACACAGTCCCGTGTATACAAACCAATATAAAAATATTTTATATTAAACAAATAAAATTTTATATAATATAAAAGAGTGTTATAGTAATATTTATAAAATATTTTTATATAATATAAAATATTATACAGAAAATATAAAATTTTCTATATCTACAGCTATTTATGAGATTGTGTATTTATGCAGCGACTCCAATTATTATTTCTAGTCCAAAGACTATAAGTTGGAAATTAAGGATGCCATGCCGATGGATGGACCACAATTGTTAACGACCGGCACATATAAGTCAAACGTCAAGTTGCCGCTTAAATTTCACACAGAACTTCTTAATCACATTTCCCCACTTAATGATGATGTCGAGGATATATACGAGGAGAGGAGAAGAGGACCCCAGCATTCACCAGGCAAACTCGTACGTCCTTCAATGCCCATGCCATCGCATTAAATTTGGAAATAAAGAGCATTAATGGCTCTGATGTACCTTGACCAACTCGGTGTACAAAAGACGGCCACCACTGCTCTAGAGGCTACACTTAGGCAACTTAACCACAACCGTAATTCACCTTCTAGCGTATACAAATTCGCTCTTCCACGTTCATTATAAAAAATATTTTTAATAATTAATAATTTTTATTTTTATTTTTAATATTTTAAATTTAATTATGAAAAACATATATAAAATTTATAAGAATATTAAAAAATTATTTATATTATATAATTCAAGATTTAAAATATTATAAATTAACTTATTTTTAAAAAATAATCATCATAATTTATTTTTATTATAATATTATGTAATTTTATTAATTAATTTTTAACAAAAATGCCTCTTAATTCAAAACAAATAATATATATATATATTAATTGACTAATAACAAACTATTACTAGGGGTAAAAAGAAAAAAAAAGGGTTGGGGGGGGGGGGACGTGTGTGCATTCCAAAAGATGCGCATGCACGATCCGTGGCTGTCTTCATTTTCATCCATTAAAGTTTCGCTTTCCTTTGAAGTCCCTCCAGGTGACGCGCCTTGCTTTAATGTATAGCAAGTCATGGAGATTTTCTGTATCAAGAACATGTCGCCTTCAATATTCAATGGCGCAGTTGTAGAGATGCCCAATTTTCTTTTATTTATTTTGGTGTGGTTATAATCTCGTTAGCTTAGAACTCTGAGCTTATAGTTTTTTTGGGCATCTATCACCTAATAGAAAAAAATTGTTTTAGGAGAATATGGTTTGCTAACGTAACCTTGGAATTGGCACATGAACTTATGTCATGTCTATAAAAAGATTAATATTGTAAAGATTTTTAAGAGAACTAAACATGTTTGTGACAAACACCTTTTTGTTTCTTAAATCCATGATCGTACGGTGAACCAAGTAAAACTAAGAATCTCTGTTATCACGTTAAAATTTCGTCCATAACTTGAAGCTAAAACGGATTTATGTAAAATTTAGAGATACATGGTTAGTCTAATTCTTTTTTTTTATTATTATTATTTTAATACAACAATAGATTTATTAAATTATAAATTATTTTTTTATTTTTATAAATCTCTTACCAAATTATAATCCAAAACCCTTATCTTATAAGTCGACGTATTTAACCATTAAGGTATCATTTGGTCCCTCACTTATAGATAGAGAGATAGATCTAAAACTCATTATGCACACTTGGCTGTTATTGATAAGACCATAAATAATTGATAATGAGATGGCAAAACTCCTAGAAGCTATGCAAATTAAACAATAAAATGGGGGGCCCTACTGCCGCAGTCGGCTACCTAGCCAACCAAGTCACGACAATGTGCAGGAGCAGTTCGTGGTTGCATTAATTGTGGTTTTGATCACTTTTGAATAGCTCAAAATCCTTTGATTCTTAGTTCGCAACTTTGCGTAAACAGTTCACAGGGAAGAGAGAAGTTTGCAGTTCGGCTATGGCTGGACTTGGTTATGAACTCTCACATTACATCCGCGTGAATTTAATGCAGCCAACCAACTCCTTCAACTGTAAATCCAAAGTATACAGCCTTCCTCCATTTTTCTTCTCTCCGTACCATTTTTTGCTTTCTCTCTATGTTTAGTCTATATATACTCCTCATCACTAGAATTTCAACAACTCCCTCCCTCACTCACGCACACCACAAAGGAAGAACACAAGTAGTTCTCCCTCAAGGCTTTGCCAGCTCTTTACATTTCCCTGATCATTGTTTTGGCAGGTTTCGGTTTAAGTTCTTGTTTAGGGTCTGGTCGATGGAGGGTGTACTTCAGCTTAACAAATGCTGGGTGGCATGTGTTGTTGTGTTGCATTTCCTGTGGGTGGCTAGAGCGGATCCACAAGTTCCTTGTTACTTCGTTTTTGGGGACTCTTTGGTCGACAACGGGAATAACAATCAACTTTCTTCTTTGGCTAGAGCTGATTATTTGCCTTACGGTATTGATTTCCCTGGCGGACCCTCCGGAAGATTTTCCAATGGCAGGACAGTTGTTGATGTCATTGGTGCGTACCTCTCGCTTCACCCTTCCTCTCTCACTCTCACCTAACATACCTTTCCATTTCCAGTTTAGCTTGTTATCATTTCTTTTCCTTTTTTTTTTTTTTGTCCTTGTTTATTTCTAATTCGAAGCAGTTAGGCCATACACATGACTGCTAGCCAATTGAAGGTTTTGAAACCACGAAACTTTAATTATAAACAGTGGCTAGCAGTTGATCATTGAATATTTTCCATTTAGGGAAGCACTTAGTCTTATGACTTGCGATTCAAGTTCATGAAGATTATTATGTTCAACTATATTCCACTGTAATTGAGGCTAAAATGAAACTATCTAGCTTCTCCATTGGGCAACAAAAAAAGATCAGCGAGACCTCTCAGTCACTGAGTTCAGTCTCCCATGTATAGCTTTCAATGATTAAACTATAGAACTAACTTCTCTAATTATGTTGTTCAATCCAACAGCCGAGCTACTCGGTTTCGACGATTATGTCCCACCCTATGCTACTGCTAGAGGTGAGAACATACTCCGGGGGGTAAACTATGCATCCGCAGCTGCTGGAATTACAGAGGAAACTGGTCGACAACTGGTATATGATTAACTTTTAAACATCACTAATGTTCATTTAATTATTATTTTTGTTTTTCAGTAATGGGACTTTTTTTTTTGGCCACAAAAAAATAAAAAATTGTTGGTTTACATCTTGCTCTGTATCATCAACAAAACTTATCGTTAATATGTTTTTCCTAGCTCCCGTTTTCTATGAGTTATGCCCTTAATAATCCTTGAAAAATGATTGGCTCAGATTTCTTTCTTTTTTTTTGCGGGGGGGGGGGGCGTAGGGAGCCCGAATTAGTTTTAGTGGACAGGTAAGAAACTACCAAAACACAGTCCAACAAATGGTGAACTTGCTGGGGGACGAGGACACAGCAGCAAACTACTTAAGCCAGTGCATATTCTCGATCGGTTTAGGCAGCAATGACTACCTCAACAACTATTTCATGCCCCAGTACTACTCCACCTCCCGCCAGTACACACCGGATCAATGGGCCAATGTTCTTGTTCAGCAATATACTCAGCAGCTCAGGGTCTGCACCTTGATTTCCAGCCATCAATTCATGTTTCCATTATAACGGTCATTGAAAGTTTTTCTGGGAATTACATTCGTTACGTTCCATTGAATTCTGCCAACATATGCCATGTTTTCTTGCAAAGAGGTCTAATTTTTATAACGTGCTTTGGTCTAGATTTTGTACAATAATGGAGCCAGGAAATTTGTCATGATTGGCGTTGGTCAGATAGGCTGCAGCCCAAATGAATTGGCCCGGAACAGCCCAGATGGAAGAACTTGCGTTCAGAGAATCAATTCCGCCAACCAGATTTTTAACGACAGGCTCAGGTCACTAGTCGATCAATTCAATACAAACACACCTGATGCACACCTTATCTACGTCAATGCATTTGGCATTTTCCAAGACCTGATCAGCAACCCTGCAGCCTACGGTAATTTCCCATCAATCTTTCTCATCTGCAAAGTTTGTGGACTACTATTTAATGGATTTGATTGGGCACCCGCTAGTTAATAACTTAAAACCCTCGGGTTAAAATTGTTCCACAAGACAGTTAGAGGATTTACAAAACAGGAGAGCTATAATCAAATGGCTTTAACAATATTACAAGACATCAGTGACGTGATTAATAATTCAAATTGCATTTGGTAAAAATTCAGGCCTCACAGTTACAAATGCGGGTTGCTGCGGGGTAGGGAGGAACAACGGTCAAATTACATGCCTTCCTTTCCAGACTCCATGCGCAAATAGGAACCAATATTTGTTCTGGGATGCATTCCACCCAACTGAGGCTGCAAACATAGTTATTGGGAGGAGATCTTACAGTGCTCAGTCCCCATCCGATACTTACCCCTACGATATCCGCCGGTTGGCCCAGGTCTGATGATGGAAATGAGTAGGCTTCTGGTTGGAATTATAAGAAGGAGATATTTACAACTTCTTTTTTTTTTTTCATTGTTTTTCAATATATTGTTGCTTCTGTAGTTTTGTTTGTTGCATGGAACGAGGCTTTGTGAACTTGGGAACCGAGACTTGTGTACTAGCAATGCATTTTTCCTTTTTTATGTTTAACTGCTACAATTCTAGAATATTGGCTCTATGAGTTTAATTGATATTAGAAATCTCTAGACCACCATTTTATTTCAAATGGCTTTTCTTTCTGTTTATTAAATCTTAGGCAAAATGTAATTCTGGCCAAAAAGCAGGATAATGGTCAAACTCTTGTTGCGAAGGTCTTTAGCTCTGCTCTGTAACGCATCCAGAGGAATTTCCTTACCTTTGAGTGGCTGTTATTATTGTGAAATTTATATTTAATATTATTTGAGTTATTAAGTTATAATTAATATAAATTAATTATTTTTTTTATTTTAATAAAATATTATTTTTAATAATTTATAGCTTAATATTAAGTTAATTAAAAAATTAAGATGTTTATATCACATTAATATATGAAATATATACTTTATAAGAGGATAATCACTATAAGTTATTGTACTGAAATAGATCGTTGAAGAAAATTATTTTAAAAATAATATTTAATATATTCTAAATTTGATATTTTTTTATTAAATATTATATTATTCTATTAATTATTTTTCTACAATAATTAGAACAAACTCAGGGAGGAGAATATTGCGGTGAACAACTTCGGCTTTGCAACCATAATGTTCAATGAAAAGAGCAAAATCTCTCTTAGATAGGTCCAATATTCATCCCTCGATATTTATAATTTTAAATTGGAAAATTAAGACTTGAATTTGAAGAAAATGATTGGAGTGTCATTGGCTGTGCAATGGAAAAAAGAGAGGAAATATTTGTGGTCGTCATTCTCTTGGTAGATCTTTGAGTACATGGAGGTGCATTGTGAATTTATTGTCACGTGTGATTGGCTAAATCACGCGTGACAATAAATTAGTGTTCTTTGGGATGTCTAAGGCAGCATCGCTGGCATTCGTGATGTACTTCATCCAAGTGAAGCTGCAATAATCCACGGGACGGAATGAGAGTATATAGAGAGCTCAATCTACAGCGTGCCCAATTGCTAGAGGCCAGTTATTTTTGTGTTCGCTCAATATATATAAAATTTTGTGGCTAAAAACTTTAAGCATTTATTTCAGAGTAATTACGTTTGATTTGCTGGATGAGAAATGAGGGAATATATGGGGACTCATTTGGTGTTTTGTGTGGAAAAAGTAATGGATTGTCAAATTATATTATATGCCAAAATAAGGAGAGGCACTAGCAAATTGTTGGTAACATAAACTAAATCATCCAACAATAACAGGGGGAAGAAAGGCCACCTAAAAAAAAAAAAAAATGGGAAGTCTTTTCGGCCCTTGCAATCGTTAGTTGTTCCAAAGAATTGGACTCCTTATTCCTAGTTCTCATCCAGCGCCAATTGCGGGTAGCCACGAGAAAAACAAATTGTGGTCACCAAAAATTTCAGCTTTATGGCATTCTAATTATCTCTCTTCATCTCCATATGTCCTAGCTGAACTTGATTATTTCTTCTTTTCTATTTCAATCTGTCCATCTTATACTGCTAATCCCTTGTCTTTGCAATGTTGGGGGGATGAAATTACGGTGGATGTTGTTTCTCTTGTTGGTTCCATTCCTATCGCAACAATTTGTTCATGGAGCCACACAACCACAAGTACCTTGCTTCTTCGTTTTCGGAGACTCATTGGCAGATAACGGCAACAATGATGACCTTCCTACTGCTGCTAAAGCCAACTACAAGCCTTATGGAATTGACTTCCCTGGTGGATCAAATCCTGGAAGATTTACCAATGGGCGAACCATAGTTGATCTACTTGGTCTCTTGCATTGCTTTTCTGCCATTTATATTCTCTACCTTCCACAGCCAATTTCACGATACAAAATATTATGTTGTCTAAATCTTTTACTTTCTGGAATGTTGTTGCATTATTGCCATTTTTTTTGATGTCATAAGTACCACTTGCTAATTCACCATGTTGTCATTACAGCTGAGCATCTTGGTTTTGACTATTACATTCCACCCCACAGAACTGCCAATGGATCGGAAATACTTCGGGGCGTAAATTATGCATCAGGGTCTGCTGGGATTCTTGCCGAGACCGGGAAGCATCTGGTAAGCATGTTTTGCATCAGCATATATCACTAATGCTGAGAATTTTTCAAAATCCAAATGGAAGAACAAAACAAAACAGAAACCAACACGAGAGTCCAGGAACAAAATTAAATCATCACCATAAAAAAAATCCTAATAAAAATACAGTTAGTTTGCTTCTAACTCAAAGCTCATAAAATGCATTCCCCAAGTGACTTGAATTAGAGTTGGAAACCAAGGCATAAAAGAAAGGAGAAAAAAAAAAAGGGACATTATGAGATTCTCATATTATGAATTTAAGAAAGAGCAAGATGTATTCAATTTTATTGTTACTGTTCACAAAGTCTCAGGTTGCATACATCTAACACGGGCAACCAAGACTCATGAGATTAATTCCTCTCAAACTCCTAGCCCCAATCACCTGCCTTTGACTAACCCGTATAGATGTCTTGTTCTATAGTATAGGTTGGCTCAAACACCATCCAATCAGAAGGAAAAAAAAAAAAAACTTTAAGACATAAATAACCTATTGTGAACAACTTTTAAGACATTACATGTGATTATGCGAGTAGATATACCTGATTGGAAAATAATTGTCCTTGATGCAGGGTAAGTGCCTCAGCTTGAAGGGGCAAGTACAAAATCACGAGTTTATAGTGGCTCGGGTATCTGATATGCTTGGAAATAGAACGTCAGCTGTGAGACACCTAAACAAATGTCTGTATACAGTGGGAATTGGCAGTAATGACTACGTCAATAACTACTTTGTGTCCCAGAATTACCCAACAAGCCAGAGTTACTCCCTCGATGCATACGCAAAAATTCTTATTCAAGAATACTCTGAGCATTTAACGGTTGGTAACAACATTTTGTACATTTTCTCTTGATTTTCTTCCACGGATGTCAAGAACTAAACGAGGCTCATCTCTTTTCTTTTTTCCCACTCTATGATGATTTATCAGGCATTGTACCATTATGGAGCAAGGAAAGTTGCCTTGTTTGGGGTGGGAATAATAGGCTGCACTCCAAATGCTATGTCGCAGAACAATGGTACCATTGGATGTGTAACCAAAATGAATGAAGC
The DNA here is from genome assembly GCA_021464305.1 of Kandelia obovata. Taxonomy (NCBI): domain Eukaryota; kingdom Viridiplantae; phylum Streptophyta; class Magnoliopsida; order Malpighiales; family Rhizophoraceae; genus Kandelia; species Kandelia obovata. Next base: position 2,681,735 of record CM038485.1, on the reverse strand, counting down.
AGCCCAGATTTTCAACAAAGAGCTTAAATCTCTGGTCGACACTCTTAATAAAAATCTGACTGGCACGCAATTTGTGTACATAAACACTTATGGTATGGGAGAAGGCGACCCCACTGAGCTCGGTAAATTGTTTTTGCTCTCTAATTCTTTAATTTTTATCAACCTTGCTGAATTTTCTCATCTAATATCTATTATTCGTGCTTCTGCTTTTATTAGGCTTCAAGTTTCTAACACGCGGGTGCTGTGAAGTGAGAAGTGATGGTCAATGCGCAGAGAACAAGAATCCATGCGACAACAGGGCTGAACATGTGTTCTGGGACTCCTTCCATCCAACTGAAGCTGTGAATCAAGTGATGGCTGCAAGAACATATACAGCTTTTGACCCCTCTGATGCCTACCCTTTTGATCTAAGTCATTTAGTTCAACTCAATCTCCAAAATACAACAATCAGCTGATTACTATCTAATTTCATTTTTTTTATTTGTTCAACCTGAAATCAAAAGTTTCCTAATATAATGAACAGAAGGCAACTGTGCTTGGTTAGGACCTCACAAGTGATTTTCCAACTTAGTGGTAAGTCCCCCCCTCAAAAAAAAAAGAAAAGAAAAAAAATCTTTGGAGGAGCTGCATACTTGGTTGCCACTGAATTATATTGCCAATTGCAGGTTCTTAATTTCCAGTGACTTTGATACATTTTTCGTTTTTCTTTGTGTACACCCTGCTAAAGAAGCAGCAGTCCCAACTTATGTATTTGTTGTGGAGAACGAGAATTTGCATTATAGGAAGCAAATGTTTTATACGCCTATGCTTTGTAAATTTTGAAGTTCAGGATGATTCCCATTTTACTTGGGTTGAAGCTGAAAGAATATTTTTGATTAGTTTTTCCTTTTTCCCTTTTTCTGCATATTTGTTGCCACAAAAATTGTGTTACGTATTGTAAAATTGGGCTACGAATTATAGATATTGTTAGATATTCTAAAATTGTGTTAGCATGTTTTACATTCATGGTGCAGGTTGCTTTGAATTCTAATACAATTTAAACAAAAACTTTTAGCCCAAAAATATGCAATATGAGTATTATTGCATCAACTTTCAATATCCAAGCGCCTCAAAGACGATTAATTGCAACCAAAATTTTTAGTTATTTTCAAAACTCTAAACTTTAAACATTGCCTTAAAACTTTTATTATTTTCATTTCGCTCCTTCTTTTCCTTTTTTATAATTATTTGGGACATCTGCTCATGCAAAATTTTATCTAGCTGATTTTTAATTTCTTACCCAACAAACGAAGTCCAACTGTTAAGTGAAGTTGAAAGTTAGAAAAAAAAAAATTACTATGTAATAAGTCTTATTGAGTAATACAATTAGACTAAAAAAATAATTTTTTATTGTCAATTTTATTTATTTATAAGATTAAATAAAATGTGATTGATTTATATTTTTTGGTTGCTTCCTAAATATTGCTACTCAGCTTTTCTTGTAGAAAAATTACTTTAATGCTTCTTATGGCTACCATGTGATCCAATAAATTTGGTTGGATAGGAGTGCTCTTTTCTTAATATCAAAGGCCATACACAATTAACTAAAAATCACATGAATAACATTTAACATTTAACATTTATTAATCAACCATATTAATAACATTTATTAACTAGTCACACTAATATCAAGATATAAGGTTCTTATATAGTATACAACATTTATGTTTAAACAAATGCTAAAAACATATAAAAATATTATTTAATTATTCAAATTCTACTTAGATAATGACTTTTAGTTTATAATAAATTCAAATTAGTTTTAACATTTCCCCTTAATCTTGATTTGTCAATATAATCCTTCATAGTATCTACTTCATCTCAACAAATCTTCATACTTCAACAATTTGTTCTTCTTAACCTTGTCAACTGACTTCAACTTCAAAACTTACATTTTGCCAAGAATTTTATGACTTCATCTCCATTCATGAAATTTACTAATCTAAAACCTTGAATAATCTCCTTAAGAGTTCATAATTTTGGTCAAATTCTAGTTAACCTTACTCCTTGGTCGATTTCTATTTGGTCTTTGAGTTTTTTAGGAAACTTATAGTATACGACATTGAACAATAAGGTTTGAGACTTCATTTTCTATGACACTAGTATTCAAAAAGTACTATTATATGAATACTTTACCCTTTAGTTTTTCTATCTAAATGAAAATACTGAATTAAGCTCACTTTTTCTTTCAACTCAACAAGTCCTTACATTTGAGTTTTCTCTATCACTTAATTTAAAACATCCTTATATTCAAACTTTTATAATTTTTGTTAACTCAACACCTTTTTCTATATAAATCTTATACCTGAGTTTTTGTTAACTCTCAATTTAACAAACAATTTCTTATATCAAAATCAACTAAGTTACTTATAGTTTTAAGTCTTAATTCAATTCTTAAATTTCTTTACATGTCTAAATCCCTTTGTATTGAATTTTTTAATGTTATCTTTTGTAAATTAGATCTCTCTGATTTTTTTTTTCTTTTTCCTTGTACCCACAATTTTAGATCAATAAATTTAATTGCCTTTATTTTTCTTTCTTTTCATTTATGCCTTTAATTCTTTTGTTTTAGTCTCTTTTTTCTTTCCACTATTTCCACTAACACCTTTTTTTTTTTTTAGTTTTTTTCACTTATCTTCTCTCTCTCTTATTGCTTTCTATTATTATCCCTTTTTATTGTCTTTTCTATATAAAATTCACTTCAAAATTAAAAAAGAGTTTTGAAAAAGCTACTACTTATTGGTGGGTAGTGGTTGCTAGCAATAGAGAGGATTTAAAAAATGAATTGATGGCTTGTGATCATTGACAAAATTGGCAAATAATGAAGGAGTATAAATCATTGTTAATAAAAATGACAGAAGAGGGGTTAGCTTGTCCAATGATTTTTCAGTGACATTCCAACACATTGTTGGTACAATAAAATAAATTGGTGAGATTGGTCATTTGAGAAACAATAATTTCACATTATAAATAGTGAAATTTTGTAGATTTAGTGTGTTTCTTGATTTTGTAAGGTCGGTAATAGAGAGATTGGTGGTTAGTAGCTTAAAAATTGACTTTTGGGGACACAAATGTCAACTTGTAATGGTGTATGAAGATCTAGCAATAGTGAGTGTGTTGTACAAAATTTGGGCTATATTGGAAATTAAAAGTTAATTGCTTTAAGTTGCGTATCTAATGCTATTCTTTTTAAGACAAAACTTGCTCTTATAATAATGCATCTCTTTCACTACTAATAGTAATATCAACATTAGCCTTAGAATCTTCATGCTCACTCTGTCATCGACCATCAACATTATTATGTCCTAGATCCGTCATAATCACATTGATAGACTCTGTGACGTTCTTTCCATTAACTTCCTTTTAGGCATCAAATCCTATAGTTCTCATGTTCTTAAACCCTTTCTTTCTTTTTTTTTTTCCTAGCATTAACTTATTCCTCATCATTTATTAATAACTCTTCATGTTTCACTTCATTTATTTCTCTCTCATCATGAGGAATAAAATCAGGGTCTTTATCACTATCATATTACTGCTCAAGTATAAAGCATAACCCCCATTTCCACATCCCCAGCTACGCCTTGCCCTCCTTCATTATCTTGTGCCTTTCCATCCCTATCTCCTTGATTTAAACTAATATCATTAAGACCTTTTCATTTTAATATAACTTATTATTACTATTAATAACAAAACATCATGTAAGGAAAATCCAAATGCAAGTGCTTTTACACCATCATTTCCACATTTTTGATTCATATTTCAACAATTTGATTAGGTTAGACAAAATGTTCGACAACTACATTATAGCTTCATTAACCCTATGTATAAAATAAACTTATGTAATATGTTCTTTTCTTGTAGTCATATTATTTATCATTTCCAATAATGAAATATCAGATGTTATACTTAGAAGCTTATTGGCGAAGGATTAGTTATGGAATTTGTGGAGATAAACTTTCAAATTCTGGTAAGGATGTTTTTTAAAAGTAGCTTTTATATGCAACATTGATAGATACTTTATTGTTATGAATTAATGAGTCTCAATGTCTCCAACATATGAAACTTTAGGCTCTAGTTCTAATGTTTTACCATAATAAAGAATTAATTTTATCATCATCCTACAAAACAATAATTTTTTTTTTAATTTCAACTTTCTCTCTCTCTTTTGTTTTTTGTTTAACTAAGTTAACACCTATAACAAATTTAGTAAATGCCTATAAAAAATTAAAAACCCTAATATCATTCATATTATCATGCAATGGTTTAGTCAATATAATGTATAAGGAAAAATTTTATAGCATCTCTTAATTACATATACTTTCTTTTCTTAATTTAAAATTTCATTTTATTTAATTATTACTTAAAAATATTAAACCAGTGGTGTAGCTAATTCTTAATTTAAAATTTCATTTAATTTAATTATAGTAATTGAGAATTTCCCAATAACCATAACACATATATCTATTAAACCCATAATTCATAAAACTAAATTTTGTCCATATTTGAAAAAGCCAAATGTTGGTCAATAGATGCAAACAACCAAATACCTATTTAATTACAATATACCAAGAATGCTTACAAATCTTACCTTTATGATTTCATATTAGATAAACCCCTCTTTCCAATTGCAAGTCAATGTGAACTACCTTATGTCTTTTAAGTGGGCAATCAAACTTACTTTTTGTCATTTTCTTTTTCCATGTTCTTCCTTGACATTACAACTTCATGGACTACTTGCTCTTCCATTAGTAGGTCCCTACCTAATTGATGAATTTTGGTGTCTCCAATAAGGGGTTGATTGTTCTGCTTTTATGGAAGGAATTATTAGAATTAGGTTTTTCCTTTTTGTTTTTAACTAAAAAAAATTACTTGAGGGGCTTAGGATTTGCATTATTATTATTATTTTTTTCATTTAGGTTCAAAATTTCTTTTAAAACAATGAACATTAATTTAACTTATTTTAATTGAAAAAAATTTAGTTGGGTTTGGCCTTATTAAGCCTAGGCCTAATGCCCTTATCTTGACTTGTGTGGATCCTATTAGGCATTTTGTCTTTAGTGCAAGTTTACATTTTTTTCCCATTTATCACATCATATTACTATATTTAATGATTTTGTCCATCAGACCAAATGGTACGGTAAATTTGTTATGAAAAATCCTACAAAAACTAAATTGATAATTTTTAAAGGTCATAAATATTTGTTACTTGGCTTAAAAGTTGTGATATTTTTAGATATTAACCTTATACTTAACAACTATCAAAATAATTAGAGCAAAAGTTAGGAAACCATATGAAAATGGAAGCAAATGGAAAAAGAAAAAGGAAAAATAAAGCTTCAAAGAAACTAAAACAGAATTAATATACAAATATGATATCAACTTTGCATATTTTCATAAATCTATCATGATCTTTTAAAATTAATAGTTTGGGTCCTATAAAATATTTTAGTCATAAATCTAGCACAATGTTAAAACTCTTGGATGGAAATTTTTAAATTGAGTAGTGTGGGGAATTGATGTGTTAAAAATATATCATGTATAAAAGACAAATTTTGAGTGAGACATATGTCACAACATATGCGAACACACACATAATCACAACCCAAATTTGAGATCGTGATTAGCGCACCATCTTAGGCAAGAGGCCTACTAAAGACAACACAAACCTATAAAAAAATATTAAAAATAATGAAATAAGTATGCTGACTTAATGAGTAATTATAATAGGCATAATATAGAAGAAGAACTTAATTAGATTATAAAAATGATTAAATATGAGATGTTCTACCAATATATATATGTATTAACAAAAGGTCAATATAATTATTGGAAACAAAATTATATACTACTTATATATAAATACATACATAACTTCCATAACTCCAAACTTAAAGGGAGAGAGGTAGTAAAGGTAAGTATTTCTATCAATCACATCCATATATAATATATATACATATGTTACATTGTGGTTATTTAATGATTCACATCTGAATCTTCCTTATTACACCAAGGTGCATAATAATTAGTGCGCATAACAAATATAAATGTGTTATGCACATTGACTACTGCCCACTATGATAGTTATGCATTTAATAATTATGTCTCAATCCAAATATATCTATGATGGTTAAAAAATAATAAAATACAACAATGATGAATAAATGAGTTTTACTTGTCTTATTTTTGAAATATTCATTTTAATTATAAAAATATTTTCCTTTTATAATGATCAACCATTATCATATATGAAAAATAAGTCACTAATAAATTTTAATCTCATAATGTTGTCACCAATCATAGACTAATTATTAACCATCAAATGTTTAACTTAAAAGAAGTCAAAAGTCAAACTTAACTTAAAGTCAATTGAAAATACCTCAAGCTTTTTAATGATATAAAAGGTCTCATAAAATAATCAATTAAATCATGATAAAATGAAAGTTAAATATACATATATATAGGTCAGTTTGGACAACCCACTCCCATTTACTTAGGGTTTATATTTATTTTAGAAATAATTACCAAACTAATTACTTATTAGTTAATGGATTTTTGAAAATGATTTCTTCTTTATTAAATAGTAATCAAGTACTAACATAAATACAGTAAATACATATAAATGAAATAGACCTTTTTACTACTCACAGATTATGGATATCGATTAATGAATTTGAATTCCAACAATGATTATGTGGGTTCAGTCAAACCTAAATCAATGTGTGATAGGAAATCAATGTTAGTAATAAAACATAAGAATTTAATAAATTGAAATAAGATTGAAAATTAATCTTTGGATTCTAACCCAATAAATCAAATATCTCGTAAATTGGAAAACTAAAAATTGAATTGAACACAATCCTAAAAGTAGCTCATTGTCACCTATGTTTTGTCTTTGTACTCCTTGTTAGAATCCTATCGCTGTTATTATTGACCATTGCCAAAACATTTTACCACAACCATCCTTAAAGTCACTAATCACCAATTTACATATCACTGATGGCCTCAATTGATGGAAAAAAGTCATTTTGCTATTGTCACCTAAATGTTGCCATATGCCACCATCTAGTGATTGTTACTACACAAGGCTTATATTGGTAGACTTATTAAGCTCTAATCTATATGATGATGCCTTTCATGCACCATTTTAAAGGTTATGAAATTAGTTGGCCTACGGTAATTCTTCCCTTCTTTTTTTCTTCCATTTTTCATCGTTGTGATGCTTGTCACTACTATCCATTCCTCTTCGTTGGCCACCCTCTTTGCTCCTCACTACTTACACTACTCTACCATATCAATTTTTTAGTTATAATTATGTGTATGGGGTAAGGGAAGAAGAAGAAGAAGATTTTTTATAAGGGGAAATGGGATAAAGGAAAAGTTTAAAAAAAAAAGGAAAAAGGTAAAACCATGATAGAAAAAAATATGAATATAATGGATTTAACTTAATTCAATTAGTTAACTAAAAAAAATAATAATGAGGTTTTAATAATTAAAATGTTCTCTCAAATTCATACTTTTTTTTAAGACCTACTTTTACCTACTATTTTTATTAAAAAGGAAAAGAAAGTTGACTTATTTTTTTTTCTTAAACAGAAAAAATAAAACTATTTTCAAATTTCTTTTTATATAAGTAGGTTGCTATTTAATAGAGTAATAAAAGAGATGTGAAAATGTATGAAAATCAATACATAGATATTAATAGATAATAGACTAAGTTTACCTTCAACTTCAACAATACAAAGATATTAAACGAGAATATACCTAATTTACTTTAGCTTTAGCAATACATAGATATCAAAGTATTCACCAATACATAATGAAATAAAATTCCCTAATCGACTAAAAGAAATTTATAGGCATTTTTCAAAGATTTTTTACAAGAGTAACCTTTTACTATTAGGTACTAGTCTATAGCTTATCCTTAGGAAAGGACAATCATTAATACTTTTAAAGTTGTGAATAATTTCTCCTTGCTAGTCAAAATTATATTAATGCACATGAAAAGGTTAATAGATTTTTAGAGTCAAATAATACGAGTTTTGATGTTAATAATTTTTTTTACTTTGTAAATTTTTGATTAGTATAAAATTCATATTTTGTATAGATATAAAAGAAAAATTAAAATTAGTCTACAAAGGAGTTGATACCAAATATTATTATTTATTTGATATAAGTTAATTTATTTGTATCTCAGTTGCTCTTTTTGTAATATACAAATAAAATAATTGCTGGATCAACACTTAAAGACATTGTTAGGAAACAAAATATTCAAAAAAGTATAAAAGGAAAAAGAACATAGAAAATTTACTTGGTTCAAAATTTTAATGTTCCTACATTTATAGTTACATTAGAGTTTCATTGTTTCAGGAGTTCTAAAATTACATAAGAAGCATGCATTTTTATACAAGGACTTATATGGAAAAACTATATTTTTAGCCCTCATATAAAATTAATTAGACTTCATTCTTACAACAATTTCCCTTTTAAAGACTAATTATCAAATTAATAGTTATCATAATGTAATTAAACTTTTCTTATAATTCATAGTTTAGTGTGACACCTCTTTAACAATTAATGGTAAAGGCCAATTAAATTTATGCATAACCTTAAATTCTCTATAACCAATGGCTTAATTAACATGTTAGTAGTATTATTAATATTACATATCTTTACAATTGGAGAGAAAATTTTAATATAGTAAATACTTTCTTTTTGCTAAAATCCCATCACAACCAACCTTGCCTTGTATCTCTTATTGTCATCATGTTCTTTGATTCAATAAATCCATTTGTTTTTTAGTGCTTTTTTTGCCTTTTGGTAATTGAGTTAGTTCTTATGTATGACTTTTTATTTTTTAGTGAACTCATTTCTTTTTCCATAACTAACTTTTAATTGAAAGAATCTTTAACTTGTATTATTATATCAAAGCATTTTGTTTCACTTTTATTAGTTAACAATAAATAATACAAGGAAGAAGAGAATCACAATGAAGGCTTATGTATTTACTAGATTTTGTTATTTATGACATTGGTGTAAAAGGCTCTTATTGTATTAAGCTGTTTTAAAGATTTTTTTGACACTCTTTTATTTATATCATCTTTTGAAACTTCTTTTAACTTAGTATGTTACCTGTTTCCCTATGCTATTAGATTCTACAATATGTTTATTTTAATAAACCATTTTCATTGAATATGATATCTTTGTTTCTAATGATTTTTCTATTTTGATAATTTTTGAGATGATATCCAAATTCATTAATTTTATACTCAGTGAAAAAAAATTTATGAGATTTATAATCTAATTAGATTTTTATGGGAAGGAAGTTGGAGTTGGGAGCCCATGCTTGAGCATTTAAATGAGTTATTTTCATGGGTTATATTGTTATGTAGTGGGTTAGATGAATTTCAACATTTTAATGAGTTATTTTCATAATTTTTTATTATTATTTAGTGGGTTGGACGAATTTCCTTAATAAGTCAATCTTATCAATTAGGGTTTTTGGGGGTTTGCATATAAAAAGGGAACAAAGGATAACTGGAGGGACTAGGACTTTTGGATGAGTGTATGAGCTATTTTCTCCGGCTTTTTAACAATTAATTCTCAACTTTCATACTTAAGTGTGTTGGTTCAATAGATTTATCTTCTTTAATATTTTCATTGTTAAGAGTAGCAAATAAATCTTATAGTTCTAGTTCTTGGTTGTTTATAATCATTGAGTCAAAATTCAAATTATTTAACTTTTGTTAGAATAATCCTATACTAATATTGGTGTTTGCTTCCATTTACATATAATTAGAGTTTATATTAGTCGTGGTAGTCTAACTATTTGAACCCTCACTAGACGATTAAAACAAATATTCCCGAAGCACTGTAAAAGCATATTAGCGATTTAAATTTCTTCTATCTCATAGTTTAATCCTTAATAATTGTAGAAATATTCATGGATTCCTATAAATTAAAGTTCTATATTCAAGTTTTTTTTTAGAAAATAAAAAGAAAAATATATCATTAATTGTTTCTCTCTTAAAGAAAAAAAATATAAAAAATAAAAAGACTAAAATCTTAAGTATTCTTTTAAAAGAAGAATGTGTATTTTTTTTTCCTTAATTCAACTAAAGAGAGCTTAAGAATAAGGTTTTATATTCAAGTTCATTTTCTCTTTTAAGAAAATACAAAGGAGAATATATGATCAATTATTTTCCTTTTTAAGAAAATAAAAGGTCAAAAATAAAAAAGAACCACAATTTTAAATATATTTCTTTAAGGAAAAAAAATATATTTCTTTTTCCTTAATGTATGAATTAATGTGAAGTCAAAAATAGTTGAGATTATTTTTTAATTTTCATAATTCTAAAATATACTAGTGTTGTGTCTATATAATGCACGAGTTTATATTATTTTATCAAAAAAATGATAATAATAATTTATTTAGATATTGATATGAAATTTAATTATTTTGTTATATATTGAAATTAATATTCACCACTAACATGAATAACTTCTAAGAAAATTTAAAATTCTAGCTAATTGGTAGTAGCACTACTGCAAATTATGCTTTTGGTGCCAATTTTTTTTTAATTATTATTACAAAATAGCAACATCAAAGTGAAGGAACAAAAAACATTAGAATAAAAATGTTACTTTATTCTACAGCAAAAAAAAGAGTTTAAATTAAAGTATTGAAAAAAAAAGTAGATGAATGATATATATACATACATACATATATATATATATATATAACACTCTTTAATTTGATAACTAAAACAATTTAAAAGTTTCTAAGTGACAAAGTACTTACATTGTGACTTGTCATTTTTATTGAATATACAAAATAAAAATAGATTAATAGTAATATAAATAAGTTCTTATTTATATTATTAGAAATAAAAATAAATTCAAAGAGAATTTAATAGGTTTTAAGTTTTGGGTTCGCTCTTTCTTGAGGCAAAGTCAATGTGACAAAAATGTTTTATCAAAAAAAAAAACAAAAAGGAAAAATGTAATACTAATTTGATCTGAAAATTTTACTATATTTTTCTTATAAATGATATGAGAAATTATTTTGATTTTTTTTTTCATCTTAGTTTTTATTTTTGCTGAAATTACCTTTGGATCGCTATTAATTTTTTTAAAAAAAAAAGTTTTTACTCCACTTCAATTTTTGTTCTTTTAGGTAAAAATCATATTAATGTACTTGTCATAAGTAGAAAAAAATAATAATAAATAAATAATAAGTGAGAACGAAAAGATAAAAATTATTTAAGGAAACAAGCAGTTAGTGATTCTGACAGAGCAGCACGCAAGAATGTCTCATTTAAATCGATGAAAATTGACTTCCGGAGGTGTTTTTGTGTGCTAGATTTATCAAACCATGCAGTTCAATATCCTATGATGAATATACTAAAGGAAATAAATATGATGCCGCTGATCATTTTCTATATGGGACCATTCAATTTAATTATGTGGTAAAAATGAATCGATTTTTACGCATGGTTTAGTTTTAATGGATCAATGCTATATGCAATTTTATTACTATAACTTGTTTTTTTCAATATGATGAGTGTCTCATTTTCCTTGTGGGTTATACAAGCTCTGCTTTTGGATCTTGATTGACTTTCAGCTCTGTCTTTGCTCTGCAATCCAATAATTGAGTTGTTGATCTGCTACACTTTTGCGACTTAATTGACCTCGCTGTAAATGAGATCTTACAAGTTGACTTGTTTTTGGGGCTCCCTCTAATAAGTAACATACAAAATCTTTGTCCAAAATGCAAGGGAAATGGGTACTAATTTGCTTCTTAGTCCATATGGTAGGTCAAGAGGGTCTTCTGATCATGATGCGGTAATTTTTTGTAGGTTCAAGTTCCATGGTGAGCTTCCAGGGTATTCATCTAGCAAACAGATTGCCTGGGTCCTTTTTCCGCTCATTTGATCAGGAGTGAAATGGAGATGATGATTTGGATGAGTATTTTCATTAACCTGAAAAAAAGAGGAGACTTACTGTTGATCAAGTTCGATTTCTTGAGAGAAGTTTTGAGCTTGAAAACAAGCTGGAACCCGAAAGGAAAATCCAGCTTGCAAGGGACCTGGGCCTGCAGCCTCCGCAGATTGCCGTATGGTTTCAGAACCGCCGAGCAAGATGGAAGAAAAAGCAACTGGAGAAGGATTATGATGCGCTGCAAGCTAGCTATGACAATCTTAAGTCTGACTATGACAGCCTCCTCAAGCAGAAGGATAAACTTAAAGCTGAGGTATTTGTCTGGTGTTCTAGTTACTGCTTAATTTTGAGTTCACATTCGGAATGTTGCCTAATGTTCCGGTCTTTTTCAGTTTGATTCCTTATCAAACAAGCTGCTTCTGAAGCAGAAAGAGAATGGAAGCTCAAAATCACCTGATAAGGACACCATATCTCAAGGACTCCCTGCAAAAAAGATTGGTGATTCAGCCTCTGAGGATGAAGAATCCAAATTTTCGGTTTTGGCCTGTAAACAGGAAGATATTAGCTCAGCAAAAGAGTGATACATTGGATTCAGAAAGCCCACATTATGCCGATGGGGTTCACTCCTCGATAATAGAGGCGGGTGATTCTTCATATGATAGACTATTACGTATTATGATGTTTTCATCTGTAACTCTGAACAAGATGAATTTTCATTAGAACTCCCGAGGAAAAATCTTAAATTCATGCCTGACAAAAAGATGATGGGAAATCGTGGGCTGACACCTTTAATTTGTCTTTTGGATGCTTCTAGGTGCCAACGATGCCCCCCCCCATCAAGGCTTCCCAATGGCACTCAATTTTTAATATAAATATAAAAGTTACAAACCAAATCATGGGAAACATCCTACGTTAAGAAAGAACAAAGAGTAATTGCTACAAAGTCACCCATTTTGTAATTCGTTATTCAAGGGATTGTAAGTGCATTGAGAATAAAATAAAACCAAATGGTTTACCCATGCCAAAAGCTGTATCTTGGTTGGTCAAATTCTAATTTTGTTCTTGAATTTGTATTGTTGCCAATTAGATCATCAAACTTTTATTTTACTTAAATATTGACCGAAGATTAAACTTACACTTGAAATCAAGTCCATTTGGCCAATTCTTTTTAGTCAATTCCCATCAACTTAGTAGTCAATCTTTTGTTTTTGGTTGAAAGAAAGTTTGTGAGAAAAATATGATTAATGAATTCCTATACATGTCTCCCAATTTGAAAGAAAGATAATTTTTGTGTTTTCTTTAGTAAAGTTTTTCATTAAAAAAAAAGTCATTTTACCTGGAAAAAAAAAGGAAAAGAAAAAATGAATGTAATGATGGTGAGTTACATAAAAGTTTAAACCTTTCCCATGTTCAGAAATTTTAATTAATAATTAGCAACAAATCTAATTTTCAAATTAAGAGTATAAATATTTACTTTAAATATCTTTTGTTAAAATATTAGAAGAATAAAAAAAATATATATATATATAAAGGACAACTCATTCTAAGCGGCTGAAAGTAACAGAGGACACAGTTGCTAGTTTAGTCAACTCATAGGATATAGATTGAGGATGAATTTTGTCACTCTTTTTTCTAGCATTAGGGCATTTTGAATGGTAGATGCTTGAGAAAAGGTCCCAATAGGTGTGCGTATACATGTCCCCATATCTAGGTACTACCTGTTAATTGTCTTGCGTTCCAATATCAACAACAGAGTGTGACATTTAATCTATTGCCCAAAACCAGAACCATAAACCAGCAAAACACAGTGTATGGCTGTCAACTGAACTTTCTCCAGAAACAAACAAACGACCAGGGACACAAACAACCCTACAAACAAATCTTTGTCTTAGTCTCCATGACAATCACGCACAGATATTGAGAAAGAACCTGAAAATCACGCTGAACTAAAATTACAGAATTCAATAAAATGATGTATCGGCAAAAAATATGGATTAGTCAGAAAAAGAAAATCATGAATTTTATTTTTGCAATTATGAAACCGTTAATCCACTTCTGTGCCATGCCAGCTTAGAATTAGGGATCACTTGGGTACCATCTGGGCACTAGAAAAATATAAAAATTAAAAAATCATAAAAAGAAAAACAAACATTTACAACATAAGGAAATCAAAACATCCTTTATCACTCTCCTTTTGGCATCTAGATAGCATGATGCTATGTGTCTATTGATGGCGCGATTGACTTGATAACAAACACAAAGTTTATTTCAAACAATTGGCTGCTGTTCCAATCTCATATACCAAAAATCATATCTCAACTAGCATTAAAATTTTTGTAAAGAAAAAAATAACCAAAAAAAATAAAACAAAAAAAAGAAACTAACTTAGCAGATCTTTTGACTTCAGGAGAAGAAAAATGAACTAAACTACCGTGGGAGGCACAGGCTCATTCCTACGTCATTGTGCAACAACTTGTGTGTGTCTCTGTGCTTGCGACCTTGGCTCCCTCAACTAAACTCATTAACTGTCTTCACCATATCAGTTTTTGCAGAAATATTCTCAATTGGATATCATATGGTCGTAAAAATTTTAGCTTTTAGACGCAAGTGTGGGCAATATAATTACATAAACATGATCGTATTGGTCTTTAGAACAACCCACAAAAAATGAATTTTATTTATTCAATTTAATTGCTTAAATCATACTTAATTCTCACTTTAAGAAGAAATAATAATATGATTAATGATAAATAACAAAATAAGTAATATAATCAATTGAAAATAATAAGACAGAGGAAGAGAGAGCATGTACAACAATTCGTAGCAGTTTGCTTCAAACTGAAAGTTTACTTTCAATTTTTCAGATTTATCACTTGAGAATTTAATTTCATTAACTATTTTTTTTTTAACAGGATAAAGATAACTTGCTATACTAAATCATCTTTACCTTAATCACAACAAAAGTTTTACGAAGTTTTCACAAAATACAATGGTTCTTTAACTTTTAATTACTTGTTCTTTATTGCTTTTTATCATGCTACTTCTACTCTTTTTTCAATCTCAATTTTTCTCTTAAATCACAACAAAATTTTCATGAAATTTTCACAAGAACATAATGATTTTTCAACATTTAGAAATTTGCTCTTTATTGCTTTTTATTAGAGTATTCTTACTCTTTTTTCAATTTCAACTTTTCTCTTAAAGTTCTCGCTCCTGATCCTTCATTCTCTTTGCTTTGCTTTGTTTCTTTGATTTTTAACTTTAACTACAATACAAAGCAATCAAAGTTCATTTACAAAAGAGTTTTACAATTATTTTAAAGGCAAATACAATTGATTTTTTTTCTATAAAAAAAAATCAATTTTCAAAAATAGAAAATTCTATTTCTGAGGCATCGGTTGACTGCAATATTGAGATTGATCAAGAGGCCCAAATTTTTGTAAACTTTTGAGCTTCTTACTTTTAGTTGTTTAGTCCCATGGGTTGATTGTAGCTATTAGTGAGGTTGCATAACTTGAATTCTCTGTAACTTTTGCAACATTAAAGTTTTTAGCTTTTTAGCTACCTTCGGCCTATTATAACTTGAATTCTCCATAATTTTTTTTAGTTTTTCTCTTTTTGTAGGTTGAACGTTTTTTGGTATCTAGTAAAGCATTGGTTCAACTGACCAATCAAAATTCTTTATTTCTTTTTCACTTTTCATCAAGCTATCTAATCGATAATATAGATCAATTGATCCTAATTTTCTGTCAACTTTGACTTTTTATGAATTTCTTTTCCATTTTTCTTTAAAATCACTTAAAATCTCTCTTAATATTTTTCTAAAAATATAAATTTTACAGAAAATAAAATTTTTGTATAATTATTAGTTTAATTCAAATTTTAAATTCAAAGATGTAATTATGAATAAAATAATAATTACTCAAAGAAAATTCACTTGCTTTTCTCTTAAGTAAGTGAATATATTATTTAAATAAGTAGATATTAATGACATCAATTAAGTAGATGAAAGACATTAAAATATAGAGAAAAAGATTATAACATATGATCTCACTAAACTCAACAATTTTAATAATTTTTTTGTTAATCTCAACAATCTCTTTCTTTTTTGTGATGACAACTATGATTGACTAATGGGTGACAAGATGAACAAACTGTGATAAATCTCCCTGATGTATGCTCTGCCCCTTACTAATGTAATCAAGACAATTGATTAAGCACAATGATCAACTTATGAACTCAACAAATGTTAAAGCAATAAAACATTGATAACTGAATTACTAAGTAATTAAGCAATTAGGACAAAAGTATCATTAATCTAAGTAAAGGGAAATATCAAAGTAAATATAAGTATTAAAGCAATAGCGTATTAATAAGATATAATTATCCAAGTAGGTAAAAAAAGAGTTTAAAAATATTCAGAAGTTTAAGGGGTTCTAGGTTATCAATCAACTCTCTCTCCCTCAGGCATCATAAGAAAAAATATGCTCGATTACGACTTCATTGCTTCTTTTTCTTGGAGCTCCCTTCAGATTTTCCTTTTTTCTTTAACAATCTAAGGTTGAAGAAAAAATATTTCCTTGATTCTTTCATAAAATTTTGTAGCTCTACTCAAATTTCAGCCATATCATCCTTACGCCTATTCATATTTTTTTTGAGCTCATCTATTTCCTTAGTTAAGAAATTCATTTCAACATTATTGGAGGCTTAAGGAGGAGTTGATGATTTTATTAGTGTTGGCATTATGCTAACTCTAGATTTGATCTTGTTTTCCTTAAATTTGTAAACCACTTTCATTCACTTTACACTAAAAGCATCTACTTAAGGGTGGTGGTATTGATGAATTGTTCCAAGGTAACATGACAAGGGGCCTTTTAAGCTATAGGTACACCTAACTTTAGAAGCAAGTAACGTAAATGCATACCATATGAAAATTTCTTAACTATTTCCTTTTAAGTTTTTTCAAACACTCTTATTATGTGTTTTGACAAGTTGAATTTCTTATTCTTTAATAAGTAGGTCAAGAAGCACATGTCAAAAAAGATTAATTAGTCATAATGGCTATTTCTAAAATTGATGTTGCAAGTCACAATCCTTTGAATAATCCTTGACTTTAGTGGCAAGGAAGATGCTTTAAAGGGCTTCCTAATGTTATCATTTTCTTCGCAAAGATCAACTTGACCTTTCCATTTTCTCTTGAGCATTAAACTTGCCCAAGTTCCATGAGTTAGTCCAATCAACACATCAACCTTCTAATGGAAAATTCAAGTAATCCACAATCATTTTAAGGGGCGATTTTCACTTTCTTTTCATTCATATGAAAAGTGATCATAGTGCAATTTTTGTTGACTTTTTATATTTTCAAAGAAATATTTTAGCATCTCTATGTAAAAATCACATATAAATGTAATGAACCCAATCCATTTCTAAAATGCAAACCATCCAAAAAATCATTGATTTCAAATTCAACAATATAGTCTAAGTTCAATGGTATACCAGATATATGGTTTTCTTTATGAACTTATAAAAATCATCCTTAGTTTAAGAAGTTCTAAAATGAAAGCTATAGAACTTTGATGAATCATAGAGTTGAGAAGATGATTGACCTTGTGTGGTTGCTGTTTGTGGAGATGGATTGGATGGTAGAGCCATGGATGGTGCTATCAAAAATGATGAGGGCATCAAGGATAACTTTGATGACAAAGGTGTCAACCTTACAATCTTTGGTTTTCACCCATTCTTGTCTTTGATACTAGTTTATTTTAGTGGCTTCTTGGAAGGCTAGACAATTAGAGAAGAAGGTGGAATTCATGGCAATAAGGTTCCAGATGGTGTTAGTGACAACGTGTACTTAACAATGACTCTTAAATTTGGAATATAGGTCATTGGTGACATAATAAAGGGAGTATAAATAGCGACGATCCTTCAAGTTCTTGTGGAGGCCAAACTCAACTTTTTAACATTAGGCTTCTCCTTCTTTGATGTAGATGTTGATTTTAATGTCGTTGTTCATGGGTTTAAGAAATTAATACTTTTCGAAGTTGATTTTAAAATGATTCAAAGAGATTTAAAAATCTAAGATTTGAATTTTGAAAAAAAAGGAAAGTATTTTAAAGAGAGAATTTTTAGATTTTGGAAAAGGAAAAATTGAAAAGGGAAATTTTAAAATGATATTTTTCGACCTAAGTATGCCATAAGTCAACTATTTATACTTTAAATCTAGTTGACTAATCACTCTTGGATAGAAACACTAATTTTCATATTTCAAGCACAACATGCCTAAATGATCATGAAACACGAATAATAATCATGTAAACACATAATTATTCTATAAAAAAATATAAAAACATATCAAATTATAACAATCACATAATCAAAAGAGCAATCTAACTTAATCATGTCCAATCTCTCCCTAATAGTCACAAACCTATTTTCACTCAAGAGTTTGGTAAAGATATCATCCAATTGATCTTTAATATTCACAAACTTTAAGGACACTTCTCCCTTAAACTTATGATCTCTAATGAAGTGGTGCCTTAAGCCAATTTGTTTGGTTTGAGAATAAGGTATAAAGTTTTTGGTTATATTGATTATACTTATGTTATCACACTTAATAAACATATGAGAGTAGTGCAATCTAAAGTCCTTTGAGGTTTGTTTCATCTAAAGTAATTGAGTATAGTAAGCTCCTACTTCCATGTACTTTACTTTAGCTATAAAAAGAGCAATTGAACCTTACTTTCTACTGCACTATGAGACTAAGGCTTGGCTAAGAAATTAACATGCATCCATGGTTCTGTTCTTCTTAATTCTATTTACTACAAATTTTAAGTCTGAATAACTCACTAAGTCAAAGGTTAATCCTTTAAGATACCAAAGTGCTAAACTTATGGTTTTATTCACATACCTAAACATTCTTTTAAGGGAAACTAGGTGTGACTCCTTTGGGCTATATTGGAATTTTTCACACAAACAAACAACAAACATCAAGTTTGGTGTATTAGTAGTGAGATAGAGAAAATTACCAGTCATATCTCTATATTTCTTTTTATCCACAACCTTATTGTTTACATCATTTTCCAACTTTATAGAAGTGGTCATTGGAGTGCCATATGGTTTGAAATCATTTATACCAAACTTCTTTAATAGCTCTTTTGCATACATAGCTTGGTTGATAAAGAGTTCATCATTTGTTTGTTTGATTTAGAGTCAAATGAAAAATTTAATTCTCCAATTATGCTCATCTCAAATTTTATTTCCATATCACTAGCAAATTTCTTGTGCAATCACTTATTAGTACCACTAAATATAATATCATGAATATAAATTTGAATAATTAACGAATTTTTAACTTTTTATTTGGTAAAAAAAGTAATGTCAACTTTACTTTTAATTTAGCTTTTATTAACTAAGAAAGAGCTTAACTTTTCATACTAAGCTTCAACACTTGCTTTAATCTAGAAAAAGCTTTTGAAAACTTGTAGACATGATCTAAAAATACTTTGCTTACATAGCCAGAAAGTTAATCAACATAGACTTCCTTCATGAAGTAGTCATTAAGAAATGCACTATTCACCTTTATTTGGTATAACTTGAATTTTTATATGATGTAAATGAAAACAACATTCTAATGGCCTCTAACCTAGCAACTAGGGTAAAGGTCTTATCATTATTAATGCCTTTTTCTTGATTGTAACCTTCGACAACAAACCTTATTTCTTACAAATTGGCCACTTCCATCAAGCTTATTTCTAAAGATCCACTTGGTTTCTATAATAGGATGATCACTAGGTCTTGGTACCAAAGGATTTTTCTTAAATTGGTTAAGCTTATCCTTTATTGCATGTATCTAAGATTGGTCAACTAATGCATCATTTATATGTAATAGTTTTATTTTGAAAAAATTTATCAAAGGATTACTAATAATTTAATCTTGAAATGCCTTTCTTGCATGCTTCCATTCTCTTGGAACTCGGTGAACAACACTATAAATATTCTTATCCTTTGAAAGTATTCACTTTAAGTTATTCACTCTACTTAATTTGAACATCGTTAGAATATTGATATTTTATCAATAATTCATTTTCCTTCCCTGAGCATTTGTTTTTATCAATAAGATTATTCAACTCCTCATTTTTATTAAGAAAAAAAGGGGTTAGTTTCACCAAATGCAATATGCATGGACTTTTTTACATCAAGAGACTTCTTGTTAAACTCCCTATATGCCTACCTAGAAGAGTATCCTAAGAAGATACTTTCATTTGCCTTAAAATCAAACTTACTTAGGTTGTATTTTGTATTTAGAATGTAACACTTGTAACCAAAAATGGTAGGAAGTTTATTTTAGACTTTCTTTATTTTCACAACTCATAAAGGGTTTTTCCAAAAGTTAGATGAATGAAAAATTTACTAGATACATAGCAAGCAATATGGATTACTTCTAACCAAAAGTATTAAGAAAGGTTATACTCATTTATCATGGTTCTAGTTATATTTTGCAAGGTTTTATTCTTTTTTTTTAGTTGCTTCATTTTGTTAAAGAGTTTTTAGAGCTAAAAACTTGTGAGAGATACCTTAAGAATTGTAAAAATTTTCAAATTCTTCATTCTCAAAATCACCACCACGATCACTTTTAATTGAAGTGACATGATAATCCTTTTCATTTTTGATTAACTTACAAATAATTTCTAAAGCCTTTAAGCACTCATTAGTGTGCATTAGGAATGATGTATGTATATGACTTACCACCTAAAGATGAAACATGAGTAAGACCAAATAAGTTCATATACAATAGTTGCAAGGGTTTATAAGTAGATAATATCTTATTGTTCTTAAAAATGCTTTTGCTTCACTTTCCTATTTAACATGTATTATATACACCTTTTTCTTCTCAAATTTCACAATTAGAAGATCTTTAATAAAGTTATGTTGGTTAGCCTTTGATAGTTGATTCATACTTGCATGACTTAACTTGTGATGCCATATTCATGATTTTTCACTAATAGAGCCAAAGTGTGTAATTCAATAATATATATATTGTTTGAATACTTAACAATAAATAAGAGATCACTTATTTTTGAATGAGCAACATGACAAACATTTTGCTTAAATGATACCTTATAGCTACATCACACAATTGACTAATACGTAATGAATTGAACTTGAGTCCTTTGACAAGTGACACATTGTCAATCATTGAGGACTTTCCTTGACCTATCTTACCAATACCAATAATCTTACCATTGACATTGTTTCCAACGTTATTGTTTCACCATTATTTTTCTTAAAGGAAATGAAGTTATTGGGATTCTTTATTATATGTCTAAAGAAGTTACTATCTATATACCATTCATCATTATTCATACTGTTCTTAATACATACTTGCCAATAATTTATTTAAATTTAGGTATCTATATATTTTTGGGTCTTCAATATTAGCTTTGGTGCTTATAGCATCTACATGAGGATAACCATCTACATCTTATATCAAATTTCATAAGTATCATATCTATCATGATTATGTCATCTAGCATAAGAATGTACATTCTTACAAGACGTTTGACTTTTGTGTATGTCTTGTGTACATATATGTATACTTATATGATACTTTCTATCATGATATGCTATATAAGTATGCTTATGTGTTATGTTACTAGATGTTTATACACATGTGTGAGCATAAATTTTCTATCCTTGAAACATTTTGGGTTGATATACATAAGATGTATAATCCTAACCACTTTTATCTCCTTGAGGTCTTTGAGAGTTAGGTTTAAAGAAAAACTTTAAAAGTTTAAAGACTTCTTTTTTAAGCTGAATTTTATCATCCAAGAGATTCACTGGTCTTTTCTCAATGTAGACATGATCTAACATATTATTCTTTTCAAAGAGTGACTTTACCTTATCTTTAAAGAAGTATTCTTAACTTTTAGAGAAACAATTTCATCCTTCGAGGATCCAACTTTATGCTTCATGAAGACATTTTTAGCATGAAAACCTTTGTTTATTACTATCATGTCTTTGAATTTCCCATCCATACAATCTAAACTATCATATAACTCATCAATGAGAGATTCATAATCATTAGATGTATCACAAACAGAGTTTACTTCATTTTTTATAGTTATAAATGCCAAGTTAACTCCACAATTGTTGAAATCACTTTTTGAGTCACTTATATCATCCTAAATAGCTTTGAGGGCTTTCTTTGTTGGCTTTTTGTCCTTTTTCTTATTAATAGGACAATTGTGAGCACTATGACTAGGTTTGTTAAAATTGTAAAAATGATCTCATCCTTGTCACGATTACTTTTGAAGAATTTCTTGTCACTTTGTTTCTTCTTTCTTTAGAGTAGCGTAATCATCTCGGTTAGTATGACAAGCTTTTTTTTCATCTTCTTGAGTGAATTTGTAAATGATCTTAATATTTTATTTACAAGATCACTTGTCTTGATAGTCTTCTTAAGGTTGTTGAGTGGATTGACAATGTTAGTAAACCTTGTGTATATCTCTAAGATTTTCTCATCACTCTTGATCGCAAAAAGCTCATACTCATGCACGAATAAGTTGATCTTTCTATTCTTTACTTGTATTGTACTCTTGTAAGTAACTTTAAGTTTTTCCATACATCCTTTGTTGTCTTATTTGAAGAAACCATATTATATTTACTGACACTTAAACCATAATGAAGCAAATATGAGGGACATCAATCAGGCATGAGGGACATATCAAAATATACATAAATAGAATATAGCACATAATCCTGTCAACAATTTTTCCATTAATTTCAATAAACAATGTTAAAAGGGTGTCAACTACTAAAGGCAATAACTATGTTGTTCGTACAACAACAAGAGGCACATCATTACTTGACTAAACTTTCAAGGTTCAAAAATTCAACTCATGGACCAATCTAGCTTTTCTAAGCTTCAATCTTATATCCAATCATATAACAATTAGCAGCAATTCCTCCCTCCCCACATATCGCTGAAGCACCACCTATGTGTGGGTGTGTAGAGTATTAAACTTGTCCGATATATAGCATCTTTAAGTGGTTCCACTTACTTTAAAGCATATATTGAAACTGATCTATCTAATAGATGATTATCATTCAGCATAGTAGATATATTCAGTCGACACATGTAGACCATAATATATGTTTGAAAAAGGATAAAAGGATGATGGTTCCTTTTGTGAATTTTGACATAAATTTTTAAAAGATAAAGATGGTTCTTTCCATTGTATCATATATATATATCTAAGGTGCATTGGAGCGTTTTAACTTCAATACTAAGTTATTATTTCAGTACTCTTCCAGGTCAACTTGCTCCTATAACATATGCTTGAACCTGAAGCACCACTTCCCGCGAGGTAGGATGAAACGATGGTAACCAAGATCAAGTTTGAGATTTTGATTTGCCAACCAGCTAATAAAGTTATATTTGAGATACACTAATTGATTCTATGACATAGGCGCATGCCCGGACCACTTTCTTCATTCATTATCTTTTTAATTATTTTCACCATAATTTGTGATTAAAATTAGGAAGAACAAAACTAACATCTATCGATCGCGTATAGAATAAAGATAGTTAGTTGCCCATGTCAAATCCCACTTTTTCAACCTTTCTTCTAGTTAAAAAATAATCTATACATATATATAAAGCAAACACTAATATTATAATGACATGCATAATTTTATGAAGGATAATGGTTATGTATGTTAATAAACATAACATCATCATAAAAAAATAGATTGATCATCGCCTGGCTGGTTCTAGCACCAACTGGTTTTGGTTTATTTATTATTGCAAATATTCCGCTTTTCTTTTCTCTTTGGTCCCTAGGATTCGCATACTAGACTATACAAATATATGTATCTAACCCTCTTTTTTCTCTGGTCTAGGTACCAACAATATTGCAGCTAGCACATATTTCATTACCTACGTTCTGCCTTCTTACTTCCATAAACATATAATTTTGCTCCTCCTTTATCTCCCTTCTCTTGCAATTTTGCTTTTGTAAATGGCGTCCGGGACAAGATCAAGACTCTTTGCCTTCGTTTTATGTTCACTAGTCTCATACTTGAATTCCTCTGTGCGTGGAGATGCAGACATTCCTTGTTACTTCATTTTCGGAGACTCATTGGTCGATAGTGGCAACAACAACCATCTTAGCACAGCTGCTAAGGCTGATTACCTGCCTTATGGGATTGATTTCCCGTATGGTCCGACGGGAAGGTTTTGCGACGGTCGAACAGTGGCTGATATAACTGGTTGAGTTCTTTACCCAATCTTCTACTTCAGTACATACATCGAAATGCATGTATTTATAGATGCATGACAACATGTAGCGTTCGTTGATATTTACCACAGAAAATCTAATTAATTACCCTTTCAACTATTTCTGACCGCTCCTTTCTTTCCTTATTTGTGTTTTCTATGGCAAAGAAATCATTTTCCAACACATTACAGTAGTTGGAACCATATAATATCTTATTATTCCCTATAAATGAATTTAAAAGAAAATTTCTCATGTCTGTTGCATGGAAGCGAGCTACATGTGGAGTAATATCGATAAAATTAATGTTAGTATTAGCAGGTTTTTCTTCTCTTTTTTTTTCTTGGGTCCATTGACTGGAATAGGAGCTCAACCAGAAAATGAATTTTAGGGTCAGGTTGAAAAATATCATATATACGAATATTAGTCGAAAGAAAAATAAATGGATGAACAGTGAAAAAAAAAACATGGGCAACATCATAACAATTTTCTTCTAATAATACGAAAAAGGTTCTTTTTCTCAAAAAAAAAAAAAAAAAAGCTTTTGACCGCCTACTCTAATAAAAATTAGCATAAACTGGAACAAGTTTTCCATATTTTTGGATACTAAGTTTAAATTGGACAATTATGGAAAAGAAAAGGGTTACCTCTACTGGTTATATTTCAATTTTCAAGACATATTTGTTTTTTTTTGGGGGGGGGGAAGGTGGGGAGAGGAGGTTGGGAATTGAGAGATCTTTTTCTCATACTTTTGGAGTTCCACAAACACTTGAGAGAAACTCAGGAGGACTCCAAATTACCATAACCAAGGTGGGCAGTGGTTTGACCGTTCAAGCCACTATCCATCTACCGCCATCTTTGTGTTTTGTGTCCTCCAAGAAACCTCGCTAACAAAGTACGAATTGGTTTCGATCTCTGTTTTTTTTTTTTGGGTTGAGATCCGAATAATACTTAAAAAAAGGGCACTATATATTAATTTGTTGACAAGCAAGCTTGATAGAAAATATAAACTAATTCTTCTCTCATTTCAGGTCAACTTTTGGGTTTTGATGATTTCATTCCGCCCTTTCTAAATACTTCGGGCTCAGAAATACTAAAGGGTGTAAATTATGCATCTGGTTCAGCAGGAATACGTAATGAAACTGGAAAGTTCCTGGTAATTTGACCAAATTAACATCTACGTACACTCTATATATATATATATATATATATATATATATATATATATATATATACACACACACACAAATGAAAATGTTTACTTTTGTATATATTTTTTATTTTATTTTTCTTTTCTTTTTTCTTGTAGGCTGACAATATCGATTTAGGCAGGCAATTGCAATATCATCAAGTCACCATCTCCCGCATTGTTGAGCTACTAGAAAGCAATG
This sequence comes from Kandelia obovata, assembly GCA_021464305.1. Classification (NCBI taxonomy): domain Eukaryota; kingdom Viridiplantae; phylum Streptophyta; class Magnoliopsida; order Malpighiales; family Rhizophoraceae; genus Kandelia; species Kandelia obovata. The sequence goes on along the minus strand of CM038485.1, from coordinate 2,656,090 downwards.
ACTCGGCTGTTGATCACTTAAACAAGTGTTTGTACTTACTTGTAATCGGCAGCAACGATTACATTAACAACTATTTCTTGCCCCAATTTTACAATACAAGCAGGCAATACACTCCTCAGCAATTTGCCCAAGTTCTTTGAAGAATATTCTAAAAAAATCATGGTAATCAACAGCTTTACTTGGTATTCGTTCTTGTTCCCAAGAGCATAATAATTTTTTTGGTCATTTTGCAGTACTCTTAATTGTTACTGAAATAGGCAAATTTTTGTTGGGCTTTTAGACATTGTACAATTTTGGAGCAAGGATGCTGGCCTTGACCGGAATCCCACTTATAGGCTGCACACCAAGTGCTATTGCTACCTATGGCACCGATGGCTCCCTCTGCGTTGACTACATGAACGATGCTGCAAATCTGTTTAATGGTCGGCTTAAATCTCTTGTTCATCAGCTTAACAATGGTCTAAACGATGAAAAATTGATCTACTTGGATATGTATAGGGCAATCTTCTCTCATTATGCTTCTTTTCCAGGTAAAATTTATCTATTCATTGTTACATAATTTAAGTGATTTAGTTTAAATTAATTAGTTGCTACTTTTTGGTTTGGTTTGTTGGAAATAAGATGTAATTAACAGCTCAATCGCCAGGCCCTAAGAATATTTTAGCAATTTTTCTAGCAGGTCTGGGGATTAAAATCGCTAGTTGCTGTGGAGTAAATCAGTATGGCCTGTGCATTCCTAATCAAGCTCCATGCCAGCACAGGAAGGTACGCTTGTTCTGGGATGCATTCCATCCCACCGAGGCTGCCAACCAGATTGCGGCACGAACATCCTTTCAAGCTTTGAAGCAAATTTTGAGAGGCTAGAGAATCATCCACACCCTGCGTCATTGGTTGAAAGCTACCTTCAACCACTTTTGCGGGCTTCAATCTTAAAGAAAGATAAAAAAAAAAAAAACATGATTTGCTTCAATGTGCGCGTAGACTCAAAGAATAAAAGATGGCCATTGCAGGTTAAAACCTTGCTGTAATAATTGGCAGGCAATTATTTTGAATAAATGATTTAAGGAAATTATTGAGGGATAAAATTTTATTTATTAATTTTTATTCAAAATCTTTATCACACGAAAGGGAAGCCTTCGAGATTTGCTTCATTACATCATAGATAATTTCAATTTTATTAAATGCTGTACTTATTAAAGATTCATTACAATACTCGAAAAATAAAATAAAATAAAATATTATGTTATTATTTTTACATATAAGAATTAATACTTATTGGTTCAAATTAAGAATTGAATGATGGTAGGTGTTACACAATCAAAATTTTTAAGAAAACAAAATTTTGATCTTGTGATAACATTAAAATACTTTTTAATTTCAGCTAATTCATATCTGTTGATTAGTAAAATATAATTACAAATAAACTCACACAATTAAAAAAGAAAATACAAGTATATATGAAAATCTTTCTCAACTTTTATTACTTTTTACCTAAAAGTATAAAAAAAACAAAAATCTCTTTTCTTCTTTTAAGTGTTTCCCCTACACTTTTTGTATACTCCTTTGTTGTTGTGACCCTTAACTGCTACACTACACAATTTATAAAGTTGGTAGTTGATACCCCTAACTATTTAGGAATATACATGAATCCAATTATACATAGTGAGGTTCTCCACTTTGAGATAACTTCTCCACTAATTTCCAAGATCGTGCCTCTCCATTCAAGGAGGAGCTACCACCTCATAATGAACTTATTCAATTGCTTTATTCAACTACCAATGTTCTCCTTCCCGTAAAGAGTTTATGCTAGTACATTGACATGGATAAGATATTCGAAAAACTACTAAGTCTGCCCGCATTAACCATTTCCACGAATTTAGGAAGACCACCACCCATAATTCCCCATTTTAGTGATATATCTGCACCATTTGACTTGGTTTGCACTCCAAGTTCTTGGCTAGTTGATTAGTTCACAATCAATTCCTTTTAGCATTAACCCAAGTCTGTGCTTGTGCGCCAACATTTATACCATTGTTGAATCCATGGGACATAGTGTCAGCGTTGCTAACTTTGAGAGACATGCACTACGTCCCTAAAGTGCATTAAGGAATCCAATTGTCTGGTAAGAGGAAACATTGATGTGTCTGAGCAATCACACCCTATTTTACAGCCTACTGTCGTGCTTCCAATATGCCTCCAATACCCAACCAATGCCCCTAAACGATTTTCTGTAATTCTCATGCATAAGTCCCTCACCCCATGCTGGTGGTGGTGGTACTATTGTATGGTGCCACATCAACCAATGACCTAACCTTCTATACCTCAAATCTCTATAATGTGTAGTCCTTACACGTTATAGATACCCTTTGTTTCTTTGACGTGACCATCTCATGTCAATTTGATGCCAAGTATTGGTGCAAGAGATCACTAATTACTTGCATTTCTTTGTTGAGGACAAAGCAACCTCACCCATCGAAGCCCACGTCCTCGTTGGTAGGGTAGACCAACCCTCTCGTTTCTACCTCTCCAACTTCTGACTTAACTTGCCTTTTGGAGCAAGATTTCGCAAAACACTTTGCTGCCACTTGTAAGCAACCTTACCCCTCAGTGAAACCCCATTGCTTTTCCCAATAGTCCTTCATGCTTTGTTTACATCCTTTTGGGCCCTTGCACAACTGCCTAGTATCGACCCTTTCCTTTCCCATATCTGATTGCGTAAACATAACTTGTGGTTTATGATGTGCTCCTGAGAAAGAGATTTGGCCAGCATCCTTACTGCTCTAGCAGACTCCATAATGTTGAATGTTGCCAATTGTCCCGTATCCTTTTCTCCCATCCTTTGCTACACCTGCAAAGCTGATAACACTCCACAAGTTTTCCCACCCGTGTTGGTAGGTTGACATCTTTCACTAGGAGCAAAGTATGGTTGTTTTCCATCCATGATTACCAAGCCACCCAAATGTGGCATTAATGCAATTGTCGCTTACACAACTGAATCCATTTCTAGGATTACATCAAAATCGTCCAACGACATTATAGAGAAATCAAATTTACCAACCCACCAACCAAGGGTTACCTCAACTCCATTTGTCGTTCCAAGAATACCATATGTTGCCGAATTAACCGCCTTCTCATGGCTGCTACTCTTGCTCATGTTCAACCCTAGTGAGCCAGCCACCCCTTTTGTGATGAAGTTTTGCGATGCTCCCGAGTCCACCAACACCAAAAGCTTTCACTTTCCATGCCTAATTTTGACATATATCAGGTCGAGTTGTGAATAATTTTTCACACAAATAACGTTGATCAATTGTATAAGATTGACCTATAAGGGATTGCTATCTTTCAAGTTGGCATCATTGCCTCCCTTGTTAACCACCAATGTGCTCAATTTCCTCCTATTTTGGGCACTTCTTGCCCTATGAGGACCATTGCAAATAAAATAATCCGAGTTAGATTTGTTTTTAAATTGGTCTGAAATAATAGTTTTGCCTTTCCCCATACTATTATCTTTGTGCTAGCAGTCCTAACAATTCCTTTTCTTCTTCTTGCCCTTATTCCTAAGCTATTTACTGTTTGAAGAATCAAAGGCGTTGATTTGAAAATCAACCAAGCTATTAGTCACAGCGAATGTGGAGGGCCAGTCCTTCACACCTTACCTTTGTAACTCCAATTGTGCCCAAGGTTGTAGCCCCAACATGAAATTGAACAGTTTATCCTCGTTTGGCATATTGTGAATGTCAAACATCAACAAGCTGAATTTCTTGACATAGTCACGAATTGTGCCACTATGCCTTAATTGCTTCAACGACTCCATTGTAACCCATGACGTATTATAAGGCAAGAATTGATTTTTCAACACACCCTAAGTCTCAATCTGAGACCTACCCGTATTAGCATTGTCATCAAGTTGAGTCTACCACCATAACTTGGTATCTTTGGTAAAATACATATAAATAAGTGTCACCTTCTCTACATTTGACACACGAGCATCTTGGAAGTAGTAATCCATATCCCATAAGAATTTTTTAATGTCCTTTGCATCGCATTCACCTTCAAAGGCCTTAGGTTTAGGAACCTTCATCTTTCACAAACCTTTTACCCCTCCATTCAACAAGTTACCCATTACATTCTTGAGGATATCAATATCTTGTTTCACCTTACCAAATCGAGTAAACAATGATATGTTAAGATTATCATAAGTAGCTTGTAAAAGATGTATCAAATCATCTAGCAAGTTCAACGTTGCCAAGGTTGAAAGCGTTTCTGCATTGAACCATTCTCTAAGAGTTTTTTCAATCTTAGACATTCACTCCTGAATGACATGAAAACCTAATCCACTAGCCATTGATTGGAACTTTTTGCTTTGATACCAATTGTCACATGACCAAAATTTTCAACCAAAATGCTGACCTTGTGATGGCACCAAGACACTTTTTGGTCTTAGCCAATTCACTCATTGGTTACTAGAACATAATTACAAACAAACTCACACAATTAAAGGAGAAAGCACAACCCTATACGATAACCTTTCCCAATCTTTATTACTTTTCACCCAAAAGTACAAAGGATGCAAAAACCTCTTTCCCCCTCTCAAGTGTTTCCCATACACTTGTTGTGTACCCCTTTGTTGTTATGGCCTTTGGTTGCCACACTACACAATTTATCTAGTTGGCAGTTAAGACTTCTAACTACCTAGGGACATGCTTGACTCCAATTATGCATAGTGGGGCTCCCCACTTTGAGATAACTTCCTCACTAACTCTCAAGATCATACCTTTCCATTTAAAGAGGGGTTGTCACCTCATAATGGACTTGTTCAACCACTTTCTTCAGCCACCAGTGTTCTCCTTCCCTCAAGGAGTCCATGCCAACATATTGGCATAGATAAGACATCTGAAAAACTGCCAAGTCTGCCTCCATCAACCACTTCCACGAATTTAGGAAGACCACCACCTATGATCCCCCATTTTAGTGATGTATGGAGCACCATCTGACTTGGTCTGCACTCCAAGTCCTTTCCTATTAATTAGTCCACAATTGGTCCCTTTTAGCATTGACTTGAGCCTGTGCCTGTGCACCAACGTTGCTTTCGTTGCTGAATCCATGGGCATAGTGTTAGCTTTGCTAACTTTGAGAAACGTGCACTACGTCCCTATAGTGCATTAGGGAATCCAATCGTTTGGCAAGAGGAAACATTGATGTGTCTGAGCGATCACAACCCCTTTCAGAGCTTGCTGTCGTACTCCTAACATGCTTCCAAAACCCAACCAATGCCCCTAAATGATTTTCCAATTCTCACGCATAAGTCTCTTATCCAATGCTTTCCTGCCCATTGTCATACTGCTCTTGCATGCTATGGTATTATTATTGCTACTGCATGGTGCCACATAAACTAATGACCTAACCTTCCATGCCTCAAATCTCCATAACATGCAATCCCTACATGTTATAGATACCCCTTGCTTCCTTGACATGATCATCTCATGTCAATTTGATGCCAAGCATTGGTTCAAGGGATCACTAATTACTTGCATTTCTTTATTGAGGGAATTAAGGGGCTAATAGTATATGTGTAAGGCTTTTCCTTTTTATTATTTTATGTTTTTGATTTTCATTCAATTATAATTAGAATGAAAATGTTGAAAAGGACAAGAATTTACATTGGCTATAAAAGTCCTGCTATTTGCAAGGAGGAACCTGTTAATTGAGCTAAAAACTGCAGAAAAAAAAAATTAGACATGTTTACATGGAAAAGAGAGAGATAACAACAAATTGATACCCTCACACTAACAACATAAAAGAGGTTAAGCAACAAATTGAGATTGATAAGAGGAATAAGAGCTAGAAGAAGATGAGATGAATGATGAGAAATTGACACTTAAAGATTTCGTCCTCTCCTCCAAACTCTTCTATTTTTAATATAATTAGTCAACTACAACTTTCATTCCCTTGTCCATTTTTTTAGTTTAAAACATCTAGACATCACTTGAATATATATTGCATATCCTTTTTGTATTTGAAAAATGGCTATTTTCCATTTGACATTTATGATATTGCATACAGACATATTTTTATCGTAATACCTACTTGATTAATTGATTATTTGGTAGGTTCGTTTTATTATGTGATAGTAAACCAATTTAATAAATATTTTGATTCCTTTCGAGCACACCAAACATAATGTAATGTCTAATGCATCAACTATATGCACAAAACTAAAACTTATACCACATAAATAAATTTAATAACATAATAATAAAAAGGAAATGTATATGTTATATAACACGTGAATAATTACATAAAATAAAAAATATTTAATATAAATTAAATTTAACTAATAAAATTAATGTAGCTACATTTTTTTCATTAAGTGTAGCTACTTGGTAGTTACCCATGTGACATGTAATAAATAAAGTTCTCTCTTGCTCTCACATAATTAAATTTATTAATTTGATATAAATTTAATTTTTTATAAATATTTTAATTTTGTCTCTCTTTTATATAATATTTAAAAATATTTTTATTTTTTTAATTTTTAATTTTAATTTAAAACTAAAACTTAAGCAATATCAATAAATTTAATAACATAGCAATAAGAGAAAAATGTATCTATTATATATACAAAAATAATTAAAAAATAAAAATATTTAATATAAGTTAATTTTAACTAATAAAATTAATGTGCTGAATAAATTTTAAAAAATTATAATAAAATAAATATAATTATAATTTTTTTAATATGTAGGATAAATTTAATTTTTTATCAATTTTATAAATCAGATGAAGTTTTTTTGTTTTATTTACTTGGATATCTTTGATATGAACTAAAACTAGCTGCCTTTTTTTCGAAACTAGTCACATGCTAGAAATCTTCTATCCATGGGGAGTTGCAAGTTACTTGTTATTTCCTTTTGGGGGTTTCCTTGGTCCATAGCGAACACAATAACAACCTTAAAAGAGCAGCTAATGAAGTCAGAAGTTGCTTCGAAGGAAATCAATATACTAGCTCTATGCCCTCTGAGGTATATGTAGACATTCCAAATAAAAAAATAAAAAAATAAAGTGGTTGATATATCGGTGGTAGATTAGGGGTTTTGAAAACCACCTAAATCTGACTTGATCTGCCACTACTATATAGTTTAAATATATATATATATACTACACACAAAATGATGTCATTTTAATTAAAGTGATGTTGTTTTTATTAAGGTATATATTATTGCTTTACTACGTATATAACTAATAGGTCTCTTCTAAAGAAAAAAAAATGGGTTTCTTTCTTCTATTTCAAACCTAATAAAACAAATTAAGATTTCTTAAAACCACAATCATCGTTGTTACCTTGCCTAACTATCTTGCTATCCAGTGTCTAATGCCCATCACCCTCCTATTTGATTTTATCCTTTTGTTACTTTTGCTAAATTTTTAAATTATTTAAACTAGGAAGCTATACATCTCAATTATTTTTGTTATTGAATCAAATATGAACTATAAAATATTAGTTAATGTCCATTATTTCTTAATTCTCAATATTATTTGTTGTAGCATTTTGTTTAACTACAAAATATAAGTTTAAACTGAAATCGACTTGGCAATTTGGTTAATTTTGGGAGGTTTATGGTTTGGTTACATCTTGAGATTTTAGAAAAACTATCATTAATGGTTTGAATGTGGAATTTGCCTTTAAAACCATCCAATCTGATTCATGAATACTATTACACCAAACCAAACATAAAATGAATTGAATAGCTTAATATGCTTTTAGGTTAATAACCACCCAACTTTCAGTAATTGGACGGATATAGTCACAAAAAGTAACACATGACCCACTTTATTGAAACTTGCAACAATGTTAGTACTTACAAAAACCTCTTGGTGAAATAGTTTGTCGACTTCACTTAGTCCATAAGACTCAAATTAAAGTCAATTGATAGTTGGAAACAACTTTAGTGCAAGTTTTTTAATAGATATTTTCAAAGTTGTCATATAATAAGCATAATAGAGCTTATTATTGCCAAGTAAGAAAAGGAAAAATAGGTTGTTGAATACATCATCAAGTGGTTAATACTCATCTTGGATTGTAAGGATTACTTAATTGAAACCTTCACCATGAAGATGTGCATTTGAGGGACGCATTGGAAACTACTCTACATTCTTCAAAACATTAAGTCTCGAACTTTTAAAGAGGTTGTGACTTAGGCCTACGACATGGAGGTGAGTGTTTTTGAACCTTGCATCCAAAAACATTGTTCCTTGCCACTTACACTGTTGTAGGGACAAAAAAGGATGTTCAAAAGCTTGAAAAGTCTGATAAAAGTAAGGAGCCAATGACCATTGACATTTCACAAGAAAAAGTTAGGGTTAAAGCAAAGGCAAGTACTCTAACATCATAAGTCAGTTGAAACAACAAGAAAGGCAAAAGGTGACATTGCACAAACTATAATAAAAGAAGCATTCATTCTTTGATTTTAATGTTTTTGACATTCTCGACTAGGTTTTAAAGGCTAAGCTCTTGGAACTCCAAAATGGAGTTCATGATCCAAAATTTTGCAAGCATCACCACACAATTAGTTATTTGATTGAGAAATGCTTTGTCATGAAAGAATTGACCACTCCATAAGTTTGGTAATAACTTAGCAATTTATGTTTTAACAATGATACTAACTTAGATCACATGACTTGACATAGAGTTTGATTATATTTGCTCATATGTTTGAAATTAATTTTGATCATAATACATTACCTATGAAAATTACTAAGAACATTTGCATAAGTTATGCATTAAAAATGAATTCTTGTTGTACTAGATTGAGCATGTATAATGATATTATAAATAATTTGAATTGTTAAGATGATAGATTGTTTCATATGCAATATGTTTCAAGAAGGAAGGCGAGTGGCTTAAACCCTTAAAAAATTCATCATTTTAAGCATGCTTACTGTTTAATTTATCACTCTCTTAGATGGATGCTTAAAGTTGCTAATAATCAACTTAAGTTGCTTCCCTTTTAGTTATCTAATTTTGTAGTTTTAGCACATAATATTCTTATGGCGAGTTCAAAAGCATTTAAGGAAGCATATGGGTATTTGCCTAATAAATGAAACATGAATATTTGATGGTAAGAACCTATATCCATCACCTTATAAGCTCCTCAACACCCATTTATGACTCATTGCTAGAGGTAACTTTTACATATAAATTATGATGTGAGTACATGTCATTCCCAATAATGATTTACTAGATCCAATAAGAGGGCTATTTATAAAGTACTCCAATGAAGTCAAAGTTACTAATGGTTGGCTAATGCCAAAAGGCCATTTGATAAAACTCTTTACATAATGTCCCTTTGAGTTACTATTGGTTGGCCCCCCTAAAAAAGGCCCTCTAATGAAGTCACTAGAATGATGGTGCTTCGTTGGGTCATGTTAGAGCTAAATTGAGCATTATGCTTATTGTTTAATTTTTTACATCTTTCAAATATTAAGTTTATTTCTAATAATTTTCTTGAGATGCTTTCTTGCAATTGCTTTATCTCATAGTTCAATGTAGTTAATCTAAAGAGCTTTTAAGCTTTATCACACCATCTACTTAGCATACATGATATTAAAGCTCACCAACTTCTTAGATATAAAGGTATATGTTTGCCCATTCCCTCATAAGCCTTCATGCTCCCCATCTATAAGTTTTTGAGCTTTGACTTCACTAGGCTTTAGACTCAAACTTCATTAGCCTTTGGTCTTTAGCTTAACAAGCTTTTGAGCTTTGACTTCATGAGCCTTATGGCTTCCTCTTCGCAAGTTTCCAAGCTTCAATTTGTCAAGTCCTTAACTTTCACATCACTAACTCTTAAGCTCCTACTTAACAAGTTCCCAACTTTTTGCTTTATAAGCTCCTACCTTATAAGCCTTCAAGTTCCTTCTTTATGAACCTTTAGGTTGTTGCATCATGAGACCTCAAATTTAAGTCTATGAGTTCTCAATTTGACATCAAATGCTTTAGCCTACAGTTGATCATTGAGTTCATACCCCTTTTTAGGATGGACTTTTATGATAAAAACTAAATTGTGCTTGTTGGGCCTCAGAGCCTAGTCTTCCTTATGTTAGCACTAGATAATAGTAAGGCTTACTATGTTGGGCACCCTAATAAACTTTATAAATAAGAGGAACCTTGCTTTTTACATGTAAAGACACACTATATCCACATAACAATCTCTCTTTCCTCATTCTCATGATCTCCATTTACTAACTCAAGCGTTAAAGTGCTAACGTTGGGCTCACACCTAATAACCATTAGCCTCCCTTTGTTTTGTAAATGTTTATCTAGATCATTGCTAAATCTAGTATCTATAACTTGAATGATCCCCATCACCTACCAGATGTTATTAAGCCATCCTTGAATCCATGAGATTGAAGCCATACTCTTAAGTCTCCATTAATGCTCCAAATATTATAATAGAATGCAAAAGGTTAACACCAACCTGAAGCCATTCACTAAAGTAAAGTCACACTTAATAGTGTAATCTCTATACTGATTTAAACAATCTTGAAGTTAGACTCTTGAAGACTCCATCAGCTAGTAGCACCTTCAAAAAGAGTGAGGTCGCAAAAGACACCCCCAACATGTTTACTTAAACATATGATGTTAAAATCCCTTTACAAGCAAAAGAGATCATCTTATCCTTATATCTTATTTTGATCCTACATTATGTGCCCAAATTGTAGAAACAAGAAAGGCAACCTCCTTCCTCTTACTATATTGATCTCAGACAAAGGGGACAACATCATAGTCTTAAACTATAGATCTTTATATTTTAAAGGCAACATATTCATTACCATTGTTAGAGATTGACCTAGTTTAAACTTTTAAACCATTAAAATGTTTTGTTAAGACACTTAAGTAGGTAGTAAAAGACAATTAACTTACAAAGAAAATGATAGATGGAGGATTTGATCCTATCACATACAAGCTCGTGGCCAATATGGGATATGATTTTACAATCCCAAATACAATTGGTACACTTTTGATGGAATGTATCAATGGTGCCATTATTTAACCTTTTAAGTTTAAAATTGGATTAGGCTATCAACAAATGCCACTTGTTGCTAAAGAGCTAAACCTGATTAACTATTGCACATATCATCATGGTCATTATGACCAAAAAGAAGGAAACCCAATTCTCCTCATCCTTTGAAATAATTAGTGAAAAGGCCTAGTTTAATTCATTATATAATGAAGTAGAGGAGGCTCTTCTAGCACTTGAGGATGGCAACCAAACCACAATTAACAAAATTAATGAAGTTAACCTTAGCTTTTTGGAATATTCTTAACCCACCTTTGTGAGTGCCTTACTCACACCATGTAAAGAACAAGAATATGTCTAAGTAATAAGTCAATATAGGGACATATTTGCATAAAGCTATTAGAAAATTCCTAGACTTGACCTCATCATTATAGTACATCACTTAGTAGTGTAAAAGACAATTTATCTAATCCAATAATCATAACAACAGTCCCATCAAGAACTCATTCCTTAAATTAAGGAAGAAGTCAATAAATTGATTAATGTTGACTTCATGTAAGAAGTTACCAATTTGACATGGATATCAAATATAGTCACTATAAGGAATAAGAATGGATAGCTAAGGGTATATATTGACTTTAAAGACCTTAATTGAGTAGACATAAAAACTATTTCCTTTACCCATGGAAAAGATCACAATCGACGCAACCACTAACCATGAAGTATTATCCTTTATGGATGGCTAGGCTGTAACCAAATTAGGATGACACTGAAAATAAGAAACTCACAGTATTTCACACACCAAAGGGCATACACTGTTATAATGTCATGTTGTTTGGGTTAAAGGATGTTGGTATCACATATCAGTGTAATGTATAAAAGATCTTTGATGACGTGCTCCATAAAATTATAAAATGTTATTTTGACAACCTTTTGGTAAAAAGTAAGGAACATAAAGATCATATGGAAGACCTTAATGTAATTTTTGACAAACCCCAAAAATAAAAACTTAAGATGAATGCACTCAAGTATGCCTTCTATGCCATATCAGGAAAGTTCCTTGGATTTGTTGTATGCCATTGTGGAATTAAGTCTAATTAATCAAAGGTTAAGACAATCCAAAAGACGCTTGAACCTAAAAAGCTACATGTGTTGCAAAGTCTATAAGGAGATTGGCTTACATTCAATGATTCATCTCTAACCTAGCTAAGAGATGACAACCTTTTAACCAATTGATGAAAGTGATGTCAACTTTAAGTGGGTTGAAGCTTGTAGTAAGGCTTTTAAAAGCATAAAAAAGTATATTTTAAATATACTGGTCTTAGGTGCTCCAATTCAAGGAAAGTCATTGATCCTTTACATTGTAGTGTAGGAAAGATCCTTATAAGCTTTGCTTGCATAAGAAAATGAGTAAGAAAATAAAATAGCTCTACATTATCTAAGTAGGACATTAAATGGGCTAGAGTTAAACTACTCTCTCTTGAGAAGATGTGTCTAGTGCTTTTCTTTGCCATTGAAAAATTAAGGCACTACATATAAGTTCATATAATTTGCCTTGTTGTTATAGCTAATAATCCTATTAATTATATCTTGTCCAGATTATTCATAATTAGACTACTTGCTGAATGGGTGGTCATATTATAGAATTATGACATTTTTTACGCACCTTAAAAAGTAATCAAAGGGCATGCTTTAGTAGATTTTCTTACAAACCATCTTGACTATTCTAATTGAAAGTGTACAAATGATCTCCCAAATAAAGAAGTCTTTTAAATCGAAACACTTGCATCATTGATGATGTTCTTTAATGGTGCTACAAGATGTGAAGGTTCTAGTGCAGGTGTGGTACTTGTCACATCTCAATGACAAGTACTACCTTATGCCATTATTCTTTGTGAGTTATGCTCAAATAATATTGCTAAATACTAGAAATTGATCATCAACCTCTAAATGGTCATTGACATGAAGATCTAATAATAAGAGTCTATGAAGATTTATAACTTATCATTAACCAACTCTTTGGGTTATATGATATGAAGAAAGAAGACCTTGCACCTTAACATCGATATGCTCAAAATCTAATGATGAATTTGAAAGTATAAACTTGGAACATGTCCCTCACTTCAAAAGCTCTTAAGCAAATGCACTAACCAATCTATCCACATCATTTACAAGGTCAAAGTTCAAACTACAATAGTTATTATGTCAAAAGTGGATTGTACCTTAAGATTATGATAGAGATAGTAGAACAACCAACGTTGTGTTCATACACCTTATAGAGACTAAGGATTGGCTTCAACCATTCATTGACTACCTATAGCATGGAAAGCTTCTTAAGGGTCACAGTAATAAGGCAAAAATACATTGTTAAGCTTCTCGCTTTATATACTTCAAAGAAATTTTGTCTCAAAGATCAGTCAATGGCATGTTCCTTTGATGTCTAAGCAATGAAGAGACAAAGCAAGCACTTAAAGAAGCACATTCTAGTGTTTGTGGTGGACATCATTATGGACCTAAGTTTCACTTTAAACTTAAAAGGGTAGCATACTATTAGCTAATAATGGTATATGACTTTATGTTGTTTCTCAAAACTTGTCAAGCTTGTTAATTTCATATCGACTACATACATCAACTACTAGAGCTACTGTATCCAACCATATCATCTTGGCCCTTCAAAGTATGGGATCTCGAATTGATTAGACCTTTACCAAAATCCTCTTTGGGCCACCTTTGTATCCTTCTTGAAATGGACCAAACCAATCTTAGCGATGGAAGTGAAGAATGAGCATGTTGTCAATTTCATCTAAACCTATTTAATCTACTACTAAGGAATTCCTTGGTTCATCATTACTAATAATGAGAAACAATTCTACAATAAGTTGATGGATAAGCTTTATGAGAAGTTTAACTTCAAATGGTATAAGTCATCCATGTATAATGCCCCTCCTCATAGATTGGCTAAGGCATTTAATAAAACCCTACATAATCTACTATGAAAGGTGATGTCCAAAATAAATAAGGAAAGCCATGACATAATTCTTAGGGTGTTATGGACATATCATACAACATGTTGCATTCTCACTCAAGCCACACCATATGCTCTCATGTATAGTGTCTGCTAAAAAAACAAATACTGTCACTACGTATGGCTATTTAGGAAGATCTCATATTGGAAGAAAAAACACAACTACGGTTGGATGAGTTAGAAGCCTTAGATGAAAAAAAGTCTCTAAGCATAATAACTTGTGTGTTGGTAGGCCTAACTCACCAATGCTTTCAACCGTAATATTTGCCCACAATTATTTCAAGTAGGATACTTGGTTCTCATTGATGGAGGTCATATTATACCAACCCAAAGCAATAAGGGAGTTAATGCTTTACAAAACCTTGGAGGGCCAATGACAAAGGTAAGGTCAAAGAAAATAAAGGAAACTCTCAACAACTTGTTATGTGACATTTATTTAAAGGAAATTGCTAGACATGAGTTAAGGATGATAGAGGCTTCACCAAGGCTTACAAATGTGTCATTTATGGAGTAAAATGAAAACCATGACCTTGGGAAGGATGTTAGAGTTGGGAGCCCATGCTTGGGCATTTAAATGAGTTATTTTCATGCATTATATTGTTATATAGTGGGTTAGACGAATTTCAGCACCTTAATGGGTTATTTGCATAGGTTATTATTATTATATAGTGGGCTGGACGAATTTTCTTAATAAATCCATCTAATTAGCTAGGGTTTTTGGGAGTTAGCATATAAAAAGGGAAAAAAGGATTACTGGAAGGGAGAACTTGTTTTTGGATGACTATATGAGCTATCTTCTTTGGTTCTTTGAGAACTAATTCTGAACTTTCATACTTAAGTGTGTTGGTTCAATAGACTTATCTTCTTCAATGTTGTTGTTGTTAGGAATGACGTTTGAATCATATAGTTATGGTTCTTGGTTGTTTATAATCATTGGGTCAGAACTCCAATCCTTTAACCTTTGTTAGAATGATCCTATACCAACATTAGTGTTGGGTTCTGTTTACATATAATCGGAGTTCATATCACTTACACTGCTACATCTTATTAGCTTTAATAATCATTTTGATGAAAAACTCATTTCCAAATGGGATAGGCCTTACTTGGTATAGGGAGTTTGTATGAGTAATGCCTACTTGTGGCTGGACCAAGAAGGCATCCAAATTGGCCTAATCAACGGTAAGTACTTGAAGTATTACTACATGTAAGTTTAATAGAAAAAATCCTAGTCTTAAAAAGTATAAATTATGAACAACATTAAAAAAAAAAAAAGCTCCTAGCTTGTAAGAGTACATTATGAACAACCAAAAATAAAAGTGATTGCAAGTTTAGAGTAAAGATTTGGATTATCATTGTGACCTTTACTTTGGGTTCACCTTTTTAGCTCCTCAGACTTATATTTTTTCTAATTAACAAGAAAGATAAGACTAATTGCATTGTTGTATCTCTATTTTGTTTAGTCTATGGTCAAGTCTAATATATAGATGATTGTTGGGAACAAGACCTTACTTTATTCATTCATTTAGAAAATAAATAACAATATTAGCAAGAGTTCGTTGACATTGTTAAGTGGGCTTGGGCCTGATACAATTTATCTAATGATACAATGGGCTAGTCCATTTGGGTAATAAATTTTTCTCTTCCTTTTAGGCCTACTTAGAACCTTATACCAATAGCCCAACATTCTCACAAGCCTTTAAATCCATCTTTTGGAAGGCTCAACTTGGCCCATGAGTCCCTTAAACACATGATCCCTAATGAATGCCAACAATAAATTAGAATAGAACCAAATCAAATCAAATATTTGTCCAAACTATCTTTAATTAATCAGAAGTAATCATTATCCTTTTTCAAGTAGCTAATAGCAAGAAAGTAACAATGAAAGAATATGTACTTAACTTACCAATCATATGGTAATTTCTAATCATTAGAAAAACCTATAATAAAAAAGTTTACTTTCTCAATAAAAGGGATGGTGGTAGAGAAGAAAAAAGAAAAACTAGGGAGAGGGACCAAAGGAAAAAAAAATAGAAGTAAAAACTTATGAAAGGGCACTAACAAAAACAAAAAGTACTTTTGAGATTTATGAACTTATAAAACTAAAAAAAAAAGTTATTTAAACATATTCACAAATAGGTTGGTAAACAATTGTTACAACAAAATTAAAGAGAAACAATTTAAAAAAGGCCAAAGAATCATTTATCTTGCTAAAATAATACTTATTGTTCTCTGATGATCAAACTCAGACTTGTTGATGCACCATAACCTTGCAAAATAGTAAACTAAGGCTAAAAGAAATAGGTCAATGCTATGTTCCAATAAAACTAAATACATTTCAATATTGCATTTGTTGTTATATATATGTGTGCAGTTAAATTTTTTAAAAAATGTATAAATTAAATAATAAAGTTAGTCATGAAAAAAAAAGAAAGTACAAATAGTAAAACATAAAACAAAATAGGTATATAAATAAAAAAATATATACATGTATTAACAAAAAAAAAAAAAAAAGAAGTGGCAAGTTAACTCAATTTAAATTCGGCCAAATCCACGTCAACTCGGTCAAATTCAGCCAAGTTAGTCAAATTAGGTCAATTTGACTTGATATTCTTAGGTTTAAATTGATTTGAATCCAAAAATACTAATTCATCAAGAATATCATGTTATTTTAGATCAAACCCATCTAAAAACAGGAAAAAGAAAATAAAAAAAAATGAAATTTGATGATTCGAAAATCCATGTATAGAGATTAAGGGGCAGAAAAGTTCAAAAACTAAAGGTAGAGATAAAGAGACAGAGAAGGTAATGTCAAACAAAACACACTCAAACAATAATAAAAAAAATCCTTTTTAAGACCCAAAATAAAGCATAAAAGGATAGAGGAAGAGATTGTAGATTACCTTGTTGTTCCTTTCCAGTGCATGAGCTTCTTCCAATGGTTATTGCCCCAAACTCCCACCAATTAATTCCTTTTTGACCAATATGTCTATTTATGTGTGCCATATGCTGATTTGAGGCTTCAAAACCTTACTAACTGTGGAGGTTAAGGCAGAGAAAGAGAGAGAGTGGTAAGAGGCTCTTTAAAACCCTTTAGAAAGTAGAAAAAAGAAGGAGAAAAGATGAAGAGGCTAAGGGTCTTTGGCCTTTTTTCTACTCTCCTATTTTTTTTTAAGCTAGTTAAAATGGCTATGATTGACTTATATGACTTGATTAGTTTTGACTTTTGTTGATTGACTTATATGACTTGATCGATATTGACTTTGGTTGACCAACTTATATGGCTTGATCAACTTATATGACTTGATTGACTTATGAGGTTTAATTGACTTTGATTTTTGTTGACTAGCTTATACGGTTTTGACCAACTTTGGCCCATTTTCACTAGTTTTGACTTTTTTTTTTTAATTCTAAGGCATTATTTCTAAGATTATTTGATACAAGGATTACAATAAAGAAAAAAACATTATAGACTTCTAAAATTTGCTTTAATAATGAATTTTAGATATAAGTATCTAATGAAAGTTATATACTTTAATTTCATTCCAATTACATTATCATTTTTAAAATTATACTAAAATGTCTGTGATAGAAGTTCTCTACCTTTATGTCCTAAAGCAAGATAAACAAATAAAATGATAAGGCAACAAAAGGCATACAAAAATAATCAATGTTAAAGTCATAATACTATCATTGATGATGGGTGTCTGGGTTAGTCTTGATTGTCACTGAATGTAACCATATTCTTGAACCCCAATGAACCTTGGTAAAGTAATACAAGTTACTAAAGTGTTATAATTGTACCTAAAATGATTGGTGACAACTCCAAAATCAATCAACGAATCTCTCTATGTCATCCTATCTTGATGCATCACTTTTCTCATAAGCATAGGGAAAATTGGGGCCCTCATATTACACACAAAAATTTTTATGTTGTGTTAGGCCACGATAGTTTGGCAACTCCATTAGGGAAGAAATTGAGAGTTAGGCTACCTTAACTTGATTTTATTTTGATATTTATTACCACTTGCTTGATGCATATTTGTTTCTCTATATCTTTTTGGCATATCATGTAGTCTTATTTTGGCAGGTGCATTTACCTTTTGCACACACTCATAAAATCCTTGGCATTCGACTTATACATTTTTAAGTTAGGGAGAGAGATGGTAGAAAATCCCTTGTGTAGATTAGTAGTTCCTCCAACTTATAAAGGTTAAGGAAGGGAGATCTAAGGACCTTTTATCCTAGCTATAGATCTTCAAATCACATTTCCCTATCAATAGCATTGTCTTCCTTTATAGGTTCATCCTTTAGAACAAGGAACCATAAGGACGATTCTTACTCAAACTTCATATAAATAAAATGCATTGTACATTCACACCATTATTTTCACTTTTAATGCTTTTATCAATTATGTATCCCTTATTCTTATATGTTTCCTTTTTCCTCTACTTTGGCATAACTTTTCATTACATACATTTCTAACATTGTTTGCATTGTGACCATATTGGCTTATGTATTAAAAAAAATAGAGAAAGGAAATAGTTGGAATCGTGATAATAAAAGAGGAGATGTTGTCCATAGTCATGAGGAGATTAGAGTATATCCAAAGTTAAATTGGACATTGTCCACTTATGGATTTACCTTTACGATTTGGGCATTTCAATCTTAAGCTACTTGATCTCTCTCCTCTTAAGCAACTATAGCATAGTTGGTCTGGTTCTATAAAGTAGAAGTTCCAAAGCATCTATGGAGATGTTGGGTGTCTCTTGGATGTAGTTGTTCAACCAATTATTTTGTAAGCAACTATTAAATTTTGAAATCCTTTGCTCCAATGTTTTGCATTTCCTTCGATAGACATGGTCCCTTTGTTAAATCTATCCAGTACATCAAATGCAAATATTTACAACCCCAAGGAAGAAATGAGTTATCTAAAGACGTTATCAATTTTAACCAAGATTAGAAGAGATAAGATTTCCAACTAAGTTAGATGTAAAGGCCAATTAGATGAAAAATGTTTTTCTGCCCAATTCTTGATTGATAAAATGAATTGTAAGATAGATGTTGACAAATAAATGGTTTGTTTGGCTTTACTCATTAATGCACTTGTTTTGTTCCGCAAGGTGATTAACCATGTTCATGAACACGTTATTAAGTTTTTCTCTAAAGTCATTGAAGGAGTCAACCCTATACCAGAGATGATCTTATCCTTAAACTATTGCAATATTATAGAAGAAGGCCAATTGAAGGGAAGTTAAAGAATAATTCTAATGGTTGGCTAAATGGGTACGAAAAACTCCTATCTTGTATAGATGTGAGGAGTACCCTTGGGTTCCATTGATAGGTTTAAATAGGGTTGTTAGTTATGTCCCAACTTTGGTTATAGTACCCTCGGGTTCCATATATGGTATAGACACAATGCAATTTGATTATCATGATCTGAATAGCCAAGATCAACTTCAAAAAGTAATCCAAGTATAGAGTCACGTCTACATAATTTATAATGGGCTTAGGGTTCATACTTGTACACCTAGTTATGAATGTTAGCATGAAGCCTGAGGCCTTAAGGTTTACATCCCCAAAATCACGTTAACTCTTCCTTTCAAAGGGAAGGAAAAGGTAGAATATGAACCAAATCAAAGCACACCACCATAAGAAAATAATGATGACATCTTAAAAAGTCAAAAACTTCATGGAAAACTGTCAAAGGTTAAGTAAGCCTATTATAAATAAAAATGTTAATAAGGGAGTAATAATCATTTGTCACTCATTAAACACCTCACCAAAGAGCTTGAGCAATCTGAAAGAGGAATAATGACATAGCCTCTTAACTAAAAAGGGCCAAGAAGAGGATGAACAAAATGAGGACTATAGTGTGAAGTTCTAAATAGATGTAGGACGCCTTGTTTCTTTCCCAAAAGCAAGTAAAGATTCTTTAGCAAACAAGTCTCTAACTTTAAGGAAAATTAAATGAATTTGAGGCCAAGAATGTCAAGCTATATGTTGTTAATCAAATTACAACTTAAACTTAGCACTTTCACAAGTTAATGAGCTTGCAACTAAAATTCAATATCTTCAAAATCAAGTAGATGAACGTAATGCCCAAATTCAGCTATTAGTTGAGTTCAATATAATAAGAGAAGCCCAAATTGGAAATGCAGTTCAATGAATCCAATTTATAAATAAGACAATTCATCTTATGGTGCCTGAGGTAGAAGCATTGAAAACATAGATCTTCCCTTTGTATCCTCATGAGGAGTGTCTTGAATCTTCCTTGATGAAGCACATCGTTAGTATGACTTCATGGGTTGTTTCTTTTAAAGCTTACTGTGATAGCTCTTTTAATACCATCCTTTCTGGCTTGTAATATGGAATGTGTATAAGGGTGGTTTTTAGATTTTACTATAAATAATGATTGTAACCCTATGCCTTTTTGTTATGTACAGTATATAATGTATTAGCAAAAGTTCAATAAAATAAATGATGCCCTTGCATAAGATAACATTGCATAATCATAGCCTAGTTATTATACTAACTCTTATTTTCTCCTTATTTTGCATATTTATAACATGAAATATTTACCAATGCATAAATATTAAATGCTTTATAGCTAAGTGATCTAGTTAACATCTTAATGGAAGGTAATGGTTATTAGGCTACTTGTAAGCAACTTATGCTTGATGATGTACCTAATTGAGGTTTTTTAATAGGAGTTACAGTGGTAAATCATGTTTACGAAGAAATGTTCTTTGCTAGGATCATAGTCAATGATTCTCCTTTTCCAAATTATGGAATAGAAGACTGTTATAGATGGTATATAATTGAAACATATGCCACCTACCCATTTAGAAGGTTCAAAAAGTTTTTAAAAGGAAAATGGCATGAGAGGTTGTCTTGCCTAAAATAGTTGCAAACTCTAAACCTTGATTCACAACTTGAAGAAATAAAAAAGCCTTAAGTCCTTTATCAAAAAGCTATGCAAGTCCAACTCATCCTCTTAAGATTTACATGTGCCAAAGTTTGAAGACTTTTATTCAAAATATGAGGATGTTGAGGAAAAGTATTTTTAACCCATGGTTCTTGACCCTCAAGTTGTCAATTCTCTATTTCATAGTGTTATCAACTTGCTTCTAGTGGACAGTACCCAAAATATCGGTCAAAAGGCTTTCTTAAGGCACAAAACTTCCATGATTTACAAGTTACAACTCATTTTGCTAAGATACAATGAAATTAGTGATTGCTTATTAAAGTATGTGGATTAACATTCTTCTTATCTATTTATGAATTGCTTTATTATTTTCCTTTGTCTTATCCCACAAAATGCCTTATCCATACCTTTTTCTAGGTAACGAACTCACAAAATCCTTGGAAGAGCCCTAGTTATGATGGCATGGATTAGGCATTTTTCCTTTTTTTATAACTACTAATAAGAACTTGTTTATGTACTATTTAGACATATTAATTATAAGGACCTTTTATGAATATTTTGGCAACTCATGAATACCTTGCACACTTATTGTTTATAGTACTTACCTTTTATGTCACATATTAAGAATACAAATTCCAAAAATGGGTTAAACAAAGGAACAACTTACAATTGTCAAAATGCACAATCTTAACTCGATCTCACACATGAAAGAGGAAAAAGTTGAGGAATTAGCCACCCGCATGGATAGAATCCAAGCCTTAATTGAGGAGCTAAAGGAGTAGATACAATAGATAGTTCAGATGTTTAAAGGGAAGACAATCAATAGGGACTTAATTCCTCAGGAAAGTTCACTTATTTTCACAATAAGATTGTTTTTGTCAACCCTAAGGCTAGATACATCCTAAGCCCCTTTCACTTATCCCTAATTGGGGGCACATCCTCTTTTAGGGCAAATGACAATTACATAATCATCTGGGATCAAAATTTATGGACTATATGTCACTTTGGTAAACTCCCTTATGAAAATCATGTCTAAGGAATTCAAGAGTAGTCCTGAATTAAAAGATAAAATTGAAAATGTCAATGAATCTTTTATGAAACAGAAAGTTAATCTCCTATAAGAAGAGATTAGGGCTATTGAAGAGGAAGATATTTGTGCTCACTCGAGTGCCTTAAATATTTATTTGGTTTAACATATAATTCTTCCACTAAAATTTAAGATCCTAAAATCTGAGAATTATGATGGGATTGGATCACTAGTCGACCACTTAACCATATATATGAAAAAAATGGCAGCATATGCTCATAATGAAAAACTTTCGATGCATTATTTCTAGGATAGTTTAATGGGGGTGGCTTCTTGCTTGTACAGTTAACAAGATCAAACAAATGTTAGGACTTGGAAAGAAGTTAGGGGAGACTTTTAAGCAACATGCACAATGTTGGCATAACATGGCTATTTAAGTTCAGTCTCTTTTGCTAGAAAAGGAGCTTGTTTCTACTTTCCTTAACACTTTGAAAGCACCCTATTACGAGAGGATGTTAGGGAGTGTATTAGGAAACTTTATACATTTGGTAATTATAGGTGAAAGAATTGACAAAGGAAAAGGAAAAATCGTCAATGCCTTAACTAACTCCATAGCATCTAAGAAGATTAGCATAAACAAAACAAAAAAAAAAAAAAAGGAAGGGGAAATCCATATGACCTAATATGAAAACTGGATAGGACTACACCCTTCTTATCCACTCTTTCGTAATGCTTGGGTGCAATTTAATCCTTAACAATCTTATCAACTCCATAATATGGTAGCCCCTTTTTGCATAGAAAAACCCTCTACCATAATCCCTTTAGCTGAATGCTCACGCATTAGCACCCTTAGGGAATTAGGCAGTTGCCAAAAGAGAAGAAAGGAGAAAATTTGATCCCATACTAGTGTCATATTCAGAGTTATTGTTGTGTCTCGTTCAAAATAAGTTGGTAAACATCATTACAAAAGTGAAATTAAAGCCACTCTACCTATTGGGATGATGCTAATACTAAGTGCAAGTACTATGGTAGGCAAACTGGACATTCTATTGATAATTATTAGACTCTTAAACATAGAATACATGAATTAAGGAATGGTGAATGGATTGATTTTTCATTGGCAGAAAAGAAGCCTAATATCAATACTAACCCTCTACTTGATTACATGACTGTGAACCAAATTGAAGAATACATGAGTGGTGCATATCCAGAGTTGAGTTTTAGTTCCTTGGAAATTAGAATGGTATAAGTTAGGGCAATGGTTTGAAAATTCTACTATCTTGCTACCAAAGGAACATGGTGGCACCAAAAATATTTCCATTAACTATTCAAGTTATACCCCCTTTGTCATGCAACAATCCAATTGGACTACAGTTGTTAAGTAAATTCCCAAAATTAACTATCAGCACCAAAATCGGCACATACAGCCACATTTTACATCATAAGAGTTGAAGGTATTATGCGAAGTTGGAGGTGTTATACCCCATAATATTTGGAGAAACTTAAGTAAAGGAAACTAAAAATTGTAATGATTTCGGATGACATTGAAGAGATCCCTTTACAAAATGCTAGGAGGGTAGAATCTTCTAGTAAACAAGATCATGAATTTAAGGGAACTATCATTGATAAAGATGATGGCTAGTTCGTTAAAGACATCAAGCAAAACAAGTATTGTGTGGTTGAGTAGCTTAGTCGAACACAAACCAAAATCTCAATCCTCTCTTAATTAATGAATTCTAAGTTGTATCGAAGATCTCTATTACACATCCTTAATTGAGCATATGTTTTGCTAGAAATTTCTTTAGGAAGCTTCAATCATATTGTCAATGAAGTTATGACAAATAACTACTCTCATTTTCAGATGAAAAGATTCCAATTGAGGGGCACAACCACACTAAGGCATTACAATATTCAATATTATGATTGTAATGTGTCTCACACCTTCATTGATAATGGACCATCCTGAATCTCATGCCTATGGATACTTTAAAGCAATTACCTATTGATGTTTTCATTATGACACCAAGTCATATGATTGTTTGACCATTTCATGGTATAAAATGAGAAGTATGAATCATTAAGCTTCTTATATAGGTGAGACTATATACTTTCAATATACTCTTTAAAGTTATGAATATTAAGACTACCTACAGTTACTTGTTGAGTCACCTATGGATTCACGTAGCAATCGCTATTCCTTTCACCTTACATCAGAAGGTGAAATTCATTGTCAATGATCAATTGATTGATGTTAGAATATAATGTGATTTGCTTGTCTCTAAACCTCCAAGAATGCCTTATGTTAAGGTGGCTAAAGAAGTATTAGAGTGCACTTTCTGATCTTTTAAAATCGCCAATGTAACCCTTAGTTAGAAGAGTCATTCCTTGAGATGCCACCTTAATCATCTGAAGCATTACTAAAAGCAACCCAAGTAATGGTAAGATATGGTTATCACCCAAGCAAAAGAATTGGTAAGTATCTTCAGGGTATCATAGCTCCTATATAGCCTAATAAGGCAACAAAGGCATTTTGGAATTGGATACCAACTGGGCTAGGATGATACTACAAAAGGATACCTAGAAGATGAAGTAAGCAACCTCATGCTTCCTTTGCAATATAGTTTTGAGAGTGCAGGATTCATCAACCAAAATGGTGATGAATATGACCAATTCATCAAATTCACCCCTAGGCTTGGCACTCTAATAGTCCAAATCCAAATGATTTTTGAAGGAAATGAGGGAGATTTACCTTAAAGTCCATTGGTTCAACCTTGTGGTTCTAGTGCTCCCATTGACAACTCGCAAGCTTGGGAGATTGCTCAATCACTTGAGTTTTTTACAAAGTAATGTAGACTAGTTCCCTACCTATTGATGCTCATAATATTCAAGAATAACTATGTAATAAAATGAACACCTTTTTGTCATATATTTGCTAATAATATATGATTATGTCAATTGCAGTTAGAATCCTAAATCTGTTGTTCCCCCTTATCATATTAATATTCATTTTTGTTTATACAAGTCAATGTAATAATCTTAGTTCATTTTGAGCCTCTCGTTCATTATTTAGGATGCCAAAAGATGAAATTGATATTCTAACTAGTGATTGCCTTAAGACAACATCCAAATGCACCTTTGATATGTCAACCATAAATGATTCTAAGAATAAGAATATTCTATCAATCCTACGACACCTAGTTAAGTAAAAAGAAAGGCAGTCCATAGCTGAGAAAGAGCCAGTGGAACTAGTTAACCTTAACATTACAAAAAATCCATAAGAAGTCAAAGTTAGCACAAGGCTTCCCTTAAAGAGTAGGTAAAGGATAGGTTAGTTGCTTAAATAACACATACATGTATTTTCTTAGTCATATTAAGATATGTCAGGTTTGAATACCAATGTAGTGGTGCATAAACTACCATTGAAACCATAATGTAAACTTGTAGAACATAAGGCTAGAAGAATGAAACCTAAAATCTTGTTAGAAATTAAAGAAGTCAAGAAACAATTAAATGTGATATTCCTCCAAGTAGCAAATTATTTAGAGTAAGGGCATTCGTATTTCATAGTCAGAGGTAAAATTCTTAAATTTATGAAAAATGAACAACTACAAAAACATTTGCTAAGGATGTTTTCATAATCAAGAACAAAAGTTAGGGGCTTGAAGATAATCAAATAATTCCATAAGAAAAGAGAATAACATATCAAAATAATCTATATCATCGATATATCAAAAGTTTTCAAATCTCGCAAAATTGTCAAAAAGTTTAACTACACAAGCTAAAATAAATGAATTCCTTTTAAAATTAGTGCCCTACTTGAAAATGCCTTTTTTACAACAAATAAGCTTTTATAGTTTGGTGCCTACCTGCCCTTAGGGTCAATTTGATTTGGTGAGACTCTTTTCAAAACCAAGTCTCCTTCTTTAAAGTACCTTGGATGCATTTTCTTTTGATGTGCTTGCCTCATCCAACTTTGATATAATTGTCCATGAGATACTGCATTTAACCTTTTTTCTTTAATAAGATTCAATTATTCATACTCAACCTTGATCGATTCTGCCTCCTTTAATTTTCCTTCCATAAAAACCCTCAAGGAAGGAATTTTAACTTCAATTGGCAAAATACCTCAGTCTCATAGACCAATGCAAATGGTGTTGCCCCAATGGTTGTACACATTATGGTGTGATAGGCATGCAATGTGAACTACAACATATCATGGCAATCGTTGTCTACAATTATCATTTTTTTCCAAATGATTTACTTGAGATTTTTCTTTGCTGCTTCAATTGCCCCATTTAGTTTTATCTGACATGGAATAGAGTTGTGATGCTTAATTTTGAATTGGTTACAAAGGTTAGTCATCATCTTGATGTTCAGGTTTACAGAATTGTTTATGATGAGTCATTATAGTAGGCTGTAGTGACATATAACATATTTCTTAATGAATTTAATAACCACTTTGCAAGTGATGTTTGCGTAAGATGCTACCTCAACCCATTTGGTGAAGTAGTTGATCATTACGAGGATGAATCAGTGCCCATTAGATGCCTTAGGTATAATAGGGTCAATCACATCGATTCCCTACATAGTGAAAGGCTAAGGGAATGTCATGAGTGGTCTACTGGGCACCAATGGTACCAAAATTAAGAGATTAGATAGGTAATGCATGAACTTATTAAAGGCTTTTTAGAATTTTTCATTCCATTGCCTTAAACTGCCTTTCATAGTGTACCAAATATAGGTTCACATATTGCTATTAGTTAGGATATAAACCTAACAATATAATTAACCCTTTATAGGAATCCTTACACCTCTTTAGTGTAGAAGGTGTAGGCATTTCTTATGCAATTTTAATTTTATTAGGATCGACTTTGATGCCCTTTTAACTTAAAATAAATCCCAATAACTTGCCCAAAGTTGCTCTAAAAATGCACTTAACTGATCTGAGTTTTAATTGAAACTTTCCTAGCCAATCAAACAACCTTTTGAGGACAAATAAATGATCTTCAACTACTTCAGTTTCAAAAATTGTATCATCAACGTAGGCTTTAATCTCCTTATGCATCATGTCATGGAATAGAGTGACCATCACCCATTGATAAATGGTGTCCAGGTTCTTAAGTCCAAATGGCATGACCTTGTAGCAAAAGGTTCCCCACATGGTGACAAATGTTGTTTTCTCCTTGTCTTTAGGTGCTATTTTGATTTGATTATATCTTAAAACTCATTCATAAATGAGATTATTGAGTAACCAACAATATTTTCCACAAGAACATCAAAATATGTTAAAGAGAAATTACTTTTAGGGTTTTCTCTGTTTAAGTCTTTATAGTTAACGTACATATATGTTTTGTCATCCTTTTTTGCTATAGACACAATGTTGGCCAACTGTCCTTGTTAATCATCACTCCAAGTCTAAAGGCCAACACAATAGGATCAAAATCTTATGATATTATCACATGCTAATGTATTTAGAGCATAACCTACTTTGAGTACTTTAAATTCTTAAAAGTAATAGCATCAGAGGCATGACCTGACCAATTAAGGTCAAAAGTACATTGCCAGTAATAGGGATGAGGTGACCAATGCACACCAAAGGCAAGCCAATCGGCCCATTCCAAGGTTTAACTACGAGCGTTTTAACTATAATAACTTACATTTACACTATTGGACCTAGTAAGTTTATTCAATTAATCGTTAGGCTTACTATTAAGCTTTTTTCCTTAATTTTGATAGATATGGAGACAAGGATATGCAAAACCCCATTAATATAGATACAATCAAAAAATAGTTCGCCTAAACATCAACCAATGATGAATGAATGAAATAAAAAAGGATGTAAAAAATAATTAGAAAAATAAGGTTGGTACATTAAGGGCATTCAGATCAAGCTCATGATGAGTGACTGGTTATATATTAGTCATTATGAATTCCTACTTTGTAAGTTTAATCATCTTTTCATCCTTTTGTTCCAATATGTTATTCCCCTTATTCAAAACATAATCCCTACCCAAGTGCAATTGATATACTCATATTTTATTAGTTTAGATATGTCAATACACATTTAAAACAAATAAGATACAAACCATAGTGCTTTGTCTAGGACTCATAAGGGACATAAGGAATTTAACCTAGCATTGTGTTAGGAGTCCTCAAACGGCATTGACAAGCAAGAAAAGATCAATTATTTGAGGTTCCCAATAGTGCAAAACCCATAAAGCATACAAGTTAAAAAACAAGGTTCTTCAAATAAGGAGACATGCATAGATAAAGTAAGCACATTAAGGCATGAACACTTAACTCAACTTCAAGCAATATATTACACCTAATTAACATAAGGTAACCTTTTTAAGCAAAAGCTCACAAAAAGAAATCCAAGAGTAATAGTGCATTTTGGTGACTGCCTTTTCGAATGAGGAAATGAAATTTTCCTTTAGGTTATTCTTGGCCAAGGTAATCAAGTGAAAAGTAATTTATGAGAAAAAGAAAGAAACAAGGATGTCAACGTAAAAGATTTCATAATTTTCGGATGGAATAATGGCATTGTCCTTGATTAGGAATGAAGTAACAATGAAGATTTTGCATGGCAAAGGTGTCCTATACCATAATTCCCAACAGTTGAGAATTGGAAAAAGACGAGGGAAAATCAAGAGGTATAAAGTATTAAAGTGGTCATTAGGTACTATTTGTACCAATAAGTCCATAGTACATAAGGCAAAGTGAAAATTATAGGCAGATGAAGAACCCCAAATAAGGGCATAATGACTTATGCCAAGGAAGGTTTCAAATTCATGCCTCTATTTACAAGAGTATCTAGAAAAAGCACAGAAAAGTGTTAATGGACCAAGCTTTAATCCATGGTGATCCTAAGCATCTTTAAGAACATGAATAAGGTAGTGCAATCCCCTTGAAGAAGCTTATATAGACTTATAAACATGTGTAACTAATAAAGGAAAAAAGCTTAATAGTAAGCCTAACCATTAATTGAATAAACTTACTAGGTCCAATAGTGTATATTTAAGTTATTATAGCTAAAAAGCTCATTGTTAAACCTTGGAATGGGTCGATTGACTTGCCTTTGGTGTGCATTGGCCACCTCATCCCTATGACTAGCAATGTACTACTAGCCTTAATTGGTCAAGTCATGCCTTCGGTGCTATTACTTTAAAGAATTTAGAGTACTTAAAGTAAGTTAAGCTCTAGGTACATTAGCATGTGATAATATCATAAGATTTTGATGCTATTGTGTTGGCCTTTATAATTGGAGTAATGATTAATAGGGATAGTTGAGGGCATCTGTATTTCATAGTCAGAGGTAAAATTCTTGAATTTATGAAAAATGAACAACTACGAAAGCATTTGCTAAAGATGTTTTCATTAATCAAGAACAAAAGTTAGGGGCTTAAAGATAATCAAATAATTCCATAAGAAAAAAGAATAGCATATCAAAATAATCTATATCATTGATATATCAAAAGTTTTGAAATCTCATAAAATTGTCAAAGAGTTTAACTACATAAGCTAAAAGAAATAAATTCCTTCTAAAATGATTGGTTGATTCTTTATTTGTCACCCTCACTTTTTGCTCTAAAAAAATGGTTATTTATATTCTAATATATATATATATATATAGCTACTACTAGCAAACTCTAAAAAGCTAAAGAAAAACTCTTAAAATCCCAAATACATCCTGATCTTATTTCCTTAATCTTTCAGAAATTTAGTATTGGATTTCAAGCTAATTCTAGACTAAATATAGTCAGAATTAGGGTTTGATTTCTTTATAAAAGTTGTAGTCCTTCTCTCTAACTCTCCAAGACATTAATTTTTCCCCCAAAACAAAGGTCTGAAACCTAAGTTATGAGTTAAAAACTAATATTGACTTCATCCAACACATTGTCGATTTTATAACAACTTATTTACTATTTTCAACTATTAAACAACCAATTTAAACCTGACTCTTTCAATAACAATTGTAGGCCTAACTATGTACTTTCATTGAGGCATTTGAATCATTGATTTGGGCATCTAGAACTTTAGTTAGTCCATTAGGTACTCAGTACACAAATAAGGATTATATTTTAAATAGAACTCTTTCTTTAATTAAGATTAGAATTTTATATCATATCTTTAAAGTAATGTCTTAAGGCCCAAACTAACTCAAATTTGAGCGCTCAACTTAAATCTAGAAAATTTGAGATATCTACCACAACTTCACTGAAGATCACTTTTTCAATATGGATTGCTAAATTAGTGAAAAAGCAAAAATAAGTAATAGATGTCAAAACAATAAAATGTTGAAAATTTTCCTATTAAAAGCTTATATTCTCAAAACTTCTCTAAAATATACCTAAATCACAAAATGTATTCTAATTAGCTTAGATTGGTATAAAATTCATTAAAAATAACTAAATGTAAAAGGGAATAAACATGATAAATTCTC
Organism: Kandelia obovata; assembly: GCA_021464305.1. NCBI lineage: Eukaryota > Viridiplantae > Streptophyta > Magnoliopsida > Malpighiales > Rhizophoraceae > Kandelia > Kandelia obovata. Next base: position 2,625,649 of record CM038485.1, on the reverse strand, counting down.
ACTCATCATATGATGCAATCCTCCCTAACAAAACTATGGGTACCTCTCTTACTTTCTTATTTAATTCACCAAAAAAAAATTTAGACATGTTTCTCTCTATAAATACCTTTTATTGATATGTACCAAGCAAATACTTGAAGCAAAAAATTAATGTCAAAGGGATAGATAATAATAAATTGATGTCCTTGCATTAATAACCATAAAAGAAGATAACCAACAAACTAAGATTGATAGTTATAAATCAATGGCCCATAGCTAGAGAAAAAAAGGTGGGAAAGAAAAACCACTCATAATTAGCTTAGTTGTAAAAGTGAATTTATGATTGTGTGTGGGTTAGGTGCACATTCTCAATTTGGATTACTTCTATGTAAATATTAGATTTTAACTAAAAAACCACAGTGCTTAGGTGATATGCTTGTATTTCGAGGTTTTCTTGAAAGAGATATTTAATCACAAAAAAAAATAATAATAAGCATAAGAAGTGGTAAAGGAATGAGAGTAGAAGAGGAAGAGATAAATTACTAGAAATTGATTCTTAAACTTTTGGTCAATCATGACATAAATGATTCCTTGAAGGTAGAACCATTTTATCATTATAAATGTGAAAGGCTAGATAAAACGCTAAACTCTACCTTTTATGATGGCTAGTTATTTCCAACACAACCACCACCTGTCTTACCCCTCAACTCCCCTTATCTTCAAGTGGCCCTCCAAGGCTCCTAACCCTATTTCACCATACCTTTATATCTATAGCTATTATTTTTTACCATAAAACTCAGCAAATATCTAAAATTGACCCAACATGTCTCAATCTTTGTTAGCAATCTCCTTGAGTGCAAGCATGACAATTGCTTAAGAAGATGGTTTTCCCATCATATTAAAATAATGGATGCATATGTCACTTAACAAGGAGAATGAGGATATGATACATTTTTGGTTTGTGAGGCTAGCAAACATGTATGACATAAAAGATGTGACAAGGAAACTTGATAAAACAAAAAAATAGCCACTTAAGAATACAACTTAATATTGCTTGATACACTAGAAAGCCTGCTCTAAAAAGGCTAAAACTTGTGGCAGTAGAACATATGTGGATGTTTTGAAGGGTTCCCCCTAAGTGCAAGAATTATAAAGTTAAAATATGTTGAGCTACAATTATATATAGTTGAGAACAAAGATTGACAAAAAAAAAAAAAAAAAAGGAAACCCTTATAGGAGTGGTGTGAAAGAGTGCATAAATTTTAATGCTTAATGATCATACTCTCCTATTAGACAACTCAAACTATTATATGTGAAGCCTATGGGAGCAAGAAGATTTTGCTTCCCTTTCTCAAAAAGGAAGATAACAATATGATGCTTAAACAAAAGATGATGCAATTAATTGACTACTTTAAATCAATTAAAGAAAGGGATCCTTTTGATTTTGTATCTTCTAAGTTGAGTTAGCTGTGCTGTGAGGGTATTCCTTTGCATATTTTGTAAAGACCAAGAGTCATAGTGGGTGTGGCATTCTTGACACTAGGATTGGTTGTGATGTTGTAGAAAATCTATATGATTTTCTTGGTCCCTGTAATTTATTTCTTGTCATATAAGATCAAACTTATGGGTAGGATATTAGGCCTATAACTAAACATCTCCTATAGCACTCACATTCAGGGGTCCAACTTCCTACCATCTTATGCACTTTGGATTAATGGCTGTGTGAGGCCTCCACTTACTAAAGTATTAAAGAATGAAATTGGATGCTTTTTGGCCTAAAATTACAAATCTAGAAAGTAATTACCTCTAAGACTAAATAACAAGATAAATAAAAATAAAAGGTAATTTCTACAATTAGTAAGGGCAACTTTTATGGTGAAAAATTAATGAAAAGTCAAACAACAATTTCTACAACATCAAGCTCAACAACAAGCGAACAAAATTTTAATGCAAGTCATACTTTTCAAACTTTAATTGCAACAAACTAGGGCTATGGTGCAAATAAACATAGATAGGAGGTTGAACAAATCTACAACATTGCAAAGGATATAGGCTTGACTATGATTAGCAACAAGGATGTTTTCATTAAGAAGTTGGCATTAATAAACTAAAGGGAATAAGATGTCATGAATACTATAAAGGATAAAAAGGAAAGTAGTTATTGATCCCAAGTGTGTCTCAAATAGTGCTATCATGACTATTTATGTGTTAACCATTTTAAATTAAAATTATAAGACTTTAATGCCAAGTAAAAGCATTGTATTGTTGTTAGCTTGATAAGAAAGGAAAAAGTTGTTTTTTATCCTTTACAAAACAAAATTGGAAACTTTTTTAGAAAGACAAGTTTAAAATATTTAGGGCTCCAGTAAGTGTAATTGGTGTGGGGTTAAAACTGGTGAGACCTTTAGAGGGATTTTATGAACATAAGACTAATATTTTTGTTACTAGTGTCGTCTACTAAAAAGATAGGTGGATTCTTGCTAAGGCAATTCTAACTCATGGTAATTTTCTTAGGTAATTGCAATGGTCTATGCTTTTAACATTGATGTTAAAAGAACCTCACTATGAAAGGAGATTCTAGATTTTAAGGCTAGTAATTTAATTTGACCCTTGTTTAATTGAATGTGACTTTAATATCACCCTTCACCTAGGAGAAAATAATAGTATTAGTGATTTATGGATCAAAGTATTAGGGCCTTTAAAAATTTTGTTGCAGAGATGGAGCATATGGACATTCCTTTTCTTGGAATAAATCAAACATGGCCTAACTTTACTTTGATGAGTAGAATTGACAAGTTCCTTTTAAGTAAGGAATTCCTTTTAAAATTTTCTACTTTGAAATAATGGGCTCTTGATAAATGTCTTTAGATCATTGCCCTATATTGCGAGAATTTGAGATGATGGAATGGGGTCCCAAGCCCTCTTTCTTTTTTGATTGTTAGGTTCATTAGTATGACTATAGATACTTGGGATTCCTTTGATCAATCTTTTATTGGGCCACTTAAAGTGGTTAAAAGTCTTATGTTATTGAAGGAGGACTTAAAGACATAGAATCATGATCTTTTTTGGTAATATTAATATGTGTATTCAAATAATTGAAAGCAAACTTACACATTTGGAAAAGATTTAAGAACTTGTCCAACTTAGGGGCAAGTAGCGAAAAGCCAAGAATGGCTAGCTAAGGAAGAAATATAAACATAGGGAACAAATATAGAGACAAAAATTCAAAATCAAATAAATACATACAAGTGATTATAATACACAATTCTTCCACCTAATGTTTAATAACATAACACTCAAAAATTATATTGACTATATAAAAGAAGGGAATGAGGTTTTGACTAGGCCAAAACAAATAAAGACAATTGTTGCTAAATTTTATCACAACCTTTACACTGATGGACAACTAAGCTTGATAGCTTTGATTGTTTTGGAGTTTAAGAAATTGCCTTTAAGTGATGCTACAAAATTTGAAGCTTTGTTTTCATATAAGGAAGCCAAATCTACATTTTTGAGTTGTGAAGTCTCCAAAGCTCTTGGGCCTAGTAGTTTTATTTTTTTTTTCTTTATAAAGGTTATTTAGGATCTCATTAGTATTATTAAAGTTTGATTTCATAAAGGCCTTTAACTCTTTACCATAAGACTATTTAGATAAGGTGTTGGAAGTAAAGTCTTTGGACCAAATAGAGAGGCTCAATTATAAAACAAATATCTATAGCTAGAGTTGTAATATTGGTAAATGGTTCTCCATCATAGGAAATTCATATTCAAAGAGGACCTAAGGTAAGTTAATCTTTTTTCTCTTTACCTATTAATTTTTACTATAAAAGGCCTTCCTTACCTATTATAGAAAGGTAAAGATTTGAGTATATTTGAGGGCTTTTGAATTGGCCAATCTAATCTTCAACTTACCTATTTATAGTTTGTCAATGATAAAGTTCTCAAAAACAATGCTCTCCCAATTCTTTACTACATACATTGCTAAGCTTTGTTCCCTAAGACAAAGCCCCTTATTATGGGATGTTGGATGTAATGTTTCAAGGCACTAATTGTAATTTCACTCCAATAAAGAGTAGGAAACTTTTCTTCTAAGAGAAGCTTTTGTATAGGGATTCTTCCTTAGCATTAAAGGATATTGATCTTGGAGTGGTAGGAAAAATTAAAATTGACTGTAAGGATTATAAACCCTTGCTCTTATAATTAACTATGAATCAAAATCTCATGCAGTCTTTGTTTGATCTATGAAAGAAAGTCTTTGTAGTAAAACTCTTAGGAAGTTCAATTGGTTACCAGTTATTGGTAAGGAAGCTTAAACAATTATGAAACCTTTAAGTTATTGGTGATTTCTGTTTGGTCAAGTTTTATTTAGACAAAGATATCATTAAAGTGATAAATGATACAATTTGTTGTTAGGATCCTTTATTTATTCCTTTGAAGGCTACTATTAAGTCAACTTTGGCATAGGTAAGACTCCCAAAGCTCTCAATGTTATATTATAATGATGATGTCCTTATGACTATTGCATCCTATTTTGGAAAACTATGAAAGTTGATAAGAACACTACATTTACTAAGAGGGGTCATTTTGCTCAATTATGCACAGAGATTGACTTAACTAGTCCCTTGATCTCTTAATTATAACTTAATGGGCATGGCAAAAAAGTGGAATATAAGAGTTTGCACACATTGTACTTTGGCTATGGTAAATTTAGTTATGCATCCATTAATTGTCCCATATTATATTATGGTAATTTTTCCACTAATGAAAGACTTGCTACATCTTTGGCTTTTATTGCTACTAGCCGAAAAGCCCCCCTGTGAGGGTGGTAGTTGGATTTCAACTAAACAAGGCCAAAATCACACTAAAAATTTAGTGGAACATGGTCTATGAATGCAAGTTTCTAGGAGATGACATATTTAGAGTAAGAATAAGTTACAAGATCTTACTTAATAGGAGATTTTGAATTCTAATAAATTTGATTTCCTTGGATCCATTTCACAACATATGTCTAAATTATCTCTTGCAATTGTTCTTGCAGATCACTTTATTATCATGTCAAATAAGATAATTGATATTCAATAGGAAAACTTGAAAATGGCTAGATTCAATTTAGGCATTAATAATCCATGTAGATCTAATGAGAAACATGGGTTGGGTGCAAGCCTCGCTAATAATCCATTTAAGAATGCTAGAAGTACCCACAATATTGGAGTTGTTCATAAACCCAAGGTGTTTAGTCAAAAGGAATTTAAGCTATTAACAAATGGCACTTTGGTTAATAATAATGGCAATGGACATTCTCTGCCTTAACTCTAATGCTAATCTCTACTCCAATAGATACTTGCTTGGAAATTTTACCTCACAATGGCAACTTTTGTTTCATAGCAGGATTATGGTTAGAGCCTTAATAAAATGTTTCTTGTTCTACCTCTTCCCATTCTTCTTATTTGGATTAGTCGAGTTTCACTTATTAAGGTGGCCTCTAGATAATTGTGTCAAAAATCTAGCTCATTGATTCTTCAAATAATGGTGCTCTAAAGTGCCTATTACACTCCTTAATCTTGATTGATTGCATGAAGCAAGAGCTTTGATGACTTTGTTTTATATTGTTTTATTCATTCATATATTTGTTTTTCCTTATGATGATGTGTGATAATAAAAGTATCCTTAAAATTCTCTCTTGGAATAAGTGAGGATATGAAATGCCACTATGCTGAGCTAATAAAGTGTCATTAGTGATTCATCTGAAATTACGAACCTAAACACATCAAAATTCATTTTATTACAAAAGGTGATTAATATATTCATTTTATGGTTTCATAATCTAGTAGAATGGATTAAAAAGGTATAATTGTCTATGCAAGCCTAATTGCTTCTCAATGAGAACTTCTATGGGATAATCTCTGATCTCTTACTTCTTAAAACTCTCTCCCTTGGCTATTGATGAGGGATTTCAATGATGTATTGGGGCTTTCAAAAAAAAAGGTAGGTCAATATCAATTTAATAAAGTTAACAAGTTGAGGTATCCATTTTTAAGGCTTATGAATGAAACTTGGTTTATAAATAAACACAATATTAAAAAGGAGATTATGTCTTATTTCTAGGGCTTTTTCTATTCCATTACAAGTACTTATCCTTTATTACCAATGGCTAATCGACTTAGGCTATTTGAGTTACAATGCAATTGTCTAAAAGCTTCTGTTACAAAAGAAGAAATTTTTACATCACTCAAATTAATGAATTATTATAAAGCGTCAAGTCTATATGGTTTTCAAATTATATTTTTGGAGACATACTAAGATATTATTGGTGCTAAAGTATAGCTCTTATTAAGGTTACTTTTGAGAATGGGAACTATTATGGCAGCATTTCAAAAACTCTTATCTACTTTATTTTGAAAGGTGATGTTATTAAACAAATTACAAAATTCAAGTTTATTAGCTTGTGTAAAGTTCTTTTCAAGCTAATCACAAAAGGTCCTGGTTAATTGACTTAGGCTAAGGCTAGATGACATTGTTGGTCCCCCATAAGGTAGCTTTGTTCTAGGCCAAAACTCTTTAGATAACATAATTGTTACCTAAAAAGACATTAATCTAATTAGACATGCCAAAAGCTTCAAACGTGTGATGGCCTATAAGATTGACTTGGAAAAAATATAAGATCAAATGGATTGAAAAATTTATGGAAACCACTCTACATGACGTTGGCTTTCTTGTAAGCATAATTAAATTGATTATGTTCTGCATTTCTATTGCTTCATTATCTAGATTATGGAATGGTGAAAGATTACTTAATTTAAAACCATCCTCTAAACTACGATAAAGAGATCCTTGATCCTTATATTTATTTATCTTATGCATGGAGCAATCATCTTTGTATATTCATTTGAAAGTGATTCGAAAAGAATGGCAAGTAGTAGAATGTTTTCGTCGAGGCCCATTTTTATCCTATTTATTGTAAAAAGATGATGGTTTGCCTACTTTTAAAGCTTCTAATAATCAAGCTAAAGTGATACAGTCAACTTTAGAGCATTTTTGCTTGGCTTTGTAACTCAAAATGTTTTGAAAGGATTTCTTTGCCAAACTCAACAAGTTAGTCATTTTTCTTTTAGAAATGATTTGAAGAAATATCTAGGTATGCCTCTTATCCATGGATGGCCTTCTCAAGTTGCCTATACTTTCATCTTGAAGAGGTTTAACATCTTTTCTCTTTATGGAAATCTTGGCTATCGAACATGGTCGGTCAAGTTACAATAGCACAAATTTGTCTTACATCCATTTTAACTTATTCCATACAAACAACTTGACTCCCTAGTTTCATTTGTGAGGAACTTGATAAGATCACTTGAAGGTTTATTTTGTCTTTTAACTACTATAGGGGTGGTATTCATTTGGTGAATTAGGATAAGGTGACATGATCCAAGGGTGAGGAAAGATTGGATCTTTGCTAAGCACACTTAAACAAAGTTGCCATGCTTAAGAAATTGAGATAAGAGTTGCTTGAGAATAGCAATAAAATATAGGTTTAGGTGCAAAAAAGGAAACATTTCCCTTTTCTAAAAAAGGGTTTACAATGCTTATCTTTGGTGTCCTGTATATGGCGGGTTATTTCCAAGAATTTCAAAATGTTAGAAGAGGGATTTGGCTTTAGGATCAAGAAAAATCTTATGTCTTTTTATAATTTAATTGGTGGGCATCTCCTACACCACTCTTTTGCTAAGTCTCATATATTCATCAGAGCAAAGTTATCCCAAATGACAATGCTTTGGTCAAATAATCAACATTAAAATTAGGCTTTAAGTCTTTCTTTAAGGTACATTGCTACTATTTCCACTTTTACTTCCTCTTTGACATTATTCAACCTAAAGTACCTATTAGATTTAACTAACTAGTTCTTAGGGTTTGTTCCCTCAAAATAAGGTAAAGCAACCCTAGGTCCCTAACCAGATCCATCATCCTCCACACCTTGTTTCTCATTCACACCATTGTCCCTTCCTAAGATAAATTCCTTAAGAATCAGCAAAATTTTCGTGAAATTTCTTATTACTCAAGATTTGGCTATGTGTCTAGCCTTACCTGGTTTTACTATTTCCTAACAGTATTCTTTCCAAATTTAATAGTCAAGAACTTTATTAATTGAGAAAATTAAGTCTTTTATTGAGAGAATCTCCTCTTAAATTATTTGTAACTTTATTGTGTGGTTTTCTTGCTCCTTTAGTTAAGCTTGCATTAGAACAATCTTCTTACTGGTTCTTTAAAAACATCTTTAAAAACCATTAAAGAAGTAGCTTTAGTCATCATCATAGATTTCACTTTTCTCACCAAATTATGCTAGCTAGATAGTCACATAATCATACTATTATGATACTAAACTATTAAGGTTTGTCAAATCTTAGAATAGGAAGAGATTAAGGAGGAAAAATTTTAGGGAGAATTGAAAGAATCACAAAGGTAGAGAAGGAAAGAGTTAAAGGGAGAGAGAGAGACTATAATTAGGTTTTCTATATTTCTTATTTAAGTCTATAGGAATTATAATATTTATAAACATTAGCAAATACAATGATATGTATTAGCCTTAACAAAAAAAAAAACTAATAAACTTATTAGACCTAATCAATTACAATCATAAGTCATTTAACAGTTTTAATAACCTTTGTAACCATCAATTAAAGTTAAAAATCATAAGTACATAAATAATTAAGGAAATAGGACTCAAGATCATGAAATCCCTTTTTTCCAAGACCATCCTTATCCTTAAGGCTCGGACTCCAAAAACTAAATTATAATAAAGCTATAATTCTCCTCAGTTGCAATTTTAATAGAAAACTTGGACCATTGAATGAGTAATTGAGTCACAACTTGGTTTTGTCTTTAAACTATATGCCTACCAAGTGCAATTGCTAGTTCCATAAGAAGTTGATCATCAACACCAATCAAATGCAATTAGGACATGACTCAACTATGGGAACCCATTTCCTTTTTAAGCAAGGAATCACAAAAGACTAGAAGAATGGTAAACTCAGTTGGCAAGTCTTATTTATTTTAAACAAAGCCTACCTTAGCCAAACTCTTGACAGGGCTAATAAAATTTAAATGTGAGCTTTAAGTTCTTACGAAAAGTAATTAAAGTTTGTTGATAAGGTTGGATTTTCAAATAAACCTATTCCTATTCCCCAACATTAAAGCTTTTACAAACCTACCATTATCTTTTAGGCTTTATTAAGTCGATCCTTCAATATAGTAGTCATTAGGTGTCTGTCTTAAAGATAATACTCCACTAAAGCCACTTATGACTAATGAGTAATACTTTTGTCAATTGTGGTAGTTTGTAACCATAAAATGTGACAAGCCTAAGGCAGAATGATGGCAGCTATTATACCAATATCCAACAAGCTACAATCACTTCATTTAACTTTGTGACCTTTGAAAGGTCATACACCTCAAATATGTCTCCACATAATAATTAAATATCTCAGTCTACCTATTAGTCTATAAATGGTAAGTTGAATTGTGGTGAAGGTCAATGCCTAATAATTTGAAAAGGTCTTACCAAAATAAGCTAGTAAACACTTTATTTCTATTAAAAACTAGAGTCTTTGGCACGCTATGAAATTCATAAATATTTTCCATAAAGCTTTTAGTTACCATGGTAGTTGTAAAAAGAGGAGGCATAGCTGTAAAGTGACCATATTTGTTAAACCTATTTATCACCACCATTATAACATCCTTCCCTTTTGATTTTGGCAAGCCTTCAATAAAGCCTAAGCTAATATATGTCCAAGCTTACAATGGCAATTTGAGGGGTTGCAAAAGCCTTATGGACTTAACATTTTCACTTTTATATTCCTAGCATACAGCACAAGCTTGCATATGCTTCTTGATTGTCTACTTAAGTTTAAGCCAAAAGAAATATTGCGTTAGTTTATGATAAGTCCCTTTAACCTTATAATAGCCTCCAATAGCGGAGTTATGGAACTCCTATAACATCTAAGCTCTCAAGTTCCTAGTAGGCCCTAAGTAAATCTTCCCTTTGTACATCATGATCCCATTATATAAAGAATAATAGAGTCTAGGCATTCCCAATAGAATTAGGTTAGTGATTAGATCCCTAACTTCAGTGTTTTGGTCATAACTGGCTAGCACTTCTTTATACCATAGTGGTACTACAATAGTAATACCAAAACAAGCTCTTGAGTTACTATCAAGAGTTGAATCCACAAAATTATCCTTCATCTTAGACAATACATTAGTTGTAATATTGTTAGTTCTTTTCTTAAAGTATATAAAGTAATTTAAACCTAGAATTTAGTTTTCAACTGAATATATGTATACAACTACTGCTATAATAAATACTTTAAACTCTTATGGTTAGTTTTTATCATAAGGGAATAGCCTTTAAATAATGCCTTCATTTGTTAATTACCATCAATATAGCTAGCAACTTTGTTTCATAAATAGTCAAAGTCTGGTGTCTCGGACTCAATTAATTAGTGAGATAAGCAAGGGGTCCCCCTTCTTGCATTAAGACTACCTTAATACCTTGCTCACTAACATTTACCTCTATGATAAAAGGTTTAGAGAAATCAGGTAAGACTACTACTAGTATTATAATTATAACCCTTTTTAACCCATTAAAAGTAGTAATGGATTTAGAATTTTAATAAAAACTATCCTTTTTTAGCAACTTATTTAAGGGTTTACTTAATTAAGCATACCCTTAATGAACTTTTTATAATACACAATCAAACCCAGAGATCCCTTTATGGACTTGAAAGAAATGGGAGTTGGCAAGTTAAGCATTGCTTTTATCTTACTAAAATTAATGGAAACCCCATATTTTAAGATTATGCACTCCAAATACTTTATTTTGTGATATCCAAAAAAACATTTGGATATTTTAACAAATAACTCACGTTGTCTAAGAATCTATAAGGCTTGAGCTAAATGTTAAGCATAAGTTTTAACATCTAGATTATAAATCCAAATTTATTAAATAACATTAGGATAAACTTCTTGAGATGCTCGTCAAATATACAGTTCATCAATGTCTAAAAAGTAGTAATAACACTAGTTAGCATGAAAGGTATCTTTTTCTTTTATCCTAATTTAATAATGGCCAAATCTTAAATCTATCTTGGAAAAGATGGTATCACCATAAAGTTCATTCAGGAGGTCATTTATAATGGGTATATGAAATTTTTTCTTGACAGTCAATGAATTTAACTACTTAAGTTAAAGCAAAACCTCTAAACCCTATCTTTCATTTTAACTAGTAAGATAAGTGATGTAAATGGGCTAGTACTACGTTATATGATAAAAGACTCCAACATCTCTTTAACTAGTCTTTTAATTTCAATTTCTTAGTGCTTATAAGGACTCATAATAACTAGTTAAGTTTCTAGTCTCAATAAAATACCATGATCATGTAGTCTAGCTAAAGGTAACACTTTAGGCTCAATAAACACATCTTGATATTGATCTAAGACTGCTTGTAAAATTTCTAGTAAAGCTTAAGCTTCATTATAGTCATTAGTGTTAACAAGTGCGTCTATACACCCCTAGCCTTCTTTTTCAACATGGTTTGCAATTTATTTTTTGTCATCAATTAAAGAGATACAACCAAAGTAATTTCATATAGCTCAATAGGTTTCTCATCTTTAATAAATGTTAAGTGAAAGTCATAAAACTAAGTCTCTTAATCCAATCCATCACCAATACTATGTCATATATTCCAATTGGTATCAACCTCAAGTCAACCTTAAAGGTATGACCATGCATCTTCTATTCAAATTGGCTACATTTGTTCCTTACTCCTTATTCTTTAACCATTAACCACTCTCACTAATAATGGCTAAGTCTTAACCATCTTATATTTTAATTCTTGTGTTGTATTCGAATATAGAATTCTTAGAGTTGCTCCTATGTCTATAAGAATAATCAAGCACTTTTTTCCCACTCAACCTCTAAATTGTAGTGTGTTTTCCCCTACATCACTAGTAATTGCATTCATAATAGTGCCATTGAAGGTTTACCATACATGTCTTATGCTTCATCTAAGTCCTTTAATCCTTTTTTTTTTTTGACTCATTTATGGAGTGTTTAATTTCACTTTCTAACACATCTAAGGCCTACCTCTTGGCACACTAACGTCAATAGAAATACCTCTATCCACATTTGTAATAGGGATTAGGTTTTCTAGTCATATCAGCAATAGGTTTCTACTCAATAGTCGTAAGGTGCATACTTGCAAGTTTCACCATAGTCTTTCTTTTAGGCTAGACATTAACTTTTGTTTGTCTTAAAGTATAAGAATTAGTCCTAAAAGTAAAGGAACTAGCAAACCAACATCTAACATTTGTTGTCTTATGTTGCTTATTAAATCCATTTATTACCTCTTCTTGAAGCCTTGGTAAATGGCATAGATGAACCAAGGATTTAGGTTGTGAAATTCTTAAAATTGGCCTTATTGTATCACTTAAGACCACTCATAAAGCTTTCTATAAAGTATTTCTTATACAAACTAGGAATAAAGGGCTTCATCAGAGTCTTTAGATCCTTAAAAGTCTCCTAATGCTCTAGTATTGATCTAGTTTGCACTAACTCATTAAATTTCTCAACAACACTCCTAGAGTTGCCTCCACTAAATTTGATGCACAAATTATTAGGGAAGTTATCCTATGTAATAGTGTTCTTGTCCAAAAACTAGTATTAGAACCAGGCTTTACATCTTCAAGACATATTGCTACTATTTCCGCTTTTGTTTCTTTTTTAAAATTATTCAACCTAAAGAAACTATTACATTTAATTTTCTATCGCTTAGGGTTTTGTTTTTTCAAAATAAGACAAGGAAACCCTAAATCTCCAACCATACTTTATTTCTCATCCACACAATTATTCCCTCCTTAGCTATATTTCTTAAGAATTGGCAAGTTTCCCATAAAATCTCTAATTACTCAAGATTCTAATGAATGTCTAGCCTTATCCAGCTCTACTATTTCCTTAACGGTGTTCTTTCCAAATTTAGCAATCATGAACTCCATTAACTAAAATAATTGAGTATCCTATTGAGAGAATCTCACCTTCTAAACTGTTTATAGCTTCATTGTGCAGTTTTCTTGCTCCTTTCGTTAAACTTACATCAGAACCATTTTCTCATTGATCCCTCAAAAATGTCTTCAAACACCATTAAAGAAGTAGCTCTAGTTATTGTCACAATCTCGCTTTTCTCACTAGATTGCGCTTGCTAGATATAGTCACACAATCATACTGTTTTTATACCAAAATGTCAGAGTTTGTCATTGTCAGATCTAAGTATAGTAGGAGATTAAAGAGAAAGAAATTTAGGGAGAATTAAAAGTATTGCAGAAGTAGGAGTAAGAGTCAAAAGGGAGAGAGAGACTATAATTGGGTTTTCTATATTTCTTATTCAAGTCTATAGAAAGTACATTATATACAGACACGTAGCAAATACAATCTGATGCATTAGCCTTAATAGAAAATACCGCCAAACTTAATAGATCCAATCAATTACTGCCACGCTGCATTTAACAGTTTTAACAATTTTTCGAAAAAAGAATTAGAGGAAGAGTTGAGGAAATAGAACTCAAGATCGTAACAGGGAGCCGCCCCCTTCAATACAGATGGAAGTGCTAAGGGAAACCTAGAGAAGGCTGGCTTTGGTGGCCTTTTGAGTGATTCGTTTGGAGTTTGGGAAGGGGGTTTCATGGATTTAGCTGGTTGCAGCACGAATATGGTGGCAAAAATAATGGGCATTAGGCATGCACTTGAGCTCAGCTAGGAACTAGGACATCCGAATATTATTCTTGAGACTAATTCCCTTGAAGCGCTGCATTTGATCTCCAGCCAGAAGAGCTTGTCTCATCCGTTAGCTGGGTCACTCAATGATATATGTAGCCTTTACGGTAGATCAATGGACAATTGCTCTATTGCTTGCACCCACACCCCAATGTTTTTGCTAGAATGCAGGCCACCTAGCAGATTAGGGGAGAGGCATGCACCTCCACCCTAAAAAGCATTAGGGAAGCATGAGCTGTGGGAAGGTAAATCTTGTGCTGGTTTCTTGGCAAAGCGGCGCCCCTCTTTTATATCTAGTGAAATCTTGCTGGAGCGGCCTCCGTTGGGCCTCCGGATGCTTTTGTATGGTGACCGTCATGGTGCTGTGTTTCATTGAAAATAGCTGATCATTTCAATTTACTTAGCTTGGAATTTCCTCTTGGCGCCAATTCTCGGCGTAAATTTTCTTAGTAACCGGTGATAAGCAACATGAAAAGAAGACTTGTAGCTTGGAGTGGTAGGCTTGCTCTACTCGAATTCTTGTCAACCTTCAAAGCAAATTCTATTGGTTTGGTAACATCGGCAAAAAGATGTGAAATGTCAGGTGAGATTTAATTGTCAAGCCTCAACAACATAGAGGATTGGGGGCGGGTTCCATGTTGCATAAGAATCGAGCGCCCCTCTTCAAATGGATTTGGATGTTTGGGACAAAGAAACCTGCCTTTTGGAGGAAGTTTCTGTGCTGCAAATACTACACAAATCCAAAAAATTGGAAGCCAGATGATATGCTTCAAGGGCAACCTTCTAGGATTCCGTGAGACACCTTGGGACTAGGCATCAAAGACATTGACTGCAGAAAGGTTAACGCAAATAACTGCAGACATCTGGTTCGAATTGGGATCGGACGCGAATCAAATTGGAACCGGACAGAGGTCACCCTTAGTGCTAAGAAGTACTTGGTGCTTAAAATAAAACTCCACGATACATGAAAGCAGATTTATGACAAGGAGAACGAAAATTTCCAAAACTAAAAAAATAAATTAGTTGCATACGGTCACAGAATCTTAGTGCATGTAATCAACGGACAGAATTGAAAATTCTGCTTTCAGAAGCACACTGCTAAGTCTTCAAGTTGCAAATTAATACAGAGCTAGTGGAAGGAGGATATCAGGAAACACCCCCCATTGGGAGCAAACAGCAGACCTGACTTCAGCTTGCTTACAGTTCTTAAGTCCTTTCAGCATACAAATATTTAGCTGCCGCTGGTCGAATTCCAGATGCTTTTGCACAAAAAGATAGAAGAACAAGAACTATCACTGCCCTTCAATCAAATTAACTGCACAGGAGCACGAATGAATTATTAACTTATTTTTACATAAACAATTGGATCACAATACACACGGTAGAAAAAAAAAATAAACAATTTAATTTTACTACCAATTGGAAACCTTCGAGAGAAATAGTTGATGGTCTTGACGAAAGAAGAAACTTACACTAATTGAAGGGCCATCTGGTCTTGATGCTGGTAATGATTGGTGGGTTGTAATGCATTGACTTGAAAATAGTTTCTAGAGTCAAATGTCTGAGACTGAATCATATGATAGTTATCCCCACTTGGCATCAAGTTGATGTTCTGCTGCTTTTTCTCAGTCTCAGCAATCTGCAATATCCACACGAAAACAGGTCGTATCACTCAGTAATGAAGACACAAAAGCAAATAATCACACAGTTCTTGCGAAGGGGGGACGAAGGGTGGTTACAGAACGGCAGACCTTAGCTCGGAGAAACTGGTTGTTGTTGTGCAAGTCAATTTCCTGCAATGTGCAATTGTGCATATTGGCTCAAAAAAGAATCAAATTAAACCAAGATTAGGTAAGTAAACTAAGTACAACAATTCTAAGGCAACACTAAATCACCAAAAATAAAGCGTCTGCAGGATCTATTGGAAATGAGGAGCGGAAACTCGGAGAGCATCAATAACATGTTGGAGCAACACTTTCCTGAGTTTTAGCATCACGTCTTCCTCAAAACCATATGATATTGGATTATGAGTCTTTCTTCACTCATATATTGCTTGCTCTTTCCTTTCTCTTTTAATGTGGAACATTAGCTTCAACATCACACTTGTAACTTCAATAGGATAGGATATAATTTGGTTCCATTATATCACAGAAGCATAGAGTGCATAGTTGATAACTCTTACTGTCAGAACATATGGTAAATTGAAAAGTTGGAGACCTTGAGCCCAGATGGAGTATTAGAGTGTTACCCTTTTTTGCATATACTCAATTTCTGCAAACAACAGCTCATTCTGGAAGAGATTTCAAATTAACTGTTTAGTGGCAATACAATAGAAATTAAGGAAGATAAATAAATAAAAGAATTTAGTTGATCATTATCAATTTTCATGTAGTCACCTTTTTGGACCGGATTCTGCTGATCCCTTTCTCTAATTTATTTTCCAAGTTCTTAAGGTCTTTGGAAGTCAAGGAATCCAGCGACTCGCCCATGTAGTTCCTGAAAATTTAGTGTTCTCATCTAAAGGTTCCAAGAAGAAAAACTCACAAAGTGATCAAATGCAAGAAAATGTAGGTTTACTTGTTCTGGTTCTGCAAGTTGGCAATTTGCACGCGCAGTTTTGCAGCTTCTTGCTGATATTGCTGAAAATTCAAGTCCCAAATGTCGCGGCATTACATACTCCATTAAGAATCCGCTCAAAGTCTCAAACATAAGCTCATCCATCCTCGTTCTCCTATGAACTAAGCGATCCAATGTGGTCAAAATTTGTGTATTTATACTCCATATCATCCTCAGACGGATGGTTACGTACAATTTTACGGGGTCCAAGGGTGTTTTATTTGAGATTAAGTATACCATGCCGAAAGAATTTTCATATTTAAAGGACAGGAAAAGAATAAATGAATTATAAGTTAAAAGTCACCACCAAACTGAGTTTCTCTATTTTGAATTAAAGTTAAATAGTTTTTTTTTTCTTTTCCTTTTTACTTTACTTTTTTTTTTTTTTATGTGAGAAAGTCTAACTACTTATATAACACCAAAGCCGCCAATGCTAAAAAATCCAGCGCCCAAATATCCAAAATGTTGTGCTTAAGAGGGAGTTACGGCGCTGGGAGATTAATTGTACTTGAAGGGAAGTATGGGAAAATCTCAACTCATCACAACGACATAGAATTCAAGACGTATGAGTTGCAATGTCACCAAATTTAGGTGATATGCATGGGATGAATGTCTAATAATTAAAAGGCTCCATAAAATGAAGACCATGCCTGTCAAATATCAATACTCTAAAATAAAACATATCGCTTACTTATAGGTGAGCTATAAATGAAGGCCTTGTGTGCTTCGCCACCAATAACTAGGGTTTTCTTGGTCACCGAGACTAAATGTTTCCCATCTGTGCCAACAATATTTGCTTCTTTTTTTTTTTTTTTTCCTTGTTGGGGGGCGCGGGGAATAATCACAAACAAAACTCTTCATATGTTATCTTCCTAGCAATTGTTTCAGCTTGTTTCGAAAGCAATCATGACTACATTATTATTCCATTTTTCTATGCTGTTGCACACTTGCAAGTGCCTTTGCATAGAGGCTTAAGTATACATTTTTCATTTTCGAATCTTATTCTGGTATAGCTCTTACTTTATTTAATCAAAAGAAATAGTAACCCTAAAGATTGATAGCGGCTCCTAACAAAGCCTCTGAATTCTTTTTGTTTTTTAGTGCTAGTTGGCATTTTAATCACATTATCAAAAACTTCAATTTTATTACCCATAATTTGGCGAAACAAACAGATCTCATTGCATGGCTATAACTTTCGTTTCATCTAGGAAACAGTTAATGTATTAAGACTTTTAGTTTCTTGCTCTTATACTTTTATTTTTCAAAAATATGTAGATATAACAGCGAAGAAAGAGCAAAATGTGAAGCTATATTAAAACTATTTACTATTAAACGCTCATACAATCCTTCCACACGCAGCATTAAACATATGCCATATTCTTACTGTCTAACCAAGGAGAATATTTATAAACATCAAATGCTACGAGCATATTTCACCATTATAAGGTATGATATATCTATATTCATAAGATTCCTTGGCAGGTAAAGCATTTTTATATATGTCAATGCATGAATAAGCGCAAACTTGCACTAAATCTCGCATAAGTATATGACACCTATAAACTGTAATCGTGAAAATACAGTTTCAAGTCTTAAAGATTACTTGAAACGACAAAACTCTCTACATTTTTTTTTATTTAATATTCTTAAATAACAAACTGGAGCTGAATTGAAACAATAAACTTAATTCCAAGCTCATCAATAAATGATTTAAATGGAAATAACAACCTCATGCATTATACTTCCTACTTTCGACTGATGGATGCAGGAATTATAATAAGATAACAAAATCCAACCGTTTGATTGTGAAGGATCAATTGTACCTGTAGTTAACCTTTGAAAATATCCATGCACAAACTCTCATTCATAGTGAAAAACTTCCATTATTTAAGCTGGTGAATTGTACCTGAGCATTAAGTTCAGAAACAGTCACATAGTTGGAAGAATCTGCACATGTCTTCTTGTACCTCTCAATTGTATGCTTAACACTGCAACCAATAATAGTTCCAACACACATGTCAACAAGTTATATAATTTGCATTTACTTTTGGAAAGCAGAGAATGACAAATGCAAAACACTAACAAGCACTAAGCACAATCTACTACCATGTAATATCTCCATTCAAACATTTTTTAGCATCTTTTAAGACAATTCACTTCACATTTTGAAAACTTAACATTATCAACTATTATTTTTATATATAAAAATTAACTGTTTAACTTGAAATCTCATTCATCCATGGAGTCAGCAACTTTAGGATATCATGTTTCTTTTATGAATCAATGAATGCTTTCATGCATTGAAAAAAAAAAAACACGCTAGGAAAGGCCTACAAGCAGTAGCCCATTGAGTCAAACCTCCCTCAACAAGACAAGGAGGTGGATCCACCTTCAAACTAAAACTCGAGTGTTTAGGAAATCACTAAAATTTGTTGCTTGGTTATGTGTTGTAATTGACTAATTTTAGAACCTGAGATTGTATTAATCATCTAATCTAAAAAGAAGGCCTCATGCCTTCATCTAGTGAATATTTTGCTAGCAAATGGCCTAACACAGAGAAGCATAGTACTGGCCGGATTTAGAATAGGTGCAACAACAAGGTACACATGCAATTTTTCCTAATTTTTTGCTATCGGTAGGCCTGATGACCTGAAGGGAAATCAAGAACCAATGTTAGCATGATCAAAATCAGGTTGTACAGCAATGAAATCTAGCCTAAAGGGCTCAATATTCTGTACAAAGTAGCTAGAACTCCAAATTGCTCTTCACAGTTTGGAATTGTCCTCCTAATGGACTAGTTTCTACGTTGGATGCTAAAGTCACCCTTGATCATTATTCGCTTCATTTTTTTTTTTAATTTTATGATTTCTCTTTCAGTTGTATCTATTTTCTTTCAACCATCAAAAGGTAAGAGGATTCTTCACGTTGGAACTCAAAAGACTGGCTATTATTAAATTTAGACGCCTTTGATCTACAATTTCAAAATGATATCATCATTGTTCAAAAAGATGTCACGATGAAATAAGTGCAAAAATCATATGAGAATGTTACTCCAAAATTAATTATTTAGCACTTGCAGGTGAATTCTATCTTAGATATTGTTCATTATAATAATGTCTTTTCTTTTACTTAAATAAAACAAATCATGTAAGCACTTGTGAAAAAGGCTAAGTAATTGCGAAAAAAGCTAGGAGATCGACATTGTCATCAGTCAGACAATTAATTATTGCAGTCTTATATCTTAAACACTGAACACTTGCATTGCAATCACATATGCTCTCTATGTATTGTCTGTAGTTGCTCCATGACATCCAATTTTCTCTATTCTCTCCTTTTTTTTTTGCTTTTTCTAATTATTTCTAATGTGGACTGGAATATATGTTCTGTTGTCATGTCAGTCACAATAATTTACAATTTCTGTTCTTTGCTTTAAAAATAAATACATAGGTGGGATAATTAATTACTTCCAAATTTCTATCAATGTTCCTCTGTTATATCCCGAGAAAAAAAAAGTAGGTGGTATACTCTCTCTCTCTCTCTCTAGATATATATATATATATATATATATTCTATCAGCAGATATCTATAGAATTTTATAGTATTAAAGTGACTCAGTTTCATTTTCACTTTAATGCCAAGTTTTGGTATATAATCTGTATTTTTCTGCTTCGTCAAAATTTAAATGTTCTTAAACTAGCAAAATTATAAAAGGGCTCCCCATTGCATTTCTTAGAGAGCACTATTCTCTCTCAATGTTTGTATGGTCACTGATGTGAACCCTCCCAAAATAAACAAAATTATAGGCCCAACAGTATAGTTAATTTGATTAGTCATATGTTAATTAGATAACTACTCAAAATATCTTGTAAAATATGCCTATTTTCGTATTTGCATATGCCATTTTTCGTGCATCACGATGTCAAGTCATAGAATCAAAACAACATTAAGTGATCAACAAGCAATAAAAGTAACACCACCTTTTTTTTTTAATCTATTAGGAGATTCATTAAATTATAAGTTACATAATAAGATTAGTTCTCCTCATTCATGTAAATCTCATACTCTTTCCTAGAATTAGAATCCAAGACCTTGACATGTATCTTTTATACAATGAAACTATAATATTAATATTAATTTAATGCCCTATTTTGATTTATCCTTAGGTGTCCATATTAATAATATAATCAAGTGAAAAGTCTAAATTGTTAAGAAATTCATTTTTCAAGGAGTGTAAGGGAAGATCCTTTAGTGAAGATTGAAAATATCAGGGGACATGAGACAGAAAAAAAGGGGGGGGAGAAGATTTCAAGTCCAGGAGCAAAAACAATCTTAATAAATGTCTATAACAAAAGAAATATCTTGATTAACAATGAGACCAAAAAATAGAAAAGAAAACAGAGCAATCCGAAATTTGCACTAGCTCTAGGGCAATACCATGCAACCTATCGATTATATCATTCATACGTAGCATTTTATGAAATTTTTTTTTCTTTAATAAATTTGCTCTGGCATGTAATGAGATATGAATCTTATAATGTCATTGATACTTTGGTTAGCTGGTCTTGGTAAATTAGCACGGCAAAGTAACCAAAAGGACAAAAAAAAAAGGATCAAAATTTTAAAGCAGTCAATTCAACTAATTCTCCCAGTTAACTGATTCTAATACGTAACCCTAACGAAAAACGAATGGAGAAAATAATCCCACTTTCTTGGGTCAGAGTTCTGGCCGTTGCTTAGTCCCCTTAACGTGACACCAGGATGTGATAAATCACAAAATTACCTAATAGTACAATGATAGCTTCACGGGAAACCCACTTTTCAAGATGATTTGCTGATACCTTAACTTCGTCGAGCAACTGATTGGCTCTCTGCCATGAGGGCAATGCATCCTATTACATGATTGGTCAAGCCATATCCACGGCTAGGTTTGACCCACGTGGTACAAACCCCGTTGCTCATTGGATAATCCTACAAACTACTGGCTATTACCCACCTCGATTGAGTCCACGAATTTATGATGGGGTTGGGACTTAGATATTCTGTTTCTGTAAAGTAAAGTTGACAGTGATAATAATATAATATGATTTTAATCAAATTTCTTTTATTATGTCTGAAACCGAGACTCTCTGAGCGGATCTGAGCCGTCCATTGGTAGAGGCTACAGTTGTCTACGCTTCCCATTGCATGAAAGTAGCCAAAATGAGCAGAACTCTCCGATTGGCTCTCAGTTGTCGTACATGTCTCCCTCTCTCTCTCCCCCCCAAGTCCAAGCGAAAATTTGCACAAATTGATCTACGCAAGATATTCCACAAATGCAATGTACATTCCAGAATGCCCCCAAGAGTGGAATCAAGATGACCTTAGTTTGAGCCATTCTCATTGGCCCATCTATTTCCTTCACTAGTTAAAATAATTTAACCAAGAGAGGCAGAATATACCAGGAGATCTAAGAAAAGGAATGGAGGTGGGTCTATACATATGAATATTTCAATATGTATATCAATTTATTTATCATTTTTCCACCATTTGGAGGCCAAAATTAGGATTCAGTTTCGGGAATCATGACATAAAGCCTTTTGTCAGTAATCAAGAACTGAAAAATCGTGTGTGACGTGACCAAAGATTCTGTTCCTAAGCCCAAAACTTCCCAACATCTATCTGATGTTGGTCTGATTTGTTGAACCCTAACTAACCAGTTACCACTTACTAGTTACTACTCTATATTACTCGTCAAGTTTGAAAACAAAAGTGAAAACCCTTTCAAAAGTTGAAACTGAAAGTGGGTTTTGAATTTGAGTGGGTCTGGAGCCTTTAAGAAGTCTTCTTAATTACTTGACTCATTGGTTGTCCATTGGAAAGTCTAGACCTTATTGTGTTGTAACTTATTAACCATAATTTAGGTAAAGTTTGACTGTGGAGGAGGTCTCACGTGGGTTCAAATTGAAATCTGAGGAAATTTCGTGTATATTGGGGCAAAACCCTAATTGGGGGTGACCTAACTGAGTAGTGATTGATTTGAAAACCTATGCTTGGCGTGTTCCCAAGAGAAGAACCAATTGGGTTTTAGGTTTTGAAACCCTAATGTGTTTGTCTATTAGACTTCATTACTGAATATGCTTATTTAAAAAAAAAATTCTAATTTGTTTGGCCAATGTACTTTTGGTTTCAGTGATGTGTAACTGACGTGCTATTAAGGATGGGTCAAGAGATCGGAGGAGGGTTTGAACGAATGAGAGGATGACAGCTTTTGCCAATTGCCATAGGCCTTCTCTTTAGCTCACATATGACATACATCCACGCACCTTCTTACATGTATGCCACGGTGAGAGAGAAGAGAGAATCATGGAAGAGGACAGCAAATTTAACAAGAAGGGAGGAGGGATTGGAGGCTGATCTCAGTACCTCAGAGGCCTGCATACATTCCAAAACTTATACTTATTTCTACTAGTAACACACTACTATAACTCTGGCTTCTATTTCTATCTATTTGCACTAGATCTATGCATCTAAAGACCAGGAACTCAAATTTCCACACAAATCATAAAAAGGGAAAAAAAAATCCCACAAAGCTTACAGAAGGGCAAAAAAGAACAAAACAGAAGGAAGAAAGACAAGTGAATCTTGGTTAGAGAAAAACTATCTAAAACTGTATCGTGTTCTTTACTTCAAATCTGCCTAAAGATCTAGTACTGCAGAAGCCAAAAAGGAAAAAACTTTGATACAGCAGGCTTCTATGTTCCCAAAAATAAAATAAATAAACAAAATAAAGCCATTTAATTAAGAAAAAAAGGTGAATAAACCAAAAAAAAAAGACCTCAAATGAAACTTTACAACAAAAGAATAAAATTTCCTTAAGAATTTTCTTTTAAAAAAAAATTCAGAAAATAGTGATGTTTGATGAATTAAAATTTGAAGAACAAGAAAGCTACGCGTAATTGTGTACCTATTGTTAGCATACTCATAAAGGCGGCCACGGTTAGAGAAAACGATGAGAGCAACCTCAGCATCACAAAGAACAGACAATTCGTAGGCTTTCTTGAGCAAACCATTGCGCCTTTTGCAGAAGGTGACTTGGCGATTCGTGGTGTTTTCGATCCGCTTGATCTCTATCTTTCCCCTTCCAATCTTCCTCTGTGGAGAGGATTCCCTGGATTCACTTGGATGTGCCATGGCTAGCAGGAAGGGGGAAAAAAAGAAAAAAAGAACAAGTGACAAAAAAGAGTAATACACAAGCCAAGAAGAAATCTTTACTGTTACATAATACATAGAAACTAGAATTATATGACAATTTATAACATAGCTAACATTTATTATTTTGATGATCATATAGAAATTGGAAAGAAAATTTATCTTTTAAATCAAAACCAGATGTTCCTATAGTAAACTGGTTCATTCTTGGGCTTGAAATAAATGGACCAGGAAAAAGTAAAACGAAGTGTTGATCATGAAACCAAGTGTTTTTTATGAGATTTTAGATTTCATTTCTATATGACCTCTCAATCACCATAATAACTTAGAGAGCTTGCAGCTGGTGGTTTGATTTCCTTGGTTTTGAAATATGAAAAGGATTGTTTAAGCCAAAAGAAGTGAAGCATCAGAAGAGATTATGAGATTTGTGTCTCAATTTTTGGGTAACCAGTTACCTTGGGAGTTGGGACCTGGGAGAGGAAATAAGCAAGGATCTAGAGAGAAACAAAGTGTTTTTTTTTTTCTTATCTTTTCTTTCTTTCTTGCTACCTTCGGGGTTTCCTCTCTTCTTGGTTTCCACAAATCAGAGTAGGAGAGGTGCTCAAAATGGAAGCAATATAGTGCCAGGACGTTGGTATTTATAAAGTAAAAAACGACCCTTCGTCCAGTATTATCTATAGGATTATAACAACACGTTCTACTTAGTTTGTGTGCTGTGATACTACTGTCTTTCAAATCTTTTTTTACGGTCTTTTGTTTTTGTTTTTCTTTTTTTTATTATTATTATTTATTTCTCTGATTTTTCACATTTAATCGTCTTGGTGAGTGGAGTTAAATTAAAGGAGTAGACACCAACAACCGTCCATTTTTTTCCCCATCTTTACCTTCCATATGAATGGTGGGAGAGCATTAGAGAGAGGGAGAGACGGAAAGGGCCTTGAAGGAAGGGAATATTAACGGAGTGAACGAGACCTTAGGGTTGGGCTAAGATGCTTTAGCACTAAGCTACACGACCCAAATAATATTAATTAAAAAGTTAATGACCTATAATCGAAATCAATTAAATAAAAATAAAATAAAATTAGACAAACTAAAAAATTGTTTGACTCAAAATTCAATCAAGCTAAAATCTAAATGATTTGAATGCAAATAACTTGAAACATAAATAATTCAAAACTTAAAACTCAAAAGATATCAAATTTAATGTATCTAAAATTTAATAATTATAAGACTCAAATATATCTAAAACACAATAAATCTAAAATCTTATGGATTTCAAATTCAATGTACCTAAAACCCTAGATACCTCAGACGCATGTAAATAGATACTCGAAGCAACTCAGTCTCGATCCAACTTTGACCTGCCGTTTTGTGAGCTCTATTCAGCACTCTTCGGTTAAATCTTCACACAATATAAGGATGCTTAGAATGGAAGACTACCTATTTTCCCACTAGATTTCAGTGCTTGATTTAGTTTCTCGTACCATCATTAAGCGAATAAAATAAAAATACCAGCTGATCTTTTGGTTTTGGTCTGCTTTAGCAAGAAGATAATGATTACTTTTTTATTGGAAGCAAAATTTCATTGCTTCAAGACAATACAACATGTCCAACAAAGTCTCTCTCTCTCTCTTTTTCTCCGAGGATGGAACCTTTATTCATTCAAAAAATTTACGTATATCTTGCTGAATAAGAAAAAAAAAAAAACAAAACAAAACAAAACATAGTCTAAGTTCATGCCTTATAACTTCTCCTACTTCTGACAATGCTACATTCGTTAAAGTATGAGAAACGCCATTAATTTGTTTGCCTACATGTCGAACAATAAAGCTTGCGAAATTAGACGATAATACTCCCACATCCTGTGCTAATTGCCCAATGTTCTCCTAGTGCTTCAATTAAATGGCTCGACCTGTTATACGGCTATCAAACTCTATTTATATACAAGGTAAGGACAATATGCTTTTAGCGCAGCCACACGCTCTAGGAGCTCAATAATTTTAACATAGGAGGAGCAAGTTGCAGCTTTTGAGAAAGCGAATACTAGTTGTCCTTTATGATCACAAAAAAAATTCAATCCAACGAGTTTGTTCTTGCTGAGATCGGAGATATCTCTATTGCACACTTGTAGTCGAAGTATAATTTAAGTGGCATGTCAGCAACCATGTGGGAATTTCTCTACTTTCCCTCCACCAACAATAAGTTCCGTGTGTGCCACCAGGCCTAAGCTACCAAAGAAACCAATTCTATCACCTCTTGTTCGCACCCATCCAAAAGAGACACAAACCAATCAAAGAACTCTCACTGCACAACATTTCTAACCCGTAAGCCTAGAGAACTAAGAAATCAAACGCCTTCTGTCAAAGGACAATTAAACAATGATAAATTGTCTCAATGTCTCCTCTGCTTCTAACACAGCCCCGGTCAATCATCATTCCTCTTTAGGATCATTTGTTGGTAAATAACCTTTGCAGACTTTCCACATAAAGTGTTTTACCTTGGCAGGAACTCATAGTTATACTTTTTCCCATCTGCCAATAAGGTCCTCCAAGAAAACTTAAATTTGAAAAAGAAGAAATACACACACACACCTATAGTCCATGTTATTAGGTGACAATTAGTTTAAGTTGCATTACAAAATAATAATAATAATAATAATAATAATAAAGTATAAACTAGAATGTGGAAATTCCCACAACTTGGATTGTTAAAAATTGATTATTGGATCAATTTTTTTTTAGAAAAAAAAAATGAATTTCGTTAATTTATAACAATAATAATAATAATATCTCTTCAAGTGGTCTATATGTTTGTGGCATTAGAATCATAATCAATCTTTGAGGACTTCACACCTTTCTTTTTCTTGAGAACCTCTTGAAAATTAATCATAATTTGATGCATCCCTTCAGACTTCAGAAACAATAATAAGCAACTTCGGTTATTACTCATTTAGTTACGATGCCAGATTATTATTTTTGAATTTTGATGTCTAGTTTGATTTTCTTGTTTGTTATCTGTCTTATCTGTTTGTTATTCATTCAAATTTTATTTGTGTCCTAGTTAATGATAGTTATTAGTGATAAGGGATGAGTTGTATGCAATTTTGTAATCAAAAGCAAAAGATAGAAAACACAGAGACAAGATCGAAAGAGAGAGATGATGTAAAGAGAGAAAGGCAAGGTGGATAGAGAAATATAATGTAAAGAAAAGACAAAACATAAGGAAAATGAGACATTGAGGAGGCTAGGCTAATATCTGAGGGAAATATTTGGAGACATATTAATAGTTGAAAACTTGAACTTTCAAAATGAAGTTCTCAATTCAAATCACATGATTTTTATAACCAACCTCAATTCATTTTAGGATTCAGGTGTCGAATTGAGGTATGCAATTACGTTTATCTATATCTATCAAGGGACACATGCATGCATTAGCGCAAACCCCGAGACACTATATACATGTTCTAGGTCTCCATCTCTCTATATACGTTGCTTTTCAATTGCAAAACGATCTGTCACTTCTGTGTGGCCACCTTGGCATTATATGTCAAACATTGCCATGATAAGTCATTCTTTTAAGCTCTGTAAATTGTTTGGCGTCTCCAATTGGTTATTAGGCGACACGATCCATGTTCTCTTGCTGGTACATATATAATGTCACTGTTTGGCTCTTGATTCTTTGATGACTATATGAAGACAGCTCAAGGGAAAGCAATTTGACTTGCTATAGAATATGATGATTATTATTCATGCATCAAAAGGTCTTTTGCTTTTCTCGTCTCTGATTAAACGGGAAACAACAAGAAATAATCATAAGCTTTACTCAAAAGGACCCCAAATTTTGTCTCAAATCCAAACAAGTCGTACCCCAAGGATCGGAATTAATCATTTTACCCCAAATTTCACTGTGCAAAAATAAAGTACGTCAAAATACAAGCGAAATACACATTTTGTTGCGGCACTTACATGGTTTTTCCCTCTTTTTTTTTATTTTTTTATTTCTTTAACTCCCCCACGTTTTGAAGATTTTATTTAGTGCTAAACTTTCAATTAATCATCTAAAAGGCAAAATTTTAACAATTTCCCTAATTTCGTGTAGATAAAGTTAGCTTTGTTTCACTATTAAATTTGAGGAAGCGATGGATGGCCTGCCAAAAAAAGAAAATGGTTTTGGCATGCTTGAACCCAAAAAAAGTAGAAGAATTGCCAAAGTGAAAAATAAAAATTGATTGAACAGGCAAAAGAATAAATAAATAAAAGTATAAAATAAAAATATATAAAAAAAGGGAAAAATAAGAGTACTAAAGGACAGAGCGGGCCAAAGTAGATGATTCTTTTTGCGTGCAAATGTACCAAGTTCTTAGTCACGGCCAATTGTCAGTCCTATTCAATCTTTGCCCGGCGTTGGTTCGGTTCCAATTTAAACCAAAAGCGGGGTCGTGCCCACCTACAAGAAATGTCGTGAGGATGAAAAATTTCAATCCTAGTCCATAGAACGATAGGGCGCACTCAACTGGGTGGGTTCACAAAATAATTGCCTGGATGGATGGTTGCTCACATTTTGTGAAAAATCAGGCGCTCAACAAAGGCTTTTTCTTTAAATGCATTAATGGAAATCCGTTTGAGCCCACGCCTTACATGCTAATTTGATTTTTCCTCATCGCCCGGAAATTTGCCGGTTGATTATCCCTGACGATGGGAATTTCTGGTTTAGCGAATTATTAGGTCCAAGCTTTAGATGCATAATCAGGGATAATTGTAAAGCCTATCACAACATAAGCTTTCCGGCGGTGGAAGATCCGGAGCAGCAGCCTAACATCGTTTTTACGAGTTTTGAATTAAAATAAACTATAATTTGTTTGGCTCTTTGTATAGTATGACTCTTTGTATAATTCACCATTCCTAATTTATAATTTTTTATCCTACCGACATTATTTCCTTAATTGGTTTTCAATTAAAATAAATTATTATTCTTTTGATATCTTTAACCCAATTATATGTAATGTAAAGAATAAAATTGACTGCTTTTTTATTGGCTTATCATGGAAACATTGTTTTTACATGTTTTGCCGTAGGTAAGGATTGCATTTTTATGTGATAAATCAGAATCCATGCAAGTATTTTAGTTTCTCACCATTTTATAAAATTATTAATTTTTACCATTTTGGGAAATTTTTATCATGTACGTATGTGGCGTGGTGACTGATCTGAATTTTTAATATTTTATTAGTTCTATTATTATTTATATGTTTTCTTAATTAAATTTATGGTTTAGTTACGTGACTGTTAGACCAATGACATGATAATTCTTGAAGTTATTAGCATAAACTTCATTTTACTTACTTTTATTTAAAATATGAAATGCTTTTATGATAATTAAAACTTAAAACCATATGCCTAATTTATACCATTTAAAATTTTTGTTCTTATCACTAGAATAACAATAAGTAATTTACATTAAAAGAATTAAGTTATGCTCAATTAGTCCAGGAATTTCAGAAGCCACCGCATACCCCCAAAGTCCAGGAATGACAGCCCGCAAAACAGGGACCACAAAAACACTGGAACATGATGTTCTTTGCGGACCCTTCGAGATGATGCTGAAATGTACGAGACTTGAATGCAGGACCTAATTCAATCAATGCCTCACAGAAGGTCACGATCTGGCCTTCCTCTCTCTATAAGATATAAGATACCCCACCTACACATGGGTGAAAAAAAATCACAAGACAGCAATTGCATTAGAACGGCTTCTCAGTTTAAGGGAACTCTATGGGTTAAATTAAACCTGGGAGGATATTTCGAGTGGTCAGGGGGATCGGTCCTCCATATTCGTGACTTTAGTTCAAATGATGGACCAGACTTTCGAATTGAATTCCTTATAATCTTCTAGTCATGTTATGAAGTGTTTGCCATTGACCAAAATTGGGAAGTGAACTGGTGAGGGCCCGAACTATGCTTAACTGAAAATTTGAGGGGAAGTTAAAAAAAAAAAAACATATAACTGCCTTTATTTTTTTGTTTTTTCTTTTCCTTCCCTGCTTCAAAGGAAGTTACTTAATTGTTAGTTAAACAGTAAGTATTGAACATAATCCTCGTTGAAGTAGAGCACCAGGTAGTACATGGTTGTGCCCTTATTCTTCGGTACATCAGCTTAAATAATTGTATCAATTTGAGTGTTACAGCAAGCTGACGTTACAATTTAAGGACTTAATGTTCCAAATTGGAAGGCATGAATTTGAGTGGTACCGATTCAATGCCTAATATTGCAAGATATCAGACCCATCACCAAACTGAATAACCCCATCAAACTAGTCGGTTTGGTCTATAATTTTTTATTATTTTTTTTTTAACATCCAGATAAAATTTTAGAGGTAGAACAAAATATTACTAAACTTTCTTCTGCTCTCAATCATCATAATGTCCATGCCAGAGTCAGCTAAATTACAAACAACACAATAAATTAATAATTAGTTAAATGATGCGCATGAATTGAACGCAAAATAATATCTAGGTTTTGAGGGGCGGAAAGAAGCAATTGCTTCTTTACGTTCAGAGTAGACCATGTTGACCTTTTAGCACACATAGAGAGTGCCTCTGCCTGCCATAACAAATGTGTGAATGTTATTAGCGAATTGGAGTTGCACGTAAAAGTGTAAAGTTGGTGATTGGCTTCCTGATTAACACAAGCCCATTTTTAATGGCTAACAAAACACTGGTTATTAAGCAAGTTTCACATGCCATGCCACTTGATAAGTATAATTTGAATTCTTTCTGTCGCTTTGCTAATTTGTTGCTCATGGCCTATTAGGCGACCATTTTTGGTCGACCGCCTTCTTACCTCTCATGCTTAGTCTTTTCTTAAAGTTAAAATCCATACGCTTACTCAAGGTTTAGTCAATTATAACCCAATAATTACATATTTAAATTACAAAAATAGTTTCTTTGCAAAAATTGAGGCATTTTTTTCTTAATAATTTATATACTTAGTCACTAATGTAAGACTTATCTTACACTATTATATCTGTTAGATATATATATATATATATATATATATATATATATGCATATTTATTAAATGACTCATTAGATTATAACCTACATAATAAAATAATTTTTTTTATTTTCGTAAATTCTTAAATACATATTTTTAATTTTATCATTAATTACAATGATATATCAAAACATTAAAAATAAACAACTAATAATTATAATTATACAATTTGAAAACTGACAATTTTTAATATAACTATTTTTCGTTGTTCAGATAATTTTTATTTTATTTTTTTGTTTGGTTAAAAAAAAAACTCAAGGCATAAAAGGAGGAGGTCAAATATTTGTGATATTTAAGACACGTCGAGTCTTTTCAATTTCACTCATCATCTATTTGATGAGTCTTTTGATATTTCTAATGATCAATGAACCTTTTAATTACCTTAATTTCTTTGTTTTATCCTAAACGAATGAATTGCTAGGAAAATGAAAGAATTTTCAATTCTTGACTTCCGGTAACTTACAAATTAATATGATATTAATACTAAGATTTAATATGAATTTAATATTTAATTAAAGATGGAAACTAGAGAGATGAATAATAATCAATATACCCATGATAATCGTCTTTTCATATCTCTCTCAAATCTTAACTCCCAAATTTCTTTCTTATATGTGTTCTCTTGCTTTTGTTCACGAAAGTAAAAACTGTCATGCTTTCCTTAAAGATCAAGCCAACCTAGAACCCCATATTGTACCATGTTTTCTGCTTTATTCCCATATTAATGAGCATTTGCAATTAATTGACGATTAATAGAATCTTTTCTTCTTTGATTGACATGGGCAGGAATATCAAATTTCTAATCTCTTTGTTAAGAAGATTAGAGCCTATAATGTCAGGTAGAATATCTCACTGTATACTTTGATTTTATAAAGATTTTTTTTATTGATATTGCTACTCCTCCATGTTTACTTATTTGTCAATAACTATTGTGTTAGTGTTATATTGATAAATATATATATATATATTAACTAATGACTATATATTTTGAGATCATAAAATATTTTATAAATTTTTATTGCAATATTTGTATTACATCTCAATATATTTTAATACGTTTAAAAATTGAAAACAACATAAATATCTTCAATATTTCCGCCCTTCGCGCTGGAGAATAAGCTTGTTAGATTTAAATGTATCTAGTAGGCAACAGCGAATATTATTCCAAGCACACTATGAACTCAGGTAACAAAATAAAATCTAACCACTTATGAATCCTTTAATCTGAATATGGACAACCTGTTTGACTGACTGATTAGTTAGATCTAATCCACTGTACAAAGTTTCCCTATGATACTTCCTAACTTCAAAGTGGAAGAACAAAAAATGAATTAAATTTTCAATTTTGGGACATATTACAGCGATTGACTTCACATACAATGTACACGTGGAGGACAACTAGCATTGCAAATGCGTCGATATATTCATTAAAATTTTAGTGATTTGCTCGATAAAAATTCACTTAAACTCGTTTATTTATTTATTTACTTAAATGAGTAATACCCAAACTTAATTTTAAAGTTTTTTTTTTTTAAAATAAATAAACTAAACATGAACAAGAAGTTTAAAAGTTTATTTGTGTAGTTATTAAAAAAGCCTATTTATTTGTATCATAACTCATTTTCAAAACTATACACTATATATATTTACAATTATATATTATAATTAAATATTTATTTTTTTAATTGATTAGTTTTATCAAATTATACTTTTGTTCATTTTAATCTATTTATAATAATAAATTTTTGTGTTTTTAATCATTCTGATAATGTTATAAAATTAATCAAGTTTTTCATTAAAGACGTGAAAGCTCAGCTTGATAACAGCATGCTTTACTCGAATTTGGCTCGTTACTAAACGACACTTATACCAATCTTCATTGTTAGGTTCATTTATTAAACAAATTAAATTTGAATAGAGCAAACCCCAGCTCTGCTTCTTTGCAGCCGGTGAACGGTATCTCAGCCTCCATGTATGGTTGCTCATGGTTATACCAATGTGTATATGGTAGCTGAAAACAGAATATAAGAGTGAATTCTACCTTTGTCCACGTGTAATCAGATGTCGATTGAGTAACAGGAAAAAAAGAAAGAAAAAGGCTAAAAATTGCAAGAAAGGAGACTTGGAAGGCTAGGATGGCATTTACTATGTTGAAATATGCCTAACCTTGGAGATGCCACTTTAAGTAGTGATAAATCCCAAATTCCATTAGCGTATAGTTTCCGTGTATGCTAACAATTTTCTCACATGTAGTGGTTGAGAGTGACCAGCGATCGCTAATGGAGTTGATCAATGATGGATAAAGCCTTTGTCATAGAAACTGGTATCTTTCTTGATCAATAATGGAGTTGATTTCCCCTGGTTTTTGTTGCAATATTGCCTTGTCGCATGAGGCCTTTATCACACAAACTAACAAGCAGCAAAATTTTCCAGCACATCAGGAACTTTCTAGTTGTAGCAAATTACTTTTTACCAATTTTAGTCAAATAAGTAACTCATTTAAACATTATTCTCTTTTGATGCAGAATCCATTTAGTCATCAGACAGGTTACTTTGTTTTTTATTCCTCTCTTTTTCTGTATTTTCTTTTACTTTTCTTCAACTCGAAATTACTTTTTAGTCGTATATTATTGCACGCAAGATTACCATCCGCTAGGTATTTATATGCATTAATTTTGTTTAGTTACTTTTTGGTCCAGGATATATAGATAGTCCATTTGATCCGAGAGTAAACACAGTTGACAAAATAAATGTGCTCCTGACCTTATTCACTGTCACTCAGCCATAAATATATAAGCCGTTAATCACTAATTGTTAATTATTAATCTCAACTTATCAAAATGAACCGTGTAACAAAAAACTATTGTACAACTACAACTTGATTGTACTTCATTTGCTAGAATTTATGAATATGAAAGTTTAAATTATCCAGAACATAGGTCAATTTTTCCATGGTCCTAGAGTAACATGTTGCTCTGTTTCCTATATATGGAGGAAACAACTTTTCCACAACTCAACTACTCGGTTTATTGTTATCGATCTCAACGCAGTTTACTATCGCTTGGATGAATCAACCAAACAACAAATTACTATCGCTTGGATGAATCAACCAAACAACAAATCTTTGGGGATTATTGGGCAATTTTCATGACATTAGTAATCTGATTAAAAGTGAAAATGTGGTTGTATATAGCCCCAGGGAGATTGTGGTTGAAATTTTGTTGATTTTTTTTTTTTTTTGGTTGGCATCTTGTCCTGTGTTAAACCGTTGGGTTTGGACTATGGTAGCAGGGGGT
This sequence comes from Kandelia obovata, assembly GCA_021464305.1. Lineage (NCBI taxonomy): Eukaryota > Viridiplantae > Streptophyta > Magnoliopsida > Malpighiales > Rhizophoraceae > Kandelia > Kandelia obovata. Next base: position 2,591,702 of record CM038485.1, on the reverse strand, counting down.
CGCAGTCATCTATATGGGACTTGCGCACAGTTTCTTTTCGGATATTTTTTGTATCTGAATTATGCTTTGTTCTTTGGAATGAAATGGTCAGTTATTAAATTAAAAACTAAAAATAAAAAAAATAATTAAAAAAAGGAAGAAATTGTCTATTATGACCGACCGGAGAACTAGACCCGACCGAATTAAAGCCTAGAAGCAACTAATTCTGCTCCCTGGTGAATCAGATAATGCCCCAAGGCTGGCTAACTTAAAGGAATTTCTAATCGAGAAAATAGTATCCCAAGTTCCCAAGATCTTTGCCTTGGCTGTAGCTGAAATGGATAAATGGTAAGGTGGCCCTGCAGCCAATCAAAGCAACTTTGTCGTACAGATGAGTTCCTATTATGCCAGCCTATGCCTGGCAGCCTGGTCCAACGTACAAATATTATCTTGTAATCTTCAAATGGTTGCTGCCATATAGTTGGCCATGAATGAAGTTGCCACACATTCTGTTGAAAACATAGTGTTGGGGCTTTGTGTACTCAAGTTTTATGAATCTGGGGCTGTAATCCTGTAGTTGCAAATATGGTGTCACTGATCCACTGATTGTCTACTTTTACAAATCACATAATTTGTGAAGCAATAATTAGAGAAATTTTTTATGGTCATCATTGACTTGGGTAATCAAGAACACTGAATTATTCTGTTGAAGCGAGACATTCTTATTATCAGGATATGCAATCCATGAGAAAAAACAAAATAAAGAAGTATAAAATGAAAATCTTTCACCATTAGGGCCGGGCAGTGGATGTTGTGATCTCGAACAAGACCAGTAAGGTTGAAAAGTGTTTTGGTTTTGTCAAATTTAGGAATCGTCAGGACGCTCTTGACGCCTCTCACTAGTTGAATAGGGGGAGCTTGTTGAGTCACCATTTGGGTGTAAAGATAGCAAGCTATCTTGAGCGTCAAATCAAGGCCGAATCGAGTAATTGGCGAATGTCGGTGGGGCAACACCGATCCTATACAATCATACAAAGAGCAGATGAAAGGAAAATTTTGACTAAGAACTAGTTAAATATGTTATACGATTATATAAATATTATATTTTATTAATTAATTAAATCATTACATAATAATTTAATATTACAGACTAATAATATACACTTTACATTGTTATATAATGAAATAAATCTAAATATAATTAAAAAATAAAATTTAAATTGAATTAAATTAAATTAATTTATAATATAATTTTAATTTTATTTTAATCTAAATTAAACTCAACATTCCCTCAATTCTTATTTGATAATACTATTAATACTAATATTTATTTTAGTTTAATAAAAAATTTGTACTTTAATGACTTTATAAAAATATCAGTTACTTGATTTTCAAACTTGTAATATATTAATTTAATTTTTCTTTTATCAACTTAATTTTTTAAAAAATAAAAATAAGTATTAATATATTTATTTTTAATCTCATTTAATAAATTTTATAATTAAAAATATAAAAAATTAAAAATACAACAACAAACTACTTTTTAGACGATTACTAATAAGCAGTATTTACAAAGTTAAAACAATATTCATAGATACTTTTACAGTCATTTACATTCCTCCCGAATTGATATTGAAATTCATAATTTTTTAAATTACCTCCCGAATGTTTTTAATATGGTTCTGAACATTGTTTTTGATATGATTATTTACAACTTGAACCTTGTATATTTTGAATTTCCAATATGATCCCTAAACTTTTTTTATTTTCAATTTAGCTCTTTTGAATTCTATTTTTACAATCGACCCGTAAAATTTTTGTTTCTTCTATTCTGCTCCTCTGTATGATTGCCAGCGGTGGAGAGGACCACTTTAGTGATATAACGACACATTGGTGGGTTGAGAAGGTAGAGCGACTACCGATTATGGCATGGCTGGTGGTCCGATGTTGTGGCAACGATTGGCGACGAGTGATTGGTGGTAGAAGGCAGCGGAGAGACAATCAAATTTTTGTAGATCTATGGCTTTTGGGGCTGTTTCAGGGCTCGTGGTCGCCAGATTTGAGTTTAGCGATGTTCGATGATGTGAGAGATGACTTTTGATGAAAAAAAATATGAACTCGTGTGGCAGCATGTAGTGGCCAACGGTGAAATTCCGGTGACAATGGTGGCAGTCCAAAGGACCAAAAAAAAAAAAAAAAAGGATAACTGAATCGTCATCTTCTATAACTAGGGTGACTTTTGTGGCAACTTCAACAAGTTCGACGAGACTTATATGCTTTCTCCTTAATTAGGTCAAAACGCCCACTCCAATCTCACTTGCTCTGATACTAATTATATGAATATTTTATTTTATTAACTAAAAAAATTTTCACATAACGCTTTGAAAGTACACACCAATAACATAAATTTTGCGTCCTTATTTAATAATACAAACTTAAATCTATTCAAATAATAAAATTTAAATTGAATTTAATTAAACTAACTTATATTATAATTTTAATTATATTCTAATATGGATTAACATCAACAAAGAGAGAGTTGGGAAGAGAAGGACTTTTGTTGATCAATAAGGGGATTAGATTAACTTCTTTTGCAGAACCAACACTAATTATTCTATCATATAGCACTAAGGAAATTGATATTGAGTAGTTTCATCAAAGTGCTATAAGGGTGGTTTGAAACCCTAAATTGGTTAGGGTGACTTTTGTGGCAACTTCGACAAGTTCGACGAGACTTATATGCTTTCTCCTGAATTAGGTCAAAACGCCCACTCCAATCTCACTTGCTCTGATACCAATTATATGAATATTTTATTTTATTAACTAAAAAAATTTTCACATAATACTTTGAAAGTACACACCAATAACATAAATTTTGCGTCCTTATATAATGATACAAATTTAAATCTATTCAAATAATAAAATTTAAATTAAATTCAATTAAACTAACTTATACTATAATTCTAATTATATTCTAATATGGATTAACATCAACAAAAAGAGAGTTGGGAAGAGAAGGACTTTTGTTGATCAATAAGGGGATTAGATTAACTTCTTTTGCAGAACCAACACTAATTATTCTATCGTATAGCACTAAGGAAATTGATATTGAGTAGTTTCATCAAAGTGCTATAAGGGTGGTTTGAAACCCTAAATTGGTTAAGTGTTTGAGAGATTAGTTGCAGAGAGTGTCATCATCCTTTTAAGGTCTTACTTACCTTCAAATCAAAGGAGAATATGATGAAGAAGTTAAATGGTGGAAGTGAGTGGATATAGGGGATTTTTCAAAGTCTAATTTTGTGGCTTATAGATAGGGTGAGAACTAATTGTTATGTATGGATCTAGGTTAAAGGGCTTCCTTTACAGGCATGAAGGGATGATTTCTTTTCTAGATTAGGAAATTAATGAGGGATTTATGTAGGTATGGATGTACAATCGAATCACAAGTGGTGGCTTAATGTTTATTGGTTCATGTTGCTTGTGAAATTTCAATCATTATGTTTACCATAGTTATGGACATCAATGGTAAGGTCTTTGTTTTGAGGATTCGACAAGAATTAACAACAACTAATTGGGTTTGGAAGTGATAGGTGGAGCTGGGTATTTCCATGTCTTTAGTCAAGAGCAACACTTGCAGACTGAAGAGTGAATTAATAAGGAAAGGTAACCATAGTTGTGGGTTCAACTTGATTTCAACTAAGGTTAATCATAGGAATCTAGTGGTGGCACATGTAAAGGAATCGTTACATAGTCTAAGAATGGGGGGATGATGCTGGACACATGGACGATTGGTAAGCATTCTATCCAAATGAGAGGGTAATTGTCCATGAGAATAATGATGTTTGAGCTCTTAAAAGCCTAAGCATAGGTGAAGTTAGGTTTAAGATGGATTTGGTTCTAAAATGGGAATGAGGCTTGAGTGGAGGGATGTAAATCAAAGGCTTGAATACTATGGGCCTAATATGAAAGATTTAATAGGCTACCACAAGAATCTTAAAAATTGTAATACTATAGACCAAGCCATGAAAAATAAATCGAGCCAAGTGATAGTAGATGAGGCCTCACATTTGGATATAATGAATTCTCAAGAAGAGATAATTGCCAATAAGGCTATATTAGATTATTAAGGTGTCAAAGGGAGGTATAAACAGACTACCAGAGGTCATAATGAAGTAGCCATACTTGATAGGAGGATTAATAATAGAAACAATTTTGTTATGGGTAAAGGGCAGGAGGCAAAAGGAAGGTGATTGGGGTGACTTAAAGACATCCTGGTATAGTAGCACAAGGGACTATGTTGCCAATTTAGGAAATCCATCCGAAGGAGGTTCAACTTCCAAATGGCCAAATACGCTTCTGTAATGAGATAATATACAAGGAACGTCATTGGGTACTGGAAGTGGGCAAACTTATAGGAAAATGATCAGGGAGGATAACAAGGTTATAAAGAGATTGTCACTCATGAAAGGAGAGGTAGGGGGTAGTTGATGGCTTTTGATAGATACAAGAGGTAAGGTTTCTTCTCAATTCATGATAATTTGCACCATTAATGTTAAAAGGCTAGGAAAATTCACCCAAGCATGGCCATACATAGATGGCTCAAGTCTTGGAAGCCTCACATTTTTTTTTATTTAAAAGAAAAAATTAGGGAAATCATAGTAATTAGTATTAAGACAAGTGTAGGGAGGGGAAGGGTTCATGTTCTAACTATTAAATTCTTTAAGTTGTTTGAGGGCTTGTAATCTATTGGGATGATATTATTTTTCAACTATAGTACAAACTATTTTTGGGTTTGTTTATAGTGCTGGTTTGTTTGATTATTTTAAAGGGAAAAGTTGCAGTGTTGGTAAATGTCTATGTATTAAACATCATACCTTTTGAAAAGGAGTTAAAGAGTTTGAAAAATCAAATCAAGGGTTAGTGGTGTATTGGCAATGACTTTAATACCATATTGGCATTAATAGGTCAAAGTGTGATAATTACTAATAATAGTCGAACCATCCAACATTTTAATGATTTTATACATGATATGAAGCTTATAGATCTACCTATATAGGGGTAAAGGTTTACTTAAAGTAATTTTTGTGAGGCTTTGTCTATGAGTTGCACAAATAGGTTTTTAATAGGAGCTAATTGGTTGGATACTTTACAGGGTTTGAAACAATAGAGAGTACAATGCTTCTTTTTAATCATTTAGGGATCTATTTAAGGGTTAAAGGTCAAGATTGGGATTCCACTTCATTTTGATACTTTAACACTAATCGATGACAAGGGCTTACGAAAGGACATTAAGGTTGTATGAACACAATCATTGACTATTGGTCACATAAGGTTTATAATTGATAATTGAATGAGGTTGATGAAAGATTTCCTAAAGTCCTAGAGCAAAAAGGAAAGAATTGAGCATAAAAAAGGTTTGAGGGCAACCGAGACTAAAAAAACATGGTAGTTGACTTCGAAGCAAGAAACTCAAATACTAACAAAAACAAAGAGGAAATAATAGTTTTAATCTAATGCTTCTTATTAGATTGGTCTGAAGAAGAAGGGATAAGAATGGTTTCAAAAATCAAAGCTTCATTGGTTGGTTGAGGTGAATAAAAATTCAAAATTTTTTCATATTTTGGCATTAAATAAATGAAAAAAAAATATGATTGGTTGTTTTTGTAGGCAAAGATACCTTATCGAAACCTATGGAAGTGAAGGAAGCTATCTTTAACCATTTTAGGGAGCAATTGGGCATATCTATTCCATCTTGCTTGGAGATAAATGAAAAGTTTTTTCATAAATTGGATAGGGTAGACAATCTTTTCCTTGAAAATCCTTTTTTGACACCTAAAGTATGACAACCCATTAAGGATTGTTATGATAATAAGGCATTGGGTTTAGATAGGTTTAACCTTAAATTAATTAAACACCACTTGAAAATAGTGGAATAAGATGTGATAAACTTTCTCAATGATTTCTATGACAATGAAAGCTATGCACATCTCTAAATTTTACATTTTTGGTACTTTTACTAAAAGTGGATAGAGCAGTACTGATTAATCAATTTCACCCAATTTCATTAGTGGGATGCATTTATAAAATCCTCACTAAAGTTTTTTCTCATAAATTTATGACTAGTGATTGGAAAGGTTATGAGGAAGTCTCAGTTTGCTTTTTGGAGGGCTGTTATATTCTTGATAATGTGTTAATAGTTAACAAAATGATTGAGGAAATAAAGAAATGGACAAATGAAGATTGATTTTGAAAAGGTGTATGACTTAGTTGAATGTAGTTTCTTAATTGATATGATGAAGAATATAAGATTTGGGGCTCGATGGAGATGTTGGATATAAGAGTGCATTTCTACATCCAAGTTGTCTATCTTAATTAATTGTAATCTTATGCAGCAATTCAAGATAGCAAGAATGTTGAGACAATGCGATCCACTTTCCCCTTTTTTGTTTATTCTAGTTGTCGAAGGTCTTAACTCACTTTTCAAAAAAAGTCTGGACTTAGGAATCATAAAGGGTGTTATTATTGGAAGAAACCTCAACTTGATGTATTTATAGTTTGCTGATGACACTATTATTTTTAATAAAGTTAATGATGAGTCCATTAGGAATTGTAAAAGATTCCTTCAATGTTTTTAGTGTTGTGCTGGATTACAAATCAACCTAGACAAAAATATGAAATATGGAGTCAAAGGGTATGATATAATGATTCAAAAGTGGTCCCATTTATAGAAATATAGTATTGGGTTATTGGTTTTGAAATATTTGCGACTCTTATTAGGTGTTAATCTAAAGATGAAAGGTTTATAAGATTTAGTTATTTGAAAAATTGAGGGTAGATTGGCAAAATGAAGTTGGGAATTTGGTTCTCCTTAAGTCTAGCCTAAGGTCACTCTTAGTTTATTATATGTTTTTATTCAAAATGCCAACATATGGGGAGGAGTGTCTAGAAAAGATTCAACACTCTTTCTTTTAGGGGGATGAGAATGGTCAAAGAAGGATGCATCAAATAAGATAGGCCTAATGTGTAGAAAGAAAAGTTATGATAGGTTAGGCGTTGGAAAGCTACAAGATAATAGTTTTGGGTTACAGACAAATTATTATCGAGGATGAAGAATTATAACAATGCATATTGGGTCAAGATACTCAAGGTGAGATATAGTGAGTGTCAAATATGGCCATGAGAGTGTTTGTTGCGGTGCTCTTAAATGTCTTCAATATGAAGATGATTGTTCTATAATTTGTAGCAAAATGATATGAATTTGGAATTAATAAAATCCAGTTTCAGCTTTATGGTAATGAATGATATAAATGTGTACTTCTAGCATTAAGTTTCGGCTGCCGACACATAATTAGGCTAAAGCATCCCACATTTATTAGCACTAACAGTGAATAAAAATGGTCCAATGAGCAATTTCAATCAATGGGAGAAAAAATTATAGGCATAGATAATCTCATGGCATTAGAGTTTATTTAATTAGGAGAAAAAAAATACATATTGATTTGATTTGATCATATCGGCATATTACCCCTACATGAGAGGATAAGGATAAATTCGTTTGATGAAGGGAGGAATGAAATTTTTACCATAAGATCATTTTGTAAATTACAAGACAGTATTTAAGGGGTGTATAATGACATGTCTACATGCATTTGGAAAAAGTTAGTTCCTTTAAAAGCGGAAATATTTTGGTGGCAATTATTATTAGCCTGATTCTTGTTAAAGAGTAGTTGTGTTTGGTTAACAGTGAGTTTAACCATGATATAAGTTGCTCCCTTTGCTTAATGGTTTAGGAATCAGTTATCCATTCTTTTCTTTATTGTCATATCGTATGAGCCGTTTGCTGCAAATGATTAGGGTGGTCTGAGCATTTTTTATATGGTGTTAGGCTCGATGAAATAAGCTTGGGAGTTACAGCTTAGGTTAGGTCATTATTATAAATCAAAGGAGCTATTGCTAATGGGTTTCTATGCCATTATTTGGTCCATACGATTGGTGAGAAATGATCACATTTTCACTAGCAAGATATTTTAAGTGGATAAAATATGTGATTTGACCTATGTTAAGAGTTAGTGGTAGTCAAAAGCTAAGTGACCACAATGTAGTATCTTGATTGATGATTTCACGTCAAACCTTAAGGGCATTTTAGCAGCTAAAAAGGCTCCTAGACAACCTTAAGGTCTAGTGTGGTCTACACCACCATTTAAGTTTAATACTGGCATAAACATGATTAGTTCTTTCAAGATGATGGTTGATGGGTATTAGAGGGGCCTTGTAAGGTGATGATGAGAAGGTTGTTTTCATTTTCTCCAAGGTAGTGGGGATATAAAGTATAAATTAGGTTAAGGAGGTGATTAAGATATGGGGCCACTGAAAGGAGGTCGATTGAATACCATTGATAATAGAAAGTCATTATTATACTATGTCGTATGGTTAAATAATTGGGAGGGAAGACCATTAAATCTTGGTTATGTGTTTCATGACATCATAAATAGATCTAAAGGTCATATTTCTTTTGTTTGTCAACCTCGTGAATGTAATTTTTTTTCATATTTTATGGCTAAATAGGGCATGTTTACTGCATAAACTTTGTTGCCTAGTTTTGAGTGTGTAAAAAGCTTTTGCAATAAATAGTAGGGATCACTATATTGATGTGTTGTGTGAATAGGCCATTATCTTTTTATATTGTTAAAGGTTAACATTTATTTTGCATTTTGTAAGGAGGTCATCAATTTTTTGTGCAGGGTCTTTTTGTAAAGTTGTACAAGCTTACTATGTACTTTGGAGATTTTGATACTGAGGTAGTCATAAATAATATAACATCTTATTATTAAAAAAGAAATCACACAAAAGCTTATATGTCCCATTAAAAGATAGAAACTAAGTGTGATTTTATAGTATTAGCCAACATAATCTAAAAACTTGCATACTTTTTATTTATTTATTTAGGCATATATACAATACTATGTTAGGACTACTATGCCCTAAATGGGAAAAATGAATATTTTGAAAATTAAAAACACAATCCTAACAATTTTTACCTTGGTTTGAATTATATAAGGTAACAATAAAACAGAGTTGCCTCCAAATTTCTTCTCCAAAACCTTCCAACATCCTTTAATTATTACTAAATCCAAATGAATTTAAAGAATGCTTGAACCTTGCTATTGATATATAAACATAATCCATTAACAAAAAAGATGAAATAACATAAGTCTCACCTATAATGATACTATCTCTAGTGACTTTCAAAATTCCACTTTGAGTTTTAAACTCATACTTGTTAATGACATAAGTACTAAAAAGATAATAGATAAAAAATATAAAAGCCTCAAGAATTTATTTTTGTCTTTAATACAAAAATCTATAAATTTGAGATTCATAATAATAAAATTGAAGTCATAGGGATAAAACTTGATTAGTGAGCTTTTCACCTTATGAAACATATAATGCTTTAAGTATAGTATATTAGTCAGAGAAATAGTTTTATGCAAAAACTCTAATATTCTTCATAATTCCAAAGTTGTTTTTTTGCAAAAGGTCAAACTTCTCAATATCATCATATTTTATTGTTACTATATTTAGATCTTTAAAAAACAATAAAGCCAAAATTCTAACATGATTTATTATACACTAATAGGTCTTGTTAGGATAAGCAACATATAGATACAAAAATACAAGAGAACAAAATAAAGAAGTAAGGAAAGAAAATAACAAATTGAAACAAAAATTTACATGGTTTTGCTTTTAACCTATATCAACAAACAAAGATTACTTAAGAATATTATAAGTAACCAAGAGATATTATAGTGTCACTTAACTCAAAAGTTCAATACACTTGCTTTGACATATACTTCTCATAAGTATCATAGTGTCATATAAAAGGCTCACAAATTGACATTAACTCATTTTATAGAATTCCTAAACTTCACACCATGCACTCTCTAAAAGCCACAAAATTTTGCCAACAAGTTTCACTCTAAACTCATTGAAGACTAAAATCTAAATGTCATTTAGTATTGATCAATATAATTTAAAATATTGCATACTCTTTTAGACCTTTTTTTTAAAAAAAAAATTTGGGCACATATTGAACATTCTATCAAAATTACTACACTCTAAATAGAAACAAATATTTTGACCAATTCAAAACAAAATCCCAATAAACATCTCATAAACATGTTCATTCAAACATAGATATCACACAAATGCAATTATTAGTTGTAGTTTCTTATTTCATGTACTTTTTTGTTTCAAATTTAATGTTAGCCTTAATTTCGTCCTCTTGATAAAATCTCTCCACAAAAAAATTGGGTTCATAATGCACCTACCTTTTTTTTTGTCGGTCAATTAGTATATAAAATGGCAGAAATTATTTTCAAAAATTTTTCTTCTTTGACCAATTTGAACATGTAGAGCTTGTGGAAAAAAAGTTTAAGTTTTCAATAAGATTAATATGAAAATTTTAAAAAAAAAAACTTATCACTAAGAATTGAATCCATTGATACAAAAAAAGAAAAAGGAAAAAAAAAAAGAAAACTGATAAAGTGAGAAGTGAAGAACCCCTCTAGCTTGGTGGTGTTGAAAAATAAGTATATTTTAAAAAATTTGTATCTCATGTAGGAAATGAGAGGTCTTATTAATATATTTGTTCATAAGATAATATTTTTTTATACCTCACAAATTAAAAAAGATTTGAGGAAGACCTCATGCATAAGAGAATGACTTGATCCTATACCTAATATTGGAGGTTTGATGCAAGCCCATATAGTAGATTGGTCCACCCCAAACCTAAACTTTTGAGATTTTTTGGATTATATTAATTAAACTAATTGTATTTTACTAGTCATTTTAAATTATTGGAAAAATAGTTGTTATAGCAATGAAACTACCACTCATCATTTTCATATTCAATATACATTTTATAAGATATCAAACTAGAAGCAATATAAAAAAACCTCCTTTTCTCCATTTAGAAACACTGAAAAAAAAAAACATACTTTCTTGCTCTCTCCCTTTCCTTAATGAAAAATGTTAGGTTAATCATATTAATGTTATTTTTGTTGTCTTACTATTTAAAGTGGATATTAGTGAGAAAATTTATTGTATTCTAAGAGAATAACTACTCAAAGTTGTTGTACTAAGATATTATCTACAAGGGTAAAAACTATCTATAATGATAGTATGAAGCACACCTTAGATTTTATATCTTTTCTATTTAATTTAATTTCCTTGGCATTTATATTCTTTGTATTTCTATATTTTATAACATTTTTAAGAATAGTTTCTTTTGTTTTACTATTACAGATGTGAATACTAATCAAATAGTTTTTGTTATTAATCAATATGTTTTTGTTTCATCTTAAACTTAACAAGTTACTCTTGTTTCCAAATTCTCGCCAAACACCTCTAAAGTTGAAAATTTTATTGGTTTACACTTTAAAAGTTGGTAAGAATGTGTTTTTTATGTTCTAAATGTTTTAGGAATTGTTTTTACTCTTATGGAACCAAAACCAAAATATGGTTTTGAACATTATGATAAAATACTTCTTACTTGGGAACAAGCAAATAAAGCTTTTCATCACATTATTTTCAATACACTTAAATGAACTTTTTGATATTTATTGTTCTTCAAAGGTAGCTAAACAAATATGAGGAAATATGAATATAAACTATATAATCAAGAATGTTGATATTTAAAAATTTGTCATTACTAACCATTTACATTTTCAAAACGAGTGTCTAAAATCAAATCAATAAGTATCATAAACTACTAGACAACTTGAAGAATAACAACATTAAATTGGTTAAGGAGTATGTAGTAGGCTATCTCATTGAGAACATTAAGTTGTTAAAGGAGTATATTGTCAAGCTTTCTCATTAAAACATTTATATAACCTTGAAATAAATATAAGTAGCAACTCAAATATAAGAGGAGCCATATATTACTAGAAAATTTTATTGTGCATATCTTGATTAAGGACAAGAACAGATACTTGATCTAAGAAAACAAAGGAAAATGAGATAACATCAAAAGAAAATGTTGTAAAACATAAGAAAGGTAAAAAAGAAAAAAAAAAGTCACCATAGTTATCATCACCATCATGATAGGGAGCAATATGATAACAAGTCTCAAAGATATGATAAGTCTAATATCAATAATCCAACCTTTAAGAAGATAAGTGCTTATTATGTGTGGAAAACTTAGGCATTATGCCCTTTAATGCAAGTATAAGAAAAGGAATGATATACTTGTAAAACCTAATATTAATTTAGTGAAAGCAAATGTTATTATTATTATTATTTTCTAAGTTAACATTGCCACTAATTCAAAATTGTAAACGATAGATTTTGGTGTTGCAAGGCACATTTGTAAAGATATGAATACATTTACCTCCTACACATTAGTATGAGATAAAGAAGACAATGTCTTCATAAGAGATTCAAGAATAACACCTATAATAGGTAAAAATGAAATACTTATCAAGCCTACTTTAGGAAAAGTAATGTCTTTAAATGATGTGCTTCATGTGTTATAGATTCAAATTAATCTAATTTTTATGTCCCTATTAGGAAAGGTTAAAGTAAAGGTCTCCTTTAAATCTAATAAAATTATCATGACCAAAAATGATGTATTTATTGGAAATGACTACTATAACTAATGACTTTTCATTTTGAATGTACTTAACGTTATTAATAATGGAAATACATATACTTTTTCTACTTATATTATTGACTCTTATGATTATGTTATACTAGATTAGCACATATAAATGATCTTTATATTTAAAAGCTAAAATAGTTTTGTTTGATCAAAAATTTATGTGGTGACATGGATAAGTGTAAGGTTTGTATAAAGACTAAATTGGACAAGAATAGCTGTAAATTAGTTCAACAAGAAACTGAATTACTTAGTTTAGTCCATTTTGATTTGAGAGATTTGAATAGTACCATGACAAAAGGTGGCAAACAATTTTATGTGACTTTTTTCAATAACTATTCTAGATATACTACACTTTTCTTCTTGAGATACAAAGAAGAAGAGTATAATGTATTTATCAAGTATAAGAGTAAAGTAGAAAATCAATTAACTAAGAAGATTAATAAACATAAGTCAGATAGTGGAGAAGAATATAATTCATAGTTGTTAGATTTTTATGAAAAAAAAGGGCAATATTCATGAAGTTACATATGCTTAGTCACTAAGTCAAATGAGTTAATAAAAAGAAAAAAACATTTTAAAAAAGGATCAATGTTATGCTAATTAGTTCTAGGATTCTATATAATTTATAGGGAGACTCAATATTTTCTACATGTTATTTGTAAAACAAGATTTTGTATAAGAAAATTGGTAAGATTTTGTATAAACTATGAAACAGGTATTCTCCTAAACTGAGTTATTTAAAAGTGTATGTGCCCATTTCAATCTATATAAAGATTTAACTCATGTTAGGAGAATTACCATTATGATATAACAATATACCAAAATCGTTGCTATTGTGATAAAAACCATTACGTAAAGTCAAATGTAGCAATTTCTAGTTCATTAAATTTGCAAGCATTGCAATAGATCTTATGCAGTGATTTCTTTGACTTATAACAACATATATGAGATTGTTACAAAAATATGTTTTAGGTAGGATTTTAAATGATTATTGCAACACTTTTTATATTGCAAATGCAACGATTATAAAATGTATATGCAACAATTTTATTATTTTAGAAAACACTTGGTTATTTATTTAGGCAATGGTTTTTCTACATTTAGTCATGATTGTTAAAGAAAGAGGCAATAATGGTTGGATAAATAGGCAATGCTTTTTTGTATAATACGTAGCAATTTCATAGTAAAACTTAAAGCGTTTATTATATATTAGAAAGTGATTTTTTAGTAGAATAAGCAGTGAATTTCTATTAAAATAAGCAACAGTTTTTTAATATAATAAGCAACAGATTTATAGCAAATGTAATTAAATAGTACAAGCGACAACAAATGACTTAACTAATGTTTAGCACATCTCGCATAAAGTCAAAGTACATTCATAACTTCTAAATGAAGATGTACAAAAATTATGAAGTCTTCAACTTTGATTAGGAATACATCCTACAAAAGATGAACAAAGCTTTTGATGTAACTTAAAGACATTTAAAATAATCTAACAAACAAAAAATTAGAAAAAAGAAGAATATTTGAATGTTTTAAACAAAACCTTATTTCTTCGAATGAATTGTTTCTTTATGGGTAATGGTTGTCAAAGGTGCATCAAGAGAAAAATGTATCTTATAAGCGTAAAGTCATAACAACAATTGTGTTTTTCTGTACCATTAACACATTACACACATTATATTTCACCAAATCAATGTCTGAATCATTAATAAGTGTTGCAGCCACAACAAAACAAAACCACTAGGCATTGACATTTGAAATGCATGTAAGATGACATCTTAACAAATAACACATAATAGAATGGATAGTTAGGCATTTCAAGTCCTATTTAAGCTTATGCATATGAAAATAGATGGCAAATAAGCTTAGTCAATTTAATCATATTTCAAATAAAGGTGGGATAAAATATCATCATAACCTTAAAGCAACAACACTTAATTAATTTATATATATACCTAAAACATAAGCATAATGAGGTCACTAACACAATACAAATGATAAAAGTAAAATTGGTACAAATTGTCTAGATTTCCATGTAAGCCAAATGTAAAAAAAGAAAAACAAGACATTGTAATGTTTTTAGACTCCAAATATAAGCAAAAGGTAACCTTCAAAATATTTAAAACACCATAACAGAAAAAAAAACTTATTAACTTATTTTCTCTAGTTATTTGCATCCATCCACTTTTAAAGTGTTTCATTGACATTTGCATTATTGTTCAATTGGTCTAAATCTCTTTCAAAAGGTAGATCATTTGTTTGTAGGTTAACTATGGTATTGGGTATGTCTTCTCTTATCAAATTATCTTCCTCAACACTATTAATAGCTCCCATATTTGAAGCTGCTTAATTTTGCTCCCCCAAAAATATGTCTTGTATATTTACATTGTCTTCTTTATCTAACATAAATAACTCTCTATATAATAAAAGCCTTTCTTAATTGAATTTTTTACACAAAAAACTTAGTAAATTTGAGATGCCAACACAAAAGGATCATTTAGATAGTACAATTTGTTGGAGTTAGTGCATGTCAATCCATAGTCATCATTCTCCAGCTTAAACCAATCAGATTTAAACAAAACAACATCCAATTAAATAATTTCTACAATTGCTTCATAATAGCTCACTTCTCCTTACATTGGATTTTGGTCTTTTGAATAAGCGAAGTTATCTGTTAATGTTGTAATGTCACTATTTTATGTCTTACACCTTGCATCTCATTCCCTTATATGGAATTTATAGCCATTAATAACATACCCATTAAAATGTTTTGCCACAATATTAGGACAATAAATACCCACTTAATAGAAGAAGGAACCTTCTTATTTGTAATTTAGTTTTGAAACCAAACTGGAAAATCTTGACTACTATTTTGCGCTTTTTCCCATCTCTTTCTTTATCTTTGACTTATTAGTTGCTTATGCTCTCTACAATAAAGACAATAATGAGCAATACATTGAGTAATTTAAAAAGACAAGATCAAATGACAATTTAATCTAGATTTAGCTTGCTTAATATATCTCTTTACTTCTTCATCTCCGCAATTAAACAATAAATATATGTATGCTTGTTCAAGAGAAAGAACATCCAAAGTAAGGGTCTTACCTTTCCTTTTCTCTTTACCCTATATTGTATGACCTTTATTGGAAAATAAAGGTTTTTGCTCCTTCATTATTGTGTTAGATTGTTGATTATATCTCGTAAAATGAGTCTTCACCCCATCGTATATCTTGAGCAAAACACCAAACATTTTTTAACCAAATACCCTTTTGTGATGGAACCTTCAGGATGACTTTTCTTATAAACATATGATTTCAATTTGCACAACTATCTTTCAATTCCAAATATCCAACAACAATGTACATGCCCACTAAGCCTAATTTCATCAACTAAGTGGATAGGTAAGTCCACCATTATATTAAACAAACTTATAGGAAAAATCATCTCTAATTGGCACAATTTTTCATTAATTTCTTGATATAAGTGATCTAAGTCTTCTAAATTCACAACTTTATTGCATATTGATTTAAAAAATGATCTTAATCTTGTTAAGGCCATAACAAAAAATGACTATGGAAGACGGTAATACATAAATAAATGTGCATAATGACTCTTATACCTTGCAATTTTCTTCTCTTTTTTATTCACACATTTGGATATATTAGATGCATAACCTTAAGGAAGTTTGAAAACTCTTATAACAATACAAAACATGGTTTTCTCCTCTGGTTTCATTGAAAAGCATGCTTTAGATAGATAAATATGTCAACCATCATTAGAAAGAACAAGTTAAAGCTCTTTTCTTCTCCCTATGCTTCATAAATCAAAATAAGCTTTTGCATGATCCTTTGTTTTACCAAGAATGTCAAGGAGAGTTCTAAGAATGTTGTCACAAATGTTCTTTTCTATATGCATAACATCTAAATTGTGACGACATTTATTGCTCTCTTAATATGGCAAATGAAAAAATATCAATTTTTTCTTCCATGGACTGTCCAAAACTACCTTTTTCTTCTTTCTAAATTGATTATCAAAGTTATACAACTCTGATACAATCTTTGACCCTTACAAAAGAGTGAGAGCAATTCATAATAAGGCAATGTGCATTTGAAAAGATTACTTATTAGAGACGCCATATGTTTCCAAACCATACTCTCATAACTCCTTTAATTCTTCAATTAGTGGCTACAAAAACACGTATATCTCTCTTTCAAGTGAATTAGGGCTAGGAATAATTATAAAGAGCATCATATATTCTAGTTTCTTACATAACCATGGTGTTAGGTTGTAATTAAAGAGCATAATCGACCATGTGTTGTGTGTAATGCGTATTGTTTAAAATGGATTGAATCCATTGCTAGCCGAACCCAATCTCACATTGCAAGGGTCCTATTCAAAAAATGGATACAACATATCAAAATCTTTCCAAGCTTGACCATTAACGAGATGTCTCATGTTACCATCCTTGGGTCGATATTTTATATACCAAACAATATCATTAACTATTTCTATACACATGAAAAGTCTTTAAAGTCTCAGTTTTAAAGGGAAATATCTTAGAATTTTGGCCGACACTTGACGAACCTTTAAGGTTACATTGGAGACTTCATCCCCTTCAACTTCCTTAATGTTTTTCCACTTACCAACCCTACATATTTGATAAATCTTTGACTTTTCATACCTATCCCAAAAAAGCATACAATTATTGGGATATGTATGAATTTTTTTGTAGTTAAGCCTTAGTTCCTTCACCATGTTTTTAGCTTTATTAAACAAATTAGGAACCTTAACATTAAGGAATGCTTCCTTGAATGATTCCAACATATCTCCAAATGCTACATTACTAAGGCCATAGAGACACTTAAGAAAATATAATCTAATTGTAAAAGAAAGCCTAAAAAAGGTCTTACAACTATGGTATAATTCTTATTGCTCTTCTTTCATTGACTTGTAAAACTCTATAGCTTATACATTAGGACTCTCCCTAACATTGTCAAGATCTACTTGTTCTCTTACATCTTTAAAGGTATCATATAAGAGCCCATCGATATCATCATTATTATCAACTTTAATTTCATCATCGTTTATTGCCCTACTTGATTATCATCATTATTATCTCCTATGAATCCTTAAATGACTAAATGTTCATAAACCATATCTTTAGGGTACCAATAACGACAACAACATTTTCTATAATGGAAAGATATTTCATCTCCCTCAATAAATGTAGTAAAAGCTTTATTTAAGAAATCATTGACCTTATTCAAGTAATCAATACTCAATCTATTAAATCCATCCATCTTCTATCGTCCATGTTGGTCAAGTAATCTTTAATTAAAAAAAGCGCTAATATACTTAGAATATTGTAGTTTCAAACTACCAAGTGAAAATAAATTTCAATTTTTACTGTGGAGCAACATGTATTTCCAATATGGAAAAAAAAAAATATATATATATATATATATATATATATATATATATAGTTCAATTATTGTTTTTCTTACTTTTACTGTTGAACAACATCTACTAGAAATTTGAACAAAATATTTCTAACTGGACTTAAATCAGCATGTTAATTAAATTAAAAATGTACAAATCAAAATCAAAGATAAATCAGTACTGATTAAGAGTTAATATAGGACAAGAGGAGAGTTAACATAGAACAAGAACTAAATTCAAATAATGAAATTAATTTGTGTAGTTTTTTGTTTTGCTAAACCATTTTTAACAAAATTAAAACTCTTGATGTTGTGTTTAAAGCACAACTAGCCAACACTAATACAAAGGAATTCAAAAGTTCTTAATGACTAAAGGCATTGTTCTTTATGCTTCAATCAAGTGAGTATGATATTAGAAACACATTTCAAAATAAATTGTTTATGCTTGAAGGAATCATTAAAAGACCTTAGTTTGTTGCTTGTAAGATAGTCAATGATTAAGTATGGTTCAAGTTAAGATCATTAATAAAGTAAGACAAAATGTCCATTTGAGTCCTTTAAAGCACCCCGAATATCTATTGGACCCAATTTTGCTTTGAATTAACTATTCACATTCCTTTTTAGAAAGGAAATTTGAGGAAGAATCCACAACCAACATCTTTTTGTTGAATTTCAGAAAATGCATTACTTTAATGCATTTAGGTATCTATAAAAGAGTCAAAATTCCTCACTCTTTGCCAAAGATTTAATAAGAACATTACTAGATCAAAGAGAAAATCCTTATTTGGATGTGTATAAGACAAGCTTATTCAGTTGCAATTAGATAGTTCATGTCATAATAAAGAAGATAATTTATTTATTTATTTACTTATTTTTGGTGTATGATTGCATTCTAAACATCTAATTAGCTATTTATAGGTTATGATCTCACATGTAATACAATCTAGTAGTAGAGCTATTAGGATTATTTTTACTTTTCAAGTGCAAATCTTGGTAGATTTTTTGGGTATTTGAGTGCATTCTTTTCCTTTGTCTATTCCAACAACTAGTTCACCCTTGATTTTATAAACAAAGAAGTAGAGACTATCAATAATAGGTCTTCTTACAAATCCTGTTAATTTGTTTCATTAAAACACTTTATGACTCTAAACAATTGAGGGATCCTAGTTATAAAAGGAAAAGAAAATCTTGTTAAGACGTATAACCATGATTGTTTGAATCTAAATACCCTAAACTAATTTTGCTCAACTAAAAGATAAGTTCAAATTTACAATCTCATGTTATCTCAACTACTAGATGGACCATCACCAAAAAAAGAAGTTGTATCAAACAATAAAGTTCTAATTGTATCATTATGAAAATTATTAGGGCAAGAAATGGAAAAGTTCAACACTAAAGCTTTCCTTATTCTGAAGGCTAGGAACAATGAAACAATAGCAATCTCTAAAAGACATATGCTAGAAACCATGTTCAAATCAAAACCCTACAATTGATGGAAAACTCAAATCAACGATGTTTAATAATTAAGACTAGCATAGGGGTTTTTGGTAACATACCTTTCTACTCAACACTAATTTTACTCTTTCAAAACTAATGATAACAAGGGTTTTAAAAGATGAAATGCTTAGCCTTTTTTTTTTTTGGAAAAAAAAAAGTAAAATCCGAGAGCACGTGACAACAGGAAAAAAAAAAAAGATAATACAACAATTCACTAACCACTGCATTAACCTTTTAAAACCGCTATGAACTTTAGTTCATAAACTACTATTAAAACATTTTAACACCACTGCCTTTTCCCAACACAAGGAACAATGTGAAATTATTGCATTAAAACTCCACCCTCAAATTGGTGTGTGCTAGAAGCCACTGTATTATCTTTTTAGAACTACTATATTATCCTTTTAAAATTGTTGCATTATCATTTTTAAACCACTTGTTAAATATTAGTTCATGAACCGCTGCTAAAACATTTCAACACTACTTCCTTTTCCAAACAAAAGGCATCAGTTTCAAACTCTTGTATTAGAAATCTATTGTATGTGCAAGAAGACACTGCGTATCTTATTCAAAACCACTACCTTTAAACATTTATCGTATTAGTGTGAAACCGCTACCTATAAACTGTTGTGTAAAGCCTATTATTGCCACATATTATGAATATATATTTATGTGACAGTTAAAACCGCTATCTCAGTGTTTTATAGCAAAAATTTTAAATCACTAAAAAAAAAAACCATTGTTATAGGTGATTTATGGTGTAGTGAAGTATGATTAAGTCATTGATAGTATGATGCAAGTAATGAATTTTACATGTCTTGATATGACATATGTTATATAGATTGAGCAAATATACACAAAATTCAAACCATAGTCATTGGAAAGTTTTGACAAGAATTTTGAGGTATTTAAGAAATATCATTATTTATTGTATATTATATAATGAATTTTTAGTTATACCTATAAGGGTATGACAATGCTAATTGGATATCTACTTTAAATGAAATAAAATGCATAAGTACTTATGCATTCACCCATGGAGGTAGGATAATAACTTGAAAATTTTTTAGGCTAACAATCATCACTTGGTCCACTATGAAATTTAAGTTTATAGTTTTGGAGATGGCAAATGTGTAAACAAATTAGTTTGAGAAATTTTCTAATAGATATTCTATTGTGAATGAAGCCAACATTGTAAATGTTAATACATTATGATAGTCAAATTACTATTGTTCATTCAAAAAGGAATCATGTAACAAGAAAAATAAATATATTTGTTTAAAACATAAATTAGTAAATTATTTATTGAATAATAAACTAATAACACTCAATTTCATAAGATTAGAGGTAAATTTGGTTAATCCATTGACTAGCCATTAGACAAAAAGCTAATGAAAGATGTAGAAGATATATCAAGAGAAATGAAACTAACGTTTTTATTGAAAATTTGTTCTTTTTTTTTAATTAAAAATTATTAAATTGACTGAATTAGTAATGTTTTTATTGTTCCATTATTTGAAGTGTTTAAGAAAGTCTTTTATATTATAAGAGTATCGTTGTTATAACCTACTATATTGAAATAAAAATTATCTAAAAAATAATATTAAATATGTCTCAGATTTCATATTCGCTACATTTAGTTTAATTTCTTTTACAGCTATAATTTTTTTTTTCTATATATTTTAAAGACCACTCATCACAATGATATTGTTGAATAAATAAGTTGAAAATCCAAATTTTTATGAAAGGCTTACCCGAGAGATAGGCTGTCTAGGGTTAAGTACACGTGCTTGGATTTCATTTCACTGGTGCCATGGTACGAGAACTTGGAGACTTGGCACTGCTAGAATTCTTATGGATGAATGACTCTGGGGCTTACGAGATATTATGGCCAAGTACAGAGGACCCAGCACTTGCTTAGAAACTGCGATAGGAGTACTCCACATTTTGATCCACCAAAGATGAGCAAAAGCTGATAACATTATTAGATGAAGCAATTGTTGAGTACGATCACTCACAATTGATTCACTTCAAATCCATACCCAAGAGAAGAGGTTCATGATAAGCAGGAGGGCTAGCTCACGGACATTAGCACCTATAGTAGGAAGAGAAAAAGGTGACCTTCAGATTTTCTTCTCCCTTGTTTTTAATACATATATATAAACATATTCATTAATTAATTAATGATAAAAACACATACGGCATCCATGATCTTTCAAAACTACAAGATCTAGTAATACAGAGTAAATGTTTTCCAGCACATCACTGAGTGCAAATTTAATTTACTCTTGAAATATGACAAAGATTGTCGCCCATGATCCGCTCAGAGCATCTAAGGCTGTTAATTGATGGCATGCTGTCCACCAAGTGCACAAATGTCTGGTCAATTCCTTGAATTTAGGAATAACAATAATAATGCAACCACTAGCCAAATCGGTAGTTTATGGACAAAACATCAGCATAATAGACCATGCAATCCTGAGCTTCCCTGGCTTCATACATCCAGTCTTAAGTGCATAGCTTAAAATCATCCATACGGCAACAACATCCCAGCCAAATGCAATTCATGGAAATAAGGATTCTTATTACATGCATAATGTACGAATTAACTCCCATAAAATTGTTAGGAAGATAAATATCTTAAGAATCTCAGCACATATATTCATGGGAGCTATGACACTTATCAAAGTACTTGAACTCAATGCGGCATGGAATTACACGTTTAGCAAATGACACCTATCAAAGCACTTGAACTCAATGCGGCATGGAATTACACATTTAAGAAAGCCATGCTCAAGAAAATCCATATACAGAACTTAACATCTGTGTATTTTCATGTATTGCTAGCAGAACGCGAAGAAGAACCACGGCTGCTTAGACTAAGATCTTTCTTCAACATGGCCTCCAGATTCTGGAAGCACTTCAATGGTTGAACCTGTAAAGGTTAAAATGCCCGGAGAAGATAATAATGAGCTTTAATGTCTACAAATCACAAGATAATCAACAATTTTTAACTCCCAAAGCAAGCAAATTGCAAATCAACTAAAGCTAATTTATGCAGTTCATGAAACATTTGGTCTTCTTGTACCAGCAAATTCAAAGCTAGTCAGGCTGCCACCTTGACAAACATGCATGAGTGTGCTTCAAGTTGTTTTGGACGTAGAACAAATTCATCAAGATTAGATATGAAAAAGAAAGTTATTCAGTAAAGAAGAATACTGGCATACGTTGAAAGCATGAATATGGGAGAGAGAGAACCTTCCAATGCTTCTTTTGACCAAGTTTGTTATAAATGGACTCCAGTCTTAATATTATTTTCCTGAATGTTGGTCTCTTCACTGGGTTATCATTCCAGCACTCTTCAATCAACCTGTGCCAACAATGTTGTAGTTTTCTCAGTATCAATATATTTTAGGACAGATTGAGACTTGAAAGCCAATGACCCTAACATTAGGTATTACTCACTAATTGAATTTTTCAATGCCTAACTAGAAAACCAGGCACCTGAAAAAGTAGGAAGAATTGAAGAATTTTATATCATAGGCCAAAATCCTATGGGTTAGATAAATTAAAAACTTTTATGTTTAGAAGAAAGGAGCTAGGTCTGGAACTTGCAAGCTTCACTCTACTCAAAATATTTTGTGGCCTAGTGTGTCATAAGAGTCACAATGTGAGATAGTGAGACAAGCCAAGAAAGTGGAATTAAAAGAGAAAAGGACCTGTATCACTACATTTGTCTAGACAGACTGATTTAGTGGTCATCATTACAGATAAAGGCACTTGGGCAGTGTTTAAAACAGTTTAGAAATTTTAAAAATAAAATTTTAATTTTCCAAAAATTATTTTATTTTCAATTAAAAAAAACAAAGACCTAAGTTTAATTAAATTCAATGTAGAAAAGAGGGAATCATACTCTCTAAGTCCATGTGAATATCGCTTTGCTGGAGCTCTGAAAGGTGGCCGCTGTCTTGCAGCATATGCCCTGGGAGCCTCATGCTCTTGCTTTGCAGAAAATGGTGAGCAGCCTTCAAGCATCTGGAGTGTAAATACAACATAAATCAGGCTACATAAGCACATATAGCAATATATCTATATGCAAAGATAGATAGCCAAATACATAGACAGAAGATAGATATATGCTGCTCCCAAATGCTTTAAAAATGCACATTGCTTTCCATAAAAATATATAAAATAAAATACAATAAAGCAGACAACCATCCAGATGTTGCCAAATCCATAAAATACCATGGAATAGAAGGAATGAGAAACCATACCTCTTGCAGAATTAAAGCAAAGGAAAATACATCCACTTTGGTATCATATTCTTCCATCGTGAAAACCTCTGGTGCTACGTATCGACCTGTTGACAAATAAAATGTTGTCACATATCCATGTGATCATTGGATCATCCATTGGTTACTAGCGACTGAAGGACAATAATCATGGTGCTAAGCAAGCTCACAGGATGTTTCTTGGCAAGTTAGGGGCCTATCTTCTTTAACTGTAAGCAATTTGCTAACTCCAAAGTCTGCAACTTTCAGATGCCCAGAATCATCCCGCAATATATTTCTGTTATCTTGCTCACAAGCAACATAAAAAGATGCTGACAATTTCAGAAAATTGAGAAAGCCTATGAATTCTTACAGAAAATTTATTAATATTATTAGCCTCAGTATGCTTAGACACAGCCAAAAAAATGTAAGTTCAAGCAGAAAACTTACGAAGGCTCGAGATCACGGTGAATTATTGGTGCTGGTTTATTCTCATGCAAATAATTCATTCCCCTGCAAAGTATTCAGGCTTATCAATCTTTCACAGGCTTATCAATCTTTCAGGTTCATCTGAGAAACAAGCAAACAACAAAGATGACACAGTTTTTGCTTATCAATCACAGCACTCATCCAGTCCTGATGGTTATGTCAAATTGTGTTTTGCAGTAAATCAATTTTATTGTAATGATCCAGAGGAGTTTGGACTATGTATTGACATCTATAACATCCGTCCCTACAAAACCCCACACCCTCTTCCCCAAATAAGCCAATGTGAAACTCTAAAGCCCTTAGTGCCTGTCACAAGATCCTGTGAATGTATAGATACAAATACAATCATCAGAAGCATCAAAGGCCCACGAGAAAAACATAAGGGGACCAAAAAAATAAAAAAAGGATTACCAAACATTTGAAAAGTAGAATCTTTATTGCCAATGGAACTTCAACACCATGATTTCTGCACATTAATTTATCTTTAAGCCCATATTTTTTGGAACTAAATGACAATTAGACAAGGATAGGTATAATCACAATTTCATCCATATGTGGAACCTGCAACCAATCCTTCATTTCTTAGAATCCATCCATTAAACACTGGACCCCTAGAGTACTCTTATCTGAAATTTTTACATCCTTTGTAGCATAGGTTCACATAACCGTGTAAACAGAAGCCAGTTTTGAAACTAAATGACAATTAGACAAGCATAGATATAATCACAATTTCATCTATATGTGGAACCTGCAACCAATCCTTCATTTCTTAGAATCCATCCATTAAACACTTGACCCCTATAGTACCCTTATCTGAAATTTTTACATCCATTGTAGCATAGGTTCAATTAGTCCTTTGAACCAAAAAATACATTTAGGTCAGTAAATAGAAATTTATTCGCACCTAAGCATCCAATCAAACAGCCAAAAAAGGTATTGCGACCTATACAAAGACATCTCAGTCAATGACACAGTCCAATCCAAAACATAAAATAATACATGTATTTTTGTGTTGGGTCATATAAATCAAAAACGGACCTTGCAATATCAAGTGCAAATCTCACAGCTGTTGCTGGCCTTAAAGCTCCTTTTCTTTTCAAGAAGGCAAAAAGGTCTCCCTGCAACATTAATAGGAGGTGAAAATTTTTAAAGCTGAAGTTCAGTTACCTGAGCTTTAGGCTTTAGCTAAATTCTAGAAAATATTTTTATCTCCAACTTTTCTGGCAGTATTAATAATATGAATGAAGCCAACAAAAAGGCTAGAGATTGACTGCCATAATTTAACAGATTTTTCCTCACTCTGTGCTTCAGTAACCGGATATATTGTACACCAAAATTTTGAAGTATATATTACAAACTCTGAGTGCGTCAATGGGTTTAGAATAAAGGAAACAAAAAAGAAATATGGACATAAGCACAATATGCAAAAATAAATCAGGGTGATTAGGTTCTTTTTTTTTTCTTCTTAACACGCAGGAAGGCTCATTGAATGAATCTTTGAAAATGCAAAAAATAAAAGGTTTAATCACTTATGTCCAATTAAGAGGAAGATATTGGGAAAGAAAAAAAGAAATCTTCAATATTAGGCATCCTTCTATGTGAAAGAAGATAGTAAAAGAAACTTGCACTTAAGCTTCACATTCAGGCAATTATAGCTATGTTCATCACCTTCATAAATGGTACAACATACATGATTAGCAAAGTTGAGACCAGAAGAACGAAGAATTAAAATTAAAAAAACAAATAATCAAGAGATATGATTGATAATCTTAATCCAGATCAGCGACTTAAGAGATTGAAGAGATTACCTTTGGTAAATATTCGGTCACAATCATCATTGGACTACTTTGTGTAACAGCACCTAGAAATTGGACCACATTTGGATGTCGTATCTTCTGAAGCAATGCAAGCTCATCTCTAAATGCTCTCCTGTACAAAACAATCTATTTTAAGATGCCAGCTGAAAGAAGGATTATTTATAAATAACACAATTTTTTTTAGGAAAGCGTACACTTTATCCTCATCAGAAAGAACTTCCTCCCCAAGCTTTTTAACAGCAACTTGAATTCCACGCCATAAAGCAGTACAGAAGGTCCCCTGACATTTCAAGCATCCCACTTGGGAATTAAACAACTCAAAATATCTAGCTGCCTTTTATATAAAGTAGGAAAAAAATAAAACAAGGCAAGCAAGAAAACAAATAAAAGAATCGATCTAGAGAATCAAAAACATCAAATGGCATGCATTTTCCTACTTCAAAAATTCCCTTAGCACCAATCTAATTCTTTATGAAAGACTCTTTGTCTCTTTGCCCTTTTCTTGGCCAGACCTTGTTGATCTTCATTCCTTCCTGCTAATTCAAGTATAATGTTTGTTTGCATAAATGCATCAAGATATTTGAGATCATGGATTGACTCAACCTGATCTGCTAAGGTGAAATTTTTGAATT
Organism: Kandelia obovata; assembly: GCA_021464305.1. Classification (NCBI taxonomy): domain Eukaryota; kingdom Viridiplantae; phylum Streptophyta; class Magnoliopsida; order Malpighiales; family Rhizophoraceae; genus Kandelia; species Kandelia obovata. The sequence continues at coordinate 2,564,915 of CM038485.1, read as the reverse complement.
TCAGCTTCATGGAATGTTCAACCTAATCTACTAGGTTGAAATTTTAAAGTTTCTTTATTGAAACCGTATGTGGAAAGACTGGGAACAGTCTTCCTGAGAAATATCATTCCAGGATGATCATAAACTATACAATGAAAACAAAGAAAAAAGCTTGTACTTTTAGCTACTAAAAGAACATACAGAAGCTTACCTTGGTAATTTCCACACTGTTTTTAAAATCAAGCTCATTTGGATTGATTTCATATTCTGGGACTTCACGTGCATGTCGGACGTGCATAGGTGCCATCTAAGTGGAATATCACATTTAATGAAACAACAAATACACAGCAGGAAGGAAAAAGAGAGGCCACAAGCACATTAACGCAGGCACAAAGGGAACCAATTTTCAACACATACCAAAGGCTTCGCACCATGCGTCTCCAAAAGTTTGATCACTTCATGATTTTTATAATATATAGCATCTGCAAGAGGCTGTTTAATGGACATTAGAATACAATGAAAATGAGTAAAACTGCAACGGCAGAATGTAAGAAAATAGATTCTACTAAAATCAAAACTCTGAATTTTGCACGGTAGAGAGAAAGAACAGGTGGTCAGGGGGACAACAAAGATTGAAGGATGAAAAAGGAAAGACAAAACAAAGATCTCACAATGCACGGTGATGGCTTTGCTCAAAATTGATCTATCCCTCTTCCCCCATCCCCTCCCAAGAAAACGCCCCACCAACACAAAAGCTCCTCTTAAAACCGTGAAAGCTATGCAACCAATTTTAAATAAATAGACATAACCATTTACAACCCACAAACAATTTCAGTACCCACAATCATTGAAAAATTAAAACCAACATAATCCACTGCACAAAAAGAAGAATACTCAGTCCTTACAGTGCTTCCCCACTGATCTTTGGGGTCAACTTGGGCGCCTTTATCAAGTAATAGAGCAACCACTTCCGTCAGACCCTGGCAAGCAGCAATATGAAGGGCAGTACGGCCATCAATATCACGGAAATTGACATCAACACCCGAATCCAAGAGCTCCAGGATCCCATCCAAATTCCCTTCATTAGCCAAGTACATTAACCGCACCTCCGGATCAACAACATCCCCCATTTCATCCTGCTCCAGTCCCAAATCCTCCTGGAGCCTCTCTGGAGCTAAAGAGGATTGCTTCCATAGAGTAAGCCTCACTGGGCCCTTCCCTTCCATTTCACCCAAAAAATCCACCACCACCACCACCAACAACAACAACAACAACAAAAGATTCAAACTCTCCACAGAATACTAACTTTTTCTCCAACTAATTCTATCTGCCTTGTACAAACTTGTTGGAAATGGAGAAATAATCAATAATCAAGACTGTTTCTTTCTGTTCTGTTTGTTCTCTACTCTTTACTTTTCAGTCACAAACAAGAAATCGACAATACCAATTAAAGCTTAAAATGGTAAACCCATAAACCCCAACCCAAGAAAGGACTTGAACTTGGAACCTAAAACCCTTGGGAAATTCAGAATCATTGCACATTAAGCAAAGAACTAGGAAACACAAACGACAAACAATTCTACCAAATCGACTCTACACAACAAAAGCTGAAATTGGGGGATTAGATTAGGTACCCCCCCCCCTCGGGAAGCAGTCGTAGTTCCGTATAGGGGTAAAAGGCTGGCAGTTGGATCCAACGTTGACCCAACATGTATTTTCCAACAAATTGAAGGGCGAGTGAACTTCACGCGTTTTGCGGGGGGTGGTGTGGGGATGATGTGGAAGGCTGTATGATTTTTTGCAGGTGGGCGAACGCGGAAGGAGGGACGGGATCGATATGCCCCATGCTTTGACTTTTTTCTCTCTTTATTTATTATTTTATTTTACTTTTTTTTACATAAATTGTCGTCTCAATTCAAATGTTGGCTTAAAATCTATTGATGTTCTTTTTTTTTTTTTTTTTTTTGGAAGTCTATTGATGTTCAGGTTAATTGATCAAAGTTACAACGTCCCCAACAAAATGAGCTTGTTGTCCTCAGGTTATCCTATTTCAAAACCGAATTTATATTAAATTATTACTATATTGAATACATATTTATGATCATATTATTAATTATAATTATGTCAAATTATTAAAAATATAAAATTGACTATCATTATAATCTAATGTGGTGCATCTCTAAAACTTATTTGAAAAAAAATATATCTTTTTGTGATTTTATTTTTTTCATAAGTAAATCATAAATAACATGTATTGATTTTTAATTTAAATCTTATATTTCTTTTCTTCTAAAGAATTTAAATTTGAACCCATAAATCTAATTCACATAATAATTTTCATTTCTTTTTAATAAAACATGTTAATGTCAAAATATGTAATCAACTATAATAACAATAATAATCTAATATGATGCATCTATATAACTTGAAAAAGTATCTCTTACATGTATTGCTTTTTAATTTAGATTTTATGTTTTTCTTGCTCTAAAGAACTTAAATCTTAACCCATAAATACAGGTGTTGGCTTTTTGTTTTCTTTTCTCTGAAACAATTGATGGAGTAAAATATGCTAATGGAAATTGTATTAAGTGTAAACTAATCGTTATCCTAATTCAAAATATTATATGTCAAAGGCAAAATAGCCATTAAATTTGTTTTTATTTCTTCTTTTGTCAAAAATTATAATCTAATATATATATATATATATATAGAGAGAGAGAGAGAGACACACACACGCACATATATGCACGTTCAATTTTAATTTCTTAAGGGTAGGTCATACTTATTTGATAACAAGAGCTCGGAATCCTTTTCACTTATCCAAAAAGAGAATGGAAGGAGAAATAATAACAAAAGGCTCAATCCTCTGGAGCTCTAAATCATTCCCATCCCCATCCCAATTCAAAAGGAGAACATAATGAGCAAGTTGATTGATAGCTAACTAAACTATATATTGGTCAATGCAGCCAATTAGCAAGACTAGGTGAGGCGGCTAAAGTCTTTTTCTTTTTGGTACGTGGGAAAATTATGTCTTATTGTTCTTTTGGTAAACATAATATTTGACCAAGTGTTTCTTAAATATGCCTTATGCTGAAGGTTTCATGAATATAATATTCTAAGTTAGAATAATCTCAGCATTTTTTATTTGGGGTCAAAAATCTCAAGACAAATTTGATAAAAATGAGAGTGTGAATGTTTCCCATTTGGACTTGAGCGGTTCATGACTAGGTAAAACTTGGCAACACGTGTACTTTCCAACTCATAATAGCTATCCTCATGAGTTGATTTAAAATTTTTTGACCACTTAAATGTTTCATCGTCAACCTATTACCTGTAGCCTCTTCTTATTTGGAAAGTAATAGGATTCTAGAAATAGAAAAAAAAGAAGAAAAAAATCAAAAAACAACACCAATAGATAGGCTCTCCTCTTTCTTCCAATTTAGTAAGTAAATAAGATGAATACGATTAATTTTTTGGGTTGGGCTTCTCATGACTTAGGACTATATCCAAGCGGTTTGTACAATTTTAAGAACTGTATTAAAGCCCCATAAGCCCAATATGAAGTTGTTGCCCAAAGCAAGTTTGCACTTTTACTTAAATGAACCTGTGACTTGCAACTAAATTTTTACCACCGAGACATCAAACATGGTAGATTGTTCACCGTATTAATTTGAGTTGTCTCTTATCTTTCTACGGTTTCAAGAATCACCTTAACCCTATATCTAGAGAATGAAAACTTTGGTTAAAAAACCACTGTGTGCTTATATTTCCAAATTTAAAATTGTCTTTGAAATCGACTTTACCATTACTTTCTAAAATAGGCATAACTCTTTGTAGAGAACTTAGATTGATGCAATGATTATTGCATATAAAATTAGACATTAATAACTACTTAGTCATATGTGATTCACCTTAAAGAGTGAGTTTAGCCTATTCAAAATCCAAACAACAAATTTGTTATATGTTAAAGCACTTTCAACATAGCTAAGGCAATTACTTCTCATTATCTCTAAGAGAATCAACATCTATTAAGCAAGAAATAACCATCAAAAGTAACTAGATTTGAAGCTAAAAGAAGCAAGAAAATCCTTAAGAATTAAACATAAAACTAAGTCATCATTTGATTCATCAATTGTAATAGAGATGCTAGTGTCAAAGCTTGCTTTGATAAAGAAGAATAAAAGGAAGGTGTTTGTGCCTTTAGAGTCGATATCGATAAGTGCTTTTAGTGAGGACAATGGTGATGTTCCCTTGTTAGTATCTCTCAGCACTCAAAATATGAAAGTTGTAGAGCATTTCCTTATATTTCTATAGGATCATAAATCATCTCAATTAAAGCTTAATGAGAGAGTTAGGCCCAAATTGTGAGCGCTATTGTAATTATCCAAAATCACCCTATTAGCTTCATTTTGCACTTAATGCCTCCATTTGCATCCTAATCAAAATATAAGAACAATAAGTGCATTTACGGTAAACAATATGACATTTTTCACTCTCATCAATTGCCAACATATATTACATTCTTAAATTTCACATAAAACTATTGGGGGTAAGTTGCCAAGCAGCCTATACTTTTTTGAGATGGTTGCATGAACCTTTGGTTTAGATCACCAATGCATATCACATTATCAAATTTTGCATAAAATGGTTGGTAAGGGTTAACAGGTGGCTTGTACTCATTAAAGATGACTCTATGATCCTTTAGTTTAGGCTACCATCGCAGATTGCATTCTTAAATTTTGCACAAATTTGTCAAGATGGGTTAATAGGCAACATGTACTTGTTTGAGATGGCTATATAATCCTTTGGTGTAAGCTACCAATACAGATTGCATTCTCAAATTTCACACAAAACTATTGGGATAGGTTGATATATGACTTTTGATTGTTTAAGATGCCTACATTACCCTTTGGTTTAGGTTGCCAACACAAATTAAATTCACAAATTTTGTGTAGAGCTATTGGGATAGGTTGATAGGTGGGTTGTAGCTATTCAAATATGCTTGCATTGACATGATTTCTTTTTTTAGATGAGAATGTGTCTTCCTTTGTTGTGTATTTGTTGCTCGAAGATCATCTTTTCTAGTTTTGGCATATCACAGCTAGTGTTCTTGCTTTGCTTTCAGTTTCTTATCATTTGTTAGGTCTTTTGAGTTCACTTTACCCATTTTCTTCTTGTTTTTTTTTTCCCAATTTGCTACTTGGAGCCCTTTCTGTTGATCGTATGGCTTTACTTCGAGGGAAGTATACATCTAAATATCTATATTTGAAATCTCTGAGGACTTTTTTTTTTTTTTAGGGCAAGCTTGAATTGCTAATCAGTAGTCTTAGTCTACTAAGAAACCTTGATCCATTTCTGCTTGCTGGCATTGTTGAAGGACTTCAAGCATGACATTTAAAAGAATTCCTTACTTTCCTAGGAATCTCATACAAAGAAATGCAATTTGTGCTATGTTTGCTTCATGAAAATGTCTTTTAGTATATGTTAGCTTAATAAATACAACCATGTTATTTATGTTATGGTTCAAATGAGAATTGTTACTAGGTGTTGTGACTCTATTGGGAAATTCCAATTTCTTTCAATTGTTATTGACATGGTAATATATCATGGCAAAAGGTAGCAAAACTAATGCTGTTGGGGTTGATAGAGATTGATAGTATAGCTAGTTGCTTGGCCTGAGTCTAGTTTGAATGCTTTGTCAGGAATTTTTGGGTTGACACCATCCAAATGCCCTTCAGTGCAAACCTTATTTGCCTGATCTTAAATTACATTCTTTTTGTTTTCCTTTCATGTGCTGTTATTTTCAGTTAAAGGTTGATGACCGATTAATTTGATCCTTAAATGTAATACTTTTTGACTGTGTTTGAATTAATGGGCTATAATATGTCTTTGTCATTCATATTGATCAAAATCAATGCCCTGTCTAAAAATGTCTTTCTTATAACATAAAGACCTTTATAGTTTAAAGCCCATTTGCTCTTTAGGTCACTTTAGTTGGGTATAAACCTTTTAAGGACTAAGTCTCCTTCTTTGAAATACCAAGGGCATATTTTCTTTTCATATGCTTACTTTATTTGACTTTGATACAATTGTTTGTGGAAAATTGCACTTAACCTTTTTTCTTTAATGAGATTTAATTGCTCATGTTTGATTCTAATCCACTTTGCCTTTTTTAGCTTTGCTTCCATCAAGACCTTCAAGGAATTTTGACCTATACTAGCAAGACTGCCTCTATCCCATAAACCAATGCGAAGGAGATTGCCATTACGAAAGTACATATTGTGGTGTGATATGCATGCAACGCAAATGATAACATCTCTTACCAATCTTTGTATATAATTGTCATTTTTTAAATAATTCTTTTGAGATTTTTATTTGTTGCTTCAACTACTCCATTCATTTTTAACTAGTATGGCACAGAGTTATGATGCTTGATTTTAAATTGGTTGCAAAGGTCAGTCATCATTTTGTTATTCAAGTTGGTAGTGAAATTTATAATTAGTTATTTGGGCACACCATAATGTCTTTCTTGATGAACTTAATAACCACTTTTGGGGTAATATTTATATAAGATGTTACTTCAACCCATTTTGTGAAGTAGTTAATTGTCATTAGGATGAATTGATACCTATTAAATGCCTTTGGAGAAATGAGACCAATCACATCCATTCTTTATGTGGAAAGGCCATGAGGATGTAATGGTATGTAATAGAGTAGGTGTTACATGTAACTCATTTACATGTATTTGGCATTCATGACATTTTTTAACATGCTAAAAGCAATCTAACTTTAAGGTTGACTAGTAATATTCTACCTTTAAGATCTTTCAGGCTATGGCAAGGCCATTAATGTGTGATCCACACAATCTCTCTCTTATTTCTTTCATGATTATGTTTGCCTTCAACTACATATACACATCATAGCAAGACTAAATCATATTTGCGTTAGCATAGGGTGTTTCCACTGAGGATGAAATTCATTGCCAATCTTTGCAAAGTTATATTGTTGCTTTCATTTATGCCTTTGGGATATTCATGGGTTTTAAGGTAGTGTTTCATGTCATCGTACCATAACTTGTCATTAAGTTCTTTTTCTATCTATATGTAATGGGCCAGAGTGTGATAGGTGTTAACACAAATTACTTAAGCATTAGCCCAAGAATCCACCTTGTAAATTGCTGCGAAGGTTGCTAAAGCATTAGAAAACTTATTATTCTTTCGATGCGTGTAACTGAAAGAGATTTGATTGAATTAAGCCGCCAATTTTTTGATTTATTGGTTATAAGGAACAAGCTTATGGTTTTGTGTTTCCCATTTTCTTAGTAGTTGATAAATGACTAATGCTAAGTCACCATATACCTTGATAATTTTAACTTTCATCTCTAAGGTGTATAATAAACCCTTTACACATGCCTTATTTGTTTGCTATATTTTCAGTGTATTTAAATTGCAACTTTGCTACAACTAGATATTGCTTACCTTTAGGAGAAATAAGGATCACTCATTTGTTGCTTGTTCACTATTTTATTTAATCTGATTTATGGATAGGATATTTTCATTTAAGAAATCAAACTGCATATACTCATAATTAGGAACAACTCGATTTGCAAGGAAATTTGCTATTACACTACTTTTGATAGCTTTACGATTAACATATTGAATGTCATATTTTGATAAAAGAACTAACCAACGAGTAACCCATCTTGACAATGCCAACTTGTTAAAGATATATTTAAGGGGATTGTCTTTAGTGATAGGTCAAATGGTATGATACAACATATATTGCCAAAGTTGATGTGTCACCTGAGCCAATGTAAATATCAAGTCTCACGATTGGTAAATTTCTTACTGAGGCAGTAGATGGTCTTTTCCTTTCTACATATTTCATGATGTTGTCTCAAGACATAACCCATGCATCATTCCCATATAGTGACATACAATATGAGCATCTTACATGGGATTAGTGACATTAGAACTAGGGATTATAGAGGCTTTTTTTAACTTTTTAAAAGGCTTTTTAGCATTGATCATCCTTTTACCTTGGATTACTTTTCAAAGTAATCTAAATATTAGCTCACATATTACATTCAATTGGGATATAAATTTGACAATATAATAGATTATTCCTAGGAATCCCTGTACCTCTTTTGGGGTAGAAGGTGTGACCATTTCTTGTATAGTTTTAATTTTGTTGAAATCAACGTTGATTCCATTTTATGAACTTACTATAAAGCCTAGCAATTTGCCTAAGGTTGCTCCAAAAGTTTGGCTGAATTGAGCTTGAGTTGGAACTTCCATAGTCGACAAATAACTTCTTGAGGATTGTCAAGTGATCCTTACTTGTTCAAGAATTGATGATTATCTCATCAACATAAATCTTAATTTCTTTATACACCATATCATGAAATAAGGTGACCAATACCTATTGATAAGTGATATTTGCATTTTTAAGGCCAAATGACATGACCTTGTAGTAAAAATACCTTAAATTATAATGAATATTGTTTTCTCCATGTCTTCATGTTGTCCACCAAGATATTGATATATGGTAGAAGGAAGTTGTCTTTAGAGCTTAACTTATTCAAATTCCTATAGTCTACCCATATGTGGATCTTGCTATCCTTTTTTGGTACTAGCACAATGTTGACTACCCATTCTAAATAGTTTGCCACCTGAAAGAAACTTGCATCTAATTACTTTTTGACTTCTTCTTTAATTTCAATAGGACATTAGATTCCATCCTCCTAAACTTCTACTATACGAGTTCACATTTAAGATTTAGAGAGAGTTTATGGAACTCTACATTAGTGTTGTGACCTGACATGTCTTGGTAAAACCAAGCAAACACATCTAAGTATTCCTCAAGGAACTAAATCATGCTATATTGGTTTTATGGGGAAAGTCTTGTGTTGATTTTGACTTCCCATGGATTTTTTATGGTACCTAAGTTGATTAACTTGATTAATTCTTTCTTGGTTATGGATTGCCTTTCTTTTTGTTCAATCAAACATTGAAGGTCTAGTGGGATCTCTTCATCTTCAAGATCATCTTGGGTTGGCATATCGAGGGTAGTTTTAGACTTTATCTTAAGACAAGTATTGGTTGAATTATTAGTCTTCTCTTTTGGTATCTTGGATAATAAAGGAGAAACTAAAGGATATGGATAAGTATCATTAGAATGGCTCATGCATACAAAGTAAGATGCTAAAATGATAGTTTAAGTGACTAAACAAGGCTTATAGGTGTAATAAACGTATGTTATTGGCTATCATATAACAAAAAAACATAGTCACCCATGAATGTTATGGGTGTCAACATGCATGGGAGGATTAAAGTTGCATTACTTTGTAAAAGACTTGAGTGATTGAGGAATCTCCCAAGCTTACCAATTGCACACAAAGATGTTGAAGTTGCATGGCTAGATTAGTGGGACTCGAGGTGATTCTTCTTCCTCTTCTTTAGAAATTATGTGAATTGATAGAGTATTGAATTTCATAGTGAATTTGGTTGATGCATCACAATCATCATGAGTTTGATACATGAATCATGTATTTTTGAAATGGTGAGTTAAGGGTAGTACAAGATAGGTCGGTTCATCTTCCAAGTATCCTTGAATGACATCCTCTTGGTTGGGTTGGTATCCAATTTTGGAACATCCTTACTGTTTCTTGGGTTGTATGGGAGTAGTGATGCCTTGAAGATATTTCTCAATTCCTTTGCCAGGATGGTAACCACTTTTCTTCATTACTGTAGCCATCTTTAATGATGCTTTAATAGGTAAGGTGGCACCTTGAGAAATGACTCATTTGACTAGGAAGCCATATCAGCCACTTAAAAAGACCATAATGTGCATTCCAATGCATTTTCAGCTTTCTCAATAGAGGGCATTATGTGTAGTTCAGAGACAAGTAAATCATACTCTACCCAAACTTTAATTAACTAAACACCTGTGATGAATTTCACCTTTTGGTTCAAAGTTAAGGGGATGGCTCTCATAGCATGGATCTATGGCTGACCCAATAGGCAATTATAGGTGATTTTGATGCCCATAACCTAAAAATGAATATAAAAATGCATGGTCTTACCTGTCTTAAAAGTTTTATGGTTCTTATGACTTCATACTTTGTGCTATTAAATACTTGAACAATTACATGCTTGGCATTATGATGACAATGTTAACTAGTACTTGCTCTAGAGTATTTTTGGACATGACATTTAATGATGATCTATTGTTAATAAGGATGTAGGACACATTACAACCTTGATAGATGACTAAAATGTGCAATGACTTGGTATGACTATGCCCCTTAATTTGGTTTAACACCTTGTGATCAAGGAGAGGGTTAGTGCTGACATCAAGCTTTTTTTAGACCTTAGAAAAGTTTATCTATCCTCTATCTCTTAACTCTTAGACTTTATATTCAAGGGTCCAATAATTGTCAATAGAATGTCAATCTGTCCACTATGATATTTGCACTTGACATTGACATTATACTAGGGAGGATAAGGCAATTTTAGTTATTCTTTAGCTAGGCTAATTAATTCATTGGATGATCCAAGGTGGCAACTCATAATAGGAGACTGGTCTAAGGTCAAATCTTCTCTTTTCTAACCTTCTAGGGTTAACTTGATTCCTAAGGGGTGTTGGTGCATGAATATTTGGCCAAGGAGGTTGTGAATAAGAGTTTTGGTATACAAATAGAGCTTTCATGTGGTAAGGCTAATAAGACTATTGAGGATTAAATTGCTTGTGCAGTTTGCTAAATGATTGATACATGGGGCTTAGTCTCAGTTGATTGTCATAATCAGTTACATGGATCTCACCTTCTTTCCTTTTGGTCATGCTAGTTTTCTTAGATGACAAATAGTCAATAGAAGTATCTCCAATTTAATACCTTTGTCAATTATTTCATTGGTAATTAACAAATCTGCGAAGATTTCTGATGCACTCCTTACTATCTTATCATAGTAAGAGATTTTCAATGTATTGAGCAAAGTCAAGACCACTTCCTTTTCTAACAATGAAAGTCAAACTTGAATAGTCATGTTATGCCATTGTAACGTGTATTACTTAAAAGGCTCCTCAAAATTTTTTTCCATGGCCTAAAGATCCATTTACGTAGGCTCAAGTTGAAAGATATACTTAAATCCAAGTGTGAAGGCATTCATTAGTTCTTTCCAAGTTCTAATATTTTTTTTTTTGATATACCAATGTGAGGTCATACCGGTCAAGCTATCTTAGAAGTAGTGTGTTAGATGTTTTTGGTTATAAGCATATGCTATCATTTTTTGGATGAACATGGTCAAGTGATCTATAGTTTACCTTGTGTCTTTATACTTTTGGAATTCTAGAGTCTTGAATTTCAATGGGAAGACTACATCTTGAACCAAACAAAGATTTGATGTGCTTAAGGGAGTGTGAATTTCATCCCCTTTGATGGCTTTGACCTCCTCTTGTAAGAGATTGATCTTTTGCTTTATGAAGTATTACATGCTTGTTGCATTTCCATCTCTCAATTTAGGGTCACTAAAGATAACGTTAATAGAGTCAATTGCCTGAGTGACATCTAATGCCTGTATTTTGGTTACTGATGACTATTTAGGTACTATATGTCCCAAAGAAGGTTGCATTGTTGACTGAGGATATCTAAAAAGTGTTAGGGAAGTTCCTGACCCTGAACTTACCTGAAATACTTTCTTAACTAAGGTAAGAAAACTTTCTTGTGATATAATACTTCCTATGGCCATTTTTTCTTTAATGAATGCTTAAGTTATCTATTCTATTTGCTTCTTTAATTCCTTAAGTCAGGCTTCAATGCCATATATGCAACCAATTACCTTTTTAACTTTGTCCTCCATTCTTCTCATATAGGGTTGTGTATTGTACATGTCGCAAGTTGTGAACTCTTTATGGTTTATTTGAACCTTTACCTTAATGTATCAGAAAGAGTAATTGTCATTATAAAGATGATAAATGTTATGTTTAGTGCATTTCTATAATATGTTGGTGGACATTCTTTATAGTGTTGACTAGTATAACAAACCATATATCGAACACTTTATATAATTTTGTCAAGGTATCAAGTGATAGATTTATTATTATTATTATTTTCTTTTGGTGACCTAGCACACTTGAAAAATTTTGAAAATATTTTTTTTTATGAGTTCACCAAATCACGCTAAAATGTTGTCTCCATTAAACACTTTATTTTCCTTTTTTTTTTTTGTCATTCCTTTCTTTTCTTTTTATTTTTTTTTTTTTTCTAGCCATTCCTTTCTTTTCTCTTTTTTTCCCTTTTTTCTCTCTCCCCGTAGCCACCAATTTCTTTTCTTTTCTTTTTTCTTTTTCCTGACTTTCTTCTCTCTTCACTCTCTCCATAGATCCCTCATCCTAATTTTTGTGTCCCACATAATTTCATCCTTTGCTTTCTCTCCAACACCTTACCTCAATGGCTTTTTTTATTTTTTTGAGCTTGATGATGACTCAATCTTATGTTACAGGTGAGATTTCTAGTATAGGAGGCCAAGATTTGTTTTTGGGATGGTTTCTTATTCTTGTTTTTTGAATTGGGTGTGGCCAATAAAGTTGGTACCATTGCCACTAGGGAATCGTTGCCAGTCTTCAATTGGCATATGAAGGGTACCAATGGCTAGATCACCGCCCACTAAGTCAATTAGCAACAACATTGTATGGCAACAATAGTAAAAAATGGTAGATATAAGGGTTAAAGCAAGTGGAAGTATATAGCGTTAGGTAAATGATCGACACAATCCAGAGCTTTGCCAAGCCCATGGTAGGCACCATTGGATAGGTTAAAGGATGGCACGTCATTAGTCTTTAACACATATGTTAGCAGTGTAATGGTTAGAGTTCTATTATTGGCTAGTTGGTGCATTTCTCGACATCCTTTTAACATATAGCCTTCAAGGATGTGTAGATCGACTCAATGCAATGGTTATTATTGGCTAGTTGGTGCATTTCTTGACATCCTTTTGACATATAGCCTTTAAGGATGTGTAGATCGACTCAATGCAATGGTTAGAGTTCTATTATTGACTAGTTGGTGCATTTCTTGACGTCCTTTTGACACATAGCCTTCAAGGATGTGTAGATTGACTCGTGAGAATTTTGTATGTGGTTTTGGGAAATTGTTCGATAACTGGCAGCCATTGCCGACAAATTTTCCAATGACCAATGGCCATTGCGGTGGCATTTCTAGCACCTCTCTCACTAGCTTTTGTTTTATTGTTTTGACCAAAAATGTACTTTCTTTCACCTTTTTCCATACTTACTTGTTTTATGTCGATATTTGCTTCTTCTTTTTTAATTGTGGTATATACAAGTATGTGAAAAAAGAAATAAAAACAAAATAAATTAATTTGGTACCTCTATCAGTGTAAGAGAGGCTGATCAGAGGAAGACAATAAACCATTGTTACTTGAGATAAGTCACTTTTCCTTATTCTTTTTCTTTTTTTTTTGTTTACTAAATTGGGTGATTATGTATATGTCATGACTTCCATCAACTTAAGTTAATGGTGATTCTATTTAATTAACTCTTTTAGGAATTGGACAATATGTTTTGATTAGACTCTGATTAATTATTACTAGGAAGTGATGGTTTGATAATAATTTGTCATTGAATATGGGTTATTTATTTGTATTGTGTCCTTTAAAATGAAAATAAAGCGACAAAAATAATACAAAGGTTATATAGTCCAATTATGAGTACCTTTGTTCCTTGTATTGTTGGTCAGAGGGAGAAATTTCTTTACTTTGGTAACCATTAATACATGTTTTGGTACTCAGAGATGTAATGCGTCTTTGTTCTTTTACCTTAAATTCTCTCTATATTTTCTTGCTGCCTCGGTTAGCTCTATTCTAAAGGAAGCCAAAATGTCTCTTTATGGCTTTTTTTGTTTTTTTTTATTAAGAGGCTAAAAAAGGTCATCATGAGTAACTTTCCTATCAAATTTCCATGGTAGGCCAAGAAGCATATGATCAGCATGCATTGGTGTCACATCACAAAGAACCTCATCCTTGCAATTACCAGTAGGAAAGGCAACTAAAACTTGCTTCGTTACTCTAATTTCTCCATAATCATTCAACCATTGTAGTTTATAAGACTTAAGATGCTTAAAGGTATCTAGATTTGGCTTTTTACCATTAAACTATTAGCAACATTAGTGTAACTTCCACTATTAATAATTATACTACATACCTTGTCTTTAATGTGGCATAATACTGTAACTTCCACTATCAATAATCATATTGCTTTCTTGTGTTCTTGGAAGACTTAAAATCAACAAATTATAAGGAGCAATCCGTTAGATGGTAGCAAATCTTAAAATAAGAACGTTAAAAAAAAATATATTTCAGGATATTTTTTTTACAGTTTGCAAGAATCAAAATACACTGCTTAGGTCAAAAACAACTTCTTCATCTTTTTTTTTTAATCAATTTAATCACTTATAGAATTAACACAACTTAAAAAGCAAGAAGTTGGTTATAACAAACAAGAAGAACTAAGTGAAGAAACACAAAGAATGAATAAAACACAAAGAAAAGTACTAAACAAAGATAGATAAGGGTACATAACTTGTTTCTATAACCAAAACTCTGATACCAACTAATAGCGAACCCACTAGGGGACCTGCCATAGGAACCCTTAAATTAATTTGTTATACACATCCTAGAAACCTAGGAAACAAGTTAGATTGATTAGATTAAAACCTTAAGGAAACTAAGTTCTAAAAGCCCTAATCTCAAGATGTCACAAAGGTTAATCACTCCCTTGATAAGTCAACACAATGTATTCTTCCAAAAACACAAGAAAGCAAAGCAAAACTTGTTGAAAATATTCTAATCTTCTGCAATAATGGAATGACCACACTAGGCAAAGAGGAGTTATGTTCGTTAGAAAAAAAATAAATATCCTTATAGATAAGTACAAGTAGTTGTTGCCTTGCAATCATAACACTCTTTACCTCACTTTTCCCAGTAAACACACTCACTATCTTACTTTTCTCTCCTTTTTGCACACCTTTTTTTCTAGCTTTTCTCTCAGCCTCAATTTTTTCACTTGAACCTTTCCCTTACGCCTCACTTTCTCTCTTTTCCTTTAACATTTTTTTTCTTTTCTTTTCCTCTTCTGCTCTCATCTGTTATTCTCTCATTTTGCACTCTCTTGTTATCTTAATCTGATTTTCATATACTTCCTAATTATGATTGCAAAACTAGATTAGAAGATAGACTTGTTACCAAAATTTGCTTGATTCTTCATCTTTCAGCCCTATTAGAGAGTTGTTGCAAACTACCACTATCCAAACATTTAGCTCTGATGGTAATTTACATATACAATTGAAAACAACTCTCTAAACTTTTTCAGGGAGAGAAGAACTAGAGGCAAATACTATTGTGCTAGTGTTAGTCTCTTTTGGCTAGCTAGTTGGAAGGGTATATCCATAAATCCCATTCAACATATTTGTGCCAATTTATTATAAATTACATTTTAGTCCTTGTATTTCCAAATATCTCATATTTAATCCCAAAGATTTCCTAAACCATTTAATTAAATCAAACTTGATCTCTAGTTTATATTTCCACAGTTATCTTTATATTTATGACCCATTAGAATCCTAACATATTGATAATGAATATGACATATAATCCTAAAGGATCATATAAATTAAACTTTTTAATTTATCATTATTCACCAATTAATTATTTCATATTCATAGATCATGATTAATGTTTAATAATATGTCATAATCACTTAAATGTTAGGATTGTCAAAAGGTGGTTTGACATATACCTTGACTGTAATATCTTGTAATGCAATTTAATCCTTTCATCATACTAATATTTCAATTAGATATAGAGTATAAAATTAGCATCTGTTATATTTTATCTAATAATGTACATTCTCAAATATAAATCATTGATTCCATGAATGAGATCATAACTCCTTATAAACACTTATTCCATCTTGGCCAAGGAATTTCATAAATCAATATTTATTGAGAATAACAAAACATTCTCCCATAATTACTTTAAGGTCATACCTAATATAAGCCTCACAAATGATCCTTGATTAGGATAACCTAAAGGTCAAATCAAATCATAATAATTCCTATATAAGATACCTTGTGATCTTAAGTCTAAGAATCCCTTATACAATTATCACATAAGCAATTCCATAAACACATTAGTAACGTTTCATTCATAAATTCTCATTGTGGGTCAATTTAATGAACTTGTTCATCTAACAAACACCTATGTGTTTGTTCAAGTGTTCCTATACTTCAATTTATAAGATTGATTGCTTTGTTCATAAGATTGGATCATGACATATATTAGTTTTAAGGTTTTATCCATGTCCAATCTCTATAGCATATCAACTAGGAATATTTAGGAATAATATTTTAACGCAATAAGTATCTTACAATTATAATCAAATCATAATTACCTTTGCAAAGTATATTTATTCCATGGACTTTATCTTTAGAGTTGATTGATAAGTACATCATTCATATAAATAATACTAAAGATAAAAAATGTCTTTTTTAATAAAATTACACTCATCAAATATTCAATATGTTTTTAAATAGTAACCAACTCATTGTCTACTAAAGCACACACTAACCCTAGGGTGTATTTTATGTTATATTACACAAGATGAATTTGTTTGGAGTGCAACCTCCTCTTTCCCCATGATTTCAAAGTTTAGTCATCAATTTCTATTTTCCATAATTACAAGTAACATATTTGAAAGCTCACATTATGGATGTTCACATTAAGAATATTTAGCCTTTTCTTAAGCCTTTTTTCTTCTGATCATCTAATAGTTCCCCATAGAGATGGCTAAGATGTGGCATTTAAGCTACAACATAATATGAGGTACCATTTGTAAAACTCTAAACTCTTAATAAAAAGATAATATCCCAATGTTTCAGAAAAAAAAAATAAAAAATAAAAATCCTTTAGTTGTTGTAATTAACTAGAAAAAAATTTAGTAGCCATCAGATTTTGATTATGATAAATTCAAAGGGCCTCTAATTAGTACAATTGACTTCAAAAATTATAATGGCAATTGATTGTTATGCAAATTACATGTATTCATCATTTAAAGACATCTCTACTTCCATATATAGCCAAGTAAGACATTATGGGTTATCATGCTCAAAATTCTAGCTAATCTACCAAATAGTATGCATGGAATCATAATAAGTTACGAAAAATAAAATCAAATCAAATAAAGCACTCCAATGAACTACATTAGACCAATTTGTTCCCATAAATTCAAGATGCATAAGAATTAAAATATACAACCAAAAATAGAACAACTTATAACAAAATATGAATATGAGCTAATCTTTTTTTCCCTTAGGACATTCCCAACAATTTCCCTAACAAAAAATTTTGTGCATTTTGATAACCATTCCATTAATACAAACTTTTTTTTTATTGCATCTCTGCATCCTTTGCAACAGAGGACATTCTCTAACAATTCACCTATCATATACTCTCCCCCTACATGCCTACATTTGAATCTTTCAATAATGATAAGATTATCATTAATCAAATAGTTTCAATATGTGAGTTTTTAATTTAAATGACCTTATAAATGATGTCTTAAAAGAACAATAGGACCATAGTATTGATGTTTTACCTATCAAGTTGAAGTTGCAATGTTTTTGTTTAAACTTTTTCCTCCAAGGCTTAAATTTCAGTTAAATTGGTTAATGAGAGATGTTAGTAAAGAAGTGTAGCCATATAGAAGGTTTAATTTGTACTTTTGTCTTTAAATTTGAAATTTTTTTAATCATTGAAATATTAATTGTTCAATCAAGCTAATTTTACTATTATAAGCTCTAAAATAGTTATCAAACTTTGAATTTGTAATGTTACAAACATCACATATAATGAGATTACGTATTAATGAAGAAATGAAGTAATATTTTTCCATAAGTTTTCAAGTCACTCTTCTCCTTCTTGTTTTATTTTTCTAATTTGATTTTTCAAAACTTGTAGGAGTTTAACAATAATCTTGTCCTTAAATCAAAATTATGGTATCAAAGCAATGTTTATCAAGGACTTATGAGAGGAAGAGGTAAAAGGTGAGTGAAACATTAGTGAATGAAAGAGAGAAAACTAAAGATATTTTTTTCTAGCATAAACGCAAACTAGATTTAAATGGCTTCCACAATCTTCACTCCTTTACCACCACCAACATTCATTAGGAACAAATGATACCCAGTGGAATATTATGATGAAAGCATATCTTAGGACTTTGATTTATGGGAAGTGATAAAGAAAGGAGCCAAACCAACTCCTCTCCCAACCTATCAAACCATGACTCAAATGAGAAACCATAATGAGCATTTGTCAAACAGTACAAGTCTCTCAACTACATCCATTATGCCATCACAGACCATTTTCAATAGGAAATTGACATATGAAATAATAAAGGAGGCATAAGATAGACTAAAGGAGCAGAATAATAGTAGCGAGACGCCAAGGAATATGTAATTGCTCAACTCAAGAAGAGAATTTAAAATGAAAGATTCTAAAACAATTAACGAGTATACTAATAAGATCCTCGAAGTTATAAGTCAAATAAAAATTTTGGTAGACGAAGAGTGTGGTTTAAAAGGTATTTGTAAGTGTTCTAAAGAGATTTGAAGCAAAGACTTCCTCCTTAGAAGACTTGATAGATCTAACCACCATTACCATGCCTAAGCTGATTAATACTTTAGGTACAAGAGAAAAAAGAGACTCTGGAGGTAAAAATAAGCTATTGATGAAGCTATTTAAGTGAAATTGAAACAAAAGTAACAACAAAAATGGCAATTAGGGAAATAGGAGAAGAAAACTGAAGAAAGCAACGAACCTAATGGCAAGAAATAATATCCATCAAGTAATCATTGTAAAAGGATAAGTCATTTATTGAAATATTGCTAGAGAAGGCTTAATCCTATTTGTAATGTTTGTAATAAGTAAGACCATTTTGAGAAAATATGCAGGTTCAAAGATAAGTCTTAGCAATAGTCTCTTTAGAAACAATAAGATGTTCTAATGGCTGATGAAGAATAGCAACCAAAAAAGCAATTATTTGGCTAACAAAAGCACAAAAAAATAGTAACTAAGGGACTTATTGATAGTGATTGCACTAACCACATGTCCCCAATTTCTCAATTATTCAAAACTCTTGAGGAGTCTTCAAGTTAAGAGTTAGAATTGGCAATAGAGAAATCATATTAGTTCAAGGAAAAGGCAATACGACTATCCATACAAGCTCAAGTATTAAAGTAATTTATAATATGCTTTATATATTTAACATAAGCTAAAACCTTTTAAGTGTTGGCCAGTTGCTTGAAACACATTATTGCTTGCTATTTAAGGGGCATTCTTGTGTTATCTTTGATGCATCTAGTGCTTACTTGATCATAGTGCCTATAAAAGGCAAAAACTTTTATTTTTATGAAAATAAATTTTATGATACTACCTTTTAGATATTTATTTTTTAAAAAAAAAATTGGTAATGTATGATAAATCTATTAGCTTGGGAAGTAGTCCAAGCTTCCATACTTTTCCACATAAGCTTTTAAAGCCTAAAAAAAGTTGAAACTTGTTCATACTAACTTATGTGATCCTATGAGCACTGATTCTCTTAATGGTTACAAGTCCTATATTATCTCCATTGATGATCTATCAAAAAAAATGTTTTGGATTTTCTTTCTTAAGTTAAAGTCTAAAGTAGCTGCCATTTTTAAGAAATTTAAAATCTTGATTAACAAATAATCAGGTTGTGTAATTGAGCCATTTAGATTTGATGATGGATCAAAATTTATTTCAAAGTCATTCAAACAAATATGTTCAGTAACAATTAATAGCTCTCTATTCACTTTAGTAAAATGGGGTAAGTAAGAGAGAAAATAAGACCATTACGAAGACGTCTAGGTATCTTTTATTTGAGAAAGATATGCCTAAGAAATTTTAAGTTGAAGCAACTATAACATCTTTGCATTTTCTCAACTAACTACCAATTAAATCTTTATCTAATCTCACACCTTATGAAGTATGGTTGGTTCTAATTCATCTGTCAGTCATTTATGGGTATTTGGTAACATATGTTGTGCTGAGATACCCTAAATCAAAAGAGATTAACTTGATCATAAATTCACCATTGTTGTATTTATTAGACACATTAATACTTCTTAGATTTATAAGATTTATGATCCTGCTATTGGCAAGGTCTTAGTCAATGGGGATCTTAAGTTTAATAAGAAGGAGAAGTGGAATTGCGATAAATCCTTCTTTGAATCTAGTACAACTCAACAATCTAGAGATTAAACTTTGCATAATCTAGAAATAGACTATGTAGATGGAGAAATAGATAAGGAAGATCTAATTAAAGGAATAAAGACATTGGCTTATATCTATGAAAGATCTTATAAGGTAGCTTTTGAACTTACAAGCTATAAAAAGGCTTTTGAAAGTTCTGCTTAGAGAAATGTAATATAAGAGGAGATAAATTCAATTGAGATGAATGACACTTGGATTATAGTTTCTAAACTAGAAAATATAAAATCAATTGGATCTATAGAATTAAGTTCAATACAAATGGTTCACTAAACCACCTGAAGGTTAAATTAGTTGCAAAGGGATTCTCTTAGCAACTTGGTATAGACTACATTGAAACATTTGCTCCAATGGCCAGAGTGGACACCATCAAGCTCTTACTTGCTATTGTAACTTAAAAGGATTGGTTAATACATCAATTAGATGTGAAATCAACCTTTTTAAATGGATTTTTGTATGAATAAGATAATGTATTTTTCCAAGAACACAAAAAAGCAAAGCAAATCTTGCTGAATAAATGATATCTCAATATTATTCATCATCCTTATTTTATATAGTTGTAGCCTTTATATAAACATATAAACATTATAATCCTAGAATGAAAAGGTGTTTCTCATCATACCTATATAGGAAAGACCTTAATTATAGGGAATTCCTTTGATTAAGGAATACAAATTTACTTTCATGTAAGAATCCTTAAAAGACTACAACTAATGACAACTAGGCATAAAAGTCAAGGCAAAAACCTTAGCTAATGTATCAAGACTTGGCCAAACCTATAAGCCCAAATAAATCCACGTGGCTATCATGGGCTCCAAGCTTTGTTCTTGAAGTTCTATGTCTTGTCCATCATCTTGCACATAAAGATAAGTGATTATCCTTGGTGTAATATTGGAAACTACTAGAACAACCTTAGAATCTTTTAAAGCAACCTTTTCGTCATGCATCTCCATGATTAAGCCTTGTAAAGCTTCTTTCATCCTTTTTGTCCTTGCCCTAGTCATTGGACCACTGATTACTTGCAAAGAATCTTGGGAATGCTTGCTTTGTTGCATTTGATCAACACCTTGTGCTCTTTTCATGGAAATTTTGTTCATTTGACCAACACCTTGATCTCTATCAATTTAGGTTTAGGTGCATATGTGTAAGGAAAAGTTCCTAACTCAGAGGCATTCATAGTCACAACCTAGAGAATATGGTCCATATCAAGTGATGGCATTGGTTAATGACAATGCCTATAAATTGAAACATCCCAGTGAGTATAATGTGAGTGCAACAATTAATGATTTTGATCTCTCCTTCAAATGCAAGTGATGATTTGAGGTTAAATCCTTTTAAAGAGAGGGGGAATGATGAGATCCAAGGAGGAGCCAATGCATGGAGGGCTTAAAAAAATCCTTTGAGCAACCAGAAAGTTGAAAAAAGTACTAAATGGGCTGATTGAGTACATTTAGGCTAACCAAGCCATAAATAACTTGAATTTAAGTTTGAAAGATGTCCAAGGCTTTATCAATGTGATTGGAGTGCTTAATAGGCCAATGTTAATCAATAAAATCCACTTCTTAATAGAAGTTTGCCATAATATAGGAGTTTACAGTAAACTTAGCAATATTCTTATAATTTAGGAGTCTATCATTCTCTCTATTTTCAGAGTTTTTTAGGGTTGTTATTTTAGCCTATAAATAGGCACCTCCTTGTAAGCTCAAGAGGGAAGACAATTATATGAATTGAGAAGTGAAAAAAATTTTCTCTTTTGGTTATCCTTTAAACTTTGAGAACTTATTAAGATTATTGTTTTATGACATTCAAACCCGACTTATCACTCCTAAGTCCATCATTGTCCAAAGTGTGGCATCTGTATCTTTGGAATCATTGGATTCCATTAAGATTATTGTGAGAAGAATACCATTACAATTCAGACACTTTGAAATCATTAGATTCCATTAAGCAATGGAGACAATGATCACGATTAGCCTTTTCTTTTTTTTTTTTTTCAGGTTTAAATGGTTCAATTCTTGAAGTGTGAGTCCATAACATTTTTCTTGTTACAAGAGTTCTTATTTCTTAATAAGGAGTCATATTCACAAAATGATCATGAAACTAAACTTTATGTCTACACTAAAAATTATATTCATTGAGATCGGGATGTCATTACAACTTTAACCCTTTGAATTTATTGAATTCCACCAAACAAATGAGTCAATCTTGATTAGCCTTTTTTACTGGGCTTGAATAGTTCAATTGCTGTAGGATGAGACAATAACTTCATTTCTTGCTAATAAGACTTCTCCTTTCGTTGCAAAGAGTAATTCACACAAAATGATCAAGAAATTAACTTTTTATGTTTATACCAAATATTATATTTATTGTAACAAGCATGTCAATTCAACTAAATTCACTTTAAATTTGTAGAATTCCATCAAATAAAATAGCCATTGATCTTAATTAGCTTATCTTACTACATACGAATGGTCAAATTCCTGATGGATGAGCCCGTAAGTTCATTTCTTGCTAACATGACTTCTCCTTTTGTTAAAAGGAATCATTAACACAAAGGAGTTACTAATCTTGATTAGTTTTTCTTATGAGGTTTGAATGGCTTAATTTATGAAAGATGAGATTGTAACTGATTTCTTGTTAACAAAACTTCTTGTTTCATTGTAAGGAGCTTTTCATACAAAATGACCAACAAAATAACCTTTGTATTTATACCAAGCATCATATTCATTACAACAAGCATGCCATTACAATTTTGACACTTTGAAATCATTGGATTTCATCAAACAAAGTCAATGATCATGATTATTTTTTCCTTTTGGGTTTTAAAGGTTTAATTCTTGAAGCGTTAACCCATAACTTTTTTTCTTATTGCAAGAGTTCTCATTTCTTTGCAAGGAGTCATGCACACAAAGTGAACATTAAACTAAATTTTGCTTCTACACCAAAAATTATATTCATTATGATCAAGATGTCATTACAACTTTGATACTTTGAATCTATTGAATTCCATCAAATAAAAGAGTCATTGATCTTAATGATATTTTCTTATTGTTTGAAAGCCCCAAGAAGTTGTTGTTCAGGTGTAATTAGTCATTGTCTAGGTAGTTTACTCTTATCTATTCAAAGAAGCTATAAGTATGGTATGATGAGAAGACTATCTTGAAGCCTTTCACTTGATAAAGGTAGGTAGAGAGCTAGTAGCTCTTGTGGTAGCTCTACTAGTTGTAGTAGTAGTAATAATAGTAATAATAAAAAAATAATTATTAATGAAAATATAGGTGAATTTTTTTAAATTCATGGCATCTTCCTTTTTGTTCTTTATCTACTATTTACCATAAACAAGACTTTCTATTTAAAATAAACCATGTGGTAAAAACTATTAAAGAAGATATTTCTTTATCTTAGGGTTATTCTAACTTTACCCTTTTTTGTCTAAAGCTTATTAGCCAACACCAAAAGAAAGACAAGTTTTTACAGTTAGGAATGGTACAAGTGGTGGTCAAACTAACCATAAGATTGGGACTTAATAGCTTAGTGATGTTGTGTCTTTGAGATAAAAGGCATAACAGATCTCATGATTTCTTATGGGGAATAGTTAAGTTAAATTTAAGTGACAGACTAGTATATTTTTCATGTTATCCTAATATCACTCTTTCTTTGATTGACCCAAATTAGATTTAGGCATTATGTCTTCATAAAGACAAAGGATTTGACATAATTCCAAAATCAAAGAATTTGATCCTTATTTACAAGATCCACTACGAGGTTATGAACACTACCTTATCAGGTATGAAAGACATTCCATCTCGATTATCAACTGAGAAAGGGTTAATTACCCTATTTGTCATCAATAAAACTAAGATTCATGTAATAGTTTATAAAACTATTAGTTGGAATCATGTCAAGTTACCTAAAAAGATAGGTCCTTGAGAAAGCAACTGAGATCAGCTTGTAACTGATTTCTTGCTAATAAGACTTCTTGTTTCATTGTAAGGAGTTTTTCACACAAAATAACCTTTGTATCTATACCAAGCATAAAATTCATTACAACAAACATGCTATTACAAATTTAACACATTGAATTCCATTAAACAAAGAAGTCAATGATCATGGTTGGTTTTTCATTTCTTTGCAAGGAGTTTTACACATAAAGTGAACATTGAACTAAATGTTATGTATTTACACCAAAAATTATATTTATTGTCATTGAGATGTCATTACAACTTTGATACTTTGAATCCATTGAATTCCATCAAATAAAAGAGTCATTGATCTTAATGAGATTTTCTTACCACGCTTGAATGGTCCAATTCCTATAGGATGAGACAATAATTTCATTTCTTTCTAATAAGACTTATTGTTTCATTGAAAAGAGTAATTTGCACAAAATAATCATAAAATTAACTTTTGTGTCATTACATTATTCGCATATTCACATCCTTGACACTCTAATTCCATTGAATTTGACCATTAAGAAGGTGTCATTGGTGTTTATTAGCTTTTCTTATCATGTCTAAATGGTTTAATTCCTAAATAATAGGCCTATAACATCATTTCTTGCTAACAAGACTTCTTCTTTTCCTACCAAAATTCATTGACAAAAAATGATTATGAAATTAACTTTTGGTTCCACATCAATCATTATTTTCATTTCAACAAGCATGTCATTACAAACTTTACACTCTGAATCCATTGAATTCCATCAAACAAAGGTGTTCTTCATCTTGATTAGCTTGTATTATTAGATTTGAATGGTTTAATTCCTTAAAGGATGAACCCATAACTTCATTTTCTATTGGCATCTTCTTTTTTCATTGTAAGGAGCAATTCACACAAAATGACCAAGAAAATAACATTAAGACTTTGAATTCATTGAATTCTATCAAACAAAAAAGGCATTGATCATGATTAGTTTGTCTTATCAGGTGTGAATGGTCCAAAAGGATGAGCTCATAAGTTCATTTCTTGTTAATAAGCCTTCTCCTTTTTCTACAAGGACTCATTAACATAAAGAGATGAGCTTATAATTACCACTTACTATACCACCCAATGACTAATAGATACAACCCAAAAGAGTTGTTATCTATTATAAATGTGGAAGAATATGACATTATTCTACAAAATGTCAAACAATACAAAAAAATTCAAAATCTATCCATTGATAAGGACCTTAAGACGTCATTAATGCATATATTCTTACCAGATAATGATTATGATAAATTTGATAAAAAAATAGAGGTTATTGAAGAAAATTCTTTTTTCTTACCTCAAAAATGAAAGCTATAGTGGTTAATGTGAACCCTATAAAGCTTTATGCAAACAAAATGGCTTATTAGTTTTAACAAGATAAAATACTCTTATTTTGGATCTTATTGAAAAAATCCCAAATGCTAAAGAAAAAAGAGCTCAATTATAAAAATTATTACATTTGAGCCAAGAAAAAGAAAAGTTTAGCTTAAAAATTAAGCAGCTAAAATAAGGATATAATTTAAATATTGTAATCCAACATATTAAAAAAAAAAGACCTACTATATCAGTAGACGAATTAGAGATACAATAGCTTAAAGCTAAATTTTATAATTTAAAAATAGAAATAATTGGAATAGTAATTCCTACTTTAAAAAAGACAATGCAAGAATTATATAAGAAGGGTATTCTTTTTTAACTTTATGTTTAATTTTCTTGTTTAGCACTTTGCTAAACAATGCTCATGAATTCCATCAAGCAAAGTAGTAATTGATCTTAACTAGTTTACCTTCCAAGTTTGAACAATTTAATTCTTCAATAATAAGACTGTCTCTTCATTTCTAAATATCAAGGCTCCTCCTTTGGTTCCAATGACTCTTTCACATCAAATGATCTCAAAATTAACTTTTATGCCAACACCAACCATTATATTCATTGCAACAAGTATATATTTAGACCATTAATACTCTAAATTCATTGAATTTCACCAAACAAAGGATTCATTGATGTTAATTAGTATTTCATGCAAGTATTGATTGGTTTAATTCCTAAATAATGAATTTGTGTCTTAAGTTCTAGTTAAAAAGGCTCATTTTTTCATTGCAAGTTCTCATTCACACAAAATGATCTTGAAATCAACTTTTGTGTCTTCAAGAAGCATTATATTCATTGCAAAATCATGTTTGCACACAATTGGTACCTAAAATCCCTTGACTTCCATCAAACAAAAGAGTCATTGATTCTTGTTAGCTTTTCTTACAAGAATTTAATGGGTCAAGTCCAAAATAATGAGACCGTCATTCCATTCCATGCAAACAAGGCTCCTCCTTTTGTTGTAAGGTCTTATTTACAAAAAATGAACTTGAAACTAACTTTTGTGTATACATTTAAGGCACACTAAATCCATTAAATTCCATCAAGAAAAAGAAGTCATTGATCCTAATGACCTTTTCTTACATTTATAGGAAGGTTTTAATAAAGAACCTTTTAGGTGACTTGCCCTTGGAAACCTTGAATCAAACTGTTATTTATACCCCAGAAAGCTAGGAAACAAGTTGGATTGATTAGATTAGAACCTTAAGGAAACTAAGTCCTAAAATCCCCAATCTCAAGGTGCCATGAAGGTTAATCACTCCTTTGACAAGTCAAAATAATGTATTCTTCGAAGAACACAAGAAAGCAAAGTAAAACTTGTTGAATAAAAGACATCTTAATATTATTCATTATTCTCATTTTACATAGTTGTAACCTTTATACATACATGTAAACATTATAATCTTCTAAGGAAAAGGTGTTTCTCATCACAACTATATAGGAAAAACCTTAATTATAAGGGATCCTTTAATTAAGAAATACAAATTTGCCTTGATGTACAAATCCTTAAAAGACTACAATTAATGACAACTAGGCATAATTAATGTATCGAGACTCAACCAAACTTACAAGCCCAAATAAACCCAAGAAGTTGGGTCTTTTCTTAACTTGGCCATGCGGCTTGGACTTATATCATGAGCTCCAACTTTGTTCTTCAAGTTCTAGGCCATGTCCATCATTTTGCATATAAACATTAGTGATTATCCTTGGTGTAACATTGGATACTTATAAAATAGCCTTAGAATCTTTTAGAGCACAACCTCTTTGTCATACATCTCCACGATTAAGCCTTGTAAAGCTTCTTTCATCATCTTTGTCCTTTCCTAATTCATTGAACCATTGATTCCTTGCAAAGGATCTTAGGCATACTTGCTCTGTTGCACTTGATCAACACTTGTGCTCCTTTCATGGAAGCTTTGTTCATTTAACCAACACCTTGATCTCCATCAAGTTTAATTCCTAATCAATGAGATCCCTTTTCATTTCTTGCTAACAAGGCTCCTTCTTTAGTTATAAGGATCCATTTAAAATAAGTGACCTTAAAATTTGTCTTTGTGTCCACACTAACCATTATATTCATGGAAACAGACATGTTTATACATCATTAGTAGTCTAAATCCTTTGAATTCAATCAATTAAAGTATTGAAGGGTTCAATACCTATGTAATTATACTGTCTCTTCATTTCTAGCAAACAAGCCTCATATTTTGTTTCTAAGGACTGATTTACTTGAAATTAGCTTGAAATTAACTTTTGTGTCTCCATCTACCATTATATTCAACAAGCATGTTTATTCACAATTGATACTCTAAATCATTTGAATTCCGTCAAACAAAGGAATCATTGTTCTTAATTAGCTTTTCTTGTGGGTATTAATTAGTTTAATTCCTAAATAATGAGACATTGACTTTATTTCTAGTTAACAAGGTTCCTACTTTCATTGCAAGTCCTCATTCATTCATATTCATCTTGAAATTAACTTTTGAGTCTATAGTAAACATTATATTAATCACTACAAGTGCATCTGTAAATGATTGGTACCCTATATCCCTTGAATTGTATCAAACAAAGGAGTTATTGATTTTTGTTAGATTTTCTCATAAGTACATAATGGGTTAATTCCGAAATAATGAGATTATCTTTTCATTCTTTACAAATGAAGCTCCTTCTTTCATTGCAATTACTCATTTACAAAAAATGAACTTGAAATTAACTTTGTGTGGAAATCCATTTTTACATATGTTGTACCTAATTGAGAAAATATCTAAAGAAGACATAATTGCAAAAATGGAAGGAGCTATTAGCTTTAAATTTATTTCTATTCCTTAACAATGAGAGATTGACTTAATCTAAGAAAGGATTAAGAAAAAAGAAAACTTTATCCCATCTCTCAGTGAAGAAGTTGCTTATAAGAATTTATTAGAAAATTTAAATTCTTCTATTATTAAAAAAAGGTACAAGAAATACAAAAGAAAATTTTAAAGGTTGTTTGTGCAGAGGTATCCACAACATTTTGGAATAGACAAAAGTATATGGTTAATCTACCATATTAACCTACCTTTAAGGAAAGCCAGATTCCTACTAAGGCCCAACCCATAGCCATGGGACCTAGGCACTTAGAAATTTGTAAAAAGGAGATTAATGATCTTTTAACAAAAGGGCTTATCAAAAAAAGCAATAGCCCATGGAGTTGTCTAGCCTTTTATGCTGAAAATGCTACCGAATTGGAATGAGGAGCTCCTAGACTCGTTATCAACCATAAGCCTTTAAATAAGGTTTTAAGATGGATTAGATACCCTAGTCCAAACAAAAAAGACCTGTTAAACACACTATATGAAGCAAAAATATTTTCAAAATTTAAGATGAAATTTGGTATTGGTAAATTCAAATTAATGAAAAATATTGTTATAAAATGGCATTCATTGCTCCATTTGCACATTATGAATAGAATGTTATACCTTTTGGTTTGGAAAATGTGTTGCCAAAATTCTAAAAAATTATGAATGAAATATTTAATGCTTATTCAGCATTTACAATTGTTTATATCGATAATGTGTTAGTCTTTTCTAACACCATCGAGCAACATTTTAAGCATCTAAATCTATTCCTAACCATTATGAAAAGGGCAGGTTTGACTACTTTCGAAGCAAACTTAATTGCTCAATCAATGGGAGTGATTTTTGCATTATCTATAAGGTAACCTAAAAATCAAATTTTGGGTTGGAACAATTTTTAGGGAGTCTAAATTACATTTCAGATTTGTATAAAGATATGGCTTATCATGCCAAACCTTCATTTGATTGTCTCAAGAAAAATCCCCCTGAATGGGGACTAGATCAAGCTAAGGTAGTCTAACTAATTAATTGCAAAGCCAAGGAAATTCCTCATCCATATGCTTTTAAAATAGTAGAAAATTGATGTTTCAAATAAAAGATATGGAAGTGCCTTAGTTGTTTATAATTATAAACCTTTAAATAAGGTTTTTAAATGAAATATGTATCCTATTCCTAATAAAAGAGATTTACTAAATAGACTTTATGAAGCCAAAATATTTTTAAAGTTTGACATAAAATTTGGTTATTGGCATATACTTATAAGTGAAGATAGATACAAAACAACCTTCGTAGTACCATTTGAGCATTATGAGTGACATGTAATGTCATTTGATCTTTAAAATGCTCCATTAGAATTCAAAAAATTATAAATGAAATCTTGAGTGCTTATTCAACATTTACCATTATTTATATTGATAATGTATTAGTATTTTTTAACACCATTAAACAACACTTTAAGCATCTAAATATTTTTTGTTTCTATTATGAAGAAAGCACGTCTTGTCACACATATAAAACAAGAAAATAACTTTTACAAATAAAACACTTGAGTTTACTTCTCAATTTCCTAATGAAATTAAGAATAAACAACAATTACAAAAGATTTTGAGAAGTTTAAATTATATTACAAATTTCTATAAAGATCTAACTTATCATGCTAAGCCATTATTTGAAAAACTAAAACAGGATCCTCCTAAATGGAAATTAGTCCACACTAAGGCTATATAAATAATAAAAGAGAGAACTAAAGAAATTCTTTTTTTTAGCCATTCCTTATCTTGATACATTTAAGATTGTAGAAACCAATGCATCTAACAAAGATGGAGGAATTCTTAAACATGAATACATGGCCATCAAAACTTAAAACACTTCACCTCTAGAATATGACAAAAAGTAAGAGTAAATTACTTTACAATTAAAAAATAAATTTTCTTTATTATACAAAAATTTGAAGATGATTTGATAAATTAAAATTTTTTTACTAGAATTGATTGTAAAGCTACAAAAGAGGTTTTAACAACGGATGTTAAAACCTTTGCCTCAATACAAATATTTTCTAGATGACAAGGAATACTTTTTTTTTTTCATTTTGATATTAAGTTTATAATAGGAACTTCTAATTCTCTTCTAGACTTCCTAACTCGTGAATTTTTGCAGGGAAACCAACAATGAGTAAAAGACTTCTACTACAAGGAGCTATGTTATCTTTTAAGCTAGTTATTTCACCAGTAAAAAATACATCTAGTTCTTTGACTTAGAAGAATAAAGAGCTAGATCCTTTATCAACAAATGCATATGAACAAGCATTAAATAAGGGATTAACCTTGATCCAAAAATTTATTGATTTTCTATGCCCAATTGAAAATATTTATGCTAAACTAAACTCTTGTAAGGTTGCAAAATATCATTTGAAAGATAATGCATATCCTCGTACTACTATGAAGGGTTATTATTATTACCATCAAATTTTGATTGAAATAGGTTTAATTCTTATTGAACCCATTGATAAAGGTGCTAGTTACTGTGGAGCCAAAGACTGGGTTTATGCTAAATTTAAGATTAAGAGAGTTATTCACCTAAATGAATGGTAGGGAGATCTTTTGACCTATAAAGCACTAAAAAAATGGTGGAAAGTTAAAACCTTTAATTATTTTGATTATATAGAATAATGAGATAAAGTTTTATATTATAAAAATAGGAAAAGGATGTTTAGCTAGTTCATCCAAATTTAATTTTCTCATGGTACCATTAAATTTCCAAACTAGTTTAAAACCTGGTTCCTCGAATTGGGGGTACATTCACTTCCTCTCCCATTAAAGGTTAAGGCTATTTATGAATAGTTCTGTAAAAAGAGTGAAGAAGTGAAGGAAAAAATATTAAACTTTTCAGCTTGGTATCATATTCTCTGGTTAATTAGACAGGATTATCATATTATGGCTAAGCAAGTTAATACATTAGGAGAAAATCTCTCACATCTTCCTTGGCTAGTACCAACAATAAATATTCATTGTTGGAAAAAAATTTGAATTCTTTAACGAGGGAGTCTACATGGCAAAAAAAGGAGTTATATAGACCAAGAAATCAATACTCTTAAGCTATCACCTTGGACCTTAAAAATGCTAGAACAGATGCTTAAAGCACTAATGGAGTCAGTCTTGAAAGACAAGTGGATGGAAATGATGACAACTTTATTAAAGGCTGACAATGACCAACTAGAAAGCAGTCAGCATAAAGAATTGAAGACTAATTCGCATGGTGATATTATGCAGATTCGCAGGACCAACATAAATGGCAAAAAAAAATGTCTTTCAAAAAAGTTAGTTTATTAAAGTTATTTTTTAAAAGACGATTATTGAGGAATGACGTAAGGAATGGCATTGTCTAGCTTGTCTTGTTCTCACAGGATAGCCATTTAAATAAGTCCTCATCATTAGAAGGAGGGCATCGATAAAAAAAAACACTTCCTCTCTTGTAAAATAACCTTTGTAAACATTTAATGACAATGAAAGCTAATATACATATTTTGTAAGTCTCTTCTTCACATATTTCACTTGTGTTTTGTAATACTATTTGATATTGTTAGTTCTGTTGTATTGCTGTGAAAAAATTGGTATAAGAGTTAAGTTAGGTTAAGCTTCTTGGATAATTTATTAAGAGAAGTTTTCATAGATGAAACTTAAATCGTGTTGCAAGGTTTTCTCCATTAGTCGTGTAGGCATCAAGGAGAGTTGGCACAAATCGTTGACAATGATTTTATGAAAAGTTTCAATGAATAGGTTACCCAACAGTTTGTCCCTTAGTAGTAATAAGAATAGTAGAACAAAAGAAATAAATTATTGATAGGCACCAACACCCTTGTTCTTTTGAGGGTCCTTCTAACTTGGCATATAAAAACCATTATCCTCTGTAAGAACATTGTTCTCACCTGTCTTTTCCATCAACTCCCACAAGAACAATGCAATTATTTACAATATTCAGCTACACAAATGGAGCTACATGAACACTCAGGGAAGCATCATTTGATGATCCAACCACTTTATTTTTATGTTCAAACCCAATTTGGTCCCTTTCTTCTAAATCAAAATCATCTGGAACTATAGGACTATGAAATATGTTCGATTTGCCACCTCTTTCCTCGGATTTTTTTTTTTTTGGGAATTCGCAGATGCCTTTACTGCATTCCTAGAAGCATTAGCTAATATTGCCCATCTCCAGCTTCAACTCGACCTTTAACTCAGCCTTGAATATAGTCATTTGAGCCATTAACTCATCTTTGAATGTGGTCAACTCAGCCATTAATGTGAACTCATCGGGTAAAGAGTCCAGTTTGCACAACCAATTTTAAGTCTAGTAACTTGTGCCTGCAAAGACTACATGTTCAACATTATACAAGATAGTATATGATAATGATTCTTTTAGTCATTAATGTAAATGACTTCTCTTGTGACTTACAAATACATGGTATGATGATGACACATCCACATCCCTGTTAAGAACTACATCCTGTATTACAAATATATTTAAAGAGAATTAGGGAAGCACAACCAAAAAGAAAGAGAAAGCTTCAAAATACCAAACCAAAGAAGAAGATTGTTACAAAAACATAAAAAAAGTAACTAATCTACCTTTTGATACAAATTCAAAATTATTTGAATTTTATATATTCTTCATATATTTTCTAATTAAAGTAATGCTAATTTTTTTAAAAATATATATTTAATTGATCCCTTTTGATGTAAATAAAACAATAAAATTATATTGTGCAATTTGATAAACATTTAGTCGATCTTCTAAATAGAAATAAACAATTTTTGTCTTTTATATTTAAAATATTTTTATATTATCACAAAAATAGTTTTGTTCTTCTTATTTCATTTAAAATATTATACATACGAATTAAAAATAAAAAATAATATCTTAATACTATCTAGTTCTTCGTATCCTTTAATTTCGAATAAATTTTTCAAAATGGTGCTAATGGTGTGAATGTTCCGATCCATGACATGTGGAACATTGCGCAAATGAAGGGAAATTTTCCAGGGCCCTGCAGCAAAGTGATCCAAGTAAAATATTTGAAATAAGTTCAAAGCTTGCATGAAATCGAAAAGTGACAAATAACACTCGCGACAAACACATTTACAGAAGAATCCATCAATTTCAGACATTTTTCTGTGTACATTACTTATAACAACAGGACACATCCAATTATGCGCCATGTCCAATGAACATCATGTTCTTTGTCTTGATATTGTCTAATTCCTTCAACTAAACATTCTGAGGTGTATTTAGGCCAATTCAAATTCTTGCACGATGGTAACTCGTTCAACAAGCCTAGCAATTTTGGGTTGACATAGTTAACTGAAGTGTTCGGGCGAATCATAGTGCTAACCATGTAAAGCAAAAACTTGGCTTTGAGCTCATCATTTGGGGGTAGATTTTTCATATCCTCTATAAGCTTGGAAACTGTTATCCTTGATTTTGCTAAATCCGCTTCTAAATATCCGTCCTTAAGATATTTTTGACCTCTACTCCATTTGACGAAAATCCCATCATCCATTCGACTTCAATTGAGGATAAAATCAACTTACTCCCATGAACATTCAGACATGAAGTAGTGCAATCAAAATTTCAAACTAAGAACTCAATCAATTTGAGGTACATCCTTGTTATTTGGAGCCTCAAAATATCACCAAACCCAAGTTATTGGACTGCCATCTTATGATCATCACTATATTGACAAATTGCAAAATTGCACACATTTTTTGAAGGTATTTCTGTAGCATTGAACAAAGACATAACAATCCGTTTAAGTTGGTCGAAATAAACTATAGGCAAAATAATGAACATTTCTATTTTACACCTTGTCCATATCAAATGTTAGCACATTTCTTTGACAGTAAGGAACAAATTTCTATTCCAATGTACAGAGGAGGTGTTGAAGAAATGGGTATAACAATTTTTATCAAGCACGTCCAAATATAAAAGTAAAAGCCTTCATATACAAAAACAAAATCATTTTATTTAAAAAGTTTAAAATGAAATAAACCTCAAGTTTAGTTTATTAAACTAACTGAATATATTTTTTTAATTAAATATATAAATTAGGTTAATAGTGCAAGTATTTAAATATGTCAATTCCTTTGGACTATATTTATTTTTTTAAATTCATTACAAACTTGAAATTTGTCAGTCATTTTAACCTATGTTCTTTTGAAGTTGCTTAAAATGTCAACTAAACCATTAATGTACCTTACCATCCAAGGTCTCTTCTGTATGCTCTCTTTGCTTGCATGCACTCGATCCAGCTTCACTTTATCCTGGATCAATTGCTTGCTCACTAAATCCTGCAACATTCTTGAGCTCCTCGTGTTCACTGATTGTCAAGGTACAACATAGTGACTCTAATGCTCAACCAAAAAAAAAGAAAAAATATATACCACACAATAGATAACATTCTCCTCTTACAATTGATTTGTTTAATTATCATTTTTCAGCTTTCGAGTTAGTTCAATAACAAACTTATTAACTAATGCCGAGACTCTACGACATCCGACAACAGAAACAGTTATGCCGTGATGAGTATAGGGATTTAGTCCTACTTGTCCTACTATTACTTATTAAAAGTCAGCTCCAGGGAGACAACATTCCATTTCAGTAAAATTTGTTAAAGACCAAGGATACTTGGCGCTTTTGCCCACTTCCTAAATCTACAGTGCTCCTCGCTACTTGATGGATTCTGTAAGTGCATATTCTACTCGTTATTACTCTAAGGTGCATTGTGATAAGGTGTAACTACCAAGAGTGATACATGCACATGCATCGAGCATAAGAAACATCAATTAATGGAGTTTTCAGTTTGATGGCAGGCATGGACATTAAGCAGCAGCAAACAAACATTGCAGGCACAATGACTATGATGCTTGGCCTTGTATTTGACTGCACATATTCATTTCATTCCATATGGAATGTGCCTCTTTCTCAAGTCAATAGCAGGCAATTTTGTACGTGCCTCTTTCTGTCGATTATATCTTTTCATTGCCTCCGACTGAGGAGTCTATTCATATTGCTTAATTTTAAGTCTAAGATTCGATTTTTAGCTTTTACGGATAAAGAAAGAAAGAAAAAAAATTCTACACTTAGACTGAAACAAACGACCCCTCCCGACACCCGAAAAATGCAAAAGGTGGAAAAAGTTCACCCACTGTAAAATAAGCCGGGGTGGAGAGGGAAGGAGGTAAGGAAGAGAGAGCATGTCCTGTTGAAAGAACGACTTTATTTATGACTTCATTGAGCCCACAGCTACGGAAGAGCATAGCTTTGTTCTTCAACAAACAAACGCTAAAGAAAATCAGATGAAAAGACCTTAGATATAATAACGTAACTATCAACTAAGTGGCTAAAGGCACCACATAAATAACACAATATACAGAAGAACAAAAGAACTGGGATTCCTGTGCAAAGAATGCTTGACTGACTACGATTACATATGGAAAAGTGTAATCCCAAAATTTATAGAATCCGCAGATCAATAAT
This sequence comes from Kandelia obovata, assembly GCA_021464305.1. Taxonomy (NCBI): domain Eukaryota; kingdom Viridiplantae; phylum Streptophyta; class Magnoliopsida; order Malpighiales; family Rhizophoraceae; genus Kandelia; species Kandelia obovata. The sequence goes on along the minus strand of CM038485.1, from coordinate 2,528,866 downwards.
TCAGTAAGGAATACTTCACTCGCAAAACAATCTTTCCCTTGTCAACCCCAAGCTTTGCTCCTGTTACCAACCAATGACCTGGAGTATCTTGTGGTCCCTTCAACATTTCACTCGTGTCAACAATTTTTGTTAGTTTGCCCATGTTGCTTGGGCTATCTTCCTTCTTCTCACTGGTGGGTTTTTCATTTGAAGTTGATGAGGATGCTCCATCAGGTCGTTGTGTGGCCAGATTCGATGGGCTGTGGTCCCACACAGACCGTCTTATTGTACAACCTGGAACTTTTGAGAAGAGGAGTTTGAGGTGTAAAACATTTTTGGCACCAAAATCCCAGACTCCAAGCTGAGCTCCTGTGACAATGTGCACACCAGAGAGGTCTCCGATGGAGGTGTCAGTGTACTCTATTGGTGCAGTGCTTACATGGGAGAAGTTCTTCCACTTAATAGGCTCAAACCAGCGACTGTCCTGCTCCTCAGGACCTTGCCACTTGGGTGCACCTATGGCCACATGTGCATCCCAATGTGGTTGGAGAATTTTTGGAAGAGACACTAGATGCTGCAAATGGATGGCAAGTCGGTTTTGCTTGCTGCCTTCTAAGTTAAGTCTAAGGCCAGTAACTGGCTTACGGCCAATTGTCACCTGCACTCCATACAGGTTTTCAATTAGTGAGAAAAAAATTCCTAAGCTGAAGTTCTCTTGAAAAGAGCTTACATCATTTAACAAAGAGACACTCTGCACTAGATTAATAGAATAAGGGAAAGAAAGGAATTCCATTTACAATTACAAGCACATAAGAGTGTCATCAAGCTATACAGATTTCTAATTCATTGTGATGGCCATTAGGCCTAAGCTATGCCATAGTGGTAGACATCCATTATCCTGTAATTCTCTCAATTTGCATCCCTGCAGGATTTTAAACAGTGATTTCCTATTCAGTTTAGACTGTGGAACAAATTATACACTTTTTGCTTTGGTTACAATACTGAAACTCCTCACATTGATATAAGTAGTGACTCCTAAACTGGAGAAGCTTTCTCTGTAAGGCTTTTAACACAGTAAATCATCATTCTAGCAGTGCTTCAATGCCTGAAATCATTGTAATAGTTGGCTTTTAACACAGTAAATCATCATTCTAGCAGTTCTTCAATGTCTGAAATCATTGCAATAGTTTTCCTATGGATGCCAATTTCAGTTTCAATAAGCAAGTTATCCTCTTAGCAAGTAATTTTACGACTCCTAATTGACCAAAGCAATGGCATCATAAAGATAAAAACCAAGGCATCCACAGGAAGTTATGCACTCTCTTTTCTTTCCCCTTTATCACACAAAAAATAACCAAAAAAAAAAAAAAAACAAAGGGAAGCTTTTAACAATCAGAATCATCACATCATCAAGTTGCAAAAATTCAGGAATCTAACAGTACCTGCTCTGGGCTGATATAAAGCTTGGGACCCATCAAACTGAACTGAAGTGATTGGCAAACAGGCTCCTTTCTTTGTATGTTATTCTGCTCTGGAGCCCAAATACGAGTGATTTGGAAGTCCAGAAAGTACTGCAAATCCTCAATAGGTGGCTTGTCTGGCACAAATAGTTGTAATCCAATAAGCAGCATTTTTCAAATTCGAATGATTGTTAAATGAAACAGACTATGCCCAACAGAGTTTTAAGTGAGTAGCTCAAGTTACATTTTAAAACTATTTCTAATGCTTCTTGAACAACTTTTTTGTCCACTAACTGTCTGTAAGGAGATAGGGTTGGTTTTGACCAGCAACTGCAGGACTGGCTGTATAACCTAAGGTCTTTGTAAGGCAGAAGCTGTAGGAACAAAATCTTTTCTGTGCAATTTTAGAGCTCATAACCACTGGTAATTTCTTGAAATGGCCCAAAGTCACATCTCTCAGAGGAAATCATCATCTTGACATTTCAATGCTCATAAATATTCAAAATCATCATCAATCACAAGGATTGTGCTTGATAGCCATCTCAAGTATGTTACAGCAGTTTGGGGGAGAGGTTGAAGGTTCATACCCTCACCTCTCCTCTATTGAGAAAAAAAAAAATAAAAATTCACCTATTAAAATATGATTTAGAATCATCATCAAGACATCTACATTCTCATGCAACTGTTGGACAAGAACTTACACTCCAAGTACAAGTTGATTGCTCTGGCCAAATGTTTTATACCAGACACTCCTTCGAGCAGTGAGACAATAGGCATAAATGACATGTTAATTACATCTGGAGCGGACAGTACAGTTCCTGCCCACTTGGCATGGCTCTGCTCAAGATCATCACCTCCTCTTCTCCTAAAAATAACAGTTACATCCTACAGCAAGGAATATAAAATTTACACATTTTTTTTTTTTCAAATTGCATATCATAAAAAGTGATTAGGTGACAAAAGACTATGTACCAATAAAGAAAGCATATCAATGAATTTCCATATCCAAGACAAAAAGGCATAAGGCAACAAGATAGGGGCTTTGTTGAGGACTGAATAACTGAACAAACACTGACAATATCTAACTTAAATCAGTGTAACAGTCACACACCTTTTTTAAGTGACCATGTTATTACACTAACCTTGTCCTTGTACTTCAAGGGTCCAGCACTTGACTGACTTATGGAGTCCTGAAACCTCTGATCTGAAATGTCTTTCATGTAGCTCTCAATGTCCGATACTGACAAAGGAGATAATTGATGCTGCCTAATGTAGACAACATCTCTTCCACCAATTGTTGCAGATGTGACAACATGAGTTCCATAGCATTCAATGAAACTGAAACAAGAACCAAAAGAAGAGATAAAAGAGTAAAAAAAAGGCTGTCAATGAAGTGTACGATACAAAGCTCTTTATTTGATCTATGAATTTAACAAACAAATTTCTCAATTTGAAATGCATAGAAGTGCATGTATTACAAAGATTTCACTGTCATAGTACCAAATTGACAGTCACAGAAAGCAATAGTTAAATAACTTATATCTTTCAAGCTCCTTAATGGCATTTCTTATGACCATAACATGAAAAAATATGGTACTGCCACAGCAATTCTTTATTTTCTCTAAAATAGAAATGGCTTTGAAAACTTGATTATGCCATGAATTTTGTGACCTCCAAGATTCTAGACTAAAAATGGATATGTCCAATTAATGCTTTGGTTACCAATAATAAGCTTACTTTGCCAAGGATGCAGGATCCCAAGAGTAAGGAACAGCACGCTTGATTTGTTCATGCAAAACTAAATTCTGTTTCGCTAATTGAACCCTATATAGGTTAATGAGATGCCCAAACATTGCAAGGGATTTTGTTGCAGCTGCATCAACTTTCCAAGAACCAGTGAAATTGAACATGCTGTTGAAGCTTCCAAGTGGAATACGCCCCGATATACCTGATTTCAAATTAAACCGTTCTGCCATCTGAAATTTCAAGGGAAAAAAAAAGCTTCAATTAAATGCATGTGCCTTTTTCCTTTTTTCTTTTTTTGGTTAGCAAATGGAAGCCTGACCAGGAAATTGTACACATAAAAGAGGCCCACAGAAAAACACAGTAAGGATCTCTAGCATATCCCTAGCAGATATTTTCTCTAGATTCTTGTCCTGATACACTACCAACACTGCCACCGCCACCACCAACGTCTCTAGCAGATGTTTCTCTAGATTCTTGTCTTGATGTTAAACAACAATAACAAACAAATAACAACAAATCTTTCATAGCTAGGAGTAGGAGCAATAAGTGTCAATGTGCTCTTTTTTTCTGAACTGATGAATATGCAATCTCTAGATGAAAGCAAACTTTCCAACCTTATTTGTAATGTGCAATAGACAGGAAAAAAAGCTTGGATAATAAGGCACTCAACAAGTATCATGGACTTCTACTTCAATGCATTAAATGGAAATTGATCACAGGAGCATCATTAATTTTGAATGTACTTCCACCAAACATAGAAGAACCAGGAATTCCCGGAACTTAGAATTAGAAACTGAAGCACTTGAACCATTTAAAGGAAAATCTTTAACCATCCAATGAATTTTGCTTGAGAAGTCTTCTAGTCTTCTAGTAGAACATATTTGGAAAGTTTTAGTAAAGTGCAACAATAGATGGCACCGGATAAATGACCTCATGCCATACACCACTGAGGGAAAATCAAAGCCAGTTCCATAACCTTAGCAATTAGCAGTCTCAAGCTTTAAGTCTCAAACATAAAATAATTTACACAATTAATGTTTGAATGATCAGACCTTTTTCTCAAAGCTATTAGTGTGAACTTTATCTTTTGAGCATTTTGATTGGTTCTTGCCTGGTCTATCATTTATTGACTGATTGGAAGCTACATTAATGTTAGCAGAACAACAGACTGTACAAGAAATAACATAATCCTTGGAGGAAGAATATTGAGAACAAGATGAGCATCTTCGGAAAGAATTATGTCCCAAATCATTATTTATCATTGATCACATGCTCCACAAATAGTGTCTACTTTTCCTAAAAACCAACTCTGCTGTTCCTAGATGACAGAATTTCTTAACTAATTGTACATAAGTCCTAATTAAGTTAGGCAAGAAATAAGTCATTGTCAAGAAATAAGTCATTGTCGCTAAGATCCTGTAATCTTTGATGGGATTTGATAGTGAAAATTTCAAATGACTGGATGATATTGAAGCCCTTGATTGGCCCTGTAGTTAGAAGAACTTTAGATGCCATAGTGAAAAAAAAAAGACAAGTAGTAAAGTGAGATCTAACTGTCCAGCTCAAAGTGTTAATTAAAAGTTTTACACCCGAGTTACTTGTTCATCAAACTCTACTGACTTCCTAGGACTATTCTTTAACAGTGTTTTGAAGGGAGACAGGGTCCTTGTTGAAATGAAATAGCCACTGCTAGTGCCGTTACCATCTTTCACTGGGTCAATCAATCTACTCTTCTCCCTTCTAGCCAAAAACAAATCATTTGCATTTAAATTAGAGCCTTTATAGTTGGGTCCAGCTCATCATAAGGCACGTCAATCAAAATAGAATAAATGCACCTATTAGTTTCTTTGCAGAACATTTGATACTCTGTAGGGCATCTATTTTGATTCAAAGCCAACATATACATGGGAAGTTTCTTTGCCCAAACGTGGTTTTCTTGAGTACAGCAAACCATTCGAAAGTTTTTCCTCTACAGATGAGTCCATCAGCTGGGCTAGGATAAAAGCAAAGCAACTAACATGGCAATCCACACAAAACTAAGAACAAATGGGAATCCACCCAAAACAAACACAATATTCAATAGATATTTCAATGTTCATGACAGGTTTGAATATAAAATAACATTGAGCCATCTTTATATAGAGATAGTTTAAGAAACTAAATGGAAAATGCTAAAACTAACTAGAAAATAAAATAATATCTACGCTACATAATATAATATTTATAAATAGTAGAATATAATATTCTTAGATAGTAAAAATATTTAACCTAATAAAACCTAACTCGAGGCAGGCTCCTTTGCACAAGGGCCTTTCTAGTTGCAATGACATATTTAAAGAACACGGGAACTACCCCATAGTTAAATTGACAGACATACTAGTAATTAGGCAAATGGAGATTTCACCAGTCAAAATTGGAGTAGCGCTTGCTGCTTCACAAATCCACAAGCATTCAATATTGGTTTCAAAGACATCAAAACATGGAACAAATGATTTGGCGATGAAAATCCCAACCACGACTACGTACCATCCTCAAGTGTACAGCTTCATCATCAACTAAATCACAACGATGCTAACAAAGGAAATTGCAAAGAAAAGGGAGCAACGAAAAATTTTATGCAAAAAGACTATAGACAATAAAAAAACGAGAATTCAAGCATGCCCAGGTAAGATAAGGAAGAAAAAAAAAAAGAACAAAAAATAAAAAACAAATTTTACCTCATGGAAGCTGCAAACATCGATTCTCTCAATGCTCCTCTGGCCGGCCGAGCAGTCAATATCAACAGAAACACTTGGGACAATAACCCCATCAGACAGAACAAGATCCCTTGTGCGTTCTTCATCAACAAGCACCAGTCTTGACCCAGGAGCACCTTTGCAATACAAAAGCCTTATATCAGATGTGACATCAAAACCACGACCCAGAGCCTGGATTGAGTTGCAGATTGTTGTGGTCAATGCATCTGAGGAGCTGGAGGCCAAGCTCATCTTCCCCTTCTCTTGCCCTTTTCCTTTCTTCTCATAAATGATAGGAAAATAGGATTTTTTTTTCCTCTATTTTGCTGTTCTTCGTTTATTATTCCCTTTTCTTGAATTATTTTTGTGAGCGCAAAATGAAAGGAAGTGGCTTTAGTTCTTATTTGTAGGAAGAAGGGTGGTGAGGAAAAGTTTTGGACTCTGGAGTCGGTGAGCTTTGTTCTTCTTGCTGCTGTCAGTCTGTCTTGAATTTTCTATTTTATAAATTATATATAATATAAAAATAAATATATTTTTATTTAAATTTATTATTTTTAATTTATTTAAATATTTTTAATTTTTTATATGATGTTATTATTTTTTAGTGTTGTCGTTGGTTGACTGCAATAATGCGTACAATACGCGTTTTTAGGGACTCATACATAGAGAGAGGATTCCAAGTTGACTGGTCACAAAGGTAAGAGCTATACTGTTGACATGATTAATTAACTAATTTTAATCGAGCTGTATTTTAGTTTGTATTTTCCCTTCTCGATTGGAAGTTAAGTTTACTAAAAGTGTGGGTAATACATCGGATGGACAATCGAGAATACAAGGAGTATTTCATCTGTACTAGTCTCATCCAAATGGCAACTCTGATGCACAACCAAGAAAATGAAGCTTCCCCGATAAGCTGACATAAAACATAAGGTCCCCCAAATAAAAACCCAGAAGACCAAAGCACGTCAAGTAAGAGCCACCTAACAGAACCAAGGAACATAATACTATCAGGGAGGGGGACAGCAGGAGAAATAAACCAGCAATGACAGCAACAGGGTGTGTAGAGATGCACCCAACAGTGATGTACTAAAAAGCAGTCGCGGGAGAGATAACCTTCGTGTCCTCACGAACACTGCAAAACAGGATGCTCACTTCCTTCCCTCTTATTTTGGCTTGGATCAGTACCCTAAATCTCCATACATAACCATAAGTTCATAGCTTCACAGTGAAGAGATAAAGCCCACAGCATCTCTCCACCCCCACACAATATTGTCCATCTAGAAGAAAGAACCAAAGCAAAGATAGGCATCCCAACTGTTTCCGGTGTGCTCCTCACCTTAAGAATACAAATAAATTAATAGTACTTTATATTTATTCTTATATGAAAAATTGGGTGTGGATACCCAATCAAGTAAGCTATATGAAAAATATGTGTATTGCACCATATGGGAGGCTAAGACATCGAGGTTAAGGGAGAAAAGCATTTGAGTTATTGATTGATGGAGTAAGGTGTAACAGTAAGATAGTAGCATGCATCGGTGATGTGTTAGCATGCTTTTGGCTATTGAGCGATATGTCACAAAGTCATTATTTTTTCTTTAAAAGGTACTCGTTGGGGTATAGTATCATCGCCTATAAGGCTCAAGGTCTTCCTCTTCTTAAAAAATATAGGAGTTGGGTAGTGTGTACCTATCACGTTCTTCCACACCGAACTCATTGATGCCCTTGTCGATGTTCGAGCACGCACCGAGCCGATAAAATCGAGGGTTCTCGATTTTTGGCACCAAGTCAACGAACTCATTGTGGGACAGGGGTAAACTCTGATACCACTTGTTATAGAGTCATTACCTTCTTCCTAAAAAGTACTCGTTAGGATGTGCAGTATCATTACTTATATGACCCAATGTCCCCCTCTTTTTTGAAAATGTGGGAGTTAGGTAGTGTGTACTCATCACAGATAGCTTAAACATATTGATACTTCCTTCTAGTGGAGAGTCATATTCCCTAATTTTTTTTATGAAGCATGTCTCTTACTAAAGTTAGCAATGACTAAAATGTGTTTTAAAGATTGTTTATGACATTGACATGTGTTAGTGCATAGGCTACGAGCTTAGGTTGATGCTAAACGAGACAAATTATGAGTTAGCTAACAAGTTGAGGGCTTGAAGTGTTGACCAAGTCAAATTAATGCTTTATACACCATGAAAATAGATCTTCATCAAAATATGAGTGATGGTGGTAGAAATAACAAGCTTTCTAAAATTCCTATCCAAAGTAATATGTTGACATGAACTCTTTGAGAGAAGAAGTACATGGGTGGCTAAAGAAGGTGGTTGATCAAGTCTTTGATAAGGTGTCAAGCCCTCGTTAAGTGTAGTTGCATGTTTTTATAAAAATTTAGGTGCTATTAAGAATAGGAACCACATTATGGATGATTAACTTAGTAGTCAAGTTATGCACGTTTCTACTTAATTGGGGGCGTCAACTATCAACACTATATATATGTATAGTGGGGTAGCTAAAGGCTATATGAAAAGGTAGAGAGAGAACACTTATGGGTTAGGTCTTAATAGATTCTTTGTACTTTAAAGAAAGTAATAAATGTTGGGAAGTGATTCTTGTAAGTGTTCTTATGTCTTGTGTGTGAGAATTGACTAAGACTAAGTGTAACTTAGTAACATCACAAGACCAAAAATTTGCATAAAAGAGTTTGCCCTCGTGATAATTGGTATTAGAGCTTGGCTTGCTCTAAAGTTAGTCGATTAGGTCTTGATGTGGTGCAAAAGTGGGTATCCAAGATCAAAAAGGCTTCTAGTGATTTGTTTGAGGAGTAAGCCTTCTTGATTTTAGTAAACTCAATGAGTTGGAAAATTTGGTACATCTCTTGTAATCTAATTATGATAATCTAAGATATTACTATCCTTAAAAAGGCAATAGGCAACCAACCTAATGTGATAGTCAATTCCTTTAGAAAGATGAAGGTGTTAGAACCTAAAGCCCTTAAGGGAAAATGTGGCACCAAATTAATTGAAAACTTCTTTTAGGACACGAAGCAATACTTCATGGCCACTTAGCAATACTTCATGGCCACTTAAGTGCTTGGTGAGGAAAAGGTGACCTTTATTAGCATGTATCTTACTAAGGATACTAGGTTATGATGACAAAATATGCTTAATGATGATGCAAGTTTTAGTAGATTTTAAGTAGGGACATGGGAAAGCTTGAAGAAGGAATTGAAGGATTAGTTTCTTCCTCGTAACACATCTTGGATTATGAGGGAGTCATTGAAGAAATTAAAGTATAATAGCAAGATGTGAAAGACTTGACTTTTGCCGCAATCGTTGTAGATTAATTGGTTGATTTTAAAATCAACAAGTCCATTAATGTTGATGTGAGAAAGTATCCCAAAGACAAGGTAAAAAGAAGAAGGAAGGCAAGAAGAAGATGAACATTAGGATAGTGGCAAAGACAAATGCAAAGCTGTGAATCGAGAGTACAATGTTATGATAAAAACAAGTCCAATTTTGGTTGTTTCATTTGTAATGGCTTTATCATGTTAGGGAATGTCTGTATAGGGAAAAGTTAAGTGCTATGGTTGCTAAGGAGGGGGACAAAAGCTTTGTTATAGATGATATTGACCCCTCTCATGCCAATCCTTTGTAGTTGGTATATGTGGTTTAAGTGAAATAGCCGTTACAATTTGACCTTATGTATATAAAGATAAGGCTTAACCATCGAGGGTTGATGGCAATGGTAGAAATTGGTGTCATGCACAACTTTGTGGCCAAAAGGATGGTGGAGTCGTTTAAGCTCAAAGTCTCTAAGAGTGGCAGCTGAATAAAGGCAGTCAACTTGGTAGCTTATAAGGTGCTTGACATGACAATGGATGTGAAGTTAACCATTGGCAATTGGATTTGAAATCTTAACTTTACAATTATATCATTGGATGATTTTGATATCATATTGTGAGTAAAGTTCTTTATACATTTTAAAGTTGCTTTATTACCTTATTTGGGTGAGTTAATGATCATGTATGAAAAACATCATTATTTTATTGCAATCAAGATAACTCCCTCAATAAGTAGTGATGGAAAATTGAGTGTTATGTTTTTTGTCATACAAGTAGAGCATAGCTTGAAAAAAGGAGAAGCCACCTACTTGGTTATATTGATCAAAATGAAGAAGGGGTAAGTCATGAAGGTACCTAATGGTGTTGTTAACTTGTTGGGTGACTACATAAATGTATTGCCTTTGGAGTTGCCAAAGTCTCTTCCTCCTATGCATGCTACTGACCATATAATTGATTTGGTTTCAAGTTTCAAACCGCTAGCTTAAGCTCCTTATCATGTAAGTTTAATGAAATTAGCTGAATTGAGCAAGTAATTGATGGAATTGCTTGATGTAAGCTTCATTTAGCCCTTCAAATCTTGTTACAATGCCTTAGTGTAGTTCTAAAAGATGTATGATAACTTCTTACATATGTGTGTGGATTATAAGGCCTTAAACATGGTCATGTGAAGGACAAGTACCCTATCTCATAAATAGTAGACTTGTTTAATCAGCTAGCCAAAGCGTTATACTTCACTAAGCTAGATTTGCAATTGAGATATTGACAAGTAAGAATTGCATAAAGAGATATGGGGAAGACCATGTGCATCACTCGCTATAACTCTTACAAATTTCTTATGATGTCATTTGGTTTAATTAATGCTCTTGCTACTTTTTACAATTTGATAAATGATATATTTCATGACTTTCTTGATCGATTTGTGGTAGTATACTTTGATGATATTGTTGCGTATAGTGAGCCCTTTAAGGATTACTTAGTCTTTTAGAGAGTATTGTCTCGATTAAGGGAGCACTAATTATATGTTAAAAAAGAAAAGTGTGAGTTTGCATGGTAGGAGATAATGTTCCTAGGGCATAGTTTCAGTCACGAGCATGTTAGAATGTATGAGGGAAAGGTTTAAGCCAATGTAGAATGGTCACCTCTTACCAAAGTGTTAGAATTGTAGTTTTTTCTTAACTTGTTTAATTATTATAAGAAGTTTGTGTAGGATTACTCTAAAAAGGTAGCCCCTCTCACTAACTTACATAAGAAAGACTGACCATAAAGGTGACAATAGGCTAATTACTATAAGAAGTTTGTGCAAGGTTACTCCAAAAAGGTGGCCGCTCTCACTAACTTGCTTAAGAAAAGTAGATAGTAAAGGTGGATCATAAAGTGACACGAAGCCTTTGACAAGTTATCAATGAATTGTAACTACCTAACTTTGAGTTGTCCTTTAAAATCATTACTAATGCATCTAATAAGGTTATTAATGGTGTGTTGATCTGAGAAGGCCATCTTATTACTTATGAAAGTTGAAAACTCAATGATGTGGAACAATACTTTGCTCATATGAAGAAAATACTTGTTGTTGTGCATTACCTTTGCATATGGTAGGTTTATTTGCTTGATACCAAGCTTGTGTTGCACACAAGCAACAAGACCAATAAATTCGTCCAAACTTAAAAGAAGTTGTCCACAAGGCAAGCTTAATGAAAAAAGTTATTGGTGAAGCACAACTTTGCGTGGGAATATAAGCCAGGAAGGCACAAATGTAAGAAGTTGTTGTCGCCCTTACTAAACTGAAAAGTGACTTGTTGGATAGAGTTTAGGCTTAAGTCCTAAATGATGTAAACTATTAGAAGCTTGTACAACAAGTGAATGAGAGTGTGGTAAGATGATTGCATCCTAAAGGTAACCATTTGTATATTTTAAAAGGTGCAAGCCTTGGACAGGAGATTTTGTAGGAATGTCATGACTCTCAATAGGTGGGTTATCTAAGTGTGGAAAGGATGATAGTCTTCCTTTCTCATAGACATCATTGGCCAATGATGGAAGATGATATTAAGACAGGCATTGTCTATCAATAAGCAAGGGAGTAGGATTACAATAACTATTACCAATTTCAACGAAACCTTAGGCATCGATTTTGATAGATTTTATTAGCAAGTTCTTAAATGATGATAGCTAGGGCTTTGTCATAGTGGTGATTGACCAATTTTCAAAATATGTCATGTTCATTCTAGCCTTTTCCTCATGTTAAGCAAAGATAACTGTTGAATTATTTTATAAAAAAGTAGTGAAATATTTCAAGTTACTAAAAGATATAGTGAACAATTAGGATACCCACTTTATAGATAGGTTTTGCACAACTTTGTTTAATATAATGGATTTTGAATTGAAGTTTTTCATTACCAATGATCCTTAAATTGTTGGCTAGAACAAGCAAATCAATGACTTATTGGAGGAGTATATTCAGCACTACATGACAACTTGCCAACAAAATTGGCTAGAGTTATTAGATTCTGCCTAATTTTGCTATAATCTGCATCAATTATCTTTAATAGGTATGAGTTCTTTTGAGTTGGTTATGGGAACATCAACCCCTTTCTCTTAATAAAATTGCAAGGACAATACCTAAAGTGAATTTTCTAGCTATATATCTGATGAGAACCATAACGATGATAACTGGAAGGCTCCAATGGATGCAAAAGGTCCATTTCACATTCCAGAAGGCCTAATAACATGAGCTTGAGCCAAAACAATTAAAGAAGCACTAAATGGGCTGATTAAGGACATTCAGGCCAACCAGGCTTCAAACTGTCTCTTATACACATCTAGATGTGTATAAGAGACAGACATGAGCTTGAGCCAAAACAATTAAAGAAGCACTAAATGGGCTGATCAAGGACATTCAGGCCAACCAGGCTTCAAATGGTGTGAATTCAAGTTTGACAAAGAGTAAAGGTCTAATTAATATCATTGGAGTACTTGATGACTCATAATAAGCAATAACACTCACTCCTAAACAAGAGTGTATTCTCTGTTGTGGAATTTTTACATTGTTAGAAATTTCTCAAAATAAGGATTTGTCCTAAGTAGGAATTTGTACCACTTTAGGATTACTATCTTTTCTTATAAATAGGCTCTGAAAGATATACAACTTTGAGTGTAATAGACAGTAAGAGTTTTCTCCCTCAGTTCTTTTGAGAACTAAAGAACTTATCAAGAGGTACTTTTTCTTGTGGCGTTCCAATCGACTTATCACTCCCAATTCCTTTCTGTTCTGGAGTGTGACGTCCATATCCTTCTTAAATACCCTAGGTTCGTGTTCCTTCAAATATTGGGTATAGGGTTTGTGTTATTTAACTCTGGTTTAACTTTCCTGGTTCATCCTTGATTCCTTGTGTGCGTTGGGTCCCTTGGGGTTTTCTGCATTAGTTGGTGTCAGAGCCTGTTTCTAAATCAGGTTGAATCCATTCACCCTTCAATTTTCTACCTTGGGATTTATTTATTTCGATTGAGTTTGTGCATTACCATTCAAACACACAAATCTGTTTGTTTGCAATCCTTCTCCCTTTGTTTGTTCGTTAAACTCATAAATGTGCCAATTCCAATTCCAATTGTGACATGTAAGTATTTTATAGTTATTTTGTGTTAATCAAAAAGAAAAAAAGAAAAGAAAAAAAAATATCAACGAAAAAAAAACAAAAGAAAAGAAATAAGAAGCAAGGATTAACTACTCAAGTCCTGACTTTTGTGAGTTTAGTTCATTAAATTCGTTTGCCTTGCTATCCTTTTTCCCTTTTAATTGCTTGTTCTCCAAATTGTTCAATTCTATGTCATTTGTCATATTTTGTTCAGAATCAATACTCTTGATTTATGTTGTTTGGTTCTTTATAGAGCTGAAAGGGGAAATCTGAGTGGTAAAAGGGAAGAGATAAAGTTCATATAAAGGAAAAGCCATCAAGAGTGTAAACTCGAGGGAGTGTGACATTATCTTTTGAGTGAAACACGTGAGGGAGCGTTCTGTGAGGTATTTTAATTATTTTTTGTAAAAGTAATACTATGACGTCCAAAGACAAAGGTGCAGCTCAGGAGGGAGCCGGTGATGTGTTCTTCATGATCAAAGCTATGCAACAACAATTTGAGCGCATGAATACCAGATTTGATGATATGTGGGCTGTCTCTTATACACATCTAGATGTGTATAAGAGACAGCGGTAGAAGGGATCGAAGAGAATTTGGGAGACAAGGCACCTATGACCATAATTTGGGCACTATTAAATTGACAATTTTTCCATTCCAAGGTAAAAATGAACCTAGCTATCCAAGCAAAAGAATGTGGGTTCTAGCAAGGAGGCAGGTAATTTTGAACTCCAAGCAAGTAAAAATAGAGATATTAAATGTTTTAAGTGTTTGGGCGGGGGTCACATTGCATCTCATTGTCCAAATAAGCGTGCAATGATCTTGCGAAGTAATGGAAATGTGGAAACTGAAAGTGAATCAGATGATGATTCTTTGGCATCATCAAAGGCTGAAAGTGATGGAGAGGAGTATCCAGTTAATGGTGTAGCTCTTGTCACAAGGCGAGCATTGAATGTGTAAGTAAAGGAAGAAAATGAGGTGCAACGAGATAACATCTTTCAGACAAGGTGTCTGATCAAGGATAAGGTATGTAGTATGATTATTGATGGTGGGAGTTGCAGTAATGTTGCTAGCAAAACTGTGGTTGAGAAACTGAATTTACATACTATGAAGCATCCTAGGCCATATAAACTTTAGTGGTTGAATGAGAATGGTGAAGTCAAGGTGAATGAGCAAGTTCTTATATCATTTTCTATCGGAAGGTACCACGATGAAGTTTTATGTGACGTTGTACCTATGCATGCGGGTCATATTCTACTAGGAAGACCATAACAATTTGACAGACGAGTTATGCATGATGGCTTCAAGAATCGATACTCTTTTGTAATGAATGAAAAACCTGTCACTCTTGTACCCTTATCACCTCAACAAGCTTATGAGGATTAATTAAGGATTAAAAATGAGAGTGAACCGAAAAAAGAGATTGAAAAAAGAGAAAAGGGAGGAAAAAATGTGGGGACACAAGAAAAAGAGAAGAAAAGAGAGAGTTTTTATGCAAAAGAAAGCGATGTCAAAAGAACATTCTATACCAATCAGTTTGTGATCCTATTTTTGTACAAGGGGGCTTATTTTAACACTAACAACTTTGACTCATCGTTGCATAGTGTTGTTGTTGCTTTATTGCAGGAATTTGAAGATGTATTCCCTGACGATGTTCATCAAATTGATTTCATCCCGGGTGCATCCATCCTTAACAGACCAGCTTATAAGAGTAATCTTGAGGAGACAAAGGAGCTTCAAATGCAAGTTGAGGAGCTTATTTCCAAAGGACATGTGAGGGAAAGCATGAGTCCATGTGCTATTCCTGTCCTACTTGTACCCAAAAAGGATGGGACTTGGAGGATGTGCATTGATTGTCGAGCAATCAACAAAATCACTGTAAAGTATTGTCACCCCATACCTGATTAGATGACATGTTGGATGAATTGCATGGTTCATGTGTCTTTTCTAAGATTGATTTGAAAAGTGGATATCATCAAATTAGGATGAAAGAGGGAGAGGAGTGGAAAATAGCTTTCAAAACTAAGTATGGTTTGTATGAATGGCTTGTTATGCCATTTGATCTTACCAAATGCACCGAGTACTTTTATGCGACTAATGAATCATATTTTGTGTCCATTCATTGGTAAATTTGTAGTTGTACCTAACTTTGCAAATGCTTTTGAGATTGAGTGTGATGCTTCAAGTATTGGCATTGGAGCTATTTTGATGCAGGAAAAGCGCCTAATTGCTTATTTTAGTGAAAAGTTAAGTGGAGCAAGCCTTAATTATCCTACCTATGATAAGGAGTTGTATGCATTGGTGCGAACTCTAGAGACATGGCAACATTACCTTTGGCCCAAGGAGTTTGTCATCCATACTGACCATGAATCTTTGAAGCACTTGAAGGGACAAGGAAAGTTGAACAAAAGACATGCTAGGTGGATTGAATTCATTGAGACCTTCCCCTACATCATCAAATATAAACAAGGTAAGAAAAATGTGGTAGCTGATGCATTATCTCGCAGGTATGCCCTTATCTCTACACTTACTGCAAATTTATTAGGATTTAAACATACTAAGGATTTGTATGTGAATGATCCTAACTTTGCTAAGGTGTATGAAGCATGTGAGACGTCAGAGTTTGAGAAGTTTTATAGGCATAAGGGTTTCTTATTTAGGGAAAATCGTTTATGCATGCCTATGAGTTCTTTGAGGGAGTTGGTTGTAAGAGAAGCTCATGAGGGAGGTCTAATGGGTCATTTCGGTGTTAGGAAAACCCTAGATGTTCTCAATGAACATTTCTTTTGGCCACGCATGAAACGAGATGTTGAGAGGATATGTGAGAAATGCATAACATGCAAACAGGCGAAATCTAGAGTTTTGCCCCATGGCTTGTATACCCCCTTGCCCATACCTAGTCATCCTTGGGTTGATTTATCTATGGACTTTGTACTAGGATTGCCACGAACAAAAAGGGGTAGAGATTCTGTATTTGTTGTTGTTGATAGATTTTCAAAAATGGCACACTTCATCCCATGCCATAAAACTGATGACACAAACAATGTGGCTGACTTATTCTTTAGAGAAGTAGTACGTTTGTGTGGCATGCCACGAAGCATTGTTTCAGATCGAGATACAAAGTTCTTAAGCTACTTCTGGAAGACTTTGTGGGGTAAGTTAGGTACTAAGCTATTGTTTTCAACAACTTTTCATCCACAAACTGATGGGAAAACTGAGGTGGTTAATCGAACTCTTTCTACTCTTTTGCATGCTATTATTCGAACAAATTTGAAAACATGAGAAGATTGTTTACCACATGTCGAGTTTGCATATAATAGGAGTGTTCATTTTGCTACTAGTTATTCACCATTTTAAATTTTCTTGGTTTTAATCCGTTGACTCCTTTGGATTTGGTACCGATACCTGTCAATGAGTATGCCAGCTTAGATGGTGAACACAAGGCTGACATGGTTAAAAAATTAAGGTGCGGTAACAAATTGAAAAACGAACTGAGCAATATGCATCCCATGTCAACAAGGGACGAAAGAGAGTGGTGTTTGAACCTGGTGATTGGGTTTGGGTGCATATGCGCAAGGAACGGTTTCCAGCTCAAAGGCGTTCAAAACTACAACCTAGAGGAGATGGTCCCTTTCAAGTTGTAGCACGAATTAATGACAATGCTTATAAGTTGGACCTTCCTGGTGAGTATAATGTGAGTGCAACATTTAACGTTTCTGATCTTTCCCATTTTAATGTAGGTGATGATTCGAGGTCGAATCCTTTTGAGGAG